>OZ004695.1:33931563-35186558 GCA_963924545.1 Pogonocherus hispidulus
GTCATGAACTTCACCTCGAGATATTAATTTGTCTTTTAAATAAGACGGAGAGGAGGTTATGAGCAACTTATGTGTGAAGGATAATAGTTCCAGCTTCCAGATATCCTCAAACTTTATCCATTTCAGTTCTTTAAGTTCTGAAATATAATTGAATATGATTGAATATAATCAGTTGATGTTTGACTTGTCCCCCTAACTAATGAGGTTTTCCAGGTTTCCCTCATTCCAGCACTGAATGGTGGTTAGGGCCTACCAACGTAAGTCGTTCCTGAGGCGCAAATGCGGCCCGCGAAATAATAATATGCCGCCCCCTCTCCCACACAAGTCTCAGACTTTCGGGCTAATCCTTGTGATTAGAATGAGGGGTAGAGATATTATTATTATTATTATTATTATTATTATTATTATTATTATTATTATTACAAGGCAAAGGCATAATTTGAAATTTTTTAAAAAGAGATAAGCAAGAGGTACCATTTATAGCGTTTTAAGAATTTATAAGACTTAGAGCTAAAGTAAAGCGGCATATTGATAAAGCCTACAAAACTTATATGCAATCTATTGTAAACAGTATTAACAACGATCCACATAAATTTTGGCATTTGTTAAAAGCCGGGCAGGTTCTACTAGCATTTATAACAATTTATAACAAGATGAATTACAACGGGCAGAATATTAACAATCCCAATGCAGTCTTCCAGTGTGCATGCAGATTGTGCTGTACTGACACCCATTGGTCGGTTACATATAAATATAAATGAGTTTAAAGTTCTTACTGCCCTTAAACGAACTAAACCGAAAATGACAACTGCACCTGATGCGGTGCCGGCATTTATCGTTAGGGACTGTGCTCAGGTTCTTGCATTTCCCGTGAAAATTTTGTTTCATTTATGCTTGAAAACATGCACGTTTCCTGATATCTGGAAATTATCCAAGGTGTGCCCTATTCATAAAAAAGGAGATAAATGTGATATCGAGAACTTTCGTCCTGTCTCAATACTCTGCAATTTTTCCAAAACCTTTGAATTTTTACTCCATAAATACATTTATCACAATGTCCATAGTCATATTACAGTAGTTCAACACGGCTTCATGAAAGGACGGTCAACTTCAACAAATTTAGTCTGCGTTACACAATTGAATTGTGTAACGCAGACTAAATTGAATTGTGTAACGCGGCAATGAATTGTGACAATTCATTGCCGAATCTATTGACAACCAAGCTCAAACCAACATAATCTATACAGACTTCTCCAAGGCATTCCACAGACTTGACCATGGAATTTAGTTCGGAAACTTAATCAGTTTGGACTTTCTAACTCACTCGTGAATCTGATCAAATCGTATTTAACTAATAGAAAGCATTTTGTTATTTTCAGTGGTTTTAAGTCTGTGGAATATCTTGCAACCTTAGGCGTACCTCAAGGGTCTGTACTCGGGCCTTTGTTATTCAATATCTTTATTAATGACATCGGCGATGACTTGGATGTAAATTATCTCCTTTATGCTATGAAATATGAAATTATTTACCACAGTAAAAAGTGTTAATGATTTTGAACACATTCAACACAATTTAAATAAAGTAGCCAACTGGTGTCAGCTAAATAATTTACCACTTAATGCTCAAAAGTGTAAAGTTCTCTCTCTAACATTGAAATCATCTGTTCTAACATTTGACTATAGGTTGGAAGGCCTTTCATTGGACCGTCCTAGGACGTTTCGTGACCTTGGCGTAATCTTTGATAGTAAACTCTCGTTTATTAATCACATAGAATCTATCATCTCTGGTGCTAACAAGACATATGGATTCATTGCTCGTTGTAGTCGAGACTTTAGTAACCCGTATATAACAAAACTGTTATTTAACTGCTTTGTAAGGCCTAAACTTGAGTACGCCGCACTTGTATGGTATCCACACTACAATGTGCACATCAACAGTATTGAATCTGTTCAACGTAGATGTCTCAAGTTATTGAGTTTTAAATCTGATGGTGTATATCCACCTATCGGTTATCCACACAAAGAAATACTCACAAAGCACTCTGTGACTAGCCTTCTACAAAGACGTGACTACCAGTCACGGGCATTTCTATATAATGTTATCAAAAATAAAATTTATTGTCAAATGATACTTGAACAATTGAACTTTCTTTGCCCGAGGGTCTGCTCTCGGGAAAATGTAACCTTCTATTTACCTACACCACGTACTAATGTAGTAAAACATTCTCCTTTATACACAATGTGTACTAACTGCAATTTGCTGAAAGACAGAATAGATATATTTTCATGTGAGCGCAGTAATCTTAAGTCTATTTACCTAAGCTAGGTTGATTACATTTTTTTATTTCATATTTCAGCCTCCGTCTTTTTTTTTCTTTTTCCTTCTTTTTTCTTAGCTACTTACTTACCTCCTGTTCTGTAGTAGTTGGGTTTATACCTGTAGAACAGTGTAATTGAAAATAAAAATAAAATAAAATAAGAAGCACCCTCTATGGAGCGAACAGCAGCCTTTTGCAAAATTAATACCCTATAAGCAGCACTTGAGTTTCGCCATAACGTGATGCCATATGTTAAATGGCTGTGAAACATTGCGTAATGCACCGTGCGTAGTACATTAGATGGAAGCGAAGGTCTTAATTGTTTCAAACAGAATATCTGCGATGCCAGCTTTGAGCAGAGATGATCAACCTGGGGTTACCATTCCAATCTGGTGTCTAAGGTTAGCCCAAGAACTTTGCACTCGGACTTGGGAGCCCATTTGTCAGTGGTGAAATGAATGTGTTGAGTCGGTAACTCGTTGAGTTTCAGCTTATTTGACAAAAACCAATTTTTCACCAGCTGAAAACTACCTACATTAGAACTATCACCTCTTGCGATTAGTGTAATGTCATCAGCAAATATTATACAAGATAAGTCATCGATCGAGTAGGGCAAGTCATTGACGTATAAAAGAAACAAAATGGGTCCAAGGACAGAACCCTGAGGAACACAGTTTTCAACTTGTAGGAAACCGGACTCGATTCAATTAAGACTCACATTCTGTTGCCTGTTAGAAAGGTAGGAAGAAAACAGTTTCAGCACATTTTCTCTTATCCCATAATATTCCAATTTATGCAACAAAATTTGTGTATTAACGCAATCGAAAGCTTTTGCGAGGTCACACGTTTGAATGGAGACCCTCATCAAATCCCTTTACAATAATCTCAACCATAGACAGTAAGGTCTTAAGGGTAGAACGATTTTTCCTAAAACCAAACTGAGAATCGAGAAAATGTGCTTACTTTCACAATAACTGGTTAAATTATGTTTCATGATTTCAAAAATTTTGCCAATAATAGGAACAGTTGCTATGGGTCTAAAATTATCCAGACAATTATAATCGCCTTTTTTATGCAAGGGAAAAATCTTTCTAACTTTAAATGTGTCCGGCCATACTCCTTCATTGACATATTTATTAAAGAGAATAGTCAATGGTTCAATTAACGACTCCAGAGATGTCCTGATCATAGAACTATTTGGGCAATAATAGTCTAGTCCAGCTGTCTCTTTTAAGCTAAAAATTGCCTCCTTTACTCCTGTACGGTAATTGGGGGCATAAAAAATGAAAAGGTGGTTTTGGTGCCCTAACTAAAAGATCATGTGGATTAACAGAAGTATCATCAATTGTTTGAAGAACTGTGTTACAAATATTGGAGAAGTGTAAATTAAAATCATCGGATGATATAAGATATGGCTTATGTACTGATTTTTTAGAATTCCTTTCAGTATTCACTATATTCCAAACTGTTTTCGCTCTATTAGTAGAGTTATAAATTTCATTTGCATATGCATTACGTTTTTCAAATTTGATAGCTTTCTTATATGCGTTCCTGACGTCGCAATATGCTCTCCAGTTTTCAACTATTTTAACTTTATCAAAGACAAGCTTAGAGTGATGTAGTACACGGCGCATCTCACGGAGCCTGTTATTGAACCATCTAATTTCATTGAACCTATTCGGGACAGATTTTAAAGGAAAAACAGCTTTAATAATAATAATAATAATCATAATAATAATGATAATGATAATGATAATGATAATGATAATGATAATGATAATGATAATGATAATGATAATGATAATGATAATGATAATGATAATGATAATAATAATAATAATAATAATAATAATAGTAATAATACGGTAAGGATAAGAATAAGGATAAGCCATTGCACCGTGTCTTCTATAAGAGCCTTGAAGACCAATGGCTTATCCTAAAGACTGACCTTTGCTTTTTTAAGGTTAGCGGGGCTTAGGTCAGAGACCGAGGAATTCATAATGGCTTGCCAGGATGATGTATTTAACATCCTCGTCTATCTAAGCCGTGTCATGGGTATGGAGGTCCCTGATGTCAACTGCAGGGCCTGCCATAGGGCACCGGTGACAATCATACATCTGCTCTCCGCTTGTCCGCCATATGCAGTCTCGGCCTATATCCATAGACATAATATGGCTTTACGATTGCTTTACTACTTTCTACGGCACTCGTACGAGTTAGACGAAACACAAGTGCTGCCATACGCGCCGAAGGATATTGAGTCCGTTATGGGGAATGAGAAGTGCCGAATTTATTGTAACTACATATTTCCCACGCTCAGGCAGATTCGAGCCAATAAGCCTAATGTAGTCCTCCTCGACCACTACCTCAAAACAATGTTTGTCATCGAGTTCTCGGCTCCTGCCGAGGCCAACATTGTCTTGAAAGAGGAGGAGAAATGGACGAAATATCGAGACCTTCTCTTCGAACTCCGCAGACTCAATCCAGAACATACTGTGAAGCTTGTGGTACTGATAATAGGAGCCCTCGGTGGAGCAAGAGATACACTGCTATATACAAATACAAATACTTAGGGTTAGATCAAAACACTAGTATAAATCATAATCACATCAAACAGTAACTCAAAAAGAAATATAAATGCCGACTCACGCTTATAGCCAAATCAAAACTTAACTCCAAAAATATTATAAAAGCAATCAATACGTTTGCGATTCCGGTTCTAATATACTCATTCGGAATAATAAAATGGTCACAGACCTTGAAGACCTAAACAGACTAAATAGAACAAGTCTTACAAAATATCGCAAACTACACCCGAATTCATGCATAGAAAGTATCACAATCAGTAGAAAAGAGGGTGGAAGAGGACTAATGGACATACAAGCACTACACAGAACGCAAATAAAGAATTTAAGGAATTACTTCCGAAACAAAACCACATCCTTACATCAAACAATCGTTAAAGCAGATAACCAATATACATCGCTCAACCTAAAACAAGAAAACATATAAGACACAAACTCAGCCACAACAGAACAGAAAAAACAAAGCTGGTCAAGAAAACATTACACGGTAAACACTATAATCTTATACAAAACCCAAATATAGACAAACAACTATCATACAAATGGCTCACCCAAGGGCAGATCTTCTCAGAAACGGAAGGGTTTGTTTTGGTAATTCAGGACAATGTAATAGCGACCAGAAACTACAGGAAATATATAATCAAAGAATCCATAGACATAGACACATGCAGAAAATGATATCAATTCAGAGAAACAATAGAACACATAATAGCGGGTTGCAAAAAACTTGCCGAAACAGATTATATGGATAGACATAACACAGCAGCAAAGATCATAGATCAGGAACTTGGAATCAAACACCAACTCATACAAACACATACACCACACTATAAATACATACCATAAAATATATTAGAAAATGAGGAATGCAAATTGTACTGGGACAGAACGCTACTTACGGATAAAACAATTACAAACAATAGGCCAGATATCACGCTAATTAACAAAAGAGAAAAGAAGGCCTCCCTTATAGATATCGTAATACTCAATGACGCAAACATCATCCAAAAAGAACAAGAGAAGATAGAGAAATATACAGCATTAGCGATTAGCGATAGAAATAAAAGAACTGTGGCAGCAAGAAACAGTAACAATATAGTACCGATCATTATATCCATTTACAAGAATCACGCCAAAAAAATTCCCAAATAAGCTTACCCTGTTAAATTGGTTGAAACACTTAAACAAAAAAGTGGAGTTCGTTTTCACACCGGGCCACGTAGGAATACTAGGGAACGAAAAGGCATATAAATCCGCTCGTTTGGCAGCGATTAATAATAATATTGATGATGGTATCCCTGTAAGAGATAAAGATGTTATTGTTGAGATTAAAAGAGAATATGAAAGGAAGTGGCAAACAAACTGGAGCGCCAAGGAAACAGGTTATAAAACAATACATCCAAATGTAACTACTTGGAAATCTGTATTAAAACAAACTAGACGAGAGCAGGTAGTAATTTCACGGATTAGAATTGGACATACTCACCTAACATCCTTTCATTTACTCAGAGGAGAAAGAGCTCCAAGATGTTCTAGATGCAGAGTAACAATAACAGTAGAACACATCTTGATAGAGTGTCCCATATATGCATGCTTTCGACATCTGCTGAACCTAGATAACACCTTACAAAAAATTCTAGCAAATAATAAAGAATCGATTAATAAATTACTGGCATTCCTCAAAGTTATCGATATATTCGCAAAACTATAATCTCTCAGCTGTATCTACCGAAAAAAATATTGGTTACAATACGCGGAAATTGTACTTACATTGTAATAGTAATGATGAGGCTAATGACCTAAGCTGTCGATGCCAAAAGAAAAAAAAAATAAATAAAAATAATAATAATAAAAATAATAATAATAATAATAATAATAATAATAATAATAATAATAATAATAATAATAATAATAATAATAATAATAATAAATATTAGAGATACACTGCTTTCGGAACCGAAGATCATAGCAGCATGCCGAAATTCGGCAGAACTTCTAACCGGAAGAATGCAGAAGGCGGTCATTCTGGGCTCATTACGTCTACTCAGGGCACACGAATCCCGGACTCAGTAGTTAGTCACCTGACGGACGTGGGGAGTAGCTACTGATAATCATTAGCGGCCGGCCCTAAGAATCGTAGCCAGGGAACCGGTCGACTGGGTTTCAACAAAAAAATAATAATAAAAATATTATTATTATTATTATTATTATTATTATTATTTTTTTTTTTTTGGTAGAAACTGGTCAGGGCTTGCAACGAGCCCCGACTCATCGCTGCAGCCGTGCCAGAAGTCCAGGTCGTGACTGCAACTACTCCTCCCCACCGGTCGGTAAGTAGTTGCAGGTTCCCAAATCGTGTGCCCTCAGTAGACGTAGTGACCCCAGGATGACTGATTTCTGCATCCGACTTACTAGGATCTCGGCAGAGTTCCTGCAAGCCGGAATGGTCTTCAGTTCAGATAGCAGCGTTGTGCGAACTCCTCCTAAAACACCGATAATGGGGACTACCAGCATGACTTTGTGGCCAGGGTATAGCGTGCGAAGCTCGAGTAGGAGATCTTGGTATTTGGTCCCCTTTTCCTCCTCCTTCAGGACTATGTTTGGTTCCGCCGGAGCGGAAAACTCGATGACGTACATAGTCTTGGTTTGTTTGTCGAGGAGGACAATGGCAGGCTTATTAGTGTGTATATACCCACGGGTACGCCTTAGGGCAACAGAGAGCGGCAGCAGTGAGATGCAAAACAGGAGAGGGCTAAGGGAATCTCCCTGGAATACTCCTCTCCTGAATGTTACCAACTCTGTGGTGACCCGCTCGGCACCGGATGTAATGGTAAAACGGGTCTTCCAGAGTGGCAACAGCTGTTGTATGCATCTCACTATTGGGGCGGGTACCGCAAGACATCTGAGCAAGTGTAACAATAGCTCATGCGATGTTGAGTCAAATGCCTTACGGTAATCAATCCAAGCCATGGAGAGGTTGCGCTTATAGTGTATGGAGTCCCTGGTAACCGCGTAGTCGATGACCAGGTTCTCCCTACAACCTTCCATGCTTCTTTTTGCCCCGCGCTGCTCTCTTATTTCGTGCAACACCGGTCCGATCAACCTCTCCAGCCTAGCATACAAGATACGTGTAAATATCTTGTAGCAGGTGTTGAGGCATGTGATCGGTCGGTAGTTGCGGGGGTCGGACAAGTCTCCCTTTTTGGGGATGAGTACAGTGCGCCCTTCGACAGTCCAGCAAGGAATAGGCCGCTCCTCAAATAGCCAAGAGTTATAAACTCTGGCTAGACGGCGATGGGTGGATGGAAATTTCTTCCACCACCAGTTGTTAATGCCGTCTGGCCCAGGAGCGGCGTAATTCTTGGTCCCGACAAGTGATTGTCGGACCTCATCCTCGCTGACTGCCTCGCACACTTCGACATGCTGCAGATGCCTTCTACAGAAAGCGTCGAAGTGTACTATTGCCGGAGTGTCTAGGTGTAGTGGACGCACATCATCATAGACTCCCCTCCAGAAGTTTTCAACCTCTTCTGCCGTCGGCGGATTATCGACGCTGGGTTGGGGGGTTTCGAACAATCGAGACGGGTTTTCACAAAACGCCTCACCCGTCTCATTAAGTTCTTCTTCACTACCCCCAACGCTCGAGTCCTATCAACGCAGTGCTGCTTGATGGTCTGCAGCACCATGCGGTTTAGTGTGTGATGGTGGCGGCGTAGATTAGCGGCAATCCGCTTTATTTTGGGCGTAAACGCCCTGCCGCTTGATATATAGTCCATCACACACTGGACTCGAGATGCGTGACTCCTCGCCGACTGGGCCTTGGCCTTGACTTTTTGTAAGCGCCGCTCCGTTTTCCCAACCCAATCAGGCGGTCTCTCACCTCGCCCTTCCGGGACGAGTCGCTTCGCGGCGCTATACACGGCCTCATTAAGTTGCCATAGATCTACATCTTCTGGAAGTTCATCGTCTACTAGTGCGTCCACTTCAGCCAGTTCACGTGGCTTCAGAGGGATCTTGATGTTAATGCGATCCCTCGTCCTCAAATTGCCTTCGGTGTTTTGTAGCAGACTGGCTCTTCCAGATCTATTACGCCGCACCGGTGGTGGTGGTGCGGCTTGATTTTCAGCCTGCTGGAGATTTGTTCTAATATAGCCGACTCGTCTTAGATAGGATACCTGATCTCTCAGGTTTTGTTGAGAGAAGGCGCGGTGCTCAGGATGCATATTGCACCAAAGTGCATGCAACCGCGCCATGTATCCTCTACGAGCCGGCTCGCTGCTATCATAGCAGTGCAGTAAGTCATCCCGAAGTCGATTTGTCCACCTAAAGCGTCCATGTTCGTTGCGGTTGTCGTCGCCAATGGGACTGTCCGGTAAGGCCCCCCCCCACCTGTCCCTGCTCCTCTTCCGATGAAGAGCTGTTGTCGGGGGCCGCTCCTTTGCCATTGTTGACAAAGTTTAGCAACGGCTGGGTTGTCAGCCCAACCGTGCACGGCACTAATATTAAGGGGGTTACTAGGCCGATTTTCCCTCTCGGGACCCCATATTTTTTATCGAGGTTGTCTCCTCTACGCTCGGGGATGTGGTGGCGCTACTCACCAATGGGCAGATCGAAACCTGTCCACCCTGCATATATTATTATTATTATTATTATTATTATTATTATTATTATTATTATTATTATTATTATTATTATTATTGATGGGCACAACACTGTGAAATAAAATGCTTTTTTGCATTTAAATATATACAGGGTGTCCACCCAGTGCGCGTAAGTCCAATATCTGGGTTAATAAAAGAGATAACTTAATTTTTTTTTCTACAGGGTTGTCTAATATCCCGAGCTGCACAAAATGAAAATATATTTACATATTCAGGGTGTTCAGTTTTTCCTGGACAGGTACCAACTTCGTTTTTCTAAATGGAAATATATATTTTTTATTGCTTTTTCGAACTAAACCCTTGATTTTAGTAGGACTTTCATCAGCCTTCCCTATACCTAACTTAAACTGTTTTTGAAATATTGACTGGTGAATATTGACATTTTTGCAACTTTGACACCCTGTAAAATCTAAACGGTTTGAGATCAAGCAAAACGGTTTGCACATTCCTATCTTAACTTTTTATAAGCTATCGTTTGATACTAATTTCAAATTTATCCAAGAATTAAAAATTTTCAAAATTTTCGGAAAATTTTTAATTCCTGGATACATTTGAAATTAGTATCAAACGATAGCTTATAAAAAGTTAAGATAGGAATGTGCAAACCGTTTTGCTTGATCTCAAACCGTTTAGATTTTATAGGGTGTCAAAGTAGCAAAAATGTCAATATTCACCCGTCAATATTTCAAAAACAGTTTAAGTTAGGTATAGGGAAGGCTGATGAAAGTCCTACTAAAATCAAGGGTTTAGTTCGAAAAAGCAATAAAAAATATATATTTCCATTTAGAAAAACGAAGTTGGTACCTGTCCAGGAAAAACTGAACACCCTGAATATGTAAATATATTTTCATTTTGTGCAGCTCGGGATATTAGACAACCCTGTAGAAAAAAAAATTAAGTTATCTCTTTTATTAACCCAGATATTGGACTTACGCGCACTAGGTGGACACCTTGTATATTTCCCTCAGAATAACAAGTCGACATAAGACATAAGTACATAAAACATAAAAAAACAGAATAGCCATAAGGATGTTTTTTGTTCCGCGTCACCGAATATCTGACGAAAGAAAAGCACTGAACTAGCTTCTATTGATTAGGACTACCAACTGCCAATCCTCGCGGGAATATTCAAATTTAAAACATTTACTACAGATCGGCCAGTCCTGACAGATGATTGTCCTCAATCATACATAAATTCACAACTACGTAAATGATCTAGTTAATCTGATGTCATAATATACATAAGTGACAAATAAATTTTAAATAAAGGACATAAAGTATTACATAACCAAATATATCACTTGGTATCACTTAAACTCCTACACATAAAGACATAAGACATAAGTTTTACAGTAGTACACCTTAACTAAATACATATTATTTTATAAATACACGTAATTCATAAGACAATAAAAGTTATTAAGCAGAACATAAAATCAAATAATTATTCTTATTAAACAAGAAATATTTAATTGTCTAGCCAAGGTTTCATTCTTGAGGGGGCCACAACACCTTCAAAAGGCATTTGAGTTACCTGGAAACCCTCGATATCTGATACAATATAACGGTCATGATCTAGCACCGCTTTAACAATGTACGGGCCACGATATTTAGGAATTAGTTTCTTATTTGCTCCGGGGGTAACATCAGTATTAGTAATCATAACATAGTCACCTACATTATAAATACGAGAAGGTTTATGTTTTTTATCATAAGTTAATTTATTATACTCTTGGGATTTTATAATGTTTTCTGATGCTTCATTTCTAATAAGAACTAAGTCTCTATCTTGTTCCTGCTGACTATCTAAAAATATACGTAAATTATCCTGAACATTTCCTCTTTGATTAATCCCAAATAACAACATGCTAGGAGTAAAGCCTGTAGAGCGATTAATTGTATTATTGATTGAAAATTCAACACGAGACAAAACTTCATCCCATTTATCCACAGATTCAGACAATTTGGAACACATCGCATTAATAGACTTGTTAATTATTTCTACCTGGCCATTTGCACGAGGTATACCGCTAGCAATTATGTGTGTTTTATATCATTCAAGTGCATAAATTCTTTAAAATCGCCAGATGTGAAACAAGTTGCACGATCAGATATTAACTGCAAAGGTTTACTATAATTTTTAAAATATGACTGTAAATATTTGATCACGGGCTTAGTTTGAGTTGAAGGACAAGGATAAATTTTTACAAACTTCGTGAACGCGTCTATAACTACCAAAATGTATTTTTGTTGAGAACGAGTTTTTTCAAGTGGGCCATAATGATCGATATTTACGATTTGGAAAGGTAAATTACCTTTAGAGATAGGGTTTAAGAAACCTTCACTCTTTCCTGACTGAGGAGAATACGTTATGCATTTAAGACAATTTGATATATAATTTTTAATTTTTTCTTTTAGTTGAGGAAACCAATAGCTTCTACGGATTAGTTCACGTGTCTTGTTTTCTCCTACATGACCTACTTGATCATGATATGCATTAATGACAGTATGTTCCATACTGCTTGGTACATAAAACAATAGATTTCCATCTATTTTTCGATATAAAAGACCATTTCTCAATTCAAACATTTTACTCTCCCCGTTTTCTAACGATTCACGAATTTTACATATTCTCGGATCTTGATCTTGTTTAATGCTGAGATTGCGTTCCAACGAATTATCTTCCAATATTAAAACTGAATTCCTACTAAGACAATCTACGTGTGACATTTGTCGGCCTGGTCTATGTTCAAGACTATAACAATAATTTTGTAATTCAAGAGACCAACGCAATATTCGATTGTTTATCTCTTTTTTTTGTAAGACAAGTTTTATACTATTACAATCGGTAATGATTTTGAATGTAATTCCTTGAAGGTAAATTCCGAACCGGATCAAAGAATAATAAATGCACATTAGCTCAAGTTCAAAACTATGGTACTTACTCTCAGCTGGGGAAGTACGCTTAGAAAAGTAAAATACCGGGTGGAATTTGCCATGGTCCTGTCTTTGCATCAAAATGCTTCCGAATCCATGTGACGAAGCATCACAATGTAACTGGGTTTCTGCAAATGGACTGTAAATTGCAAGAATAGGTTTTGCTATTAACAAAGACTTTAGTGTTTCAAAGGATTTTAACTCGTCTTCACCAAATTTAAATTCAACATTCTTTTTCAATAAGTTATACAGCGGTTTAGCTATTAATGAAAAATTTTGAATAAAACGACGGAAATAGGATGTCAAACCGAGAAAACTTTGAACACATTTAAAAATAGTTGGTACAGGAAAATTACTGATTGCTTTTAGATTATATTCACAAGGAATTATGCCCATTTCGTTAATAACATAACCTAAGAATTTTATTTCATTCATGAAAAAATAACACTTACTTAACTTCAATTCAAGTTTGTTTTTTACTAATTTTTCAAAAACTTCATTCAAAATTTCAATATTTTCTTTTAGCGTCTCTGTTGCAATCAAAAGATCATCAATGTATATACTAAGCTTATTTTGTTCAATTAAATCTTGAAATATCAGAACTATGTATCGACTGAAATTAGCAGGGCTATTCTTGAGTCTAAAAGGGGCTTTCAGGTATTCGTATTGGCCTGAATGTGTGACAAAAGATGTGTACTTTATAGAATCTGGACTAATTGAAACATGGTGAAAGCATTTTTAAGATCAAGATGGGTAAAATATTTCTTATTTCGCAATCGGTCTATTTGATCGTCTATTAACGGCAGTGGGAAATTATCCCGAACTGTTATTTTGTTTAATTGTCGATAATCGACACATAACCTTAAACCTGAAGGTTTTTTAGGTACAATAACAACGGGTGAACTATATTCTGAATTACTTCTTTGAATTACATGTTTTTCTAATAACTCAGCGATAATTTTATCAACCTCTTTTTTCTCGTAAAATGATAAACGTCGTGGTCTAAAGAAAAATGGGGAATGACCTGGATTAACAATGATTTTCATCTGGTACTGAATATCGGGTGTTTCAGGTCTCTCTGCGTGTACATAATTTTTGTAAAAATTGGTTACAAAAGAAAGTCGTTCATTAAGCTCAATATTTGGGTTAATATTAAGTTCAATATCATTTATGTCGCTACTAGGTTCTATCATACAAATTTCAATGAAGCTTTTTGCATCGATTTTCTGGGCACTTTCGTCTACTGAGACCTTTTCTATCATTACATTATCGCTAAAAATAAATCTGAACTTTTTAGTGCTCAGGAAATCTCTGCCTAACAAACAAGTGTACTTCATAGTTTCATCAGGAACTACATAGAAAGATATAGGTAAAACAACGTCATGCAAAGCAATTTCAGTATTAAACCTTCCTAAAATATTTAATTTTGTATCATTAATACCCTGAAAAGTTTGAACTTCTGAAACTTTCTCAATTAGAGCTTCTGGGACAATACTTTTTAATATTAAAGATATTGGACTTCCTGTGTCTAAAATGGGTCGAATACTTACATTATTACCGCTAATATTTACATTTACATCTATAAAGTATGGGTTACAAGATACATTTATACCACTGGGATGACTGGGTTCTACATTGTTGACTGCATTTGAAGACTGAGCGCTAGTACTCTGTGAAGTTGAAGCAACAGCAGGCACACTGGATTTGTTTGGACAATTTATACGCCGGTGTTCAAGAGAACCACATGTAAAACAAGAACCTGTACAAGAACAGTATTCACTACGATTTGGAGTAATTCGGTTAATTACCCTTTCTAACAGTTCATCTCTACGTCGATTTTCTAACATCATCACTTCTAACAGATGTTCTAATCCATTTATATGATTTTCTACAACAGGGCGGGAAGGTCTGCTTGGGTCATTAGTTTGTCCCTCAGACATTGGGATATTATCACGAATAAGATACCTTTCATTTACGAAACTATCCTCGTCTATTGAAGGGTTTACCATAATTTCATCAGTTTCTTCACATAACTGGTCTTCTCGTATGTTATCACCGTTTTTACTCATGTTAGTTACCTTTTGGCGGCAAAATATTTTAGGTTATGACTGGCTAGGGGCACAGATTTGACTTAAAAACACAATTTTTTCCATTTTTTTTGTTCTTGATCCCACTTCTGAAAATCTGATGGGCACAAAACTGTGAAATAAAATGCTTTTTTGCATTTAAATATATATATTTCCCTCAGAATAACAAGTCGACATAAGACATAAGTACATAAAACATAAAAAAACAGAATAGCCATAAGGATGTTTTTTGTTCCGCGTCACCGAATATCTGACGAAAGAAAAGCACTGAACTAGCTTCTATTGATTAGGACTACCAACTGCCAATCCTCGCGGGAATATTCAAATTTAAAACATTTACTACATTATTATTATTATTATTATTTTTATTATTTTTATTATAATTTTTTTTTATACCGATAGATATAATGAATAATATTTTTTCTGTTTTGCGTCTATAAACAAGTCATTATGAAACGCAATTGCGTTTAATTGAATACCCAACCTTTTTCGATACTCAAATTTTTGTTTTTAATTGTTGGTAGCAACAAATTTACATCCTTTATTTTGTATGATGTGTTAATTTAGCAATTTTAACCTAACTAAATTTTCAAAATATCATTATTTTCTTAGTTAAAAAACTTTTTAATAAAGTACAGATAACTGCAGTAACATATTGTGTGTTATTTTTTCATGAAATGTTTAGCTAACGTGTACATAAGTAGGAAATATATACGTTTTAGTATAAAATAAATAAATATGTCAAAAAATTATAATTGATAAATGTCAATGTTATCCCAACTGCCGCAGAATATGTAGTATTGTAGTAAGTATACAAATGCTTATATGGAAATTAAATTTTCTGCTGATTTTTTTGCTTTCATAGATGTAAAACGTGCAAAATAAAAAAAATAGTATAAACAACGTGTTTCATAAAGGGTTTATCGTACTTGTCCTTTAGAAAACTCGCCGCTTCTCGCCGGCGGCTCGTTTTCTAAACTGGGGTGCGTGCGATAAAAGTACGTCTTATGATACTCGTTTAATATAGGTACTGCTACAAATGGGAGAAAATCGCTGTCGCGATTTTCGTTCTTATTTCTAGCCCTGCCGGGGGTCTTCTGGGCCTGCGGCCTGGGGTCACCCTTCGGGTATCAAAGGCATCTAAAATAATATTATTATTAAGAAAATACATATTAAAGAAATTTGAGTTAATCCCTTGTATATGAAATAAGAAATTTAGAGACAGAAAGCTGAAATTTTTTATCTGGAATGATGATGTAATTATACTAAACGATTTTTCTTAATAATATTTTGATGAATTGTAAGGGTACTCTATTCTCGATGGTAAAACATCATCATTTTTTAAGTGCTGAAAGTAGACTTCATTTTTTAGTACTTAAACATTTTTATCAGTTTTATCAATGGGGTTCTCCGCTACAGTTCGGAGCCCCACCCGCCCTTCGAAAAGGTGTAACGGCGGCGTTAAAAAATATATTGCTGTCATAATTGTTGCAACAAATTAATATTGAAGAAGATATTTATTTCTGTAAGCTAAAATGATGAATTTTGCAGACTGCCAAAATGAACGAATTAATTCCAAACTTTACCTGCAGAATGAATAAAAACTATGGACAATGAAACAGAATAACAAAACACTAATACTAATAATTGGAATTAAAAAGTAAAATAAAAGAAAGCTGCCTCCATCGTGATTCGAACTTGCGAATTCAGCATTACGATATTTGAAATCCTGTGACTTATACCATTACGCTACGCGTTCAGACGTTATTGTTTGACGCTGAGACAGTATGTAAACTGTGTGTTAACCTGAAAAATTAATTTTTACCGGTATTCTAATTGAAAAAGCATTTTGCTTCAGTATTTTGGTAATCAGATCAGAAGTATTTGGCAGTTAGTACTATTGATTCCGTTAGTAATATTTCTCATAGGAAAATAACCTATCTGAAGTTTAAATAATTTGACAGGTTTCGTAGGAGGTGCTTGATGTTAGTTTAATTTTACATCGGTAGATAAAATGAGAAAGAAGTTGAGACGGACGAGATTCGAGATTTTTAAAGACAAAATAGACGCAGAAGGACTCGACGTACGGTGTCGAAAAAAAATCTCAAAGGATTAGAAAAAGGACGGAAGTTTCGTGCGAAGCGGTTCTCGAAGCCGTAAAAATTAGAAAAGGAGTCGAGGGTAACTATATGGATTATTTTTTAATTAGTGACTTTCTTGGGTGTGGTACACTGCCTCCAAAATCGAATCAGGAGTTTTTTTAAATTTACTTGTGTTGTCGTGAGAATGTAACAAAAGTTATTAATAATCGTGAAAGGACGCTGCATTCCATATTAGGAATATATTCTTGTTATTAGATAATTTTGTAAGAGATATTAAAATACATATTAATTAACGTTGTAATATAATATTATTAGTGTATTGTAAATCCAATGTTAACACAGGTGAATAGGTGAATTTATTTTTCTGATATAGTTCAGTAGAATAGCTGATGGCACGACAATTCCAGTTTAAATCAGCCACCCTTATACAAGTAATATGCCTGCAACTTACCTGTCTGATACATACAGGAATTAATGTTCTTGAGGTAAACAGATATTGTGGATAAAAATTCTCTACAATAACAGAAAGCTGTGGGAGATAATAAGACTGGATTAGATAAAGAAAACACATAGCTGAGTTGTCTATGTTTATAATTGCTCTAATTATTCTTACATTTTTTTAATGAAATATAATGATTTTTCAATAATAAAAATATAAATTGGTTTACTTTTTTCATTTTTACATTTGTATATGGATGTTCTTAACCCACTTTTAATTTTTTCAGTTACATTTTAATTTTGACTAAATACCATTTTTAAACTAAACTTGATATAAACTCATTTTGGAGGACCTCAAAGACAGTGGTTTCAGTATTATTGTTAATTAAAAAACTACTAAAGTCTTTCTTAATTTTCGACTCCGGAGGTTATACAAAAAAAAGAAAAATCAATTAAAAGAAAATTAAAAGAAAGTGCTTTTTTAAATTTACATAAATGGTGAAACCATAACTGTATCTCATCGGAAACAATATTCTTGGTTCAAACAGGGTCTCTTCTTCTCCAGCCATAATTCCAAATAACTTTTGAAATATTACAGAATTTTATATCAAACTGGAAAACCACTGATGCAATTTAATTAATTTGTCATATATTTATCTTTATTGCATATTATACAATGATTTTTTGGGGCAAACTGTACAAATTTATCTTGATGCTGCATTTTCAATCTTTATTTTGAGTACTTTGAATTCTGCTGGTTTCCTGTTTTTATTATTTTATATATGATGTAACCCAAAAGAAACGGAAACTACAATAAATCATATCGAAATTATCTAACAGCATTTGAGTTAGACATAGGAAATTTCCTTATAACAGTTCCCTAAAATGAAGCGTAGAATCAAAAAATCTAAAAATATACGAATTACCCATTTTAAATACGGGGACGTCAATATTTTATTTGAATACAGCACCATCGAAAACTTAGGTGTCCAATTTACATTATTTAAATCTAAGTAAGCACCAAGATATTCCAGTATGGGTAGTCATCACTGAATATATGTTGGATTGCTAAGCTATCCAACTGTTTAAAAAAAATAAGCATTTAAAATATAAAACTTTGAATCACTTCTGGAAAAATCGGAACAATAATATATACCGGGTGGAATAGGAAAGTGACTCGCCCTTGAACCACTTTTATTTGGCAAGATATGTCAAATATATTTGGATAGTGGTAGGCAAAAAAATGCATTAAAAGACGATACGAAAGAGACTCAACTGGTTTCAATAGAACAATAATTGACAACCTCTTGTTTCACCGGAAGTCCTCCCTGTAACATGATATACTTACTTACGAATCCCCAGTATTGGGATCGGAAACGGTAACTCACACGAAAGTTGATACTTTTTTTCGCGGACAGAATGAGCATATATTCATTTACTTCAAAGCTACGACAGTCAACTTTTTTATTTCTGAACGGCACTATATTGGATGTTTACATATTCAGATAGCCTTTCTTACTCTATTTACAGAAATATATCAGTTTCTAGGTAATTTGGAGTTTTTAACAAAAGCTTAATTTCGCGTAGTTTATTCTTCTTAGTTCTTAGATCATTGTTGACGTGTAATAACAACTAGTAATATTTCCTTAAAAAATAATGTAAAATGTATACAAATATGTACTTATTATATATAAAAAAAAAGTAATAAAAAGTGTCTCTAATTTATTATAAATAAGTTATATTGTAATAACTTCTAATAAATAAATAAAGTTTCTTAATAATATATTTGATTTTTGAAAACATAATTCTTACATTGAGGATGTTTAAACAAACAAGAATGTAAGAAGCTTTATTAATAAGACTAGACAATACCTGCTTTTTTATAGCCAGGTATATCTAAAACAAATGGTAAGTGTAAATTACAATGCGCAAGTATTATAATAATGACAAATACTGATATACTATATCCTCATTAGTTTGGGTATTTTGCCAATTCTAAAAAGTAAAATAAGTAAACCAATACTCTAGGGATCAGTCAGGGGTTGTGATTTTTGTTCAGTTTATTTTTTGATAATTCGAAAATTCAAAATCTAATAATAACATAATATTAAATTATTAAGTTTTGAAAGATGTGTTGTTTTCGTCAGAAAAAACATTCTTCTCAGTCTCCTAAGATAAAAATGACATTGACATACAAAATTTCAGAAAATTTAAATTATAAATGAGGTCTTGTTTAGGCTGAGTTTTCAGGTAGCCGGTGTCGGTGATAGGTAGTCGGTCGCTTTTGGTGAAGTCGCTTTTGTCTATGCGCGTACTAAATTGAATAAGACAGTCTATATTTCCATTACACAACTTGTGTTGACTAAAATATAAACGGGTTTTTTTTAAAATAGTGCGTGCACGAATAATAGCAGCCTCACATAAATATCGCCCGCCTGCCACCTGGAAATATAAACAGAATCAAATTAGCAAAATCCTAGAAAAAAATAAATAAATGTGTCTACTATTAGTTGTCGAGCCTCATATCTGAAAAGGTACGTAATAATAGATATATTGAGCCATATATCACATATAACAATATAAAGTAACTATATTAACTATACATAAGAAGAGTGTTTTAATAAAGAAAACTGACATAATTCTGGAAGCTCTAAATTCAGTGGTGTTTTTCATTTTATTAATATTCGGATACCTTTTAAATATGACAAAAAAATTTAAACCAACCCTTCGACGGATCTTTCTGGCGCTGGGGTTTATTTATTTAATCTTTTATTATTTTTTTTTTTCAGAAGTGGTAAAATATCCAAACAAAAAAGGGTACTTCAATAAGGTTGGCTATGGAGCGGATAACATGAAGTCCTGACTTAAATCCAAACAAGAATATGGGATACATGTTGTGCAGGCACGTTACAGGTCGTGTTGCCAAATTAGACTCGTTGTAAATATACTGATGGAAGCATGGAAACCAAACCAAATTTATGGATCAAACTGGTATAACAGATTTAGATGAATGAATATTTTGATGTACGAAGCCATTCTTCAAGCAATAATAATGGTTTTAACACATAAAAAATTTTCGATACTCTCCTATTGATTTGATACTTGCGTTGTCATTTTCTTGGGTTAAATTTTTTTTTTAACAAGTGTTGGTGAACGTCGACTTTGGTATTTATAAAAATTAAATTATTATTTATGTTCCACACTCGACTGCTTAAACAGTAACTGCTCTCTCAATCACTATTCATAATTATTCTGATTATTCTATTATTATTAACTTATTATAATTATATACAGGGTTATTCAGAACTTATCTCTAAAACTTTGAGGATATGTGCATCCTTAAATAAGAAATCGATATCACCAAAAAAAATTTATAATAAAAGGCTTAGGATTTCCCGTAAACAATGTTTAAGGTTTTACCATTATAAAGGACTACGTAGCTGGGCAACTGTACTTCAACGACATCTGATATATCACATTCCTTCAAAAAACAGTAAACAACAGTTTTTGTACCTGGCGAACGCCTGGCGAATACAGTTGGAGTGGGGATAATATCTCTTATTGTCTATGCAGTCATCAGTCTTTTTGTGTCGCTGCCTCTGTGCAGGTGTTTTATTTATCGAGTGTTAAACTGTAAAATTTTCAAAATGGCTCATGTGTACAGTAATGCTGAGTTAATAGACATGATTCTTATTTATGACGAAGTTGGACCAAATTCATTGGCAGCTTCGCGCTTGTATGCGGAACGATTTCCCAATCGACACACCGACACGTCGACAGTTAGGTTTTGTGACTGGTTGTTGCAGCAAAATGCTGAAAATTCCCAATTTACTTAATAATTTGCGTTTACAAGATCAGCAACCAGGAGGAACATTCGGTTTAGTGCGGCAAAATTGGATAAGGCGTGCCCAAAATTGTGTACAAGTCCAGGAATATTATTTCGAACAGCTTTTGTAACAAGGTATGTGCAAATTTTTTTATAAATTTCATGTTTCTAATACCTAGTAATCAAGTAGCGCAATTCTTCAAAATTAGTGTAACAAAATTTTATTCATTTTAAAAACACGTCACTTTGGTCACATCTATCTATCTATCTTTAAGTTTATTTTAAAGTAAAAACGCTGCAAATCTTTTTTGCGCCGGGTGCGCCGGTTTTTTTCGTTCTAGCCAGTTTGCATTGTCAGTCCCAAGGTCACTCCATTACAGTGGACCAGTATCCAGCGGCGTGCAATGAAAAATTTTTAAATAGTTTTCAGACTCCGCCAAAAAAATTTTTTTTTGCACTACCACATTTCTACATGTATGTTGAACATCCCCAAATTTTATTATGGATAAGTTCTGAATAACCCTGTATACTTAATGTAGGAAAGTATTTATTTGTGACATTGTTTAATTACTCTTATTTATTTGGGTATTATGCCATCACTGAAAAATACAAAAAATTAATAATCAACCTCTGCGCCGACGGATCAGTCAAAGATTGGTTTTTTGAAAAATATGTTTGCCTAATAAAGAAATCTCACACTAAAAAGCAGATTAACCATATATAATTAAACACATCACTTAAAAACGTTTACGTTTCGAAAACTTTTCCATTTTCGTTATCAAAACTTTATGTGTGACTGACTTTAGTATGACAGTTTGTAATGAATTTATTTTGTTTATCTACTTCCATGGGCATATTAGATGTTACTCGATTTTCATTCTATTTTGACTTACCTCGTCTTTTAAAACTGATAACCATATTTTTCAAAAAAACAACTTTTGACTGATCCGTCGACGCAGAGGTTGATTATTAATTTTTTGTATTTTTCAGTGGTGGCATAATACCCAAATAAATAAGAGTAATTATATATACTTACTCTAATATTTTACTTATGATAACCCTAGAAATAAAATAATAACTTATTTTAATATAAACTTTGCTAAATTAGATTATTAGAATCTTAAAATCCAACACATTTTATGTAGAATCGACATACCTACTTTATAATACAGAGCAACATACAAATGTCCGGAAATATAATCAGGTATGTATGCTGGAGTAATAAACAACAGTAAATAGTACATAATTATATATTTAAATTTGTTGAGTGGTTGTTTCTATTGGTGACTAATTGGATAATAACATATATTATTATGTTGCTTATTCAAATAATTTCCCATTTTTTATTAATAATGCTCTAAAGATATATAGCTACCTGCATTTTGCAAATGATACCTATATGCGCAAATGATACCTATATGATAAAATATATTTATCCAAAAGCGGGGTCACTAAAACATATTTAACTTTTTTTAAGATACATATTTTAACCTTGAAAGGGGTTGGAACCCTTGGTGTGAAGATAACACTAACGTAGTTTTCCACATAACACCAAAACACTATACTGCACTCGACGCGAGTTTCGCCAACAAAGTTGGCATCATCTGAAGATGATTAAAACTGAACCTATGCTAACATTGTGTCCTATTTATACCTAAACTATTTCTACGGTTCAGTGAACCGTCGCCGTTTCGAAGTTGGCATCATCTGAAGATGATTAAAACTTAAAACTGAACCTATGCTAACATTGTGTCCTATTTATACCTAAACTATTTCTACGGTTCAGTGAACCGTCGCGACTGCTCAGTGAACCGTGAGATACTAACCAATAAAGCGGGATTGGTCCTCTGTCGCCATTCATACTATTTTTACATTTAGCAATTTCCAAACCTTCAAAAGCATCGAGCTGTCTGGAACGAATGTACGAGTTAACGAGGATATTTGAGACTTAAATTGGGCTAATGCGCTCGCTGATAAAAACGTCCAGGAGCAATGGACATTCTTCAATGATTTTCTAAACCATTCAGTTAGCAGAAACTCTACGTATAATATACGTAGAACATCGTCAATCCTCTGAAGCCGCGGATTAATCATCGAATCTTGGAAATGATTAAAATTTTAAAAAAAGCCTCTGGAGGCGATTTCAGCGATCCAAATCCGATGAAGATTTTGCAGCGTTTAGAGCTTTTTCAAACAGACTTTCACTAGCCATCAAGCTGTCTAAACGTAACTTTGAAAACCACATTGTTTCGAGTTCTAACTCTAAACGGCTGTTCAAATATGTACGTTCGTCGTTGTGTTCTAAAGTATCCACTCCTATACTTAAGGATAATGATGATAATATTTTTTACGATAAATTCCAAGTGTCTCAGATGTTTGCACTAAAGTTTCAAGAATCATTCACTCGAGAACCCAATAATACTAACATCCTTCAAATCAACTCTCCTCTAATAGCTTCATCATTGTCAAATATTTTCTTTGATATAGAAACCGTGAAGGAATTCTTAATGAAACTTAAAGTAAATACTTCGCCTGGTCTTGACGGAATCTCATCTTTTCTGCTAAAAGCATGTGCCACCACAATCTGTACACCTTTGACACTTATTATGAACAAATCGTTCAGCAGCAGTGCGGTACCTGATATTTGGTTCAAATCTTCAGTGACCCCCATTTTTAAAAAAGATGACAAGACCGATCCAAGTAATTACAGGCCAATAAACCTAACATCCGTTCCTGCAAAGTTAATGGAATCTATAATTTCGAAGAAAATGCCAAGCTTTGCATTAGAGAATAATTTGATTTCAACTAATCAGCATGGCTTTGTACCTGGACGCTCAGTTGTAACTAATTTACTGAGATGTGTAAATGATTGGGCCGTAGCCTTGATAACAAAACCTCTATAGACATTATATATCTTGATTTTTCTCGGGCATTCGACCGTGTTTCTTTCAAGCGCCTCATTTTTAAGCTTGAATATTTGGGAATACGCGGTTTACTACTGGAATGGATTTGCTGTTTCCTAAAAGACAGGACTTACTGTGTTCGTGTCGGTAATCAGCTTTCCTCTGAATACAATGTTATTAGTGAAGTGCCTCAGGGGTCTGTGCTAGTCCTGTTGCTTTTTCTGCTGTATACATCTGATATCTGTCATCCTCTTAAGTCTATCGTGTCCTTTTTTGCTGATGACACCAAAATTTATGACAATCCAGAATGCAACCACATGCAAATACAGAGGGATCTCGATTGTATCGTATCATGGAGTAAGATATGGTTATTGACTTTAAATGCCCAAAAATGTGTGATTCTGCATGTCGGAAAAAATAACCCTCGATTGCCCTATTTTATAGATGGAAATAGAATCGCTGTAGTGTCTTTACATAATGACCTTGGTGTTACGATTTCAGAGAAGCTTTCTTGGTCCCCACATATTTTCAAAATATGCAACAAAGCCAAATCAACACTATTTATGCTTACCAAAACATTTTCTGAATTATCTCCTCAGCAATTCACAAGATTATTTTATATGTACGTGAGACCTATCTTGGAATACGCAGAACCCGTTTGGAGTGTGGACTGGATTCAAGACAAAACACTTCTCGAATCTGTACAACGTCAGGCCACCCGTTCAATGTATGGACCCACAAGACCTTCTTATGAGCAACGATTGGCAGAACTTAACATGATATCGTTTAGTGAAAGACGCTCACGAGGAGATCTTATCATTACATATCATGCGCTGAATAATAATTTTGGGGTGGAACTCGGGAATATCTTTTCGTTAAATCACAATGAACGACTACGTGAACATTCTTGGAAACTGACCAAAGAGAGGTTTCATTGCAGAGCACGGCAAAGTTTTCTTTCCAACAGGATTTTCTCTAAGTGGAACGCGTTACCTGCTGCGGTTGTCAACTCCACCTCAGTGAACAGTTTCAAGAAAAACTATGATGCGTGGAAAGCTTTTATGTGACAATATGTGTTTTTATGTTCTATTTTGTGATTAAAATGCACCAATTCTGGCTATAGGATATAGTTTACCTTTTAGTTATTGTGAAACTGTGGATGTTAATTTTAATTTTTTTTAATTAATTTTCTATTTTTCACCTTTGTTGTAGGATTATATAAGTCTTAAGACCTTAATTCCCAATCTAATTGAATAAATAATAAATACTAAAATATTTACTTTCAATGCTTTATCCTCTGATAGAAATGGAAGATTTTCAAGTTCTTTTAAATTGTTTATATTTTTATATAACGCATCAAATGCTGTTTTCTTCCCTATTTTATACATCATATTAGTTGTGTCACGGCTAGTCATACAATGAATTGCGAATACATGAAATACGAATCTGAGCGAATATATTATATTCGCACATATACATAGTTAGGATATGGGAAAAATTTACATTTTTTACATAAGATTTTTGGCGTATTAACAATATTATACCAAATTTAGGAGCAGAAATGTGCAAAAAACTGTTAGACAATTCATTGTTGGCTGTAACACAACTAATGTAATGAAAACAGCATTTGATGAGTTATGTTAAAATGTAAGCAATTTAAAAGACCCAATCAAAATAGTTCTCTTTCTATCAGAGAATAAATCATTGGAAGTAAGTACTTAATATACGTTCATATAAGAATAATAACAAAAATATTATATCTTTAAATCTGTGATGGTACCTAACCACGGAATCAAATCGCCCAGCTTCTCAGTTGCCTCCTACCGATCATGGATTTAGACAACATATAATTATAACTAGAAATGGGCTTTCGGGATTTTCGTTCCCATATCTAGCCCTGGGACAAAAACATCTAGAATAATAATATTTTTGAGAAAATACATATTAAAGAAATTTAAGATAATCCCTTGTAATATGAACCATAGCGGAGGGCCCCATTGATAAAATTGATAAAAATGTTTACTAAAAAATAAATTCTACTTTCAGAACTTAAAAAATGATGATTTTTTACCATCAAGAATAGAGTACCCTTACATTTCATCAAAATATTATTAAGAACAATCGTTTAGTATAATTACATCATCGTTCCACATATAAAATTTCAGCTTTCTGTCCCTAAATTTATTATTTCATATACAAGGAATTATCACAAATTTCTGTAATATGTATTTTCTTAAAAATAATATTATTCTAGGTACTTTTGTCACCCGTAGGGTGACCGCAAACCGTAGGCCTGAACCCCCGGTAGGGCTAGAAATTTTCTCCCATTTTTAGTTCATATATATTAAAACACGTCGATTCTAGCTCGCTCTAAATTCCGTCACCAAATCGGAGTGGTCGTTTCGAAACGTATGGTGTCGAAAAAATATCTCAAAGGATTAGAGAAAGGATGGAAGTTTCTTATGAAACTGTTCTCGAAGCCGTAAAAATTAGAAAAAGGGTCGAGAAGTCCCGCGAAAAGTCTGAATTTCGGCAGGCGTGACGGGGCCATTTGGCGCGAGAACAAACGCCGATACTAGGCGCAACTCTCTCGCCGAACGACGATCGGCGAAAATTTTGCAAAGGTTTTTTGAAAAGGGCATTTCAATTAGGAAAACAGGTAGGAAACGGGACGAAAATGTGCCTAGGCATAGGATAAAGGCGACCTTCGATCGCCCGCGGGGATCATAGCAAACAAAATACATATGTTTCTTCTCAAAAACCAGTGCCGAAACCAAAAACGAATATTACGATGTTCCGCCAAACGTGCAACAATGTGCCTGCATTTCTCAAGGGTTAAAATTATTCAGTGACTAAATATGCAAACTATAGTAAATGCAAGCAACAATATTAATTTAGATTTGGAAGATGAAGATTTCTAAAGTATTTTTTATTTGTTGAATTTTAAAATGGGTTTTTATGTTTCTTTGTTGCTTTTTTAAAACCTAGTATTGAGTTTTCATAAAATATAAATAATATAATAATAACAATAATATAATATATATTATAAATAAAAAATGTATTTGATATCAAATAATGGGCAATTTAGAAATAACTAAAACCATTTATTTAAGTTCTTAAAATACATACCTACTAATTTTTTAACATTATGTAATAAAACATGTTCCAATAATAAATTTTATTTAATTTTAATTAGACATATAATATCAGCTTTTAAATGGTTATTAACATTTTTAGAAATCTTTTATATTTTTTGAATTATAGAAAAAAATATTTCGTTTCTTCTGAAACTATTTGCAAAACTAATTGCAGATGCTGAGAACAATTATTGTAGAATTTAAATACATGCTGTTCAATTGGATATATTTAACATCAGCTTTTAAATGGTCATTAATATTTTTTAGAAATCTTTTATATTTTTTGAATTGCAGTAAAAAATTATTTCGTTTCTTCAGAGACTATTTGCAAAACTATTTGGAGATGCTGAGACCAATTGTAGAATTTGAGTACATGCTGTTCAATTGGACATATATAATATTAGCTTCAAATATGTCAATTGGACATATATAAAATTAGCTTTTAAATGGTCATATTTTTTGAATTACAGTAAAAACATTATTTCGTTTCTTCCGAGACTATTTGGAAAACTAGGTAATTGCAGATGCTGAGAACAATTTCAGAATTTGAGTATATGCTGTTCAATTGGACATATGTAATATCAGCTGGTATCAAATGGTCATTAACATTTTTAGAAATATTTTATATTTTTTGAATTACAGTAAAAACATTATTTCGTTTCTTCCGAGACTATTTGCAAAACTAATTGCAGGTGCTGAGAACAATTGCAGAATTTGAGTATATGCTGTTTAATTGGACATATGTAATATCAGCTTTTAAATGGTTTTATACAGTAAAAAAATTACTTTTTTTTTACTGTTGTAACAGAAGGTACAGTTACTGTGGTGAAAAACTGCTTGAGTAACATTTCAAGACTAAAATTTGGTAATGCTCGTTCTACAGTAATTTGTTTTCAAATAAGCTCCTTCAACATGGATTTTGAAATGGTTTCATTTCTCAGGGTTTAAAATACTAACAAGAAATGGGAGAAAATCGCTCTCCCGATTTTCGTTCCCATTTCTAGCCCTACCGGGGGTCCAGGCCTGCAGGGTCACCCTTCGGGTGACAGAAGCATATAGAATAATATTATTTTAAAGAAAATACATATTAAAGAAATTTTGTATCTGGAATGATGATGTAATTATACTAAACGATTTTTCTTAATATTTTGATGAATTGTCAGGGTACTCTGTTCTTGATGGTTAAACATCATAATTTTTTAAGTGCTGAAAGTAGAAAAATATTGTAGATATTTACTTTTGTAACATAAAATGATGAATTTAACAGACTGCTAAAATGAACGAATTAAATCCAAACTTTATGTGCAGAAAGAATAAAAGCTACGGATAATGAAACAGAATAACTAAACACTAATACTAATAAATAATTGGAATGAAAAAGTAAAAAAAAAAATTTGCCTCAAGCGTGACTCGAACTCGCGAAATCAGCATTATCACATTTCGAATCCTACGACTTTCCCATTGCGCTACCGCGCCTGTTATAAAAAGTTTACCCTGAGACGTTTAAGTATGTAAACTGTAAGTGTCAACCTAAAAAAATAATTTTTACCGATTTTCTAAATGGAAAAGCATTTCGCTTCAGTATTTTGGTAATCAGGAGTGTTTGGCAGTCGGTACTATTGATTCCGTTAGCAATATTTCTCGTAGGAAAATAATCTATCTGAAGTTTAATTAATTTGACAGTTTTCGTGGGAGGTACTTGTCTCGTTAGTGTAATCTCACATCGGCAGATAAAATGAGAAGAAGTTGAGACGGAAGCGACTCGAGATTTTCGAAGACGAAATATACGTAGAAGGACTCGAACGGTACGACGTACGGTCTCGAAAAAAAAATCTCAAAGGATTAGAGAAAGGACGGAACTTTCGCGTGAAGCGGTTCTCGAACCCGTAAAATTAGAAAAGGGTCTAGGGAGTTCCGCGAAAAATCGGGATTTCGGCAGGCGTGGCGGGGCCATTAGGCGCGAGCACAAACGCCGGTGCTAGCCGTATCTCTCTCGCCGAACGGCGATCGACAAAAATTTTGCAGAAGTTTTTTGAAAAGGTGTTTAAATTGGGAAAACGCGTAGGAATCGGAACGAAAATACCCCTACGCATTGGAGAAAGGGCAGGGGCGATCTCCGTTCGTCCGCGAGGATCGCTTCGCGATCCCCCCTCGGAGGAGATAGCTTTGAAACTTTGTGGATTCGGCGACGGAATTTAGAGCGAGACAGAATCGACGCGTTTTAATATATATGGACATGTTAATTTCACGTATATAATTCATTAGTTTTCGTAGTATTCTCGTTGCATGGGCGTGCTAGGTATGTGGAATTATTTATTTATATTTGATCGTTATTTAATTAATAATCATGACAATACATTTATATACTTACTCATATTCCAAAAAATTGCTTTAGGTAAATGCTTCCAAACAGATGCTTTCAGTATTCTGTATAAATTTAAAAACTTTTAAGTTCTACAAAACTTAGATATTCAACTACTTTCCCTACAAATATCTTTGCTTAATATTTATTTTTTAGAGAAATATTTACTTAATTTTAAGTTAGGTGGGAAATTTTAAGAATATTTTTTCATAATGTATTTATTCCAAAACGGTTGAGAAATGGTATAGGAATGTCTTATAAAAGTACCCCTAAAAAAATGTTAAAATATATAGGGTGTCTCTTTTCAATTAATAAAATTGACTTGCAGTACACCTAGAAACTATACTGGAAAACCCTACTGTCCATTTGTTGTCCATGTATTTTTCACTCTCTAAATCTAAGTAGTCTCTCAGATATTCTAATGGATGGTCATCGTTAAACACCTTATATACATAAGTCATTAGTCTATGGTCCAAGGTTTAGATAGAAACAGAAGAAGGATGAAATTAAATTAGTGGTAGAAGGTTACATGGTTTAAAGAATGTGAGACGTAAAAATTATAAAAGATTAGTTTATTCTTTTAGGAATAAAAGCAAATTTTTGCACAAGTTTTTAAAAAGGAATTTTATTTAATTTGTAATATTTCGTTGAAACTGATTGTGAACCCAAGTTTTTATACCTACCGGTGTGAAACTGGCGACAAAAGTTAGCGACTAATTTTTCCGAAGATAGCCGAATGATTACGGACGTGCGGTACTACGTGGGTATTAATAAATATAAATGAAATCGTGGTTAAAGGTCACAAATGAACGAACAGGAAGAATTGCAATCATCTACTTATAAGGTTTCAAAAACTCGCGGACAAATAGAGTGGTTGGAATAACCCCCGTAAATTTACAAGCAAATCAAACAATACTAATATTTAAAAAATTCATAGCTCGACTTCCAGATAGGCGATTTTGTTTATATTTTATACAAAAATCAGAATAGCCATGGTTATTAACACCTTACCATTTTCACGGACTCGCACGATCGTTTAGGGTGATTAAAAACAACCCTAATACATAAAAAAATCATAGCCCGAGTCACAGACGGACGATTTTCTTTATATTTCATACAAAAATCAGAATAGCCATGGTTATTAATACCTTACCATTATCACGGCCTCGTATGATCGTTTCGGTGATTAGAAACAACCCTAATACTTAAAAAATTCATAGCTCGAGTCACAGACGCATGCCCATAATCATTCGGCTATCTTCGGAAAAATTATTCGCTAACTTTTGTCGCCAGTTTCTCACAGGTAGTTTTTATTTGTGCCGAATTTCTTCACAATTTCGGATTTTATTGTGTTACAATACCAATAACCTTTAGAGATAGTACCTAAGGAATTGATTTTTATGTTGTCTTTGAAAATAGTAAAAGCTATTTTCACATAGTTTTTCAACAAGATAGTGTATACCTACATGGTAACGGTTCACATTTATTTAAATAAAATTTTTCCCACCTCGTGGGGTTGACGAAATGCAACGTTTCTGTTAACACCTAGTTTTCCCGATCAATCTATGTTGGACTTCTTTTTATGGGGCTCACTGAAAGGTAAGGTGTATCGAATAAGTACATAGGTACATATTACGTTAGAAGGACTTACAGAGAGAGAAAGTATTGAAGTAGCTTTCGAATATACGTGTATTGTGATAGAGAATGGCTAACTATACCTAGCCCTGAAAAATTCAATTTATACATAGCTATGTATAACTTGAAAAGTGATTGAACCTTTTTAATTAATTAAAGATAACTATCCCGAGTATTGTTTCACTGAAAAACATGCAAGAAGATCAAAGACAACTATGGTTCCCATTATAAAAAGAAACATAATTTCATGTCATAGTTTGAAAATACTGTAATTATCTACAACTTTTGTATTTACAGTTTTTTTGTAAAACTTATTGTTACAGACAACAAGGACACAAAGAGCTGAACAGTTGTTGATAAAAAAAATCAGTTTTTAACAAAGATATCTAGATATCAGTCTTGTCAGTGTCAGTTGTCAGTGACTTGTTCGAAACAAATGAAAGGGGCAGTTAACGAACTTCGCATTCGCATCTTTTACAGTTTTAGAGATCTCTGTACTATACGTGGAAAAGATTTTTTTAAGAGTTCTTCTTTATGAGTTATTGAGTTTATGTTCTTAATTTTATACAATATAGTAAAAATTTATTATAAATACGATAAACTTCCAATTCTAAAAACAAAATTTTTCAATTGTATCATTGTCTTAAATGCAAAACTAAATTATCCAATATTTAATTTAATAATTAAGTAAAATGCGGTAAATTAGGTGATCTAGGTAAAATCCATAGAACGGTGAAGTTCCCAGAGATATAAAAACCAGATGATATTTATTCCATTCTGGGCTCCTTTTAAACACTCCCACTAGCACAAAATGCAATGAACTTTATAATTTCATAACTTCATGATTTCTTCATAAAATTATTTTATGTCGAAGCTAGTAATCAATACTGTAATAGTATTGATTACTAGCTTCGACATAAAATAATTTTATGAAGAAATCATGAAGTTATGAAATTATGTTATTATGACTCAATTCAATCACACACGATGTATGTGATTACTACATCGTGTGTGATTGAATCAAAACTACGTCATTGATATTGTACATATCAATGACGTAGTTTTCCGCCTAACACCAAAACACTGTACTGCACTCGACGCGCATTTCACCAACCAAGTTGGCATCATCAGGAGATGATTAAAGCTAAACCTATGCTAACATCGTGTCCTATTTATATCTAAATTATTTCTATGGTTCAGTGAACTATCGCGACTGATCAGTGAATATATGGGATTGGCCCTCTGTCACCACTCATACTATTTTTACATTTAACAATTTCCAAACTCTCAAAAGCATCCAGCCGTCTGGAATTTGTCATATTCCTAATTAGTCTCAAATTGCTACTATTTATTTTATGGTTGTTCTGAAACGCATGTTGGGCGACACTAGACTTATCTGTTCTACCATATTTGAGATGAGCCATATGTTCCTTGAATCTAGTTTGAATTGACCTTCTAGTTTGTCCAACATACTTTTGATTACAGTCTTTACAGCTAATTTCGTAAATCCCCGACTTTTCCTTAGTTTCTATTTTGTCTTTTGGATTGCCTAAAAGTTTATTTCCCGCGATGAATAAACAAGCGCATACCTATATCTTTAAAAACCTTACCAAGACTATGAGTGAAACGAGGATCGTATGGAATAGATATTAATTTTGGGTTTTCTCTTTCATTTTCAAAAGTCGAATAATTTTAAAGTGTCTCTTTAAATTTACGTTTCCTAATTATTTTATCAATTAAAGTTACAGATTATCTATTACTCGCAGCTATATCCCTAATCAATGCCTTTTCTTTTGCAAACCTTTCCTTATTTAGAGGAAAACTTAATGGGCGATGAATTAAAAAATTGAGACTTGCCATTTTATGTTGAGCACAATGGGAATCTATTTTAAAGTACTGGTATCTTTTCTGTATATGTCAAATTCTAACTTATCTTCACTATTTCTAATTATTAATACAACACTATATATATATATATATAGTGTGTGTATGTGTATATAAGCCCAGTGTCTCCCATTTTGTCCCAATATGTGATGGATGATTTAATTAATGATAATAAGTTTAAGTAAAATTGATTTTGAGATCCCCTTTTTGAAGAAATATGTAGACAATATCATTCTTAGTATACCCATAGATGGCAAAGAACACCTGTTACAGGTCTTCAACAATTACGATTCACATCTTGAATTTACAGTAGAAGAGGAAGACACTGACCACTGTGTCCCCTTCTTAGATACCAAAGTCCAAAGGACTATAAATAACACACTTCGTACGTCATGGTATACGAAACCTGGATCGTCAGGGAGGTACCTACATTTTGAGTCGTACCACCCTTTTCAACAAAAAATCAATATGGTATTGGGTATGAAAAATAGAGTAGTACTCACATCACACCCTACGAGGGTGTTAGGTTTAAAAAAACTGTCGTCTCTTTTTCTTCAGAATGGATATCCCAAAAGTCTTATCAACAAACTACTATTCAATAGAAGCAGAGATAACGTGCTACATCCCTCACTTTTGGGTCAGGGTGGGGGCGCGGTTCCTATGGACATGCTAAGAAACAAGTTTACATATCTCGCAATTCCGTATATTGATAATGTTTCATTTAAATTAAAAAATATTTTCTGAAATTCCCAATATTAAAATTGCTTTTAAAAATCAAATTTCAATTTCCAATATCTTTTCAAAATTAAAGGACAAAGATCCCATTTTGCATCAGTCAAATGTGGTGTATAAGTTAAGCTGTAGCGAATGCTAAGGCATAATGCGAAGGCATTTATATCGGACAAACGGGAAGGAAATTAAAAGATAGAATCACATCTCATAAAAGTGACATTAGATTAAATAAAAACACTTGCCTGTTAGCCCAACATGCCAATGACTTACAACACAACATTAATTTCAGTGACATTAGTATTCTTTTTACTGAGAGTAACTTAGACAAGAGACTTTTTTTGGAAATTTGTTGCATTTTTAAAGAAAATAACCATATTAACAACAGATCTGACATGGACAATTTGTCCATTATTTTTACAAATTTATTAAATTTCAATTATCATAGACCAGTGAACCCCACTGACCTCAATGTCACTTAAGACATCTGAACTGTTCCATATTTTTGACATTCCATTTTTCTGTAGTGTGTGGTTCTTTGTCATCTGTCTGTCATCTCAAATTCAGTCATCACTACATTTTGGTCTAAGAAATGTGCAACTAGTTGCTGTAACATACTTTTTAATTTGTCTGCTCTCATCCTAAAAACTTAAACATGTAAATCTGTGATAATTTTTTTGCCAATAATAACTTTTTAATGTCATGTGTTAGTGTTCAATTAATTTTAATTTTTATCAAAATTTTGTGTTGATGTCAAACTTAGCTAAGTTCCTATGCAATCTCACTTATGTAAGTAATATAAGGCTTTAGTAGAAGTATTCTTAACAGTATGTTTTATAGTTTTTTCCTGATGAAGAGACAATAAAGTTCTCGAAAGCTTGAATTAATAAAAAGAGTGTTTTTTATTCACTGGCTGGTGACTGGATTACCCGAAATTACATAACTTGTTTCTCAACTTAGACAGTCGTCTAACCTCCAAGGCTCTATATATATATATATATATATATACAAGGTGCCCAAGGTGCCCACCCAAGGTGGAGATAGGGAATTATTTAAATTAGCAAAATTGGGCAGAATTACAAATACTGTATGATAGTGTTTTTTACGTGGAATTCAGCGGTGATATTGAAAATTTCACGGGCATCTTAGTTTTTAAGAAAAAAAATAAAGTTATGTTTTTTTAAATGGCAACCATAGTTGGCTATGGTATCAATAAAAAGCTTATTTTTTCTGATTTCCAAAATATAATATTTAATATACCTTTCTCTTTTCTTTTGTTTACTGTAATGAACAAATAATTTATTAACATAGTAAGCTATGAAAAACAAACGTAGATCAGTAAACAACAATAAAATATAAATGTCAGATCACACTAAAGTCACATTATAAACTTCAAAATTAAACGTTCATGTTAAAATAGTTATTGTGAAATATACACAAACGAAGAAAAATACGATTTATACTATTATATTTTTGAAATCAGAAAAAATAAGCTTTTTATTGATTTTTATTGATACTATAGCCAACTATGGTTGCTATTTAAAAAAACATAACTTTATTTTTTTCCTGAAAAACGAAGATGGCCGTGAAATTTTCAATATCACCGCTTAATGCCACCTAAAAAACACTATCACACAGTATTTTTATTTTATTTGTATCTTTTATAGTTTTCGAGATATGCGAGTTTAAAAATTTTTGGCGATTTTTCAGTTTTTTCAAAATATCTCGAAAAGTTGAAAATTAAAATTAAATTTGAAGGAGGCACTGAATTTCTCTTATAATTTTGCCCAATTTTGCCAATTTAACCAATTCTCTATCTCCACTATTAACAAAGTTAGCCATAGCGTTTTCAATGCCTTATGTAAATTTAACTGACGCGAAACAACTGTCAATATCAGTGACTTTTGTATCAAATACTGCGAAGATATCATCCACATATCTGAATCAAACCCTGGGGAAATATTCGAATTCTTCTTTTGTCTCCGTTTCGAATCTGTTCATGAAAAGATTGGCAATGAATGGTGACAAAGAGTTACCCATTGCTGTACCCTCATGTTGTTCGAAGAAATTACTATTGAATCGAAAGCAATTTTGTTTCATACAAAGTTTAGTGAGTTGAAGATATCCTTTTACTATACCTTGACTGAGATTGTTTTGATTCGAGTAGCTCCTTAAGGTAGTCCAAGGTCTGTGGTATAGTAACACTTGGAAACAATGAACAAACCTCAAAGGAGATCAAAACTTCACCTGCTTGCAATTGGATATTCTTCACCGTATTAATGAAATCAATGGAATTAATCACAGAACAACTAGGTGGTGCAATGGGTAAACCTTCGAACTTCTCTTATAACCATTTTGATTGGTGGTACCTAAGTCGGTGATCCAATTGATGAAATAATGGGATGCACCGACTTCCCTGGCTTATGAATCTTAGACAAGCAGTACAATCTAGGTACACCTGGGTTAGATACATGTAACCTCCTATTTAAAACCGAAGTATTAAGGTTATTGCAGGATTTAAGTACATTTCTTACTTCAGTAATCATGTTTGGTAATGGATTTCTAGAAAGTTAGGTTAGATTTCTAGATTAACGGTTATTACTAATCCAGTTGTCCACTCTTCCATAATAGTCCTCTTTATCTAAAATTACAACCTTATTACCCTTATCAGCTTTTAGGTAAAAACAACATAACAGAGAAGTTCGAATGTTTACCCATTGCACCACCTAGTTTTTCTGTGATTAATTCCATTGATTTCATTAAGAGTCCATTCACTAGTCCGAAATAAGCCCAAAATCGGCGTTCGTCTCGTGTCTAATTATAAAAAAACTATAAAAGATAGCGACTTTTAGTAAGAAAGTATTGAAAGATAAGACTTTAATCTAAATCCCTATGGTAGTAATTTTTTGTAATTCTTTTTATTTTTAAAATTCCAGGCAAACAATCTTGTACTAAAATAGCGTATTTTCAAAAATTATTTTCTCTAAAATATATGTATTAAACAAAAATTTGCTATATAGGGATCTACTTTACCTTTTGATCTTTCCGGTGATATATAATTTATAACATTAAAAAGAAATTTTGTTGCAATTATAAGACAAATCCGGCACCCTTGCAATAAGGGCTAACTTTATTTCCATGTGTCTTTTTACTTCGGCTTTACGTGCACCTCCGAAATCTAAATAATTCGGTAGTGGGAATATGTAAGTGTTCACCCATCGGCTACCCAACCTCGTAACCCGACCCCGAATTCATGTTTGTCAAGTCTACAGTGAACGGACCCTTAATAAGGTGAAGAATATCCAGTTGCAAGAAGGTGAAGTTTGATCTCTGACGTTTGTTCATTGATTCCAAGTGTTCCTATACCACAGACCTTAGACTACCTTAAGGAACTACTGGAATCAAACACCTTAGTCAAGATATAGTAAAAGAATATCTTCAACTCACTAAACTTTGTATGAAACAAAATTGCTTTCGATTCTTGGAACAACATGAGAGTACAGCAATGGGTGACTGGTTTGTCACCATGCATTGCCAATCTCTTCATGAACAGATTCGAAACGGAGGCAAAAGAAGAACTCGAGTATTTCCCCAGGGTTTGGATCAGATATGTGGATGATATCTTTGCAGTGTTTGAAACAACAGTCATTGATATTGACAACGTTGTTTCTAAATTGAATAGTCGTTTCGCGTCACTTAAATTTACATATGACATAGAAAGCGCTGTGTATATATATAATCTTCCGTATTCAGGGTACTGGAAAAAAATTAATAGGAGTGAGATATAGTGTTAAATGGCGCACATTTTAAAAATATTTTGAAATATACAGGGTGACTCACTGCACAGTAGCACCTTTAAGGTATTTTTTTTTAATAGATTGCTATAAATATTTTAATGTTTTTGAAGTCACAGTAATGAGGAAGTATGGTTAGAGACTAGATTATTGGCTCACATTTTTGTAACGGTTACCTCACTGGTGATCAATACTTACGCTTTTTTGGAAAATAATTTCCACAACTTATGCAAAATGTGCCTCCTAATATTATGGAAAATTTATGCTTCCAACATGATGGCGCTCCAGCATATTATTCCCTGTTTGTTAGTTACCGTAAAATTTCTAGATAGATAGATATGAGAGGATATTCCCGTTAATTGGCTCGTCAGGTCTTCAGGCTTTACTAAATTAGATTTCTTCTTGTGAGACGAATACTGTCTGTCAAACTCCTCCAACAACACCAGTAGATATGAGACAACGGATATAAGATTTCCGTGTTTCTGTTTCCGTGGAGGTATTGAAGTCAACAAAGAATTCATTCTTAAGAAGATGAAGGAAGTGTGTTGAATGGAATTTTGAACAATTATAACTACCTACTATTTACTTAAAATTTATTTATAAGTGATCTTATACCTAGTGCCTTAGTAATTTATATTAAATTGTTAGTTAAACCTGCATAAAAAAATGTTAAGGTAATGTTGAAGCGGAACAATTCCCGTAATATTAAATACGTGTTTCATCTGAACAGCGATATGTTAAGAAACTGTTCAAATACTATCTAGAAAAATCTTACGAGTAATGCTTACGATAACAATATGTACTGCTTACAATTATAATTTAATGGTCTGGTAGAAAAACTGCAAATATCTCTGAAAATTTTGAAATTAGGTATAAAAATGCCATTTAAAACTTACTAAATTGGCGTTTATGAAAAAAGACCCTATGTAATATAATCATTATTCAGTTGCAACATTTAAGTAGGTACCTTGGCTCTATACGTAATTACAAAATATTTATTCTTAATAGGGTGTTTTCCAATTTTTTTTTTACATCGGCAAATCGAAGGTAGTTGGAAAAAGAAGAGATACGTATTTCTGGAATTTTAATATTGGGTTCATTTAAGTCCATAAATTATTTTTTTATTGTGCGCGATATCTATGTGACGTCACTAAGCGAAAATTCAAAATTTGCGCCATTTTCTAGTGATTTCTAGGATATTTTCATTTGTGTGGTTGGTGTCAGTGCGTGACAACTTTACTTTTGTTTATGTTTGAATTGTTTGGTTAGGGTAAACATGACACATTGTTTTTAGTTTATATATTGTACCTCTGAATTGTTGTCTCTGCCTGTGACTGCTTACAAGTGTATTTATTAGTAATAGAAGTTCTGTTAATTGAAACCGTAATTTGTAAAGGTAATTATTGAATATACTTAATCGACTTTGCAGTACCTAATACTGTTAATAATATTAGTTTCCAGGATGTCGAAGAGAGCTAAGTATTGTTTTGTACCCACATGCAAAAATATATCTTTCAACTCCAACAAAATATTTCTAACTGTTCCATTTAATGATGAAACTAGGAAAGAATGGTGTGTTGCTGTAAAAAGAGAAAAAATTCCGAAATATACTTCAGGAAGTTACTACTGCTGTGAAGACCACTTTAATGTAAGTTTGTTATTTTTATTTAGAAGTAGAGACACTGATTAATTTATTTTAGTTAGAAGAAGACTCTGTAAACTGGATTCGATATAAATTAATGCAACAGAAACTTATGTTAAGAAAAGGTGTGGTGCCCCACAAAAATGCAAGCGGCGAAGAATTTCCTAAAGATGTATCTCAGTTAAGCGACTCTGGCAAAAAAAGGAAAATAGAAAATTTGGAACAAGTATCACAATCATCTGTGAAAAAGGTTTTATTTAATGGACCGGGTACATCAGCGCAAACATCATCTGCTGAGAGTTCACCAGAAAAAATCAATCTATCCGAGAGTTCACCACAGAAAAGTGTAATTCTTCCGTCATCTTCTGCATCTTCTCTAGCATCAACCTTACCCTCTAGTTCTCAAATTCAAAGCAACACTTCATCAGATAGTGATTCAATAGTCGACTATAAAGTTTCTCATTTACAGAAACTAAGCATAGAGAGAACCCTGTTAGTGATTGAAAATAATTCATGATTTTATCTAGGGCTGCCAAAAGACACATATTTTATTGTCAAATTGTTGGAAAACGAAAGTAAAATTAGTTACAGAGATATTTTAATTGTGTTGAAGAAAGTACGTTTAAATTATGCTTTTTATCGTATTTCCCTAGATTTTGGAATAAGTGTGTCTGCTGTGTCCAAGGTATTTGCCAAACACCTACCTGTTTTGGCACGTTTTTTTAAGAGTTTAATTTTTTGGCTACAACCAGATCTAATTAAAGAAAATCTATCAATACCATTCAGAGCAAGGTATTCGAAAGTTCAGTCAATCATAGACTGTTTTGAAGTTCAGATTGAACAGCCTACTAACAGCTTGCATCAATCATTGACGTGGTCTGAATATAAAAAATGTAATACTTTAAAATACCTGATAAGTGCCACTCCAGATGGTATAGTTAATTTCATTTCTACTGGCTTTGGCGGAAGAGTAACAGATACCGAAGTTGTTAAGGAGTCTGGGTATATAGACATTTTGCCACAATACTGTGATCTTATGGCAGATAGGAGCTTTAAGCACATCGACTCTCTGTTAGCAACTAAAAATTATAAGCTAATAAGGCCCCCAAGTATTGCATCTGGATCTAAAAGCACTAAAGAAGAGGTAAAACTAAGCAAAAGGATAGCAAGCTTAAGGATTCATATTGAAAGAGTGATTAGAAGGCTCAGGGAATTTGAAATGTTGAAACCACATGCATGTATAGATTTAAATATGGCTTGGAAATTAGATTATGTAGTTTTTATTGCATGTGGCATAATAAACTTTCAGGGACCTTTAATAAAATGAAATCCACGAGGAAAGCCATGTATTTTATTGGAAATTATGGATTAATAACAAAAAAATCCCATATGGCGTAGACCAGTGGAACCTGTGGTCTGTGGACCCCCAGGAGCCCGCAAAGATCTTCGAGGTCCGCATAAATGGGAGTCCGTGATTTGTAGATATTGAAAAAAGGGGTATTTGATTCAAAAAAGGTGAAGAACCGCTGGTGTGGACTTTTTGGTCACATTGGCACTGTTGTATATTTTGTTATGAAGGGATAATTCAAATATTATAGTTTATACTATGTTTTATAAATATTACTAATGTTTGACCTTGAGTGGATTGAAGGAGATGGAAATTAATTAATTCAGTTGTAGAGATTGGTACTGTACGGATCCACAAGTTTAATAAAAAACTTTTTTAAAGAAAATAAGATTTTTTTTATTTCTATTTATCAAATAACAATTTATAGGTACCATTAGGAAAGTGAGGATATTAAAATGAACATTTTTAAAAACGTAAAATCAACTAAACTCTCTCGCAGTACTTGTACTATTTATTTATATATTTAGATTCTACCGCATGTCTGGATTATAATGGGTTTTTGCCTCTAATCCTGACAAATGCAGGGTCCAAATTAGCAAAGTTATACTGTAATAGCACAATAATTTTTTTTTATAAAGATTTTAGTGTTACCTAAATGAATAGCTATATATTTTTGTAAACATTACATCGTGCTACAGAAGCACGAGATAAAGTATTTTATTGCATTTCTTAAACTATTATGAGTATTTATAGCACTTGAAACAAATTTATAAAACCAACAGTTCTAAAATAAAAAAAATAACAAATTACTTAAATAATTTATTTTATTAAACGTGGGTAAATAGCATTTTTCCAAAATTCCATAAATTTTGTATCTGTACATCCTGAATCTGTACATCTTTAGTGACTTCAAAATTGGGAGAGGCTACACAAAACAAACCTAATTGTTTACCGCAAAACAACATTTGTAATTGAATTTGGGACAAATACTTTTTATTTGTAGTGGCGAGATACAGTGAAATACACTGCAGTGCCCTCTTTGGGTCTTTGCTACTACCTGTCTGACAATTATTGTCTAATTGACAGACAGATAACGATCTGCAGAAAGCAGATGCCATTACAGCGACCTCTATTGTCTTTGAGGAAGACAATCCTACTTTATTGTCTTCCTCAAAGACAATAGAGGTCGCTGTAATGGCATCTGCTTTCTGCAGATCGTTATCTGTCTGTCAATTAGACAATAATTGTCAGACAGGTAGTAGCAAAGACCCAAAGAGGGCACTGCAGTGTATTTCACTGTATCTCGCCACTACAAACATTCACATATGCCCCTTAGGCAATAAATGTCGCCAGATCATTCATGGATTCCGATACCTATGGCAATCTGATGAGATCATAACAAGATCGAAACCGGTCATTGTCTGGTATTTGGTCTTGATGAAGGATGTGGCGACATCCATGGAGATGTTGATGTAATGCAACGCCAGTCGGGGCATATTGCCCGTGGAGTAGTTGTTTTCGGCATCTCCTTCCAATAAATACTTTTTATTTATGTTTCCCTTTCCAAAACAATGAGCAACATTTTTTTCAGAAGATGGACATTTTACTTCGATTACATAATCATCTGAAATTGCATCAGGTGAAGCTCCCAGGATTGGATATTGATTATTTAATATTAACCTATTATTTTCTTTTTTCTGCAACCACTTTCAAGACATTTTCCTCTAGATATCTTCCTCTCTTAATGGCCTCTGTATCTGGCAAGCTTATAGCTCCAAGAATCTGTTCCGCTAAAGAACCATCAAGTTTAGAACAAACTGATGCCTCGTAAATCTTGGATGCAGTTATTCTTCCATATCACAATTCATACCAAACAGGTGACTTGTATTGGCTACGGGTTTGTTTCTCCACTGTTTGGCATAGCTCATCTGACATTTGTAATTTGCAATATTCTATAAAAATTTTTACATGAGAGTTACCGGAACTTTTTATGTAACTTAAATGCAATATGTGAACTGAAAGCTTATTGTATGCGGTTTCAGATCCAAAATATTTTACTAGATTTCCCTCACACTTTTGTTCCATTGCTTTTGCAAAGACTTTAGAGAGAAAATCTCGATCTTCAGACAACTGTGTAGGTTCGTTGCCAGACTTTAAATCTGTAGCTTTTAGAAATTTTATTGTAGTTCCTACTTTTGACAATAATAGCTTCTTCCAATAGCATTCAATTGCTGTTGTACTGGGTTCTTCTGATCTTCTGATCTCCTTTATAACCAGTATAAAAATGCTATAGCATGCTTACAACCTCCTAAAAATATTTAAATATAAAAGTGGTATAAAATTCAGGTATTTACTTCAGCTAAAGAATATTACCTGAACTGAACTAGCAACACAGTCGTGACATTCTGATGATACAATTTTGGCTTCTCCCTCATCTATTATAATGGTTACATTATATGTTTGGCTTCTAACCTTATGCTCAGGAGTGATTCTTCCTTTTACGGTACAAATACTGTTATCCCTCTTCAACTGTACATATCCTACTGCTGCGTTCCCATAACTCTCTCTTGTAGCCCATCAATGCGAGATAACTTGTATTATAGTTCCTTTTTCAGTATAACAAAATGTAAATGCATGCATGATGAAAATACTAACCTTACATTTTTCATCCCTCTTATTTCTGAACTTAAATAACTCATATTGTCCACAAAAAATAAAGATATCATAAAAGGATCTATAACCGGTAAATTGTCGGACTTAGCTTCTATAAAACCTTGTTCCATGTTTAATAAAATTTTATTTCACAAGAAAACAACAATACAACACGTTAGTTGTCAAGCCAAACACAAACATGAAATTTCAAATTTCAATTGTCGACTGTCGTTTGTCGTCTGAATCTAGCCACATATTATCAGTGTTGCCTCTTTATAGATACATATTCCCTAGTTTTCGCTTAGTGACGTCACGAATATAGAATAAAATTTCAAAATTGAATTAAAAATTTTCTACCGATTCAATCTTAATAATTTTTATCCTAATAAATATAAAAAAAATATATATGTTATAAAAATACAGGTTTCCACTTTCATTTCGATTGAAGGAAAATACCCCATTGACCATAATTTTCACACAGCAGATTTATTTGTACCGATCAAAATTTTCACATTTTTTTGAATCACTCGGCAACGCCGCATCAAAAATCGAAAAAGGATACATCGTTGAAAAAAAATTTTTTTAGTGATTTCAAAAACTATAAAATATTTATAGCAATCCATTAAAAAAAAAGACCTTGAAGCTGCTCCTATGTAATGAGTCACCCTGTATATTTCAAAATATTTGTAAAATATGGGTCTCTTGACATTATATCTCACTCCTATATGAAAGCTTTTTCAAGTACACTTAATAGGGCCGATATTGAACTTTACCTCATTAATGAGCATCCCTGTATATATCGTAGTTTATTTTACTAGTTTATCGTAGTTTACATTTATGTTTTTGGCTGAACACCTATAAATAGATACTGTTATTTTAATATTTAAGATATTTAACTGTTTACATAGGTGTAAACAGTTAAATAGGTAAGGCAAAAGTGAATATAAAAAATATACCACCAGAGACTCTCTTTTTTAATAAATCCAGTCAAAATAGCGAATGGCTTCAAATTTTATTTATTTATGAATTTATGATTGGAAAAGTTTTTTAGCTTTATTTGTTAGATACCTAAGTGACAAATGAGTGACAAATATAATATCTGTACTCCTCATTTTAATTACAAGTAATTAGCCTGAAAGTATGAGACTTGTGTAGGATAGGAGGGGGCATATTATTATTTCGCGGGCGGCATTTGCGCCTCATAGCAGCGCATTCTCGAAAATCTAATTAGTTAGTAAATCAACTGATTTTAATTTCTCACATTAATACCAGGCTGACATTCTCCCATCCTAGACCATTGCCAGGATGGTTGCCAATCCATCCCTGGGAACAAGTCTTAATTTACGATTAGACAATTTAATTAAAAATTGTCTGGAGCAACCCACGTTTGACCAATCCAATCCCATTGAACCCACGTCCTTTGGGTTGAACTATCGAGACAGTAAACCCTGAGCCACCGGATCGCCTAGTTACAATAACTAAAATTTTTAAAAAAAGTACAATAATAAACAACTGAACTGATTAAATAATGTCTCTTAAGTTTAATCAACATTTTGTGAGATAATTACGATTTTTATAAAAAATATTTTTTTCAAATTAGCAGTCATACTAAAAGTTTAATTATGTGGCATTGGAGAATTCAAATTATCACACGATTGTATTTTTATTAAATAAGAGACCTACTTAATAAATACCTAAAATAAAGAAAAATAAAAAGTTTATTGTTTGATTGATACTGCATCCAGAATTTTAAGTATTTAAGTACCTAATTCATATAGGAACTCAAAGTAATTACGGAAAACTAGAGAATTTTAAAAGAAACGTTTTAAAGTAAAAAAGTGTTTCAAATTTGTTTTCAGGGACACAGTGGGTGAAACTAATTTTCATAAATAAAACATAAATCGACATATGTTTATATTCCTGCAATCAGTAAATTTAGCATGATTAAAATATTCACAAATATACAAAATAAACGAAATCTTTAAAAATAATTTAATAAGTTCACTATAGACAAAAGGAAAAAGGTTCAAGCTTTAATTAACCTTCATTTCAATCGCAATTCTGTTGCTATTAGCAAAGTTTCCAAAATATAACTATATTTCCGTAAACTTTGCTATTAGTAGATAATAATGTCTATAACTTATTTGTGGTGTATTTTGACGATTCATAGTTTGTTTCTTTTGGGATTACACCACCTGTAAAATAACAAAAAGCAGAAAACCAGAAGTATACAAATTAAATATTCAAAGTGTAGTAACAAGGCAAACTTCTAAAGTTTGCCCCAAAAAACCACTGTATAACGTGTGATAAAATAATATTTGATATATTGACTAAATTTTATCAGTGGTTTTTCAGTTTTATACAAAATATAGAATATTAAAAAAATTATAGAATTTGTATAAAACTGAAAAACCACTGATAAAATTTAGTCAATATATCAAATATTATTTTATCACACGTTATACAGTGGTTTTTTGGGGCAAACTTTAGAAGTTTGCCTTGTTACTACACTTTGAATATTTAATTTGTATACTTCTGGTTTTCTGCTTTTTGTTATTTTACAGGTGGTGTAATCCCAAAAGAAACAAACTATGAATAGTAGATAATATTTAAAATTATGATTACTGCTTTTTATAACATTTAGGGACATAGGTGCAATTTAAAAAGTTTTAGGCATTTCCTTAAGAAAAGGATACTCAATCTATAACAGGAACACCTTTTATTTGTAAAACGTGTACAATAAACAAGCCTTTACAAATCGGCTAATCGGTAAACATTCAATGAATGGACCACTTTAACTGTAAATTATGGTACATTCAGCCGACCACAGGTTATTGTTAAGCTTCACTTTACAGCAGGTAAACAGTTTTACAGTTTTGGCATTGTTGTCACAACTGTTGTCTTCTAAATATATGATAAATGGAGTTTTGTTAGGAAATATTTCTTTCAATTGACTCTTTGACTTCACCGAAAGTATACTACGTTAAAGTTTGCATATTTTTTTGTTATATATATTTTATATATATATATATATATATATATATATAAGTGGAAATTCAGTCAATTTCTTAATGAAAGAGGCTTTTCTCTAAATGTTTTATACCTTCTTTATTTACACTAAAATTATATAGGTACTTATCTATAAATTTTAATCTTAAATATTTTAAAAATGTAAAAGTGATAATATTATGGTCTTAATAACAAATTTTATCGTAATGAAGAAATCGTTAAAACTTTAATTTAGTGTAATAAGCTAATATTCAATCATAATTGAATATTATGAATTAAATTCTTCTATATTCTTGAATTAAAAAGATAACCGTTCCTAGTCGTACAAATGTGTGAAATGTCTAATCTATTAATGGTTTTATTTTCTTTGTAAAACAAGTTGAGATCATATAACACATACCTAGGTACTATACTCGTATATGCCAACATATTATATATTGTTGAAAACGAGAAAACTGTATTTCTAACTAAACTATAACTTCTATTAAAAAAATAAAACTTAATAAAGTTTTGACTTACAACTTACGACGTAACTCGAAATTGTGTGACCTTTTTAAAAATGTATCTACGCCACTGCATTCTACTTAAAGTGTCAAGAAGATAATAATTATTTTTTGTCACTACCCAAATAACTAAAATATCGTCAGGAAAAATCGAATTTTTGGTTCTGATTGGAAAATAAAAGACGATAGCAAATTTGGTGGTGTTCACAAGTGTTATTATTCGACTAGTTGGCATTTTCGTTGTCTACCTTTTGAATAAACCCTGTTGTTTTTTTCATTTACAGTAAATAATGTACAGGGTTCCCATAATATAGACTACCTATTTTAATAGCTCAATAAAATTGTTGATACTTAAAAAGAAAATATTTTATTACACTTAAGTACACTACAATTTACTCTTTGGGATTTACTGTAACATACGACTTATCCTAACTTTTAAAAATTACGTCTTTTAAGTGACCTCCATCAACTTCAATGCACTTTTTAAGATTGGACAAGAAATGATTCATGACACGATAAAGCAAAACCTGATCTATTCGCCGAACTTCTTCAGCAATTCGAACTTTCAGCTCTTGGATGTTTTGTGGACGAGTTGCAAAAACCTTTGCCTTTAAATAGCCTCACAGAAAAAAGTCTGGTGCAGTTAAGTCCGGGGACCTCGCAGGCCAATTTCAATCCCCAAATCGTGAAATGAGTCGCCCACTAAACACTTTTCGTAGAACTCTCATAGAGTTTCTAGTGGTATGTGGTGTTGCTCCATCTTGCTGGAATAATAATGCATTATTTAGTATTTAATTATTAAATATCACCTTCATTCTAATTCAGGAATAAAAAACGTCTCTAGCATATTTACTAATTTATTAGAAAAATGACGTTTTACGAAAAACAATTGTATCCTAGTTTTGCGACAGGCGCCTACTTGATTAATAACATGTTGATTAAAATCCCAAAGCCCATAGAAGATAACGGTATAAAGAAAAACGTTCTTACTTATCTTATATAGAATTTATTTCAATAACAAAATAGGTAGTCTATTATGGGGAACCCTGTATAAAACCTTGTACAGATTTGGATATAATCGGTGGCAACATTGTCGGCTGACTATCTTTTTGTATGGACACAGTGGGCCAACATAATAACTAAAAATGTTTACTGTTCACATCTAAACAGTGGCGATTTTAGATATAAATTGCCCCTAGGTCCAGGTCAATTTTGCGCCCTACCCCCCCGAATGTTTGCTATCAGTTTATAGGCACTAATCGCATAGCTACAGGTGTTTATCCAACATATTTAATTATAAAAATGAAAAAACAAGAAAAACAAGATGTATCAAAAAGGCAAAAAGAGCGTCTACGTTGAGTTCTTTATGGCTATAGTTTAATGTATCTATGGCCTAAAATTAGAAAGTGGAAATGCATGCCAAGTACCAATTTTGTAAATCTATTGCTAATGGTTACACCTAAAATAACAAAAACGAATACAAAATTCCATACATAACGGTGACTTGCCCCACTCCTACTACCGTCGAGAATTTTTTTGTAGTTTCTATTTACTCCAGATCCGTATAAATATTATGTCATCCATTTTTGATAAATTCGGGTACTTCTCATTAAATGTTCTACAAGTTCTGCTGATATTCTTATCACAATGTCCATGCATAAATTCATTAAAACTGTAATTGTATAGTTTATTCTCTGACATTAGGCTATAAACTCACAATTAATATGGAAAATCAGAAATAAACAAGAAGTGTAAGAGAATAGATAAATGACATTTCTGCGAAGACAAAAATGTTCGTAGCCTACCCGCTATAAGAGAACAAGGGGTAGGCCTACATGTATTTCTGGAGCAAATTTATAAATAAAAGCTCATAAATCGAAAACTCTGCTAGTTAGATATAGGTACAGTATACATACATAAATAGCAGAATGTAGCTTTCTGAATCGGCAATAATATACAGGGCTTTCTATTTAAGAAAATTCACTTTTGATCACTTTTATAAGTCATTTAATAAAGTTATTTCTAGCCCAGCCTGTATATTACTTCAAATATTTGACTAAAGGGTGAGAGACACTCACTCCTTGCCTAACTGTACCTCAAAGTTTAACTTCTGATTATTTTGTGGTAGAGAGGCAACACGACATATTTAAAGACGGATTTTGCTAAATAAATTTGAAAATTAATTATATCTCAAAGACGGTTCGATATAGGTATAGGGAAAGATTAAGAAAAGTTACTCAGACATTGATGCAGAATCCAAAAATGAAAAAAATATACGGGGTATTCCATTTAAATTAACGAAGACGTTGTCAGTTTTACGTACAACTGGCAACATCATACTCTCAACAATATTTTAGATCGATAGAGCATGTTTGGTTACCTTGGTGACTAAATTTTCAAGACGATTGGTTGACCCGTTCTTCCTATTCTTCTAATACTCCATCTACCTTGAATCGCCCTGTATGTATGTAAACTATAAAATAAAATCTTATAGGTAATTATAATAATGATAATAAATAATATAAACTTTCCTATTATTTCACAGAAAACTGGTAATTGAGTGCATTATATGACTAGATAAAAGCAGCAGTATTTTTTTATTATGATCTATAATTAAAAAATAACATAATGATGTTCTTATATCTAAAATGCATAGTTTTTCAGGTATAAAGTTCAGTTTATAAATGAATAGATATGGAATTTTATTTTCTATATATTTATATGTATTTGTATTTTTTAAGATTGCTTTCAAAATTGCTAATTATTAGCTAAAATAAATCCTTATTCATCTATTATCATATTAAGGAGTGTTATTCATACATTCTTTAAAATTCTGACTTATAAAATACCTTCAAGGCTCATGGAGGAATTTCCCATTGAAAGACTCGTCCTTTTTGTAGTATTGACTGCACAAATAATAGACAAACAAAGGTTACCTTAACGTTTCTGTAAGAAAGCCGGCATCTTTTGGGAAAGCAATTTTAAGGTAATATATTTAAAATAGACTAATGGATAAATGTGTACACAAGCAATATTTGTCCGTTTAGTTTCACGCAGGTATTATGTAGGCGCACCCCAGGGAATGTCTTTTATAAATTCTTGCGGCTTCTTTTCCGATAGAACAGGGTAAACTAAAGTCCCACCTTAGAAGGTTTATTCTATACCTCTGTCCGAATTGGTAATACAACAAAAATATGAACTGCCAATTTATAATTTTTTGAGGTGTACTATATAAAAAAAACTTTCCTTCGCACAAGTGTTTGATTTCAATGGTGTGATGTTATCATACTTTTGAAATGAATCATCTAACATGTTTTTATGTAATGTTTATGTTTTTCTATAATTCTGTGTCGAAAACTTGACATAACTCTATATCTAAATTTGACTCGTTAGGCAGTTATTTCGTGATTTTTTTTTAAATTTTAACAGCTGCAGGAGTTTGCATGAAAAAACATAAAACGTACTATTGTTTACCCAGTTAGGGGCCGTATGTAACAAAAAGCAAAGAATGAACAAAAAACTTGGTGTGCCGCCAAACATCTAACTTTCAATTAAATACGTAATAAATCAATGTATTCTCTATATTTATTTTCTGGAAAACCTGACAACGTTGTTTCTTCAACACCCTTTTGCATTCCTTTATTAATTCTTCCTTAATTGGGCCGCTGTCCTGGTCCTAGAAAAGAGTGAACTTTTCTGTTTTTTGTTTATAACTATTTATTTATTAACTTTATGGAAAAAATACCTTATACAAATATTAAAAAGTTTGATATATCAGGATCACTTTGGAAACTTTGTAAAGAAAAACGTTTGGTAAGAGTGGTTGTTACGAAAAAAAACATTTTCCACGTTATACCTACTCTGTCTATTAGTAATGCTACTTACGCTGCATCTTCTCTGTATAAAATATCATCATAGGCTATAGCCTAATAAACGGAGCCGCGCCAAGGGTAGTTGCCGGTGGGGTGGGGAACTTTTGCCGCCGCCCTAGCAAGGTTAATCACCAAATGGAGCGATAATTCGATAAAATAAATATGGAAATATAAATAAACATTAATAATAATAAAAATAAATCTATTTTTCTTCAACAATAAACTAAAAACAACAACAATTACAAAAAACCAACAATATTAAAAAACAAAAAAGCGCTATCAACAGGAACTTAAATAGTCTTTTTTTAAATACTTAGTTTCTTAAGTAATTTTTCAAAAAATAATTTTTACGGGCCTCCCTTCTTGCAAATTCCTCAACCAAATCAGACATATCTAAGTTTTGTGTAATTCTTTTTGACTCAGCCTAGTCAGTTGAGTGACTCCCCGCCCCGGCCAGTCGCGCGCGGGCCGCCCTCTTTAATCGAGTAGGAAAAACGGCGTTTCGTTGCTACTCGCGACAAATGTGATGACCGACGACTAATAGACCGTGAAAAAAATCTTTTAACTTGACTAAAACTGTAAATTTGTAAGTCAACTGAGATCTTAGAAAGTACTTATTTACTAAGGGGATCTGATCTAACTAACGGACAAAAATAAAATGTAAAAAAAGGGGAAAGAGATATATCTTGACTGACGTCTGCTACTAACCAACGGTGTCTTCTTGCACCCCCGAATTGGCGCGGCCCTGCTAATAAACCACACCATGAAAATATATTCCATTGGACAATACTTTAAAATCAACGCTGTCAGCATATGTATGTCGGATATTACACTATGTAGAAATCCGCTTGACTGATAAAGATGATGATAATGTAACCTAACTGTATTTTGTTTCCAAAATACAGTTAGGTTATAGTTTGGAAAGTTACAGTTAGTTTGGAAACATTCCAAAAAAATTACATATTCATATTATTTTGATCAAAGTCGTATATTATGCAGTGAATTAAATTAATAATAAAGAATAAAAGCACTTATAAACCTTGTGGTTTTCTAAGGAAAACTTTAATAATTGATACCTACTAGAATAGTACCTCTTCAATAACTTAACAATACTACTTCATTTTCTGTTTTTTTTTATTTTACTATTTTTTACCAATAATAAAAAATCTGAAAAATTAACATTAACCCCTCGATAGAAAAATATGAATGTCTTAATTCGACCTAATTAGTCGGCCATCCATTTGTTTGTTTATAAAACCAAACTCAGCACTTTTAATTTAAAAATACATGAGGGCACAATGCATGCATTTATAATGCCAGCATATAAAGAGCTCCTTCCTGTTAGATTTTGACTAATTGTGTTAGAGCGTCTTGATAAAGTACATGAAAATTATGTAGAATGACTTTTAGCTATATTCTTTAATTTTATTTTTAAAATCCAAAATGGTGCCACAAGCGCTGTTAACTCAAAATACTACTACTACAAGAATTACTAACTAGCATATAATTTGAACAAAATTTCAATTCACTACAAATTCGTTTTTCAAAAATGGAAATCCAGAAATTTTGTTCAACATCGAGGGCGGGAAAAGAGTTCATAATCTAAGGATCTGGGCATTGAGCTTGAACAAATTCGCTATGTCTGCACACGTTGCTATCAGTCTTGACACAAATCCTCAATACGTCTTAATGACCACCAAAAATATATACGATAAATTAAAATTCTTTGAGATGACTTTACAAATCGAAGAATTATCTAAATCTAAAAATCCGAATTAGAATCTTATTAATTTACAAGATTCTTGAAGTACAAGCTTTTCTTTTGTTTAATATTGTAATAAGCAAACAGTTATAAATATCTTATCAATATCATGAACCCATCATGGGTCAAAAACTGGCATGTATCGTCGGAAGTGTCTATACAGGGTGTCCCAAGGTGACGGCCCATTAGTGGAGAACCAATAAAGCTATTAATTTGAAATTTTAGGTGAGGTCAAAGTGGACTATGATCTACTTGATAAAAATATTTCGAAGTTTCTGCCGCTTCCGGTTATACTGGAAGTCGACATTAACTTCGATATTTTAAATGGGACACCCTATATTTTATTGCATGTTGTGATTCCCCATCCAATTCTGGACAACATTCATTAATAATAGTATATACCTATCTTAAAATGTTTTCTAGATATCGCTTATTTCATAAAAAAATTGTGCACACTGTAGTGCAATTATGTTAAGGTACTCCGGCATCGTATAATTAACAGAAGTCGAATATACGAAATATCGTATATTCGAACACCCTGTATACAGGGTGTTCACAAAATAAATTTAAATTAATGCATAATACAAATGATAAAAACTAGCTTATCTTTAATCCTATCCTATCCTATATTTTATTCCATCATTGGATAGTCCAATAAATTATCTATCAAATAGTATCACGTCTCTCACACTTTACATCTGTAAATCTTATACTCTTTGAGTAATTTGCAATTATGTACGAAATGCATTACAAACAAACACTATTTTGTTGATTTCGTAGTTCACCATTTAAAGTGACATTTCTTGTTAATTATTATACGTTGTTTTTACGTATTTTATTCCATCATTGGATAGTCCAATAAATTATCTATCAACCTCACAGTATCACGTCTCCCACACTTTACATCTTTAAATCTTATAATCTTCAGAGTAATTTGCAATTATGTACGAAATACCATTACAAACAAACACTATTTTGTTGATTTCGTAGTTCACCATTTAAAATGACATTTCTTGTTAATTGTTATACGTTGTTGACGAAATGGAAAATAATCATTACTCACACGAAGATATCTTAAATGTATTTATTATACATGTGGGGAATGTAACAAAGTAAAGCTGAACCTGTAAAATATTCAATGAAAGGTACCCTAATTTACCTCCAATTTCAAACAAAGGGTGCAGAAGATTTCTTGACAATCAGAGACACTACCTTAAATGGTTATTGTACTTTTTGTCTATCTTAAACTTAAACTAAGATAATAATTAATTCAATCCACTTCCCAACATGTTTGAATTCGGGTCCTCACAGAACCAATAGCTCTCTGAATTTCGTGTCTATTTAAATTGTTAAATGATAGGTATATTAATTTTTGCCAAGAACTGTTGCTTGCAATTAGCTTGCGTGTCCTATAGTCTTGATTTCATTACACCCCAGATATAAACTTTCAGTGGTGTCAACTCCTGTGATTGTGGTGGCCATGGCCGTTGTCCTAAACGTCTTATACATATATCTTCAAATATCTTATTCAATTTATCGCTTACTTCTTGTGAACTGAGGGGTGGCGCTCGTCAGTCTGATACCAATTCTCTCGTCCTACATTCCAGGGTAAATTATCTAAAAAGTCTGTTACTGTTTGCAAAATATTTAAATAAACTGCATATGACAAGGTGTTCTCATAAATAAAATGTCTAACTTGGTCATTTAGTACCAAATAGAAAATATTAACACTTAAGTCTTTCCTGATAGTTGTGTCCTCTTGGCTGTGGGGATTTTCATCAGCCCAAAAATGACTATGTTTATTAAATATACCCTATATGGTAAATTTTGCCTCATTAGTCCAGATAATTTTTCTTAATTAATGTTGGTCTTCCTGCATATGAACTGTCATCCATTCGCAAAATTGTTTTATAGGGTTGCATATTGTGGGTTCTTAAAATTCTTTGAACAGAGCTTCGCGATACTCCAACCTTTCGCTTAGCTCCGCAAATTAAGCTATTTGGATTTACTTGAAAATAACCCAAAACGTTAATTTGATAATCTTCAGCTGAAGTTACTGGTTTCGGAAATTCCCTCTGTGCACAGGTTCTACTTAATACTTTATTACATTCTCCATGTACAATAAATAAATTTAAGGTATCTTCGTTTGAGTAACGATTATTTTCTATTTCGTCAACATTGTCTAACAATTAACAATAAATAATAAATGTCAGTTTAGATGATGAACTACGAAATCAATAAAAATTTTATTTTTGTCGGCCCTCTTTTCAACAACGAACAAAAAAGTGTTACTTTGTAAGGTCTTTCGTAAATAATTGCAAATAACTCGAAAACTATAAGATTTAGAGATAAGGAAATGTGATATTATTTTATAGATATGGACTATCCTGTGATGTAATAAAATACAGGGTGTTCTATTTAAGATAAGCTAGTTTTTATCATATGTATTATACATTAATTTGAATTTATTTTCTGACACCCTGTATAGCGTAGATTGCACCATAATTTTAGACTTGTAAGTCCAAGATGAAAAAGTAGTTGCACGATATATCACATCACATAGTGCCAAACAGCAATTTTTTATGAAATAAGCGATATCTCGAAAACCGTTGAAGATAGGTATATACTAATTATTCTTAATTAATGTTGTCTAGAAGCGGATGGAGAATTAAAAAATACAATAATATATAGGGTGTCCCATTTAAAATAACGAAGTTAATGTTGACTTCCGGTATAACCCGAAGTGGTAGAAACTTCAAAATATTTTATCAAGTAGATCATGGCCCACTTTAACTTCACTTAAAATTTCAAATTAACAAATTAATTAATGGCCAACACCACCCTCTGGCCATGACCAATACACGCCAATCCATTGCAAACGCTGGTATTGGAATACATGTTTTCTGGGATAACATGTGTGTTTACGTCCTGACGATTTGAATAGTTCGCACATAATATCTTTATTTCGATGTGCCCAGTGATACAGTAGGTACCTATTTTAACTTCCGTAAATTTTTTATTGCAAGTATAGAGGTATTTATTCTTATGTCTTATTAGTCTACTTCTGTTGAAAGACAACATCCACCATCTCTTCTTTAATTTGTTTTTCATTTTATTATTTGTTGCAATTAACAGTTATGAATATGCAACCACCGTATCGAATTCTTCGGTGTTCATATTCTCAATGTCGGTATATTCGCTACACATTGGCCCTACACTTTTATAATTCACACTATACTGCACTCGACGAGCGTGCGTTTAGTGTATTTTGGTGTTATGTGGAAAACTACGTCAGTGTTAAGACTATGAAAATAAAATAGGTTTGCGTTGTTTCAGGTGTAGCAAGTGGCAGGCTTTTAAGCAAGGATATAATTAAAAACATGAAAGACCTTGCCGGTACCTCAATAATTCAAAGGTTATGAAACTCAAACACTAATTCAGAATTCATATTTTTAGGCTTCCAGACACGGCAAGAGGGAGCGCTCCTCTTTTTGCTTCTGTCATAAAACGACTATGTAGCTTACATCTTTCTCAATTCTCTATATGTTTGTAATGTAGTGGTTCTATGCCCAGTTAACCACTACCAAACAAAGCTTAAAATAATACATCGACTGATATGCATCAGCATGGCTGAGGCACTGCGCCCAGTTACCACAGAGACTGTAGAGGCTCTCCTATTGCTGTCAAAATAGCACACTATGGTAGATTGAGAAACGAGGAGATATTCATGCTACCAAAAGCATACAAAAAAGATGAAAGTTATGCAGACATGATTACGAGAAATCCGTAGATATCCTCTGTCACTAATCTGCCTCATGGTAAAGAGACATAAATACCTGGGGTATTTGGGGAACAGGTATTGTTCCTTGTTCCCTTCTGGATGAAATTGTCATAGCAAACACATTCATTATATGAGTAGTTTAATATTAAGTAGATATGTTTTGCTGGTCAGGAGTCATCTCTAAATTTATGGAAATCTCTATTTAATAACGACGACTTAAAATATTCCTTCATGTGACATTTACATGAAAGAAATCAAAGCGTTTTAAAATCCATTGAATTTTATATTACAAATAATTTTTGGGCAAAATGTGAATAAACATAATAATGGTTATGTGACTACATTTTATTATACCTGAAAATGTAAGTTGGTATAATTATCTTGAATGTTTTCATCCATATATATTAAAACGCGTCGATTCTGTCTCCCTCTAAATTCCGTCGCCGAATCCGCAAAGTTTCAAAGCTATCTCCTCCGTGGGGCGCTCTCGGAACGATCTCCTCGGACCACCGGAGGATGCCCCCGGCCTTTCTCCAATGCGTAAGAGTATTTTCGTCCCGTTTCCTACGCGTTTTCCCAATTTAAACGCCTTTTCAAAAAACCTCTGCAAAATTTTCGTCGATCGCCGTTCGGCGAGAGAGATACGGCTAGCACCGGCGTTTGTCCTCGCGCCTAATGGTACCGTCACGCCCGCCGAAATACCGACTTTTCGCGGGACTCCCTAGACCCTTTTTCTAATTTTACGGCCTCGAGACCCGCTTCACGCGATAGTTCCGCCCTTTCTCTAATCCTTTGAGATTATTTTTCGAGACCGTACGTCCACTCCTTCTACGTCCATTTCGTCTTCGAATATCACGAGTCGCATCCGTTTCAACTTCTATCTCATTTTATATGCCCATGTGAGATTACACTAACGAGACAAGCACCTCCCACGAAAACTGTCAAATTAATTGAACTTAAAATAGATTATTTTCATTATTTTCCTATGAGAAATATTGCTAACGGAATCGATAGAACCGACTGCCAAATACCTGATTACCAAAATACTGATGCGAAATGCTTTTTTAATTAGAAAAACCCGTAAAAATTAATTGTTCAGGTGAACACGTACAGTTTACATATTTAACAGATTTTGCGGCATGAAGTGACAACAGGAAGTTTAGCGCAATGGTAAAGTCGTAAGATTTCAAACGTCGTAATGCTGATATCGCGAGTTCGAATCACGACGAAGGCAACTTTTTTTTAATTTTTTATCCCAATTAATTATTGGTATTATTATAATATGTAGACTTTGATATTAGTGGTTAGTTATTCTGTTTCATTGACCGTAGTTTTTATTCTTTCTGCAGGTTAAGTTTGGAATTAATTCGTTCATTGTGGCGGTCTGTAAAATTCATCATTTTTAGCTTACAAAAATATATATCTTCTACAATATTTATTTGTTGCAACAATTATGACAGCAATATATTTTTTAATGACGCCCTTACATCTTTTCGAAGGGCGGGCGCGGCTTCGAACTGTAGCGGAGGGCCCCAAATCGACTTTTTAAACGGCTCTCACCAATATTCTTTAATTAAATTTGCCAAAAAGCCCTTTATTTGAAATTACAAATGTAACCGATAATAAAGATAAATCCTATACCACCTGTAGACGATCATCGTAGTATTTATCATCACATAACCTAAACTGTCAGCCGGCAGCACGAATAAAATCTAATCAAAAATCATAATTCCACGGCCGATCCATCAATTTCCAGTTGTTACGTGTTGCTATTGCCTTTAAACGGTGTAAATTTGAAAGTGAAAACCGATATGCATCGATAATAATGAAAACCGATAGATTTGGACATCAGACAGAACCCAGTAATACGTGTATACTCGAATACATACTTTTGAAGTGTCCAGAACCCAAAAAGTTGTCTCCGCAGTGTCAAAAAGGTTTGTATTATTACTTATCAAATTCAAATACTTATACGTTGTTTATTACAGGCTACGTCAAGAGAGCAAACGACAGTTTTCACACTTTAATAATGGCTAACCTTTTTTGAAATGAAAAATATTTGTTTCGCATCTCAGCATGAATGCATTATACAAAGTTTCTTCATCGATATTCACCCATGTGTTTACTTTATACTTGAAATATATACAGTGCATACAGTATTTACCTACATTTTACTTATATCCTTTTTTTCAAATAAAAGTTCCAGTATTTCATTATCTACTAGCATGTAGGCAGGTAGGTGGTAATTTAGGAAATACATTATTCTTAATTTTTGCTATTCAAAATTATAGTTTTCTGTGATGAAGGAGCAATGCTTCACACTATTTTTCTGTCTTCAGATTTTCGCTGGTACCTAGCCTATTCTCGATTTAAAATTTTTATATCTACTTTTATTTTTACCAAATTTTGGCATTTGGTAGGTGGGTAGGTACATGCTAATCATGTTATAGGTACTTTTGTTTTTCTAATAAAAGTCGTTATAAGCATTATAATTACATGATAAGGTAAATAAAAATTGTTTCAAATATTTAAATTTTGCACATTATTCTCATTATCTAATAATTTAAACAATCTACACATTTATGAGTTATATGTATCCATAATACATTTGTAAATATTGTATTTTATAGAACATCAATTAAATATTTGTATCATATTTTCAAGTAGGCATGAAACAATTTAAAAATACGCCACGCATTATTTTATTACTAAAATGTCCATTTCATATTTTTATTTTAATTCGGTGTGCTTTACTGCTGTAGGTATATCGTATTCAATTTTGTGATTTGTGCAATATCCGTTTGTTTTTTTATAATTTCTATTCTCTACTTCATACACCTCTATCTAAAAGATACGTTTACATGTTTTTTACTAGCATTTTAAATACCTACTTATTTATTTATGTTTTTGTATGGGGATAGGGTGGATATAGCCGTGTGACGTCGCAAATACAAATCACAGATAACATAATATATAAAAAATTACTGTTTAATTTAACTAACTAGGGTACTTATTTACTTAGCATAAAACTATCAAATTTTGATTTCCCCCTATTTTCGAGTATACTGAACACGAATTTGAAATTATTTTTTTGCGGTTGAACGTATTTTTCAAGAAAAAAACTAATTAAAAGTCATCACCTGTATACCTTGACAAATTAATTTTAACACTAATTTGATCGCTTTGTACCCAACTTAATGTGTCCACAATCCACAATGCTTATAATTAATTAAATATATAATTGTTAAAAATAATAATATACAAACTTGGTGTAAATTTAGGTAAAAATTATTTTAATTATTTTTTGTATTTATTTGGTATCTTTTGTGCCGCCATGTGACGTCACAATTATTAAAAATGACCGACTTAATTAGTTCATATTGATTACTTCACATGACGTAAGTAAATGTTTTTTTCTTAATATACAACAAATTTATATATTTTTAATAGTTATATGTTACTTATAGATTTAATTATAATCATTGTGGACACTTATATCGGGTACAAAGTGATCAAGTTAGTGTTAAATGTTAAAATTAATTTGTAAAGTGTACTTACAGAGTATGACTTTTAATTATTTTTTTACTACAAAAGTACATACCTAAGACTGCAAAAGAAAATCAGATTTGCGTTCAGCATACCCTATTAATTAATTAAATAATTACCTTTATTAGTTCATAGTTAAGCGTATTGTAAAAAAAATGTTTCCTTCAATATACACCAAATCTGTGTATCTTTAACAGTTACATATGTAATTATAAGCATTGTAGATATAGATTGGGTATAAAGTGATCAAGTTACCGTTGTAATAAATTGTGGAAGAATACAAGTTATGAATTTATTTTTTTCCTCGAGAAAACAGTTTCACAAAATGTTTACTAAAAAATGAATTATACTTCAGCACTTAAAAAATAATGTTTTACCATCAAGAATAGAGTACTTTTTTAATAATAATATTATTTAAAAAAATCGTTTGGTATAATTACATCATCATCCAAATAAAAAATTTCAGCTTTCTGTCTCTAAATTTATTATTTCATATACAAGGGATTATCTCAAATTTCTTTACTACGTATGTATTTTCTTAAAAATAATATTCTAGAGGCTGTTGTCACCCGAAGGGTGACCCCAGGCCGCAGATATCTAACTATTATTAGATATCCGAATAAAAAAATCTATCTTATTTGTAAATTCAAGTTAATATTATTACTGGCAAATAGAACCTGCAATAGAAGTGCATCAACTGAACTGAAAAAATAAGCACAATTATCATCGTTACCAACTAATTATTTATCATAAACTATATATCCACATGTTAGAGTCAAATATAGATTTATTAATCTTGGTAACAGTAAGTCAAAATGATTATATTGGTGAACTTGATTATGTAGTAAATTGCTGCCTTGCATACGATATTTTTTGGGAATAAATATGTGTACATTAGACCCTACATACGTTTTTAATTACATTTCCTTTATATTCTCATCAATTGTAAATTCATTTACAATTGATTTTATATAGGGTTGCTCTTAACAGGCAAGCAAAGTCAGTGTTAAATATTTTCCTGATGTCTAATGTCTAGTGTCTAGTGTCTTTAAAAACACTAATGATATTTCTAAAATTTATCAAAAGGTATTTACCCAACTAGAACTCAAACCTATATTCTAGAGTACAAGAGAGCAAAATTAGAAGATCAACCAAAAATAAATTTGGATTGAACCAGGTGGCAAAATCGAAGCCAGTATAATCGACCGGGATTCAATTCGGATAATATATCGTGGTGAAGCCGACTCTACATCTGGAATACAAAGAGGTAACTCTTGTAACTAGAGTTTATGGCGAAGTTCTTCGTAGAAAAAAGTTATAGATAATTTTTAAGGACGACTAACACTAACACAGATATAGCTGTAAACTATCTGATGGTAGTTCATCATCCCTAGAGCTGCCTCATAGCCACTATGCGAGACTGGTTAGCCTGTATAATTTAACTACACATGCTACAAGTTATCGTTAACGTATTGAAGCCTCATTAAATGTAGTTTCTAATATAATAAATACCTTGATATTAAAATATTCAGCATTTCCTGAAACCTGGAAGAATTCCCGGCTATGCCCTCTCTTTAAAAAACGCCTCAAACATGATGTTAAAAATTATAGGCCTATAGCAATAATTTCTGTTTTTCGCCAAAGTATTTGAAATATCAGTTCAGGCTATACTATTTCCTCACTTAAAAAATATTATTAGCCCATATCAGCACGGTTTTATAAAAGGTCGATTCACGTCAACGAATTACACAATATATTTCGGAAACACTTGATAACCATGGTCAGGTTGATGTTGTTTTCACATACTTCTCAAAGGCCTTCGATACCTTAGATCATAAAACCTTAATATCGAAACTTAACGCTGTAGGATTTTCCGATTCTTTGACAGATTTGTTTGAATCCTATTTGAAAACTATTCGCGTGACATCAGGGGCCCCGCAAAGGTCAATTCTGGGCCATTACTTTTTAATATCTATATTAATGATATCACTCATAATCTAAACGTTAAATACTTATTATATGCAGATGATGTGAACAGTTTTGTTCAATCTCAAGCATTTAAGATTGTCGTATTTTTCAACTCAATCTTAATAAAATTAAGACGTGGTGTCCTTAAGTAATTTAAAACTCAACATTGACAAATGTAATGTCATGTCTTTTTCCAGAAAGCAAAACTCGATTCTCTTTCCTTATAGTTTGGAACAATCCCATCTTCAGCGCCCTAGTGTTTTTAAAGATTTAAGTGTTACATTCGATCCACATTAAAGTTTTCGTGATTTTCGTGGCAGTTATTGCTAAGGCATATAAAAATTTAGGATTTGTTATTCGCAATTCGAAAGAGTTCCGTTCGTTAAATATAATCAAACCCCTTTATTACAGATTTGTCCGTACTCAGAATACGCTTCACTTATATGGTGCTCAACTTATAACGTTTATATTCACTTGATAGAAGGAGTATAAAGGAAATTTTTAAAATACCTGTTTTTTAGATAGAATGGTTACTATCCACCTATTGACTACCCGAATGAGCTGCTCTTATCGGAGTTTAATATGCCATCATTACATGCGCGTTGGCAAGCTAACCCAGTAATTTTTTCATTTAAAATTTTTAATTAAACTATTGATTGTTCTGAAGTATTGAGCAGTTTTAACTCCCATGTACCTCGGATCAATTCGAAACACCGTCAGACCTTTAACCAACCTACACCCCGTTCGCACCTACTAGAATCTTCTCCAGTTAATACTATGTGTAGTAATTATTTGGCAATTGATGATACTATTGATATTTTTGACACTAGTATAACTAGGATTAAAAGAGCATTCCTCAACAAATAGACTAATTTATACTGTCTCAGGGCTCATTTGTTTAATCATAATACAATTGTAGTTAATCATGTTTTGCATATATATGTAGATATATATTCTAATAGTATGTATTTTTGTGTGTATGTCTGTATATACTTACTTATTATATGCAATGTTAATACTTTTTTCTCTATCCACCTATTGGTATTTACTGTTGGATAGTAGTAAATAAAGAAATAAATAAATAATAGGTCAAAGAACGAGAGTCATTTTTAGACTTGTAGTTTATAAACGGTTGTATTAGCGTCATTGAGATTGAGCAGATAGGCGTAACTTAGTAAAAAGATAGTCCGAAAAAAGTATGGACAAAATATTTAAATCTATACACACCTAGCAGATAATCATTCCCGGCCCTAGAAAAGACAAAGTAACTTAACCTGCTCTGTATATTAAGTCAAAGGACATGCACAATGCAGTGACAACAAAGTGCAAAGCTCTAGTTTACTAATACTCATTGACTCATAGATAATTTTTAAGGCCGACTGAGAGAAGCCGTAAACTATCTGGTGGTAGTTCACAGAAACATACGGCTTGTAATGACCCTTCTTGTTGAATGTTGGGCCTCTGGTCGAATTGACGAAAACCTTTTCTTAGCTAAAATAAATTTACTGATGGTTAAGGTTAGATACTATATAAAGTATGTAAATAAGGCTTACATACGTTACGAACTAAATTTCGAATTGCAGCTCTGCTCGAGCGCATACAATTGGTAGATTTTTGGCCACTCCAAATCCGACTTCGAAGTGGCCATGGAGACACAGGTAAAATGTGATGCTAAACAAACAGGTGCAGTTTCAGGTGCAGCAGAACCCGAGGGTTAACCATAGGCTGCACAGGAAGACAGACCGGCATATATCACAAATTAGTCCTGTCCCGCAATGAAGACAGTGGCTTCGCTGCGAGAAAAAAAAACATATGCATGCAACCATGTGCATGTACTCAAATGTGACTTATTCTGCGACATAAGCCATAGCTAGACATGCACAGTAAAGGGTAATTAAACATGTTGTAGCTGTTACGTTTACGTACCTATTATTATCATGTAGTCAATGAGAACTACGAATAAATAATAACGACTTCCCGGTACTGTACCCCAGGCTATACGAATAACTTCGATAAAACAAGGAAACTTGCCAGTTATGTATCAGTATTAAATTTTCCGAAAGACACAGAAAGAAGGAAACTTTGGGTTAGACCTATCCATCGAAAGGATTTTATTGCTACAGTCAAATCTGTAGTTTGCATAGTTCATTTTTGAAGAAATACTTCCTAGAAGAAATCGAAAACTTACAGAAAATATATACCCTACTACATTTCTAAGTCAACCCATATTTGTCGGTGAAGCTACTTAAAAAAAAGGAATCTAGATGATCGAGCAGCTGCCATAAAATACTCGAAAAAAAAAATAAAGAAAATAACAAAGATGATTAATTAAAGGCCAAAGATGTTATATTATCAAATTATTTAGATGTAATAGATAATAAGTATTTAAACACAAATTCAGTCTCTTTATTGTTGAATCATTAAAAATCTGTGTACATCTTAAAACATAGTTTCGAACTTGATTGTATAGATTTTATGTAAAAATTGTTTAAAATGCGAGAACATAAACCGCCGCATATACATAAATGCTATGTAATTTTAGGACCGCCCTCGTGATATCATAAAAAGCTACATGCTGGCCTGACTTACTGTGCGGCCTAGGTTAAACCGTATTGCAGATGATACCGCCATTATTGCTACATATAACTGGACCAGAAGATGGCGTATCAAGCTGAATGAAACCAAATCAGTGCAGATTAATTTTACAAATAAAACAGAACAACAAATACCTATTAACATGAACAATGCCCAGATTCCATATGCAAACTCAGCAAAATATTTAGGCATCACGTTAGATGCAAGACTTCGCTAGAAAGTTCATGTTAAAAAGAAAAGAGAAGAGCTAGACATCAGATATAAGAAAATATACTGGCTACTTGGTAGACACTCCTGCTTATCAACTTACAACAAAATACTGTTGTATAAACAAATCCTCAAGCCAGTATGGACCTATGGAATACAGCTCTGGGAATACAGCCAGTAAGAGTAATCATTCATATTATAATCATGTATATTAATCATTCAGAACAGATTTCAGAACAAAGTACTGCGGAAGATCGTCAAAGCGCCTTGGTACATCAGAAACAGCGACCTTCATCGAGATCTTCAAATGGACACTGTAGAGTAGATAATTACCAAATTTGCAAGGACTCACGAACAACGACTCTATCAACATGTGAACAGTGAGACCATCCAGCTCCTCGACAACACTAACATAGTAAGAAGGCTCAAGAGGGTTAAGCCCTTTGAGTTAGTGAATTGATTATATTAGTATAAAAGCAGAATATCGTTCGGTTAGTGTTACACGTTAGTTTTAGTCTAATTAAGTTACCATACTCTAAGGTACACTAGTGTGTAAGACCTTGGCTCTAAGGTTTTAAACTCAGAGCTAAGAGTTAAATTAGGATAGAACCAAATTACTCATTGATCTCCCTTTGATCAGATTGTAATAATAGCAAAATACCCTTCAAGGGGTATTTTCTATATATGAATAAAAGAAAGATGCTGAATGCCGCTTGTGTTTAGATAATGAAAAGTCAAAACATATTTTATGTATTCGCCTCGCTGGGGAAAGGATCAGATATTCAATATTTGTCATAGAGAAACTTGTGTCAGAGGATCTGAGTAAGTTATCATTCAATAAGGTCATGACCTTCATTAAAAGAAATATAATTAGGTATACCTAATAATAATAATAATAATAATAATAATAATAATAATAATAATAATAATAATAATAATAATAATAATAATAATAATAATAATAATAATAATAATAATAATAATAGCAAATAGCATTTATTTTCAACAGGTTACACCCAATTACAGGAAATACACAATTTAGTATAATTAGTGCAGTAATATAGCTAATACTGATATACAGAAATACAAAAAAAATAACAAAACTATAGGAAAAAAAATAGAAATCTTATAATTGAGATAATAAATAGCTAATACATCAATATGATAATCTAGACATTGCAGAATTTAAAATCACAGCTAAAGAATAATTGTTAATATCACTAAGTCGACATAACTCATTGAAATTTTGACACATCGCAAATATAGGACAATGGAACATTACATTTGTATTCATGCTATTCTATACGGGGAACTAACCAGTTAACCATTTGAGGTAAAGATGGACAATAGAGTTGCGACTTTTTAAAAAAATTCAGGCCAAGCCAGGCCCGGCCCGACAGAGTATAGGCCAAGCCAGGCCAGGCCAGGCCAGGCCAGATAGACCTCACCGAACATTTGGTACAATTAAAGCCAGACCTCTTGGCGGTAATGGCTTGGCCAGGCCAAGACCGGCCAGACCAGGCCAGAACCGACGAAACCAGATTGAAGTCGGGAACAACAACGGGTAAACTACAAAAAAATTTTATTACATCACAGATCATTTTCCATTAGATGGGATTTGAATAGTAATAGTAATAAAAATAATGTCATATTATTGCCACTAGTGACTTTTATAATATTCATAATAAAATATTTCGACAGGCGATACTGCACTTTATATTATATTGGAAAAGATACATATCTAATGGCCTATCCCACCTACATTAATAAAAATTTTAGATGTGCTTAAATAGCAGAGTAATGCTTAAGTATAATAGTTATTGCTAAGTATAATTTTTCCATTTAAGGGCACCTTAAATTTTAAGTAGTATCAGTGAAATTGGCTGTATATGGTCAGATAAATGAGTGGAACACCTCACATTATTATGAAATCTAATTCCTCATACGAAGAACAAGATATAGTATTTTAAATTTGTTGAGTTATACGGCAAACCGGTTAGCTCAGGTCAGGCCTGAACCGCTCCGAACCGGCCCGAACCAGCCAGGCCAGGCCCGAAGGCCCGACTCGGCCAGTCGGGCTTGGCCAATTCAATTGCAGTCCGGCCCGGCCAGGTATTACAAAGCGTCCGGCCAGGTCCAGCCCGGCCAGTAAAATATGTAGATTTTCCCGGCCCGGCCAGGCCCGATTTCGGGCCGGGCTTCTGGCCTCAAATCCCAACTCTAATGGACAATCAATAATGTTATGTAGTAAGTTATATAAAAATGTAATACAATTTATTTTCCGCCTATTGCCCATTGATATTTCTTCAAATTGGGAGAGAAGTATTTCATGCGAGAATCCTCTAGGTGGGTATTGATGATCCTCCTTCTACATTAGAAACTTTGAAAACCGCCTTTCAACGAACTCCACCCTACTGATGTGGTAGCTATATATTGGTGACCAAATCAACGCACCATAATCCAATTCGGATCGAACAAATGTGTAATACAGCAACTTCATCGTGTAATGTTATAAACTGTGTACTGTTACGAATAATAAAACCTAGAACTTTAAAAGCAAATGAAGTCAATTGTTCGATGTGTTGCACAAACGTAAAAGTGTGGTCAAACAGTATGCCTAAATCTTTAACTTTATCAAGCCTGTTCAAAATTGTGTCATTAATACTATAATCGAACAAAACAGGATCCCGTTTTCTGTGGAAGCTAACGATGTTACATTTATCAACATTAATATTTAATTCATTATGGATACACCAATTCGCAATAACGTTTATATTATTTTGTAGCCACAGGCAATCATCAGCGGATTTTATTCCGGAGTAGATTTTTACATCGTCAGCATAAATCAGTTTACTGCACCTAATCTGCCCGATCAAATCATTGATAAAAATTATAAAAAGCATCGGTCCAAGATTAGATCCCTGAGGCACGCCTGATAGTGGTACAAACGGCCGGGATCTGAAACCTTCAATCTCGACAAACTGTTGACGGTCGATCAAATATGAGCGAAAAAGAGAAAGTAATTGAGCTGTTGCACCGAATTGTTCTAGTTTATGTAAGAGAATGAAATTATTGATGTGGTCAAGGGCCTTTTTAAAGTCGGTATAAATAACATCGAGTTGGCCCTGCTGATCAAGGTGTTCGCAAACATGTGCTGTGAAAGGGTAGCTAGATTAGTTATACAAAATTCTCCAGAAATAAAACCATGTTGTTGCGAGGATAAGATACTCTTAATATCCTGAATAGCACATCATGAATAATGATTTCAAAAATTTTTGAAAAATTGCATAATATGGACACGGGTCTGTAATTATTAACCAACGCAGGGTCCCCTTTTTTCAAATTGGGACACACTCTTGCTACCTTCCAAATATCAGGAAACGTACAGCTCTTCAGCATTAGATTAAAAACAAATGCTAGTGGTTCACCCAACACATATATACAATCCTTTATAAGAAAGCTAGGTATTCCGTCAACACCTACTGTCATTCTATACTTCAATCTTTTACCAGCTACAATTATCTGTTCTCTAGTAATCTTAGGTATTGTCAAAAGAGATGCAGAGTATTCCTTGGCACTCGCAGCACCTAATACCAGGCGTGGATTTGATTCCCGATAAACACTGAAAAACCTACCAAAAGCATTTACAGCATCCTGGGGTTTCGTCAAAATTGAGTCTTGATATGAAACAGTGCAGGGGATACGTGAGTGACCTTTTTTATTTGCGACGAATGACCAAAATTTAGTTGGGTCTTGCTCAATACTATTCTCTACTCGTATAAGATATTGATCATACGCCTCCTGAATTTGCAGCTTTACTAATTTTCGCAAATTACCATATTTCTCGCAAGAATAGTTCCACTTTTGTTTCTTATAATGACGGTACGCTTTTTCTTTGAGGTATATAATATTATCTATGATCGACCTGGAGTACCATGGTGGAAGTCTGCTACGGTATCTAGTTTTTTTAGGCATAAATATTTGAAATATATTATCTAAAGCATTATATAACGAGTCACATTGCCACTTGGGTATAGTTGCATAACTGCCAAGGGATGAGGATATTTTCACCGTTGGGTTGCAACTATATACTCCGGCTCCAACACCCATGGGTGTTTTGGAGCCGTCTGTAAACCAACAACTATCTGCCCTCAATAGGTCGGCCTTAATCCGATCCCATTCATCTCTTTCTGGGAAGAGAATATTAAAGGGCAGTTCAAGGTTGGTTGTTGCAGGCATGACATCTGAAATCATCTCCAGGATGCTGTGACTTTCCATGTCATCCAGCAGCCTATTGTGCTCCATAATGTCAGACTGCGGCATGTTAATAGCTGCCTGCTTTAGTCTGTATGTTGCCCATCTGGCCTCTCTCTCCAAATATATGTAAAGAGGAGGTAGGTCCAGTAGGATTTCCAGAGCTGCTGACGGTGTAGAGCTAATTGCTCCAGTTATGGCCAGGTAGGCTTGTCTATGTAAACCAGAGAGTTTGATTTTGGTCCTTTGTTGTTGTCCTTTGGACCACCAAACTATGGAGCCGTATGCAATCATGGGTCGTATGACCGTCACATACAGCCAATATATTTGTTTGGGTTCAGTGCCCCAAGATTTCCTACAAATTCGTCGACATGTCCATAAGGACAGTCGTACCTTGTGGATAATTTTTTCCAGATAGGAGTTCCAATTAAGCGACTTATCGAGTACTACACCCAGATACTTCGCTTCCTCCTCAAATGGAATTATTTCACCAAGTAAGGAGGGAGGTCTTAAGTTGTCCAGTTTCCTTTTCTTGATAAACGGTACAATTACCGTTTTGTAAGAATTTACAAACATCTGCTCCCTCTTACACCAACTCAGTACTATCTCTAGTACTTCTTGGAGGGTGAGGGAAATTCCCTCTTCAGAGTTTCCTCTGACTAAAATGACTAGATCGTCCGCATATGCTTGAACCTCCACCTCCCACACAGAAAGTATGGCCAGCAGGTCATCCACAAACAGTGACCAAAGTAGGGGGGAAAAGAATCCCCCTTGTGGACACCCTCTTGCAGCACTAAATGTGACCGTTTCTTCCTGAAGGGACGTCGTTATAGTTCTATTTTCTAACATAGCTCGAATCCAGTCACTTATGGTTGGGTCGACTCCCCTAGCAGCGACAGCTGTGTATAGGGAGTCAGGCAGTCCATTATTAAACGCTCCCTCAATGTCAAGGAAAGCCGCCACTGCAGTGTGCCTATTCTGCAGGGATTGGGTGATTCTCCCGACTAGGTTGTTGAGCGCTAGTTCTGTTGATTTGCCGGTTTGATAGGCATACTGGTGGGTATTAAGATGATGAATGCTTAACACACTCATCCTAACGTGTCCGTCAAGTACCTTTTCCACACTTTTCAACAGAGATGATGTCGGCTAATGGGCCTGAGCGATTTGGGGCATAGGTCTATTCGACCTATTTTAGGTATGTATATCACCCTCACTGCGGACCAACTGGATGGTTATATATCATCCAGAATTCCAGGTTCCAGAATTCGGAATGCTTTCAAGGTAACTTTCACGAAAATTGTCCACTGAAGACCAAAAAAGATAATAGAGGCACGTCTTGGTGGAACAAAAAACTGGAAAGAAATGAGAAAAGAAGTTCGACGCCTCTTTAATCGAGCTAAAGTTTCTGGCGCCTGGGTTCAATATAGATCCGCACTAACGAACTATAATAAAGAAATAAGAAGAACAAAAAGGGAATCTTAGCGGAAGTTCTGCAAGGGTATATCTGATTTACCTAGTAGCACTAGAATCCACAAGATCCTTTCTAGAGATCCGGCAAGGGAATTTGGGTCGATAAAACGACCTGATGGCACCTTTATAGACTCTGGAAGGGAACCCTTGGAGCTTTTGTTACAAAACCACTTCCCAGGTAGTTTCCATTTTGGATAACCAACGACTACCACTACCAGGAGGCCGATCTGGACCTAACAAAAACGACTGGCCGGTAGCTAGACAGGTTATTACATGACCAGCCATTGAGTGCGCTATTAAATCTTTTCAGCCATTCAAATCACCTGGTGAGGATGGTGTGTTTCCAGCTATGCTCCAAAACAGAGTGGAAACTATCATACCATAGACACAATTATATGTCTATGTATCATACCGTTTCTCATCAGATTGTTCAGATCTAGTCTAATAAGAAACGGTATGATGATTTCCAGTCCGTTTTGGAGCAGAGCTGAAAACACACCATCCTCACCGGGTAATTTGAATGGCTGAAAAGATTTGATAGCACACTCAATAGCTGGTTTTGTGATAACCTTCCTGGCCACAACCAGTCGTTTTTGTTAGGTCGTTTAAATCGGCTTACTGGTAGTGGTAGTTGCTGCTTATTCAAAATCGAACTACCTGGGAAGTGGTTTTGTAACAAAAGCTCCAAGGTTTCCCTTCCAGAGTTCGTGAAGGTGCCATCAGGTCGTTTTATCGACCCAAATTCCCTTGCCGGATCTCTAGAAAGGATCTTGTGGATTCTCGTACTGCTAGGTAAATCAGATATACTCTCGCAGAACTTACCCAAGATTCCCTTTTTGGCCTTCTTATTTTTTTTATTATAGTCCGTTAATGGGGATCTTTATGGAGCCCAGGTGCCCGAAACTTTAGCTCGATTAAAGAGGCGTCGAACTTCTTTCCTCGTTTTTTCCAGTTTTTTGTTCCACCAAGATGTGCCTCTATTATCTTTTTTTGTCTTAAGTGAACAGTTTTCGTGATAAGTTGCTATAAGAGCGTTCCGAATTTGTTCCGTCGCAATCTCTATCTCGTCACGATTCCAGTGGTCCAGTGGTTCCATAGTGGTCAGGGTACCTTGAAGTTGTATCTGGACCGATCGTTTGTACCCGCTCCAGTCTTTGCTTCTCGGGTCCCTATATTTCACCATGGACCTAGGCCCGGTTTCTATATTAAATAGAATATGTTTATGGTCTGAACATGATGGTTCAGAAGATACCTTCCAGTCAGTTATCTTATTGCTCAAAAGATTTGAGCTGATGGTGAGATCTAGTACCTCTCTCCTATTTCTAGTGATAAAGGTTGGTTCTGAACCAATGTTGTGCCCTTCACCTAATATATAATCAAATAGTGACTCACCTCTCTGGTTAATGTCTGTGCTACCCCAAGCCGTGTGGTGGGAATTCGCATCACATCCAATGACCAGGTGGACATTGTTTCTCTTACTGAAGGCGACTAAATACCGCACTGAAGATGGAGGAGGTTGACCAGCATCCCTATCGCCCGGAAAGTAAGCTGAGCAGAGGTTTATATTCCCCCTGCTCTCCCCCATTCGGATCGACAGTTGGATGGCTACGACATCCGGGGTGCAGGAACCTGTAAGTACAAAAGAGTTAATATTGTTTCTGATCCAGATACAAGCTCTGGGTCTTGCTTCAGATCCCATCACTATTACCTTTCCAAAAGTATTACCTAGTCCGGTTACTCGGTCTGTATTACTGGTCCAGGGTTCTTGAATGAGAGCAATGTCAACTTGCTCTTCCTGGAATTTTTTTCCAAGGACATATGTCGCTGCCTTGGCATGTTGAATGTTCGCCTGTAGGCACCTGATGTATGTGGACATCAGAGGGAGGGCATGGGTTATTGGAAGGAAAGAAGGTTATAAAGAAGGGAAACTAGAGTGCGGGGTTTAGGTGCTTGGTTTGGGTTTGGGGGAGGGCGGTTTATCCTTCTTTCCGGATGGCAATTTTAATCCGCTCTTCCGAAGACCAGGTTTGTTTGGGACGGATTTTCCTTTCCTTTCCCAAGTGGTCTGAGTCGGGGCAATTTTCCACCAGTCGAGTGCATTTTAGGTTTGCCCCTCGAGGTTGGTGGTTTAGCCTCCGACCTTTTAGTTGTTGGGGCAGATTCTTTCCCGGGCTCACTTCGCTCCCAGATCCGGTGAATTACCATCTGAACGCATGCGTTTGCTCGTTCCCACTAGCAGAGAGGAAGATTGGTTACCTTCCTCCTGCTGGGGATCAAGTTTCGGCTGGTTCAGCACTTTACTTAAGGCGGTCTGGTAAGGCACTCCGCTCTTAAGCAAACGACTTAGGCGCTTCCTTGCAGCTCCTCCTAGTCGTCTTCTTTTAAGGGAGAGTTTGTCTACAGATGTAGATGTCTCATCTCCTAAATTGCCTTTTCCTCCAGTCTCAGGTGTCGGAGACTAGCAGTCTCCTCTCCTGATCCGATGGGATCGGGCTTTCAATGGGAGTCGGATTAATTCCAATCTCCATAGGTTCCCCAGTTACCTGGGGGAGGATCGAGGGTTTGACCTCCCTCGTTAGGTTTGTTTTTGTTTATTACTCTGTTACTCTTCATATACGTTCCACGAGTAGCAAGGGATTCAAGTCCACCGCATTGCTGCGGCAAGGCAAGCATACTCTAGAAGGTTGCCCGGTATTCTAGAGGCCCCGTTAGAGACACCTATCACCCCGGTGCCATTCGGCCACGGACACGGGTCGCTTACATCCTGGCTTGAGGGAATTTACCGACCTTCCTCGTCTAGATCCGCCGTGTTTAGTCGTCAGCAGGGCCACCTCCAGCAGGATGTGGCTCTTCACCACGCACAGACGGTCTTGAGAAAAGCTTCCTAGTGGGATTGCCACAGTCCATTCAGCTATTCTCCTGGAAGTCAGTGGCTTGTAACTGACCCCTCGATCCCTAAAAAAAAAATACAGAGGAAGTCATTCACAATTAATATAACAATGGTTTGCTTCATGCAACCATGTATACCAATACGTCATGATAGAATCAGGTGGCTGTGGTGTGTTCGGAAGGTTCTCATAAAATAAGTTTCTTGGGGATGGTGCTTCTAAAAATATTTTTTGGTGGCGCTTCTTAATTTATTGACATTAGGTTAGCCACCTGTAATGAATTCGGTAATACGATGGAATCTATGTGCCACACATATCACATTATAATATATATATTATATTACCATCATAAGTGTTTTTAGTCCAAGTCCATCTATCTTCATGTATACGTTGCGTCGGTAATAAAAAGCAAGAACCGCTCTTTATTATTTTCAAACATTTCAACCTATATTGTTTATTGACATATTCTTTCTGTATTTGGGTGTTCTATCGCTCTCGAAGGTATTAACTGGGTTCACATTGGCGTCGACTTGTCCAACCCTTAAGCAACAGGTTTACGAAGCCTTTGAACCATTAAACTACCAATAAATACCATTTTCTCAGTGTGGACTCTGAAGGTACAGTATCGTACTTTCCATTAATGCAATTTTGTAAAAATTGTCTAAAGTTGAGATTATTTAGTTTTTTAAACGGGATATTACATGGTGAAAGGGGTTGGAACCTTTGATGTGACGATAACACTGATATAGTTTTCCACATAACACCAAAACACTACACTGCCTTCGATGTGCGTTTCGACAACTAAGTTGGCATCATCTGGAGATGATTAAAACTGGTTTAAAGTTTTGGGAGTTTTAAACATCTCTAATTGATGCCAAATGATTGGCGAAACGCGCAACGAGTACAGTATAGTGTTTTGGTGTTATGTGGAAAACTAAATCAGTGGGATGTTACATGCTGCTATCATTTCACTAAATCTAAAGCTGAAGGAGCTTTATGAGTAGCAACATGCACCAAAACACTTGTTTCACTTTCTATGGTAATACCATGTTATAAATTTCGCACCTTCATTGAGTACCATCAAACTTTAAAAATAATCGCCAATAAATGTACCCAAATAAAAGTACGTCGTTTTATTTTTCAGAGTAGGTATACTTAAGTGACCCTACATTAAAGATCACATAAGTTGCATTAGTAACACGTAAATCTACAAATTACAATCATAACTAAGGAGAAAACTACTAATTAGATATGTAACAGGTTCTACAGAGTTTTATAGATTTACAGGAACAAGAAATTCTGCAGCTGGAGAATTTGCATATCTATTCAGAAACCTGCCTAGTAAAACAGCCGATTCTGTATCAAACATTAGCTCGAAAAAAATAATTAAAACCAATGATCAAATACACGATGACAATGCTCGATTGTATTAATGAAACGTATTTTATCCGCAGTGTGCAAATTAAAAAAAGTTCTTATAAATAAAATATATTTTATCCAACACAGTAAATGAATGATGTAATTTACAAATACTTAACATAATTTATATTTGAAGTGGACTGAAGCAAATGGCAGTTTTGTTTTTTATTAACCTACTATATAAATATCTACTAATTTGTATACAGGGTGAGTCAACGAAAAGTTTCATCCTCGATTATCTGTCAAATGTTGGTTTTCATGAAAACTCCAGAGACTGGTTGATTTTTATTTGAATGGGAACACATTTTTATAGTTTTGACATTTATACAGTGTCCCAAAAAGATGAGGTTTACTACAACTTATATTTTTCAAGTCGAACACAAGTCGTATTTTTACAGGTTTGAATAAAACGTCCTTTCACGAAAACATTGATATAAGGTTTGATGGATATAGTTCTAATAGATATGACCATAAATGGTTACCATAAGAGTAATCTGTTAGAGAAAGACTGTAACTCTAGCCTACCAACCAATGTATATTCTCTTTCCAACTCATTATTATGGAATGGATTAATTCTAATAATGGGATATTTGAATATGGGAATAAAGGAATAATAATGAGATATTCTTATGGAATAAAACACTCTTTTATGTATATCTCCCTCACTATTAGAACTATATATCCATCAAAATCTATATCAATGTATTACAAATACATTGATATAGATTTTATAGATATAGAGAACGCTCTATCTAAATCTGTAAAAATACACAGGGGTTCCATTTAAAAAATGTAAGTTGTGATAAACCTCTCATTTTCGGAACACTCTATGAAAATGTCAAGACTGTAAAAATATGCTCCCTTCAAATAAAAATCGACTGGATTTTCCATGAAAACTAATCTTTTGACAGATAATAGAGGATGAAACTTTTCGTTGGTTCACCCTGTATGCTTCACTCCAGCTACTAACCGGTAGGTACTGATATTTAACAAACACGGCCCGTCTCTAAGAAAAACGACATTTTGATATTAATTTTCAAAACAGTATATTTTCTCACAGTACCTAGGTAACTAAACTAATGGTAGGTAATTTCATGGTGAAACTTACAAGGCGATATAATAAACAGCCGATGTAAGTTCAACTAGGCATGACTAATTCTATTATACAGGTATGTCTATGTCTAACAAATATTTAACCTAGGTTATATATAGGTACCTACACTTTTAACCATCTAAGAAATCAAAGTTGCAGAGGAAATTGATTTTACGAATGCCACTCATTCTTAATAAGTGTTTTCAAAACAAAAATTGGTTTCAACCAAACAGTGGGAGTGCATTTAACATGTTAAAATAAGTATAACAAAGTAACTTTTGCCAATATATATACATAGATATATACATATATATATATATATATATATATATATATATATATATATATATATATATATATATATATATATACAGGGTGGGTTTTTGAAAACGAAACAGAGCGAATAACTCTCAGGAAAATTATTTTTTCGAAAAACGCCGAGACAGGTCGATTTTTTATCAAAAGGGGACATCTTTTCCCATACTTTTGATGCTCCAGTCTCACCCCCCTAGGGAGGGGGGGCAACCCCCCCCAAATATCTTAATAGGGAAGGAGGGTTAAATCACACATCATTTGAAAGGTACTTCAATTCTCTACACAACCCTGTATTAGTTTTTTAATTTGACTGGTTAGTTTTGAAGATAAAGGTTGCTAATAAAAAACTACTTTTTACGGTTTTATTTGCAAACTTTTTCTACATCAGCCAATTAAATATTCAAATTGATGACCTCCAGCCTCCATACAATAGTCGTCCATGAGTGTCACTCCTTATGTCAGAGTGACATTTCCTTTTATTATTCGCAGTATATTGAAATAATAAATAATACAATCAGAACGGGTATTGAGTGAATTATTATTTTATTGTTACCTGTACAGTTTGTCGACATTATGGTTTATTCGATTCCAGAAAGAGTGGAAATAATTGCTCTTTTTTATGCAAATAATCGGAGTGCTAATAGGACAGCAGAAATATTTAATTAGCAACACTTGGGTAAAAATGTTCACAGGAAGTACATTTTGGAGTTAGTGACCAAATTTCAAGAGACCGGATCTGTAAGTAATAAAAAGCGACACCCCGAAAGAAATGAAGCAGAAGATGTAGCTATTCTAGGCCATGTTGCTATAAATCCTAGAACGAGTACGAGGCAAATGGCAGCTGAATCCGGTTTTGGGCGAAACAAAATTCGTAAAACTTTGAAGCATCATAAATTCCATCCCTATAAGATTCACCTTGCACATGAACTTAATGGAGATGACTTTGACCGCCGACTACAATTTTGTGAAGTAATGAGTGAACGAGCTATTAACAATCCAGATTTAATTTTTAATATCTGCTTCTCGGATGATTGTTCATTTACTGTTAATGGCAATGTCAATCGTCACAATTGTCGTTATTGGTCCGATTCTAATCCCAGGATATTTTATGAGACTCATACACAACATCAGGAAAAATTAAATGTATGGGCTGGAATTTTTGGTGACCACATTGTTGGTCCTTTTTTCTTATCAGGTAATCTCACCGGGGAGATGTACCTGGATTTGTTGGAAAACTCCATTTATCCAGAGCTGATACACATTATAGAGAATAATGAAAATTATCTAGAAGACCAGTTGATATCCCAACAGGATGGAGCCCCTCCTCACTACGCCTTGCCTGTTCGGCAGTATCTCGATCGTACGTTTGCAAATCAGTGGATTGGGAGAAGAGGCGTCATAGAGTGGCCTGCGCGATCGCCGGATTTGTCCCCTTTGGATTTTTTCTTGTGGGGTCATTTAAAGTCCAAAATTTATGCCACTCCACCTACTTCCCTTGAAGATATACGCCAACGCATTATTAACGAATGCCGCCAAGTTACTCCAGAAATGTTGCAAAACGTACGTGATCGCATTGTGCAAAACTTATACTATTGTAAGGAGGCTGGAGGTCATCAATTTGAATATTTAATTGGCTGATGTAGCAAAAGTTTGCAAATAAAACCGTAAAAAGTAGTTTTTTATTAACAACCTTTATCTTCAAAACTAACCAGTCAAATTAAACAACTAATACAGGGTTGTGTAGAGAATTGAAGTACCTTTCAAATGATGTGTCATTTAACTCTCCTTCCCTATTAAGATATTTGGGGGGTTGCCCCCCCTCCCTAGGGGGGTGAGACTGGAGCATCAAAAGTATGGAAAAAGATGTCCCCTTTTGATCAAAAATCGACCTGTCTCGGCGTTTTTCGAAAAAATAATTTTCCTGAGAGTTATTCGCTCTGTTTCGTTTTCAAAAACCCACCCTGTATATATATATACCGGGTTTCCCATTTCATTTGACTAATGGCAATTAACATGGGCTATTACATTTCATTGAATTTTATATTCCCAGGGCACACTATGAGAAATATTGCTAACGGAATCGATAATACTGACTGTCAAACACTTCTGATTACCAAAATACTAAAGCGAAATGCTTTTTTAATTAAAATATCAATAAAAATTCGTTTTACATTAATAGGTGTAGTTTACATAACCGTTTTAAGAGACATTATTAAACGTCATCCAGTGGATTAGTTGTTGAGCGGCAGTGTTTCAAACTGAACCGGAAAATTTTGCAGGTTCGAATCCCGCCAGAGACAACTTTTTTTTACTTTTTCATTAATTACAAATTATTAGTGTTTACTCATCCGAATAAATATGGTTCATTGTCAGTACCTAGTTATTATTTTTGAAAGTCACAATATTTCGTTATCAAAAAAAAATAAATAAAACATGTTTTAATTGGTTCGATTCCTTTATTATCTTTAGCTAAAGCTACTATCTTATAAAATAAGTAATCAACAAGCAACCTTTTATTTATTACATGCACTGTACTTTTACTAATAATAGTGTACCTACTTATCTCTGCTAATTGTTACTACATATTATACCTCAATCTGGATATTGAGTTAAACAGTTACAGAGGAACTGTCATAAATTAGTAATAGGTTTTTCTTGAGTTTTTTTAAAATATGATGAGTTTTTTTAATATATTCTTATTTTAAAAAACTCATAATTTTAGAATTATAGTTTTTTATTTAAAAAAAAACCTATTATTAATTCACGACGGTTCCTCTGTAATACTGTTTAACTCAATATCCAGATTGAGGTATAATATGTAGTAACTATTAGCAGAGATAAGTACACTATTAGTAAAAGCACAGTGCATGTGTAATAAATAAAAAATATGTTGCTTGTTGATTACTTATTTTATAAGATAGTAGGTTTAACTAAAGATAAAGGAAACGAACCAATTAAAACATGTTTTATTTATTTTTTTTTTTTTGATAAGCAAATATTGTGACTTTCAAAAATAATAACTAGGTACTGACAATGAATCATATTTATTCAAATAAGTAAACACTAATAATTTGTAATTAATGAAAAAGTAAAAACCAAAGTTGTCTCTGGCGAGATTCGAACCTGCAAAATTTTGGGGTTAGTATTTTGGTAATCATAAGTGTTTGACAGTCAGTATTATCTATTCCGTTAGCAATATTTCTCATAGTGTGCCCTAGGAATATAAAATTCAATGAAATGTAATAGCCCATGTTAATTGCCATTAGTTAAATGAAATGGGAAACCCGGGATATATATATATATATATATATATGTATGTATATATTGGCAAAAGTTACTTTGTTATACTTATTTTAACATGTTAAATGCACTCCCACTGTTTGGTTGGAACCAATTTTTGTTTTGAAAACACTTATTAAGAATGAGTGGTATACAGGGTGCTCCACGTAGACCTTCCATTAGACGTTTCTAGAATACTACGCGTAGTACAATTCTGAAAATTTATATACGGGGGTTTCTCGCAATTTTATATCGATTACAAATATTGCCGATGACGTCACACTTCCGATTCTAACGGAAGTAGACATCAACTCGCTTATTTCAAATGGAATGTACTATTTTTTATTTCATTTTTGGATTCTACGTCAAATTTAAAGGTCAATTTCATAAGAATACCCTATCCCTAAACCCAGTCGTTTCTAGGATATTTCGACTTTTTATAAATTTTTGGAAAAAACATACTAACGCTTAATCAGTTCTATCTCTTCTAGTTTTTAATCTAGAGGGCTAAAATTTTAGACGAGAAATATTAAAAGGTATCCAAACATCTGTAATAACTCGCTTATTTTAAATACAACACCCTATGTTTTATAATACTAATGGATGTAGCTTTTAATTCTCTTTCGATTGGCATTAGCATTCCCTATACCGAAATTCCACCGATTTGAAGATATTTGGACATTATTGGTGCAACGAAAATAATTCGACAGTCAGCTGCAGGTTGGCTGTGAAACAAAAAAATTAAATGTCACTTGGCGTACACCGTGTTCCACATAAAACGACCCACTATACTATCTGGAAATCTATAAAAGATGTGAAAAAAAGTTAAATACGAAAGTTTTTCAGATTTTCGAGTTCTTTTAAAATATAGTACTTCCATGTATACAGGGTGTCCCAATTTTGCTGGGATGATATCAACTCTAAAAATTTAAATGGGACACCCTGTATTTTTGTCGATTTTTCGATTCTTTGTCAAAAATAAACTCGACTTACCTATTTAAACTATAGTCAAATTTTGCGTAGTTTTCGAGATATTTGAGGTCATGTGTGCGTTTTTGAAAAATCAAGGTATTTTTCAACACGATATAAAAAAATGATCAAAAACTAAAATTAAGCGTTTGAGTGGTAATTTCCACTTACAAAGCGTCAATGCAGATACAGAATACAAAATTTTTGTTAACACTTATACAGGGTGGACATACTACGAAATCAATCTTGCAACTTTATAATCGGAAAAAGGTCGATTTTTTTAAATGAAACACCCATTATATAATTACTCTATGTTAAAGACAATGAAAATACCTATCATTTCATATATATATATATATATGTCCTATACATAAATTCAATGGTTACAGAGAAAATCGCAATTTTATAGAAATTTACAATGATTTCTAGTAGGTATAATGATATTGTAATGCTGGATGCTCTCAAAAAAACTAGGAGGCTATGGAATGAATACTCGTAATATTGAAATTTGTTTTAATTTGACAGTTCTGCAATTTATTTGTGTTTATACGGTGAGGACATAAAGTCCGTCCCCCTCTCTCTAATTTTTGAACCGCTGGGTGTTTTGTGATGAACGGATAATATATGACTAAGGTTGTGTTCCGATATTATCCGCGACCAACCAGGATTTCGGTTAACCGAAATATTGGTAAACCTGAAAAATGTGTAATTAAGGAACTGGCTGGTTAATCAACATGGATGATGAATTGTTTTTATTGGGATTGATTCAACCTTAAATACCTTCATATTCCGTGCTTAACTATTACTCTAGTCTTCAGTCAAAAAATAAATGAAACAGCAGATAATTTGGTATATTATAGTAAGATATAAGTAGTTTATAAGTAGATATAAGTGTAGCTTTCAGTCGACTTGGTCAAGTGGACTACAGAATCCAATACAGAAAAGTAGAATTTATAAATATTTATTATAACTCTTAACGCAAGAACACCACCCCATCTGCCTTCACTATCTAAACAAAATATAATTAAAATCGCTGAGAGAATGGATTTTGCTTCTCTCAACGCTAAAACCTAACCCACTAACTCTTCGGTTGACCAACTGACCGCTCTCAGAGCACGGTCAATATTTTGACGTTTGGTTAACCTTTTTCAGGTGACCACAGTTCCAAAATTAAACAATTTTCAGGAATTTTTATTTAATGGAACGCTTAACCGGGATTTTGGTTAACCAAGTTTAATATCGGAACACAACCTAAATTCTGAATTTTTTGACACATCAATGCCAATTTGACAGCTCTGAATGTCAGCTGGGCGCGCAATACGAATATTTTTTTAAATGGAAATGGGGGTCGAGTAATAACTCGGTAATAGTAATATCAGTTTGTAACATAATCTTGCTACCTATTAGGTGTCATTATTGATTGTTGCTATCATGTTTGACAGTAAATTTTTGCTCGAAATTGTCTAGAATGGCTCGTTCCTTACAAGATAAATTGGAAGCGGTTATTATTTTTGGCGAAGCTAACCGAAATTACCATGCTGCTGTTCGTATGTTCAATGAACGCTATCCGGAACGTCAAATATGCAGAAAATATTTACGAAAGTTTATTTCAAAATTTAAAAATGATATAACGTGGAAATCGATATTACTGGTTTTTATTTTCTGGAACACTGACAGGAAAACCCAGTATACGTGTGTGTCATGTAAATTGCCTATATGTTTGGGATGTGCGGATTTTACTTGCAAAGACTGTCTGCAAACTTAGGCAAATGAATATGTTGCAATTTTGTTTTTTAACGCGTTTTATATTATTATAAAGACGATTTTTTATTATATTAGTATTTAGATATTTGTTTAATGTTCTTTATTTTATCTTGTTTAAGAGTTTAGTATTTTTAATACCGTATGGAAGAGATGAATGTTTTAGGTTGCGAAAATGTGTAGCATTGTAATATACTAGCCAATATATTATAATATATTACTTGAAACTTTCATTTAACCCTATTATTCTGTCAAAAATAGTGTGTTTAGCTTCTAGAAACTGTAATTATAATTTTTTTCAAAATCAAATTTATTTTTTCAAAAATTCAGCCTGTAGTTCTCCTAGACCCCACCTCACCAGTTATGTAATACAATGTCCACATCACCAGTTAAGGGTTAAATATTGTTGGTCACAAAACTGTGTTGCTATAATTTGTCTATATAATATTTGGTCGGATGTCAGAAGACTATTAGAGAATTGAATACTAAAAAAAGACTATTAAAGAATATTATTTTTTTTATTCTTAATGTTATTGTTACCATTATGTGAATGCTGAATATTGTAGATATTTATAATAAATGCATATTGTATTAGTTGTGTCAAATTATTTCAAAAAATACAATTTGAGTTCTGTCGAGTTCATTTTGAATGTTCTAATGAGTAATATTAAAGTAACGTTAATTAACGTAAAAGGCTAATTTGTGCGTATTTAAAAATTCGTTGTGCGTGTTTGAAATTTTAAATATGTGGAGGCCTATAATGAACACCCTGTGTATTATTCGAGGAGAACTTAGTCACCATCAGACACAGGAATATGTGAAGGTAATTCTTACCAAATTTGCCGATCTAATTCCTTTTAGTTTGACAGATTTTAATTGTTTAATGAGAGTTTACATTTGTCAAAAATTTATTAAAAACACGAATAACTCGAACCGTGTTTATCCTAGGTCTACATAACGCCATATATTCGGAATCAGGAAAATACGTAGAATTCAAAAAGATAAAAATATAGCAGTGTATAACAGTGTTCCATTACACAAAAAAAATATTTTTTTTATATTTGCCAATTTGGATTGCAATCCACAGGGGAACACCCTGTGGATTTCAAAATAATTTTAAAATGTGTGTTACAACTTGTATACACGCCATGTAAAAGCACATTTTTCTGAAACAAACTACTCATGATATATTGGACTTTGACGTTGAAAAAGACCACCCTGTATATATATATATATATATATCATCCATAGCGTCACAGCGTCGTTATCAAACAGTTTGATACTAAAGTTATTTTTATTTGCTTCTGCGTTACCTAAAAATATTGGGCAATATACAGGGTGTTCAGATTACTTTATACGGCAACTAACTATCTTATTTTAAATGAGACCCCCTGTATATTTTAACATTTTTGGGAAGACCGTGAAATTTTAGGTCGAAAATATGTAGCATATCCTATATCTAAACCCATCTGTTTCAGAATTATTTGACGTTTAATGAAAATTTTGACAACTGCAAAGATATGTAAGACAGTGTTTGTAGCTCTGTAACTTTTTTTGTATAGGAGATTTTCATTCGTACTTTGCCATGTTGAAATAAGATAGGTAAGGAGGATTCCACAATTAAAATAAATACAAAAATAATATACCAGTGCTCCATTTTTCAGGTTATTTTGATACATTCAACTCGCGAAAACTTTTTTAATTGAAATGAAACACCCTATATTTTTTCACTCCATATTATTTAAAATTAAATTGTATTTTTTCCTGATTGTAGGGGCTAAAGTTACAACTTCTGGAGATATTACAGGTTTTGCCAGATTTCCTAAAGTTTTTCAAAAAATTACTAAATCTGAAAGTAAAGTCGTTAAAAGTTCGATGGAAAATATTTTTTAATAACACGCTGCAATATAAAACAAACAATAACAATTAACAAAATAAGGGAAAACATGAATATAATAAATATTTTAAATACATTCTTAGACTGTTAAGGAATGTAAAACTTTGTTGAAGACACTTCCGTTTTTTAAAGGATTCTCCAACATTTTGTAACATTTGTGGGCTAATACTTCTAAATGCATGAATAATTTGCATTTGCATATCATCCCGCGTGGTTGATGGTATCCGATAAACAGTATCTTTCATATATCCCCACAAAAAGATGTTCAAGATGTTCTGGTTTATTTATTCTGCTAGTTCCTCTTTAGTAAAATTCAGTTCACACAATGAATTTTAAATCTATAATTTTCTCAAAGTTTACTCGAGAAACATTTAAATATGATTAATAAGACGTTTACAATAGGTCAAAATTAATTAAAATGTGACATATCTTAAGTACATCAAATTAAAGATATTTCAATTTTCCATAGTTGACAGTTTTTTTAGTTAACCATGTGCGTTCATGGCTAATTTGATAGGCAATTTTTTCGAAAAATTCTCGAAAATCTGACAAAATCTGTAATATCTTCAAAAGTTGTAACTTTAACCCCTACAATGCCTACATCGGGAAAAAGAGAATTTAATTTTACATAACATGGAGTGAAAAAATACATGGTGTACTATTTTAATTAAAAAGTTTTCGCAGTTTGAGAGTATCAAAATGTAACGTGAAAAATGGAACACTTAGTATATTATCCTTGTATTTATTTTAATTGTGGAAAGTACTCTACGTTATGTTCTTTTAACATGGAAAAGTGCGAATGAAAATCTCTTATACGAAAACAGTTACAGAGTGCCTTACATATCCTTGCAGCCGTCAACATTTCTATAAAATGTCAAATAACGCCGAAACGGCTGGATTTAGATATAGGGTGTGATGCTACATACCTAAGTTTCAGGTTTTCGACCTAAAATCTCACGGTTTTTCCAAAAATATAAAAATATAGCGTGGGTCTCATTTAAAATAAGAGAGTTACCGCACAGAGTAATCTGAACACCCTGTATATTGCCCAATATTTTTAGGTAATGCAGGAGCAAATAAAATAACTTTATGTATACACGGTGTCTACTTTTATTTATGTACAAATCCATAAAACCTTTATTTTTCAAGATAATAGACTGAACTTTTTTTTGTTTCAACATGCATTAAAAACTGCTTCTTTTGACCCTACTATCGCTTTCAAGAAGAACATGCAACGCCTGCTGCGATTTTTTATACTACAGAAATTGAATATAACCATTTAGGGATTTTTTAATTTAAAATCTGTCACGATAGCGTTAATCAGGACCCCTCAAAACCCCCATATGCGAAATTTTAACCAAAAATATACGGAGCGTTTCCTTCGACACAATATCAAAATTAAGCAAAATATCGAATTTGAAAGTCAGTAGATAAGTCAAGGGTGCCACGGAATTATATCAGAATAGTGAATGTTATATGGAATCACTTAAATTTAATTTTGACCTACATTTAGTAGGTACATAGAAAGGTAGGTAGAAAAATATTAACATCAACATAAGAATAAAAATTATACGAAAAACATTTTCCAGAAAATTTAATTTAAGTGGTTCCGCATAACATTCAACTGTTTTGACGTAATTCCGTGCACACACATAAAAGTTCAGTCGATTATCTTGAAAAATAAAGGTTTTATGGATTTGTACATAAATAAAAGTAGACAACCTGTATACAGGGTATACGTACGTATACCCTGTATAAGATTCTACGTAAAATTACATTTCATGTAGGAAGTCCTATATCTATCTATCTTCCGACTGTTTTTGAAATTCTTTCAAATTCTTTTAAGATATTTTCTTCCGCTTTTGAGAGTCTATAAAAATTAAATTTTATATTATAGTAAAAAGTTTCTAGAACCACTATTGATGATTATTATTTCTAAATAGTTACTTATTGACAAATTAGTAACATAATCACAAATTAGATTCAATATCAAACCAATAACAGATTAGGATCAATTCGACATTTTCCCAAGCAATAATAAATTAAGATTTTTAATTTTCTTAATTTTAATAGTGTTTGTTCAATTTTAAAATTTTCTTTTAAATCTTGATATACATGTACTGAGCTTTGTTTATTTGCAGAGATGTAAGGAGAAACTTAATACTCTAGCGATATCTGTTATGAACCAGTGGCCAGGAGTTCGACTTTTAGTAACCGAAGGTTGGGATGAAGAAGGTTACCACACGCCGGATTCATTACATTATGAAGGACGAGCAGTAGATATTACGACTTCAGATCGCGATAGATCTAAATACGGCATGTTAGCGAGGCTAGCAGTAGAAGCTGGATTTGACTGGGTATACTATGAAAGTAGGGCCCATATACATTGTTCTGTAAAGTCAGGTAAATATATGCACACACACCCTATATATTTTTACGTAAATCCAAATGTAATTCAATTTTCTGTCTTTTAGTTTGTGCAATATTAAATGCATATACAATGCTGCAATTTTTATACATATCTCAGTAGCTGTGAAAAACAAATGCTGTACATTAAAAATAATTATTGAAAAAACAAAGACGCAAAAAATACACAAGATTAAATTAAGTTGATTGTGACTGATCGTTTTCTTTTAAGCACAAGTCTAAATGATTTAATGTATCCACATATTATTTTAAGCACTAGGATCTATTGCTCTTATGTGGAGCCATTTTCGTTCCTTCGTCAGATTTTTCTAAATAAACGAAAATTTGTTTTTTGTAAAATAAACTTTACATTTCAAATACTCCCAAAGAAAAATCCAGTGGTGTTATATCTGGCGATCGAAATGTCCATTCCAGAGGTCCTTTTTGACCAATCCACCACCCAGGAAACACTTCGTCCAGATATTCCCTGACATTTCTTGCATAACGCGGTTGCTTCATCTTTCTGAAACTAGATTTCATTGGCTGGAACGTCTGAAAAATCAACATTAAGAAGTGCTGGCACTAAGTCGTCGCGGAGAAAATGAACCAGTTCGGCCTTTCAGTATGCCAATATGTACAGTTTGGTCTGTTCACAACAGATACTATTTAACAAAAAAGTCGCCTCGTCCGAAAATACAGTCGAGTTCGAAATACAGTTGTTGAATGCCGATTTTCATGAACGGACGACAAAAAAGTTATTTTTACAAATCTGATACCTCCAGTTCTTTCTTTCACACTTTCAAGATCTCTTAGCTTCTTATTAATCTTGCTCACTGTAGATTAATTTCTGATTTTATCCAAATATTTCATATTAAACATACCCCAAACTTTGCTGTGCGTTCGGGTTTTATCAGCGCATCCTATCATAATTAGTATTTCTATTATTTCTTTTTCGGTTAACATATTTAATTATTCTAATGAGTGACAAGACGTTTGGCTCAACAGTATTTACTGTCATTTTCGTGTTTTGTTTCTACAAGCCACAACCCGCGATTTTATTATTTTTTCATTACTTTTTCAAAATAAATTTTAAAGGGCAATACTGAAGCAATATATCAAGCAATTCTCCTAGAATGGTTATTTGAAATTTAAATATTTCTGAGAGAGGTATTATATGAAACCTCAAAAAGATGTATCAAGATGTATCAAGATGTTTTAACGAATATCATGTCCTATTATATTCGTTATACTAAATAATATTCAATTTATTTTTATTTTTTCAATTAGGATACATATGTATCCTAATATACGTATTCATACATTCGATATGTATATCATTTTTTTCAAATATGACATACTAACACTAAATAAGTAAATATTAAATATTTATAGGCAGGGAGGGTCACCACGTCGATGAAAGTAAATCATTTTCCGATCGACGAGATTCATGTTATTTAAGGTTCCCAGAACTTCTCTCCTAAAGTGTACATATCATAAACGTTTTGCCGTTGAATCTACGGTATAATATAGAAACGTAATTAAACTAAAGCGGATTTGTGGAGTTCTTCCAAATAATATGGAGGAACACGAAAAGGTTTCCACTCTAAAAAAGTTTTTAAAAATATGGATTATTGCAAATGGATGCATGGGGCTCAAACAATACGACTCAATGATGATATTTATATGGTACAAATTTGTATTTATTGAAATTCTATGTATACTTACTAACCAATTACGTTAAATGTGCGCCATTTAGCATTATATCTCACTCCTATGGAATGATTTTTTTCCTGTACCCTTAATACGGATAATGTAATATACATATATATATATTCAAAAACGAAAACTTCGCCGAAACCTCCATTCAACCAGACAATAATTTGTCTGGGTCGTGCTTGAGGTGTATTGCCACCTACGAAAAGCACTGTCGTTTGCGACTCTACCACTGGACAGCGGTGCTGCCCCCGGTGTCATCCTGCTACTCGCAGACTACGTAGTTTCTGCCTGTTAGGCTTCGTCAGTACGAGATAAGCACAATGACACCACAGGCAGCAAAGACACTTAGAGAAGCCCATCAGCATTCTGCTGGTAGGGCATAAGTGTCTCCACCCAGCGGCAGAATCGCAAACTATAAAAGCCCGGCTAGGCTGCACTACTTGAAAACAAGTGTGTTTCTGGAGGCGGAAGATATTCAAAAAGAAAAACTTCGCCGCATTTTTTTCTCTAAGTGTCTTTGCTACCTGTGGTGTTATTGTGCTTATCTCGTACTGACGAAGCCTAACAGGCAGAAACTACGTAGTCTGCGAGTAGCAGGATGACACCGGGGGGAGCACCGCTGTCCAGTCCAGTGGTAGAGTCGCAAACGACAGTGCTTTTCGTAAGTGGCAATACACCTCAAGCACAACCCAGACAAATTGTTGTCTGGTTGAGTGGAGGTTTCGGCAAAGTTTTCCCTTTTGGATATCTTCCGCCTCCAGAAACACACTTGTTTTCAAATATATATATATATATATATATATATATATATATATATATATATATATATATATATATATATATATATATATATATATATATATATATATATATATATATATATATATATATATTATAGAAAATTTCAAGAATTTTGCATCCGTTAAGGCAATAGTGCAAAGAAATAAGCCTATCGTTAATAATGAGAATATTGAAATTGTTATTTTGGGATATTTCGCCGCATATCCGACAATATATGTAAGACAAGCTGCGTTGGAGTCAGGATTGGCCAAATCAACAGTTCATAGAATATTACGCAAACACAAATTCCATCCATACGCATTTTCCATAGTTCTACATCTGAGAGATACTGATTTTCAAAGACGAGTAGCATTCTGTAAATTTATCATAATTTGGTAAATTATTTAAATGTTTCGTAAGATGTAATTGTTGATATTGTTGACAACAACTGGTAATGTCTACATAGTGATGTATTTTTGTAACAATTTAGTCAATTGCTCTGTTATAACCTCTATTTTCGTAAGTACCATGCTGTATTGTAATTTTATTATTCATAAATGACACCGGGGGGAGCACCGCTGTCCAGTCCAGTGGTAGAGTCGCAAACGACAGTACTTTTCGTAAGTGGCAATACACCTCAAGCACGACCCAGACAAATTGTTGTCTGGTTGAATGGAGGTTTCGGCGAAGTTTTCCTTTTTGAATATCTTCCGCCTCCAGATCAAATATATATATATATATATATATATATATATATATATATATATATATATATATATTGATGAAGGCGTTAACCTGACTGGTTAAGTTAAGACAAAGAACAATTTAAAACGGGATTGCAGTTAAATAAGGCAGAAAACAAGTCGTTGCAAGAATTATCGTTGATCTGAAAAAACATGATCAGAAATGACCGACTGTTCTTATGTACGCTTCTAATAATATCATAATTTTCTAAACAAGAAAAATGTTTTTCAACTGAAAAATTGGGCACAAAGTGATTCTCCAGATTCTTGTTGAGAACATGTTATGACTAATCATATTAACAAGTATGTAGGTATTTTTTGAAATTCATCTGTAAACTTAAAAAAATATATTTTGATAAATACGAATGATATATAACTTTCATTGTGTATTATGATCTTTTATTAGGACCTTTTTATTTACTATCTACTAACTCAACTGATGATATACTAACCCAAATACGATATTTAAAATAATAATAATAATAATAATAACATTAATAATTAATAATAATATGCTTGGGTAAGCGCCACAATTACGTTAAATAAAGAAAAAATCAAAACTATTGCCGACAATAGAATTAAATTTTTTATGAAACATGTATAAATTATAAAAAACCTTTGACATCATTCTTCATAGTTGGCTATAAAGGTTCTACAAATATACAAAATGCCGTACAAATAACACCTTGAACAGCACACCATATGGATATCAAATTAAAAAGCAACAATAAACCATCTAATGTATATGGTCGATATTAAACTATATACGTCCATATCGTCTCAAATGCAACGATTACTTAAAATAAGTGAAATAGTATCCAAAGATATAAATATGGAGATTGGTATCAATAAATGTATGTACAATATGGCATATAGAACGTGGAAAGTGGAGTAAAGAACTAACAGATAATACTCTGAATAACGAAAAATTAAAACAAATCAAAAACGTAAACAATATAAATACTTAGGATTTTATCAAAATCAAAAAATAGACATTCAAAAATTAATCGAAATCTACAGCAACTATATCCCGAGCGATTGAAACTACTGCTTAAACAAACATTTACTCTAGAAACCTGTTTCAAGCTATGAATACATTTGCGGTTCCCGTGCTAACATATTCATTTGGTGTGATAAAATGGAGGGATGATGAGATAAAATGGTGATAGAACATAATTAATACAGAATAGAATGTAAGGAGGGAATAAATATAATTAATAAAAGGAGAAAGAAGGGGAATGATAGACATACAACAGTTACACTCTCAATAGATAAATGCATTAAAAACATATTTCCAAAACGAAGACCACTATTATATAGGGCAACAGTATAAATTGATAACGGTTTCACATGCTTAAAAATATCATGCAAGAATCAGAATGCTTAAAAAATAATGTCCTTGTAGAAAAACAAAATGTATTGTCGTATAAAGCATTACAGGACAGATTATTGTAATAGTGTCAACCAAGAACATATAAACAAAGAACTTTCATATAAGTTCTTGCAGACTGGCCAATATACCCAGAAAAAGAGAGATATATGCTTGCAATACAAGAGCAAGTCGTAGTAACCAATAATTAAAAAATATGTTTTAAATATTTCAATTAAGAGCGATAGGTTCAGAAAATGCCACCAATTTCCCGAAACAATAGAACACATAACATCCAAATGTAAACTACTAGAGGGTGTGAAATATACCAATAAAAGCAATCATTGAAAGAGAAATGTTGCTAGTGAGGAGATGGCTACAATTAAATATGTTAACACTGAACTGTGAAAAAACTCATTACCTAGCTTTTACTTCATATGCCAGCTATTAGTAGGGGGTCCAAGGCTCTGAAAAATGAAATGACCCATGACGATGAGGTAAATGATTTTTGATTTCACTAAGAGATAGAGGGTCCCTAGGGGCATAAGAAATGACTTGTTGGACTTTTGTTGGCTCTTGCACAACTTCTTAAATAGCAAAAAAAGAGGGGGGAGCCGTGTTTAAAAAATAAGTGCGTTTGAACGTTTACACCTTTCTAAAAAAATTAATATTTGATGTTTTATATGTGAATACTTGAGACATGAGCGCTTCTGCCTGTGCTAATAGAATTTGAAATATTTTTGTTTTTTTTTTTAACAATGGCTAAAGTCGTAGTTACGAAATTTATGTATCGAAAATTTCAACATGCGGGCAAGTATATTAAATTTTCAAAATTTGCACATACTATATGTGAACGAAATGTGGTCTAAGGCTTGAAAAAGTTTTTAGAAAAACAATCAGTTTCTTACCTTATCTAGTTTTCGAGTTAATCATTTTTAAAGCAAAGCGTTGTTTACACCCGCGCGTGACCCGTGCCATTCAATTTACTGTGGTGCGCGCTACCATCAAATGCAATATATCTGAATATTAGGCCAGAATATAGAATTATGAAATAATTACATTCTTACAGTTTGTGACTATTGTTATTATATATTCGTTTATCAGTGTTTTATCTATTAGTGTATTGTTATTTATTTTAATTGAAACTCAGGTCTTTGACAGGAATTACAACGTGTCGCCTTGTCGGATATCGCATTACTGCCGTATTTTAGCTCTTAAAACAATTGTTAGGAAAAGCTGTATACATGTGCAAGCAACAGAACACTAACTATAGGCACATTTTTAATCACATTTTACTTTGCAATTGCACTTTTTTATTTTTTTAAGATCCGGCAATGGTTTTTTTGACATCATTTTTGGAATTATTTGATGATTAATATCCACCACATATCCAAAGTTTTTCGGTTAATGGAGAACCGGATCAGCAGACTGTTTGTAGACTAACATTTGCTATACAACCTGCGTTTTACATGGAGTAAAAAAGTATCTCCAGTAAGAGGTAGAGAACGTAAGTCACCCCGAGTAATTGAAAATAAATGTTAAGCATCCACCTCCAGCATGTTGTGACGTTAAAAAATTTCCCTAATGAACAAAAATCAAGTCGTGGTTACAGTCAGCCAGTGGATTTTAAAAAAGGTATGTTTTCTATGCCTTAAAGATAGAGATAAAACAGGAAAACGTGAGGTTTTCTTGATTTCCACCCAAGAAAAGCAGAATGCCATATATGGTAAACCCAAAGAAATTCAAGATTTTCAGTTACTGAAGACAATTCAGGGTTTTGAAGATCGTCCCATTGATATGATAGCTGCGGATTTCAGGACCACACATTATGCTTAAATTTTTTAACGTCATAACATGCTCGAGGTGGATGCTCAAAATTTATTTTTAATTACTCGGGGTGACTTACGTTCTCTACCTCTACGGGAGAACTTTTTTACTGCATGTAAAACGCACGTTGTATAGGAAATTTTAGTCTACAAACAGTCTACTGATCCGGTTCTCAATTTACCCAAAAACTTTGGATATGTGGTGGATATTAATCATCAAATAATCCCAAAAATGATATCAAAAAAATCATTGCCGGATCTTAAAAAAATAAAAAAGTGCAATTACAAAGTAAAATATGATAAAAAATGTGCCTATAGTTAGTGTTCTGTTGCTTGACATGTATACAGCTTTTCCTAACAATTGTTTTAAGGGCTAAAATACGGCAGTAATGTGATATCCGACAAGGCGACACGTTGTAATTCCTGTCAAAGCCCTGAGTTTCAATTAAAATAAATAACAATACACTAATAGATAAAACACTGATAAACTAATATATAATAACAATAGTCACAAACTATAAGAATGTAATTATTTCGCAATTTTATAGTCTGGCCTAATATTCCGATATATTGGATTAAACGGTAGCGCGCACCGCAAGTAAATTGAATGGCACGGATCACGCGCGAGTGTAAACAACGCTCTGCTTTAAAAATAATTACTAGATAAGGTAAGGAACTGATTTTTTTCTAAAAACTTTTTCAAGCCTTAGACCACATTTCGTTCACATATAGTCTGTGGAAATTTTGAAAATTTAATATAGTTGCCCGCATGTTGAAATTTTCGATACATAAATTTCGTAATTACGACTTTAGTCATTGTTAAAAAAAAACAGACATATTTTCAAATTCTACTAGCACAGGCAGAAGCACTCATGTCTCACGTATTCACATATAAAAAATCATATGAATATCTCAAATAGTTATTTTTTTAGGAAGGTGTAAACGTTCAAAATCACTTATTTTTTAAACACGGCTCCGCTCTCTTTTTTTACTATTTAAGAAGTTGTGCAAGAGCCAACAAAAGTCCAACAAGTAATTTCTTATGCCCCTAGGGACCCTCTATCAATGGGTGAAGTCAAAAATCATTTACCTTGCCGTCATGGGTTACTTGCCGATTTTAAGGGATTTTGAACGCCTGGACCCCCGACTATATCTTCCTAATTTTGGTAAATTAAAGATTGATATTGACTATTCATAATACCAGAAGTTTTATCGGTAAACAACCCCGGAAGGCATCGTTAGGCATCTAAAATGGGATCTACACATTAATTATGTAAAAATTGCGAGGTTATCTTTCAAAATTCAAATACCTAAGGAATATACTAGAACAAAAACAGTTGTATATTTTATATTACGCTTTAATACAGTCACAATTATTGTCCTATGGTATAAAGGATTGGGGAGGAGTGAATGATATTAATCTAAATAATTTAACTGTTATTACAAAATGTATCCTAAAAATAATACACAACAAAAAATAACGTATTCATCCGACCTCCTATACCAAGAGGTCAAAGTGTTTGATATAAGGCAATTGTTTTGTCAAAATATTTTGACAAAACAATAATTTTATAATCTATTAGAGAAAAGTCACACTTATAGCGCCAGGCAAAAACCGAATAATTATTCCCAAACTTCTCGATGTAATAAAATAATAGGACAAAAAACAAAATTAAAATCTGGCTTTTGGATGTTCCAAGAGACATAATTAAAATATTCTTGTATAAATAAAGGCATGTTTTATTCGAAACAGACAATAACAGGATTAGATAATTGATTGATAAGGACATTATTTTAGCTAAAAATTATTATTATTATTAATTGTTAGTTATTTTTTATTGTTATTATTACAAGGATGATTAGTATGTAAATCTAAAGGTCAGATACAAGGAGGCTTTTCTTCTTCTGTTTCTATTCTTATATCTAAAGATGTGTCTAAGATTACATATATTATTATGTAAGAATATGTTTTTTTTCAATATAGATGTGCATCTTATGTGTATACTTATCTCTTTTAGTATTTTATGAATTTCATTGTTATTTTCAATATTGGTATGTAAATAAACTTCTTTATTGTTATTATTATTATTATTATTATTATTATTATTATTATTATTATTATTATTATTATTATTATTCAATCAATGGATTTTTCTGAAGAAAGTGCAAGAGTAAATAGTTATTTTTTTTGTTATATGGATTGAAGGGTTGAAATTTTAACCAGTGATTAAGTGTATCAACATAGTTTTTCAAATACCTATCATAGTTGTACGCCAGGGTCAATCAACTTTGATTCTAGTCAATAAATTAGATTCTTCCATAAAACAGTATTAGAAAATGAGTAGAATGCAAAAGAAAATATAAAAATATAGCTTTAATAAAAAAGTTGGTGTCTAAATAGTTGCAATATAACAGGAAGTAATTTGTAGTTCAAAATATTGTGATTTAATCTATCAGGAACCCGATTCTGGTATCGGGCGAAAATATTAGTATGGGAAAATTACGTCAATATAACATAGTTTGACAGTTCTCTTGCTATAAAAAACTAATCTCTTGTGTCATATTTTCGACATTTAATAAACGCGCTTCATGAGTGTATCTGTAAATGTATCAATAATATTTAAACCTTCAAAAAGTACTTTTATATTTAATTGAACAGGGAAAGCAAATAACTAAGAAAATTAATTACTTCACATCTTTAATACAATAAAATGATACTTAGGAGAGGTAAGTTTGCTAATACATAAGGTGATAAACCGGTTTCAGGCAAAGTAAAATTTATCTTAGCAGGGATATTTAATTTCGAAACGGCACCCAATCCTACTAAGTTAAACCGCATTATCATCAAATGCCAACGAGCCGGTCATTTGTTATTTCGAACCCACAGAGACTCACATAACACTGACGACGGCCACTTGAAAAGCGATACGATGCAGTTTAGATCCTATCATTTGACATTTGCTGCTAGTTTAATTGCCTCAAATTAACTTTACTAGCCAGTCCATCCATTCCTTTGTTGGGCGCTTAAAACCGAAGAAAATCTAAATGATATATAAGTGTATATACATAGATACAGGAATGTAGCCACTATACAGTTATTGTTAATTATAATAATACAGGATAATAATTGTTCATAGGAGGCTTGACACCAGTGACATGCCAATTTTAAAATAATGTCTGGATACACAATATATTTATTTTAAGAATGGCAGACTGGAGTTATATTTTTTAATGGAATGCTCTGTCTATCTTTACTTCATTCAATTTAACATAAATTACATGTAATTTGATAATAATTTGAGGCTCCACCATACGATAGTAGTATGTAATTTTAAATTGGTAATGGTTTGCTATATTTGTTTGTCATAGTTTGTAGCCATAACCTTCCAAATCGCATAATAACATAGTAGTAGGTATGAAAACTTACCATCTATGACGTCACTCATAGCAACTAAAAAGGTCTTGCTAATAAAAAATAAAAAAGTTATAGTAAAGATTTTAAAATAAATTTACATTGGTTTTCATTTAGAAGTAAAATTACAATACGTAGTAAAACAAAAGAAGAGTATGAATTTGAAATTTATAGGTGCAATGTTAATTAGAAAAGTATGAATAAATGCGTTGTGGGGAAAATTTTACCAAACTATAGAATGTAGTAATAATTATAATATAAATGATTTCTTAAAGCAATAACGGAACTTCATGTAGGTATTATATGAAATAAAGAAAATCAATAATAGCAAATCACATGGCTTTTTTAGTATTGCACCTATGCTTGACCAATAATAAATTTCCAACGATTTCTAAAAAGGCAGTTGTTAAGCCACTTTACAAAGGTGTTGGGGGATAAGCAATAATACTTATCCTATTACCATCCAATATCTCTAATTTTAAACAGAGAAACGTTTTAAAAAATTTACTTCTCACAGATTTACTTAATTTTTTACCTGTTAAAAATCTGACTCTTAAAAATCTTTATTGTTTTTTGCATATATTATGTCGATTGTGGAGCTCCATGGTCAAATGGTTAAAGACACATTTGACAAAGCTTCGAATTACACCGCCGGGCAACTTTTTCTAATTACTCCTATATTAAATATGTTCGCATACAACTAGTAACGTTCATAAACATGCAACTAGTACTTCGATCTCACTGTATAAATGACTAACAATTTACTATTCAAGTTAATTTAATAATAAGGTTTTCCAGGTTTCACTTATTCTCGTACTAAATGATATTTACTGTAAAATTACTGTACAACATTGCCACGGAAACAAAAAATCAACTTTACCTGCAAAAGTACAAAGCATATAAAAATAGTTATTAGTTTAACTAGTACAAAAAATACACGTTTTCGGGACGAGGGAAAGGGAATTTTACGAGTTTCGAAAACGTATTTTTTGTACGAGTTTAACATAATATTGTTGCTCCAACCGCTTCTAATTAGCACCTCCAGTTTACCGATTCATCGGAGTAACTATCTGTTTCTATATTTGTATTTAATTAAACTTCAACTTATGGGACATGCAATTTCAATGTCAAATTACTTTTCGGTACTGTACAACTGTACAATAATCTCTTTTTTGTAGAGTTGCTATGGCGATCTCAAACAATCCCGAAATGGCCCTCTTTTTATACAAAATAATTTAATGTTATAGTGTCTTATTCGTATGGTTGGAAAAAAAATTATTATTATTGGCGGCTATGATAGGAAATATATGCAGGCACAAAATAAGTCTAAAGTCACTTGGCAGTTAATAAATAATACTATAAATAGAAAAAAAAACAGACTAATAATAAAGTAAAGGAAATTCTTGTGGATGAAGATGTCATTGTTGATTGTGCTGAAATTGCTGATCACTTTAGTAAGCATTTCATTAATATGTCGTTTCTCTCTGACACTGACACTATAATGAAAAATATCAATTTGCATTAAGTGAAGTGTGTTATACAATGTTTCTTGAACCTGTGTCTGAATCTGCTATTTTTAATTAGATATATATGTAGCTTAAAAAAATAGTCATATAGTCAATTATGTTGTAAAGCCTTTAATGGGGTCAGGTGAGATGAACACTGTGGATACCTGTAAGGTTCATTGTGGCCAATACATTGGCCCTGGAACCATTCCTCCAATGGTGTACTTACGGCGTGGGTATTATGTGGAGGAGCTCTATCCATTTGATAAAAACAGTTTTGTACCTCTTGTTCAGGAAGATAACGCAGTGCTGCGGTTACATTATTCAACAACCTTTAGTTCCTATTAGGTTGTTGTCGTACAAATAAATACGTAAGATTCTATTATCCTTTATGACGCAATATACATTGAAACTCCAAGACAATTGAAAATTTTGTTCACGTGTAACATTTTAATTCTCCGATGTCCAAAAATGACTATCATCTCTATTCTGTCTTGGGAAATTTGGCCTCGTCGGTCCAAATTATATTTTTTAAAAACAATTCATCCTCCTGGATTCTCGTCATTAACCAATCACAGTAATTTGTGCGAAAAGCTAATGAGACACAAATTCTTGTAATTTGGAAGAATTTGCTTACTAGATTTCACATCATTTTATTTTTTATGGTATGCTACAACAAAATATGGACCTCAGATTCAAGTTGCTGAGATATCTCGAAAACTAGGACAGATAGGTATAGGAACGGTAAATCATATCAATAGGAAGGAGAGCAATCAAATAGCAATATAAAATACAAGGTGTTCTATTTAAAATAACCAAGAATTTTGGACCTGAAGTTGCCAAAATTTGTCTCGGAATTTTCAATACCCTGTATAATCCGTACAATTTTGTACTAATTCGCAAAACTACTACAAATAGCTAATACTCACACCAAATTTAATAATGCTGACTGCCTTATTACCAGAGATACGTGTCTGAACGTACAATCTGGATTTTTGCATAATTCTTGACAAAATCGATATAATCCCAAAACGATCAATTTCTAACATAAGGTACCCTTATAAAAGTTTAGGTAAAATTTCATGTAGAATCCGATAACGAAATAGAAAATGGTGGATTCCAATTAAAATAACGAAGATGCTGGCCATTTCCGATATAACCGGAAGTGGTACACCAGTGCCAATATTTTCATTGAACTCAGTGTCGAAAACACCTAGGAACAAAATTTCAGATTTGAGGCATTTTTTGTTTCTACAGGGTGTCCACCTAGTGCGCGTAAGTCCAATATCTGGGTTAATAAAAGAGATAACTTAATTTTTTTTTCTACAGGGTTGTCTAATATCCCGAGCTGCACAAAATGAAAATATATTTACATATTCAGGGTGTTCAGTTTTTCCTGGACAGGTACCAACTTCATTTTTTTAAATGGAAACCTATATTTTTTATGGTATTATCGAATTCTACGTAAAAAATTAGTGGGACTTTGTGCATAACACTGCTATTGAAATATTGATAGTTTTCGAGATATTTGACTTTTAATTTTTTTTTCTTATGTTTCGTCACTTCTAATAGTTGACATAATTATGGTTGTATGACAGCTAGAAATTATTTTTTTTCAGAAACTGTAGAGTGAAGATGGCTCTTTAGAAAAACGTATCAAAAGTTGACCTGCGATATACAGGGGGCAACAGAAATCGTGCCAAACCTGATGGTTTAAAATTTAAAAAATCTCGACTTTTTCAAATGGGACACCCTGTGTTTTATGATTTCATTAGATGCCTTTCTGTAGACTCTACAATTTTATAATAGCTTTCCCTATACCTAAGTTGCGTAGTTTTTGCAAAAACCCACTTTTATGAAAAATACCCGATTTGCGCACGTTCCTTTCTCGGGAAAAATGCAGTGAGCGTCTGTCACGCAATAAAATTTGTGACAATCAGTTTACATGTCATTTCTTCTTTCACTGAATATTCACGTACGAGTTTAGAGTAAGTACTAAGCGTGCATACAATGAACTATTCAAAAGAAGAATTAGTGAAAATGGTTTATGCCTTAGGAGAAGCTCATGGAAATTGTTTGCTAGCAGCACGTATTTACAAAGCAAATAATCCAGATTTACAGAGATTTCCACGTGCTGACTGTTTTGAAAATGTGAAAGAAAGATTTGAAAGAACAGCAAATGCGAATTATGAGAAAACTACCAGGAGACATGACGGTAACAATGACGATATTCAGTTTAATGTTGTGGCGTCTGCTGTTGAAAATCCAAATATTAGTGTCAGGAAAATCAGTAATAATCTTGGAGTTTCCAAAAGCTTGACAAACAAGATACTGAAGAAGAATAATTTTCATCCGTATCATATTAAAAACCATCAAGCACTGTTACCTCAAGATCACCTAAACCGCCTGCCATTTTGCCACTGGGCATTGGATAAAATTCAGGAAAGTCCAAACTTTTTTATGAATGTCTTGTTTACTGACGAGTCAACATTTTCAAACACATGCTTACCCAATCGTCGCAACTTTCATCACTACGCTGACAATAATCCAAGATTATTGAGGGTACTAGATAATCAGCATCGTTTCAAAGTGAACGTGTGGGCTGGAATTTGTGGAGAACATATTGTTGGACCGTACTTTTTTGAAGGCAATTTAAATGCCAATGTGTATTTGCATTTTTTGCAAAACGAACTTCCCCTTCTACAGCTACAGAATATGCCCGCTGATTATTTGGTTCAACAATGGTTTCAGCATGATGGTGCCCCTCCACATTCCACTTTGGCGGTACTGTGATTATTTTATTGTTGTAGTACTTTTCCTATTATCTATTCATATTTCAGATTAGAGAACACCTAAACCACGTATATCCAAATAAGTGATTAGGTCGTGGTGGTCCAGTTCCTTGGCCTGCACGTTCGCCTGATTTAAATATTCTGGACGTTTTCTTGTGGGATTATATCAAGGAGCGAATATACGAAGTACCACCAACGGATATGCAAGACTTGAAAGAAAAGATCCAAAATGAGTTTCTAACGCCCGAAATGTTAAGAAATGTTCACATTCATTTTCGTCGTAGATTAATGCTTTGTGTTGAAAACAACGGTGGACATTTTGAGCATTTACTTTAGGTTAGCTTGCTTGTATGAGTATTGCGTATTCTTTTTTCAATACTCTATGTATATTCATCCATTTCACTAATAATTTTTCTAACTACGGTAACACCGTTTGGTTTTCAATATGATACGTATGAAACTTCTTCTTCAATATCTTATTTGTCGAGCTTTTGAAAACTCCAAGATTTCTACTGATTTTCTGATACTAATATTTTTGGATTTTCAACAGCAGAAACCACAACATTAAACTAAATATTATCGTTGTTACTCCCATGTCTCCTGGTAGTTTTCTCATAATTCCCATTTGCTGTTCTTTCAAATCTTTCTTTCACATTTTCAAAACAGTCAGCACGTGGGAATCTCTATAAATACGTGCTGCTAGCAAATAATTCCCATGAACTTCTTCTAAAGCATACGCCAGTTTTGCTAATTCTTAATTACATGTAGAGCTTTTATGATTTTTTACTTTTATTTACAAATAAATGGTAACTTTCCATAAAGACTTGTTTATTAAACTGAAATTATCTAAATTTTTCAGTTATTTTTATTTTAAGAAGTGTAAATTAATACATTTTATAAAAATAAATAGCCTTACAATATTTTTTCCGTCAAAGGAGTGCGCAAATCGGGTATTTTTCATAAAAGTGGGTTTTTTGCCAAAACTACGCAACTTAGGTATAGGGAAAGCTATTATAAAATTGTAGAGTCTACAGAAAGGCATCTAATGAAATCATAAAACACAGGGTGTTCCATTTGAAAAAGTCGAGATTTTTTAAATTTTAAACCATCAGGTTTGGCACGATTTCTGTTGCCCCCTGTATATCGCAGGTCAACTTTTGATACGTTTTTCGAAAGAGCCATCTTCACTCTACAGTTTCTGAAAAAAAATAATTTCTAGCTGTCATACAACCATAATTATGTCAACTATTAGAAGTGACGAAACATAAGAAAAAAAAATTAAAAGTCAAATATCTCGAAAACTATCAATATTTCAATAGCAGTGTTATGCACAAAGTCCCACTAATTTTTTACGTAGAATTCGATAATGCCATAAAAAATATAGGTTTCCATTTAAAAAAATGAAGTTGGTACCTGTCCAGGAAAAACTGAACACCCTGAATATGTAAATATATTTTCATTTTGTGCAGCTTGGGATATTAGACAACCCTGTAGAAAAAAAAATTAAGTTATCTCTTTTATTAACCCAGATATTGGACTTACGCGCACTAGGTGGACACCCTGTATGTTACGTCTAACGCACGCTCGTCGTGGGATCCCTGTATATATATATATATATATATATATATATATATATATATATATATATATATATATATATATATATATATATATATATATATATATATATACACGGTCAGGACAGGTTGAGATAAAATTTAGAACGATAATATATGACTAAATTCTGCATTGTTTTGACACATCAATGACAGCTCTGAATGTCAAAGTGACAGCTGGGTGCGCAATACGAAAATGTTTTTAAATGGAAATGGGGGTCGAGTAATAACTCATTTTGAAGCTATTTTTATGCTCAAAACATTCCCCAATTTTGAGAAAATTTGGTTCAGTAATTTCCAAATAAAAACTAGTAATATCAGTTTTTAACATAATTTTGTTGCCTATTAGGTGTCATTGTTGATTGTTGCTGTCATGTTTGACAGTAAATTTTTGCTCGAAATTGTCTAGAATGGCTCGCTTCTTACAAGATAAATTTGAAGCGGTTATTATTTTTGGCGAAGCTAACCGAAATTACCATGCTGCTGTTGGTATGTTCAATGAACATACCAATAGCATGAATTATATTTTACAAATCAGAAAAAAATAAGCTTTTTATTGATATTATAGCCAACTATGGTTGCCATTTAAAAAAACATAACTTTATTTTTTTTCTCAAAAACTAAGATGCCCGTGACTTTTTCAATATCACCGCTGAATTCCACATAAAGAACACTATCACAGAGTATTTTTATATTATTTGTATCTTTTATAGTTTTCGAGAGTTAAATTCGAGTTAATTCGAGTTTAAAAATTTTGGCGATTTTCAGTTTTTTCAAAATATCTCGAAAAGTTGAAAGCTAAAATTAAATCTGAAGGAGGTACTGAATTCCTCTTGTAATTCTGGCCAATTTTGCTATTTTAACCAATTCTCTATCTCCACTATTAACAAAGTTAGCCATGTAAGGAGATAGATAATGGGCACCCTGTATATATATGTGTATATGAAAGACTATGTTTTCGAAGAATTATATGATAATTCTTCTTAATTTTGAACCTTTGGTTTTATATATATTTTATTTAAACTGGTTTCTTGGGTTTATGGTTCCTTTTAATTTTGAAAGAAATAACATCTCAATGCTAGTTTGTACCACCTTTTTCTATGCGAGCTACAAATGATGTTTATATTGCTACGATACATTTTTTTTAATATTTAACATACCTTAAGGAAAGATTCGTGTTTTGCAGAATGGCGGTGTGTTTGGTGTTTGTTCACTAACAGTACACAGCTAACTAATACTGACACATATACATACTGACTGAGGAACCCACATTATTTACTAATTTTTTTCAAAATCTATATGTCTCTCAGTAATCTGTATATCTGTAAATTTTTGCTGTATGTTTTATGAATGAATGATATCATTTAAAATTACTAGGGAATACAGTCACAATCTTTGCAAGGTATTTCGTACACAACATGTGTCTTTTTTGTGTTTGGGGTTTTGGTTTTTAATCTAGTGAAATGTGACTTTAATAGCTTCACTAGATTAAAAGCGAAAACCTCAAACACAAAAAAGATTCAAGTTATGTACAAAATACCTTGCAAAGAATGTGACAGCATATACATCGGACAAACTTCCCAATACCTAGAAAAACGCATAGTAACCAAACATATATAACAAACAAAACATATAACTTTCACTATAATAAAACAAAAATTCTAGCTACAGAAAGTCTCACCAAAAAAAAAAAGAAGTCGCAGAAATGATTGAAATTAGAAAACATCCCAATACAATAATCAACCAAACTGACATACAAAATTTGAGTAAAATCTACAATAAATTATTAAAATAAAAACTACTCTAAACAAAACAACCTAGTACACCCATGAACCAAAAAATATCATAAAACCTTTTTTAGTCAATTTGCAACCTCAATAAAATCTAAACAGAATAGGAACTTCCAGCACATGCTCCGAAAATTGTGTTAAACTGCAATCCCTAGTAATTTTAAATAAAATCATTCTGAAAACACACAACAAACAAACCCTTGAAAAAAATGTAGTAAATAATGTGGATTCCCCCCTGTCAGTATGTGTACCTATTTGTCAGTACTGGTTAGTGTACTGTGTACTGTTACTGAACAAACACCAAACACACCGCCAAGCCGGAAACACACTCAAATTTTCGCTTAAGGTATGTTAAATAATAAAAAAAAATTGTATGTATCATATACAATATAGCAATATACACATCATGTGTAGCTCGCATTGAAAAATGTACAACCTAGCATCGGAACGTCTGCGTAATAAAAACAATATTTTTAAAAGAAATTATATATTTCAAAATTAAAACGAACCATAAACCCAAGAAACCAGTTTAAAATATATATATATATATATATATATATATATATATATATATATACGTGTATACCTACTAAGTTCAGAAAAATCACTACTTAGTTACTTTCAACGACACACTGTAGTGTCTAGATGTCTAGATCTGAAATTTAATTGACATTCTTTGGAAAGTATTTTATATTTTGATAGAAAGATAGAAAGTGAGCCACTTTCTATGTTCCACGTTCCACCTAACACATAATATAATAATTCTAAACCATTGTATTTATATTAAAGATGTAAAAAATATGTATGTTGATAAGTATATTGTAACAGTGAATAAGTCGATTAAATATATATAAATATTTTTTAGAGTCATCGCAAGCAGCAAAATATGGCGGTTGCTTCGCTGGAGAGAACACTGTCATTACATCAGGTGGATATAAAAGAAGATTGTCAGAACTGCAAATTGGTGAAAGGATTTTATCTTTTGATCCCTCTAGCAAAACTTTAGTTTTTAGCGAAGTTATATTATTTTTAGATTATGATCCACATCAGAAACGTGAATTTCTAATTTTCGTTCTAGCATCAGGACGCACATTTACAGTAACTTCTAATCATCTAGTACTTGCAGGAAGTCTAGAAAATACTAGAACAGTTTATGCTGAGAAAGTAAAAGTTGGCGATAATCTTCTAGTGACTAATTCAAATAGTACTATAGATGAGGATCATGTGCTTGAAGTTAGAACAGTATTAAAAATAGGTGTCTTCGCTCCACTTACAAAAGTAGGCACTCTTGTTGTAAATGATATGATAGCTTCATGTTACGCAACCATTGACAATCAATATTTAGCTCACTGGGCTTTTTTACCTTTACGTTTCATGTGGAATACAAAAAAAAGTGTATATAGATTATGGCATGTTGTCAATAAACCTTTGATTAGTTGGTCCAGTATGCCACCATTAGTTACCATAATTAAACCTTCCATAGGTGTACACTGGTATGCTAGAATACTTTATACAACAGCTAGCTATCTACTTCCTTCACATTTATATAAATAAATTGCATTAATATGTCCAATGGCGGTGCGTTCACTGTTGGGCAGTAAATAAATTTTGATAAAACTTTGTGATGCGTCCAAATCGAAAATAAATTACGTTTCAAGTTGGCCATAGTTATAAAATATTGAGCCATCGTAACTTTCACAGTCCGAAATTTATTTATCTTAATACTTTATACCGGATTAAGAATATGGCTTTATTGAATTGTATTGTTACAAAGCACTTTGCTTAACTAGTCAATTTATACATATATATATATATATGTGTGTGTGTGTGTGAGTGTGTGTGTGTGTGTGTGTATGTGTGTGTGTGTGTGTGCACGTGTGTGTATAGATACTGTTATCATTGACCGTTCGCAGAAAGGTACTAGCGATTTTGAGGTATTCTGCATGAAAAACTGCATGTTAAGTTTTTAAAATATGTATGAATATTCTATCTTACTTTCAACGTTTCGATTAAGGAAAGACAATCATCGGTTTATTTCTTTTCATCCATTAAAAAGCTCTTCTTACGCTCTTCAGTGATGTAAATTAATTTTTTCGGCAACCGTCCAGAAAGTACCCACTTCCCGGACACTTTCTCTTTGAGAAAGTAGTGCTTTCCGGCCTAGCCCGGGAACTACGTATTTCCCATACTAGGCCGGGAAGAATTACAAAAATTACACAGGCCATTGTCTTCGTCTAACTTAAGCGATGTTATTTACTGATAATGGTGGAAATATCACAAATTACAGACATATATAGACAATTCACTTACAAACAAAATTAAAATTGCCAATACCATTAAAAAATTATCACATGAAAACAATCAATATGAATCGGATACCTTACCTTCATGTTCTAACTTCAACAACAGACATTTAAATATACCAAATATTTCAAACATTAATAAACAATTTTCAAATTCATACTTTAATATTAACAATTGTTCGAATTTCAATATAAATATTAATATAAACAAGAATTAGAATGTTCTTAATTTTGTTCTACAAATAAATATTATAAAAAAAAACGTACTTTATTGATTTGTTATTCCACATGGTTGCCGAAAAAATAGTGTATGCAACACTGTTTTTTTGGACTATCAGTTTTCCAGGACCCGCCTACAGCTGGTCCTGGAATCTTGTCTACTCGTCCAAAAAACAGTATTTCCCTAACTTGTTACGTAAATTACTATTATTTCATACTGTTCCGTAAATCTATTTACCCTGCCGCTAAAAGTTAACATTACAGTACCTACCTGATGCTGTAATGTTGTTTCCTAGCAACAATTTACCGGACTTAGTTATTAGCCAGCTATTTTTGACTTTAAATCAATGCTTGACATTTATCCTCTTTAATTTAGTAAATCTAAAAGTTAGGCAAATATAAATAATGCTTTTCTTTTCCTCTGAGCACTGCATTATTATACAACCAAAGAGCTGATATGATACTTCAAAAAAAAGTAGATGTAGAAGATTTATGATACTTCATGTTATGTTAATGTCACCTTGCATGTTAAGGTTAAGATAGTGATGCAATTTGAATATTGTGAGATTTTAAAATTTACAATAATTCATTTTTATTATAAAACGACGACAGTATAAAATATACGATATACCTCCGGTATGTGTTTACAGTACTCGTTTATAATTTCCGGGTAGAAAAACCTCGTACTGTAGATAATACCTCACCTACGGAACTTGTAACGTAAAATAGATACTAAAGTCCTCCACTTTCAAATAATTTGTTATTTTTTGTATGCTGAAAAGCTAAAACCAAACGGCTTTTTAATAACAGAAAAATCTAATAGGGAGCCCATAAGAAAAAACGAATCTGATAGTCTTAAATAATAGAAAACACTTCCTAAGAAGTTAAAACTAATAAAAGTAATTCCAACAGAAATGCAACATTTGCTGTTTTTCAAAATATTTCAAAAATATAAACAGTTAGAACCACTTCGAGAACGGTTTTAAATTAGTTATAAGACTATCTACATGTGTCACCAATTAACTGTTTTTCTGTAAAGGAGAAGCATTTTTTACCCCAATTTTATGTAACTGGCGTGCTCACATATTTTTTATCTATATTTGGCTTCTGTGTATAATTATACATCGAAAGGTATACTTTTGGAAATCTGTAAAGTCGGCCATTTCCTAAAGAATAGCACTTGAACAGAAATTGCACTTGAAGAGAGATTTTGCATTATTTACGTTTCTAAACTTGCATAGTATTTTATCATCTACATTTTCTAGTTAATAATATTGGTTTGTATTGATACAATCATCCCAAGTGTACTAAAGATATAATAAATAATAAAATTATAAAATTTCAAAAAACCAAATATATATATATATATATACAGGGTTTTTCAACGAAAAGTAGCCACCCTTAATAACTCAGAAATGGAGGGTAGCAGAAAAATTTCCAAAAACAGGTCGATTTTTATTTCAAGGGGGACACATTTTCATATTACTGAAATTTTTACAGGGTGTCCCAAAAAAGAGATATTTACCACAACTTAGATTTTTTAAATGGAACACCCTGTGCATTTTTACAGATTTGGATAGAACGTTCTCTAACGAATACGTTGATATAGGGTTTGATGGATCTAGCTCTAATAGTGAGTGAGATATACCTCAAATAGTGTTCCATAAGAGCAATGTGTTAGAGAAAGACTTTGTAACGGCTGTAGCCTAAAGCAATGAATCGATATTCTCTTTCTAACCCATTATGCTTATGGAACATTCTTTAAGATATATCTCCCTCACTATTAGAGATAGATCCATCAAACCCTATATCAACGTATTCGTTAGACAACGTTCTATCCAAATGTGTAAAAATGCACAGGGTGTTCCATTTAAAAAATCTAAGTTGTGGTAAATATCTCTTTTTTGGGACACTCTGTAAAAATTTCAGTAATATGGAAATGTGTGCCCCTTGAAATAAAAATCGACCTGTTTTTGGACATTTTTCTGCTACCCTCCGTTTCTGAGTTATTAAGGGTGGCTACTGTTCGTTGAAAAACCCTGTATATATGTATATAATTCAAATTTGGGTATATGCATGGGGATCTCGTAAATGGTAAGAAATACGAAATAGGTTAAATAGGGGCAAAGCTGCGCAATCAGGGGACCAACATATGGCTGAAAAATATCAAGGCTAACTTGGTTTTTGAAATATTTGAAAAACAATTTTGGAAATTCGTTTTCATTTTATTCCAACTCTATTTGAGTAGATACTGAAATCAAATTCTTCTTCTTCACAGGAACTTTTGGTGCTCTATCGAATGGGATAATCAATCAATGATACATCATTGAACTAACAAGAAAAAATTCTGTCGAATAACATCAAAATATTAATGGAACCGTATTAGAAAAAATGAAGTTGATGATGGTTTTAAAGGGACGAAACGTTACTTAAAAAAACTGTTTCCGTCATTCGATAGAGCGTAAAAAGTTGCTATAAGAAAGTGTCCTTTTTATTTTAATAGCTCTTCAAACAAGCTTGAAATTTTACAAAAACGAATTTCTAAAATTTCTATTTTTCTCAATATCTCAAAAACTAATCATGTTAGGCCTTGATTTTTTTTTAGGCATATTATTGATCACCAAATTACACAACTTCGCCCCAATTTAATTTAGTCTTATATATATATATATATATATATATATATATATATACAGTGTGAGTCAATAAGAACGAATTCTTTAGTAGCTCCTTAAATAAAGGAGATAGAGCAAAACGTTGAAAAGGGAAGCTATTCCATCTCTTTTTTTCTACAATCCAAAATTATTTTTCGATATACAGGGTGCACCGTTGAGCGGTTACAGCATCCAACATTTGTTTTTTACATGGAACACCCTCTATTTTCTACGAGATTTTGATTAAGCTTAAAATTCCCTATACACTGGTGTCCCGCTTGCTGGTCTTGTATGGGGAGTTGCCAAGTTATTTCGGTTTTTCTAAACATTTGGGGCAAAACATAACCTTGTAAAAAAAATCATAGTAGCCTTGTTTCTGATAATTAAAGGTTGAGATTCGGTCTATAGATAATAAAACCCTTATACTATAAGCCGATATTATCGTAAAATTATTTGCTTGTACGGGGTGTTTTTTCTAAGCAACTGAAGTAGTCTGAATATATTGTGTAAAAACTCGTTTTTCTTTTATGGAACCCCCTGTATATAATAACACCAGATAAACGAGCATTAAATAGGCTCTCAAATGATATATAGTTTGCTATATCTAACTCTAATAGTTTTCAAGATATTCAAATTTATACAAATATGGCAATGACTTCTTTGTCATTTAATTATTTATTTATTTATGTAATTAACTATTTCAAGAAAAAAACACATTTTCTAAAATTTTTCTTGTTTTGTTCAAAACTGTAGTTTTTTTTAACTTTTCTTACTGCCATGAACTATATTTTATATCTCTTAAACAGCCACCGGTATTTCCATAATTTCAAAAACACATCAGTTAAAAAATTTTATAGGAACCTGATAAACATTGAAAAATATATTTTTTAATTAAATCAAAGAAACCAAATACTAACAAAAAATAATGAGGGATGAAACAACATAATTTTAAACGTCCACAAATTGTATACATTAATTTATAATACATTATAAGTACTGCTGGAAATGACCGCCACCTTGAGCAATGCATATAGTGTAACACGTGTCACAAAGGAGTCTCCAACGTTTGTGAGCAATTGGCTGTTTACATGTGCAAACGAGTTTCTTATTCTTTCTCTCATATCTTGAAGTGTTGTGGGTGGGAGGGTCTGTTAGACCATATCTTTTATAAAACCCCAAAGAAAAAATATAGTGGTCAAAACCCTCATGTGATCAGAGAAATTGATTTTCAGCGCAACTGGACTGTGACTGTTTGGGGTGGGATTGTTGGTAACCATTTAGTGGGCCCATACTTTTTTGATGGACACTAAATGGGCAAAATTATTTAAATTTTCTAGAAAATGATTTCCAAGATCTGTTAAACAATGTGCCACTGGCAACAGTCCGCAGATTATGGTTTCAGCAAGATGAAGCACCTCCTGACTATGCCCCTGCAGTGAGACATTATCTGATCAGGTATGTATATGTATCCACGCAAATGGATTGGACCACGGGCGATCTTCCTGGCCATTGACCAGGAAGATCGCCAGATCTTAATAAATTGGATTTTTTTCTTTAGGGTTTTGTAAAAGATATGGTAAACTTAAAAAACTACAGTTTTGAACAAAACAAGAAACATTTTAGAAAACGTGTTTTTTTCTTGAAATACTTAATTACATAAATAAATAAATAATTAAATGACAAACAAGTCACTGCCATATTTGTATAAATTTGAATATCTTGAAAACTATTAGAGTTAGATATAGCAAACTATATATCATTTGAGAGCTTATTTAATACTCGTTTGTCTGGTATTGTTATATACAGGGGGTTACATAAAAGAAAAACGAGTTTTTACACAATATATTCAGACCACTTCAGTTGCTTAGAAAAAACACCCTGTACAAGCAAATAATTTTACGATGATATCGGCTTATAGTATAAGGGTTTGATTATCTAAATACCTAATCTCAATCTTTAATTATCAGAAACAAGGCTACTATGATTTTTTTTACAAGGTTATGTTTTTCCCCAAATTTTTTGAAAAACCAAAATAACTTGGCAACCCCACATACAAGACCAGCAAGCGGGGCACCAATGTATAGGGAATTTTAAGCTTAATCAAAATCTCATATAAAATACAGGGTGTTCCATATAAAAAACAAATGTTGAATGCTGTAACCGCTCAACGGTGCACCCTGTATATCTAAACATAATTTTGAATTGTAGAAAAAAAGTGATAGAACAAGTCCCCTTGTCAATGTTTTGCTGTATCTTCATTATTTAAGGAGCTACTAAAGAATTCGTTCTTATTGACTCACACCGTATATATACAGCATGTCCGCCTAGTGCGCGTAAGTCCAATATGTTCAATATGAAAAAAGTTACGATATTTTGGGAAAGTAACACGGCGAATTGTTATTTGTCGAAAAAAGATTATTTTTAAGGAAAACTATTAAATTTAGCCTTAGGGAAGGCTTCAGCAAATTGATACAGTCTTCATTAGTACCTCTTATGGTCCAATAAAATACAGGGTGTTCCATTTGAAAAAATGAACTTTTGAAGTTTTGAAGGTAACGAAATTTACCACAAGATTACGAGCACCATGTGTACAATTATAAACCATTCTTCCAAGTATTTTCGAAGAGCTCAAGGGTTCGGCTGGTTGACCCGCAAAAATCATATTCTTAGCTTTGATTTTGTCAGTAATATGAATTTTTAAAGATACACCGAAAAACATTTTTTTTTTTTGAGAAAATTAAAATTTCTCGAAAAATATTAGAGTTAGGTATAGGCATAAGATGAAAGTCCTACTGAAATCAAGGGTTTAAATCGAAAAAGCAATAAAAAAATATAGATTTTCATTTAGAAAAGCGAAGTTGGTACCCGCCCAGCGAATACAAAACACCCTGTATAACGGAAAATATTTTTAAATTATAGAACTCGAGTAGTTTAGCTTCGCTACAAAAAAAGCAAAATCCTAACTTTTTTCATATTGAAGATATCGGACTTACGCGCACTAGGTGGACATGTTGTATACAGGGTCATTCAGAACCTATCCATAATAAAATTTGGGGATGTTCAACATACATGTAGAAATGGGGTAGTGCAAAAAAAAATTTTTTTGGCGGGGTCTGAATACTATTTAAAAATTTTTCATTGCACGCCGCTGGATACTGGTCCACTGTAATGGAGTGACCTTGGGACTGACAATGCAAACTAGCTAGCACGAAAAAAACCGGCGCACCCGCCGCAAAAAAGATTTTACTTTACTTTACTTTACTTATTACTTTAAAATAAACTTAAAGATAGATAGGCGTTCCAGGTACAAAAAAATTGTTTACTGTTTTTTATCGGAATGTGGTATATCCGATGTCGTTGAAGTACAGTTGCCCATCTACGTAGTCCTTTATAATGGTATAACTTTAAACATTGTTTACGGGAAATCCTAAGCCTTTTATTATAAATTTTTTTGATGATATCGATTTCTTATTTAAGGATGCACATATCCTCAAAGTTTTAGAGATGAGTTCTGAATAACCCTGTATATATATATATACAGGGTGTTCCACGTAGACCTTCCATTAGACGTTTCTAGAATACTACGCCTACTGGAATTCTGTAAATTTATATACGAGGGTTTTTCACCATTTTCTATTATTGCCGGTGACGTCACACTTCCGGTTCTAACGGAAGTAAACATCAACTTCCTTATTTCAAATGGAATGTAGTATTTTTTATTTCAGTTTTGGATTCTACGTGAAATTGAAAGGTAAGTTTCATAAGAATACCCTATCCCTAAACTCAATCGTTTCTGAGATATTTCGATTTTTTCAAAAATTTTGGAAAAAATCTACTTACGCTTAAACGATTCTATCTCTTCTAGTTTTTAATCTAGAGGGCTAAAATTTTAGACAAGTAATACTAAAAGGTATCCAAACATCTGTAGCATTCGAAAGTTGATGCAAGTTACACAGGGCGTCGAAAAAACACCGACCAATTGTGTTAAATTGAAAGTTCGCTTATTTTAAATACAACACCCTATGTTTTATAATGCTAATGGATGTACCTTTTAATTCTCTTTCGATAGGTATTAGCATTCCCTATATCTAAATTCCACCGATTTGAAGATATTTGGACATTATTGATGCAACGAAATAATTCGGCAGTCAGCTGCAGGTTGGCTGTGAAACAAAAAATTTGAATGTCACTTAACATACTTACTCATTTAGAAAAGTTGCAGTCATTGCTGTAAAGTGAGGTTGCCGATTTAGTTGTAAAATATGTTTAATAACAGTGGCATACTCCGGTTACACAAACGAAGACTTTTTAAATTTAATTGTCGTTTATGAGGAGTGTAATCGAATTGTTAGTAGAACATATCGCGGAGTCCAGATAAACGCAGACCAACTAAGGACATGGTCAGAAGACTATTAAAGAATTGAATATTAAAAAAGACTATCAATGACTATTAAAGAATATTTTTTTTTATTCTTAATGCTCTGGTTACCATTATGTGAATGCTGAGCTGAATATTGTAGATATTTTTATAATAAATACATATTGTATTAGTTGTGTTAAATTATTTCAAAAAGTACAATTTGAGTTCTGTCGGGTTCATTTTGAATGTTTTAATGAGTAATATTAAAGTAATGTTAATTCAGACCCAATACTTACCTAATTAAAAATTAAATAAAAACTTATTTAAACCTAATTAAAAAACATACGCAAAATGCTAATTTGTGCTTATTTAAAAATTCCACATGACTATCTAAACAGTGACAATAAGGTTTGATAAAAATTTCTTCACATTTAATGTTTTTCCCCAGCCAACCTGCAGCTAACTCTCGGATTATTTTAGTTGCAGCAATAATGTCCAAATATCTTCAAATTGGTCGAATTTAGGTACTTATAGGGAATGCTAATACCAATTGATAGAGAAGTAAAAGCTACATCCATTAGCATTATAAAATATAGGGTGTTGTATTTAAAATAAGCAAGTTATTGAACTTTCAATTTGACACAATGGGTTGGTGTTTTTTCTATGCCCTGTGTAACTTGCATCAATTTTCGAATACTACAGATGTTTGGATACCTTTTAGTATTTCTCGTTTAAAATTTTAGCCCTCTAGATTCCACACTAGAAGAGATAGAATCGTTTAAGCGTAAGTAGATTTTTTCCAAAATTTTTGAAAAAATCGAAATATCTCAGAAACGATTGAGTTTAGGGATAGGGTATTCTTATGAAACTTACCTTTAAATTTCACGTAGAATCCAAAACTGAAAAAAAAATACTACATTCCATTTGATATAGGGGAGTTGATGTTTACTTCCCTTAGAGGAAGTGTGACGTCACCGGCAATATTTTTAATCGATAGAAAATTGTGAAAAACCCCCGTATATAAATTTACAGAATTCCAGTAGGCGTAGTATTCTAGAAACGTCTAATGGAAGGTCTACGTGGAACACCCTGTATATATATATATATATATTGTATATATATATACAACGTGTCCACCTAGTGCGCGTAAGTCCAATATCTTCAATATGAAAAAAGTTAGGAAGTAGGTATGTTTTTTCCAAAATTTTTGAAAATGTCTAAATATCTCAGAAACGATTTAGTTTAGGGATAGGATATTCTTATGAAACTTACCTTTAAATTTGACGTAGAATCACAAAATGAAATAAAAAGTAGTACATTCCATTTAAAATAAGGGAGTTGAATTGTGAGAAACCCATGTATATAAATTTTCAGAATTCCAGTAGGCGTAGTATTCTAGAAACGTCTAATGGAAGGTCTACGTGTAACACCCTGTAAGTATATATATATATATATATATATATATATATATATATATATATATATACTTATATATATATACAGGGTGAGTCAGTTTTTTCTAGACAAACTTAAGGGAAGATAGAGCACATGTTTTTAAAAAGAAAAGTTCCTATAAACATATGTCCCAGAAGGCTTCGTTTCCGAGATACAGGGTGTTGAATATAATTTTTTTTCTCGAATTTTCATTATACCTTATAAACGAATGCTTAGATTTTTTTCATGTTTGGGGGATATTGCCTATTAATTAAGGGGCATAAAACAAGCGATAAGAATGTTCAAAAACTTGCACAGTGGCGGAGTAGAGGGGGTGCTTAACCCCTTTCTTAAACAGAACTTCTACGCCAATGAGTATTTAAAAAAAAAAACTGTTATTTTCATTATTAGCATACAGTTTACCAAACTTAGGGATATAGGGGACTACTGTAAAGTATTGTTTTAACGTTATTATTAATTTGTGAAGTAAGGAAAGGAACAGTATTCTAGATAAACAATAATTATTAGAGTTTCCAATCCCTGCTATATATTTTAAACGAAACACAAATTCAATAAACTTAAAACATTTAAGGCTCTATAAAAAAATTAATCTTCGATACAAATTGATGAAATTTGGGCCACACGGGTTTTAAGTGATGCTGAAGAATGCAACGATGTAAAATTTTTAATAAAAAAATCCCTAAAATAATTTTCGAAAAAAGTACCGAAAAAAAATCGTAGTAATCTGAGGATTAGCAGTTGAACCATCGTAATAGATTGAACAAGTACATCTAGGAAGCTATATATATATATATACCGGGTGACACAGGAGACATGTAACACCCCGTAGCATGTTTATTTAAAAAGATATTATTTTGAAATTTGGTACACTTATATAACGCGCGAATGTCCTTTTTTAAGTACAAAAAATTTTTGTCCATCACTTCCGGTGAAACCGTAATTGTAGGGTCTGTCGAAATGCATTTCATAATTCAATAAAATAAAGGGTGTTCCATTTGAATTAGTGGATATTTTGGAAATTTTCGTTTGTCATATTTGACACATTTTTTTGCATTCTGTATATTGCAGTTTAATTTCTGATACATCTTTCGAAAGAGCCATCCTTCCTCTAAAGTATCACAAAATAAATTGTTCACAACAACCAAAATGTTTCATGTATAAAAAGTGACTAATTTTAAGCAAAAAAATTTCAAGTCAGATATCTCGAAAACGATCAATATTTTGATAGGGGTACATTAGACAAACTGTCCTTAATTTATCACGTAGAATTCGATAAAATAATAAAAAACATAGGTTGCTATTTTAATTACAAAATATGTAACCTGTACATAATAAACTGAACACCCTGTATATATATATATATATATATATATGTATCTATATATCTATATATATATATATATATATATATATATATATATATACATAAAAACATACATACAAGATATTTAATATTAAAATGCCAAACAAAAGATACTTTTTCAAATGGACCACACTATAGATTTTTTGATTTTTTTATTAAGCAAACTTTTCTGATCAATCTAATATAGCACTTAATATATCTAAACTTACACGTTGGGACGTTGTTGCAAGTTTTCTATGAAAGGTCGCTGTTTCACATTATTGTAGCTCTCCATTTAAATGAGATATAGCGTCTTATAAGGTAAAGATCTAGATTTATTGTAGCTCTCCATTTAAATGAGATATAGCGTCTTATAAGATAAAGATCTAGATTTATGGACGACCTATATATTGATTTTCTTATAAGGTAAATTAAGAATACGTTTTTATTCAAGAAAATATGATTTAAACAAAAATCACATTTGCTACAAAATGATACATTATCCTATACATTATCAAGTCGTTTTGAAGAGCTCATTTTCAGCTTTCTAACGGTACCATACTTGGTGGGTATAAATAAAATTTATTTGGTAAAAAGAGGGTTTGTAAATTGAAGAGCCGCTGAAGTTAAGTTGTAAACAAATAAATAAATATATGAAAAGTTTATAGGTACTTGTAGTTTATTATTAATAACTGTTATTGTGAATACATTTCACACTTATTAAAAAAATGTATTAAAATTTTTATAAATTAAAAAAATAACCATGTCTAGGTGATTTAATAGGGACTATAACTGATAGGGATAGGAACTATACTATACTCTTATATAGGGTGCTTTGAAAACTAAATTAAAAAGTGTCTTGTGGAGGTGATAGTGTCATTATTAATATTTCTATTGTATTGGCTTTATTGTACAGAGAGTTCCAGAATGATTGTCCGTGCCGCTTCATAATGATTTTTTATGTACCGCCTTTCTATTTTTAGTATCTGTACTAGAATCATGAGCGCAGGCAAGGGAATTTACTGGTTTGATTTGATTTGTTCCATGCCATGGTACGTCAGTAAATATAAGTTATGTTAAAAATAAAATAAAGACAATTTATTAAAAATAATATAGTTATTATTTTGTATTATTCTATTCCTATGTATCACCAGTATAACCTATTCAAACTGTGAATTGTGGAGCGTTAAAAAACATTAATTTATGGTTCTTATATTAATTTCAATATTAAGAAATACAAAATTACCAACCTGATTTAGGACTCTCTGAAACTGAAGTATTGAAAGATACTATTTTAAACGCAAATGATACTTTAGTAAAACAATTTAAACACGAAAAATGCTAAACGCCACTGAGTCAAACGTTAAATGCTGTCAAATATGAAAATTTTCAAATTGACAGTTAAAAAGAAAGTAATTTTAGCAAATGGAAATAAATTTTATTCATGATATTTATTCTCGGAGATTGCAAAATAAATTATTTATTGGATTCAATGGTTTATATAGAACGCTACGCAAATAGACGAACTCCACAGGTTAGTGCATTTAAAAATTTATTAGATAGATTTGTAAGAACTGAAAATGTTAATTATCCCAAACATAAAAGAGAAAAAACTGCACAAAACGAGGAAAATTAATTTTTAGTAATCAATTATTGAAATTATTGAATTATTGTCGTTATTGAAAATCGACAATTAAGTATCTATCAGAGAAATAAGTAGACAATTTAATTTAAGCAGAATGACAGCTAGGAGAATACTAAGAAATAAAGATTTCATCCGTAGCACATGCAACTCCATCAGGAATTAAATGAAAATGATTTTGTAAATAGAACAAATTTCTGTACCTGGTTTTTGAACATAATTAACGAAGGAAATCATTTTTTAGATAAAATAATGTACTATGACGAAGCAACTTTCCACAATAATGGAAAAACTAATAAACATAACATGCACTATTATTCTGACGAAAATCCTCATTTTCTTCGAGAAGTTGCAAATCAACGCAGGTGGTCCATAAATGTATGGGGGGCTATCAAAGGGAACTATATGATAGTTAAAGTTAATAATTTGATTAATCACATTTCTGGAAATGAAAGGGAAGTTATGTGGTTTCAGCATGACGGTGCGGCACCCCGGCACATTATGTTCCAGCTGTTCGAACCTGACTTAATAGTAATTTCCAAAATAACTGGATTGGGCGAGTGGCCCAACAAGTTGTCCTGCGAGGTTACCAGATCTCACCTCTATAGATTTATTTTTGTGGGGCTATGTAAGGGGTGTAGTGTACACTGAAAGACACACAACCAAAGAAAATATGAAAAATATAAAGTAATATAATTATCAATGCATTTTTACCAATTAGCCCCTTATTGTTAAGTAATATAGGACTAAATCTCATAAATCGATTGCACATGTGTTTGAACATCTTTGAACATCTTATGTAGATATCTTTAAAATAAGTAATTCAATATGTTTTTTTTTTATTTTATTTGTTATAAAATTATTCCTTTTCTTATTTATTTTGTTTATAAGTGTGTTTGTTTCGTTGATCTGTGTACGTCAAAATAAAATATTTATCACATTTATTCGTTTATCATTCTTCATACAATTTTTAATGAATACAGTGTTTTCTTTATAATATTTCACTACGCCAATAAATTAGAGGAACACCAAGAAAAATAGTTGTACTAATTTTCTTTATAGTTTTATAAAAGCATTGAAGTATAGTAGGCTGGTTATTTTATCGTTTATTTGTCGTAAGATTTATGAAATTTGGGCAAAGCTTTATCATAAGAAAAAAACATCCAACATATTAAACAGTTCAAGGAGAAAATAATCTATTTAAATTCAATAGCTAATTCACAAAAAATAAGTCAAATCGAGTGTCCGTATACCAATTATTTATCATTAGAGTATGAGTATTTGTACTAAAATCTTGTATGTATGAGGCACCTAAGTGAAGTTTAAGTTGCAAGAGCCGTGACATCAATCTGGAACATATACAGCTTACGTTATGTTGCAAAACAACTTAATATAAGATCTTCTGTTAGGTACAGGGTGTGGAATCGTTACTTGGTACTATCAGCCACTAGATTTAAAATCTATAAAGAAAAAATGTTAAACATTTTTTTGTTACTCTAATCTATTGGCGCAGTCTATTATGTTACAAACCAACATTCACACTCATCTACATAGGTTATCCTTTTATTATGTCTATTATCTTAATTTCAGCAGCTTTTCAAGTTTCAAACCCTTTTTAAACCCTGTTTAGTTTCTTAACAAATCAATTTTATTTAAACACACCATGTATGGTTATGGTATCTTCAGAAAGTTGAAAAGGAGATCTTTAAGACGACATGATAATATACAGGGTGTTCTATTTAAAATTTTGACGTAAAATTACTATATGCGAAATGTAACACTCTGTATAGCAATTGTAATTTTTGTTTAAATCATTATATTTTCTTGAATAAAGACATATCCTTAATTATTATAAGAAAATGTTGTATCTCATTTAAATGGAAAGCTACAAAAAGGTGAAGTAGCGACCTTTTCCATAGAAAAACTTGCAAGAATATCGCCACGTAAGTTTAGATATATTAAGTGCTACATTAACTTGTTCAGAAAAGTAGGTAAGTTTAATTACAAAATCCAGAAATATATAGGGTGTTCCATTTGAAAAAATATATGTTTATTTTGGTATTTTAATATTAAACACCTTGTATGTGCCAACATAATTTTAAAATGTGCACGCCACTGGGATCTAACTTCGTGCCAAAAATAATTATTCTAATTCGGTGTAGGTGGTATTATAGTCCGCATACGTACTAATGGCCCACCCTGTATATTTTAAATATCGTAAAAAGCAATTTGACTCCCACACATTTTGGTTCAAAACACAACGCAAATCATCTTTCTCCGTTCAGCATTTTCAACTGCATACGTATATTTTTATTACTGAGACTGAAAAATAACGAGGAATTTGGACAGAATTTTCTGTTCAAATTGCTCGTTCTCACTCCCATTAATAGGTACATCGACTAGACAAGGCTGAAGGTATATTTCTATGTGTTGAGATCGAGCTTTCCTGAATTTAATAATAGATGGTATATAATCGAAGAGTGTATCATAAGTGTAATACATTTTCTCCTTTGTATTACGTGTGTGTATATTACAATACTTTGGATAAATCTCTCTTAGTAATTAATAGACTCAAATCCATTAATTTAACATCAACATAATCATAGGAGAATTATTCTCCTAAGATTATGTTGATTATAATAACATTTTATTGCACGGTTTTATATTATTATTACCATTATTTTGTGGAGAATGTTCTTCCGTGTCATCGGCGTCAGATGTTAACTTGGCCACCTTTGCTGAAATATAAATAATATACCTACGTAAATAACATTTAGAAATATTATTATTAGCATTACAAGGAAAATGTTATGAATAAAATTTAAACTAACGTCACCATTATTAGTATTATTATTGCCAATTGATTTGATAGAACTATCTGCGGTTTTCCGTTTGCAGCATGCAGCCAACATTAATTTAGTCCTAGACTTAATCAAAAAATTAAAGATTTAAGAGTTAAATATATACACTCACTTACAAAAACTTACACTTAAGGAGCCACAACGTTTTCATTTTGTTCTTTATTGCTTCCAGACTTCGGCTTTATTTCAACTCAATGTTTTTTTGCGTGGTTCCTTAAAAAAAACGCAGCAGAATCCGGTTACCCACAGACCCTTTATTATCCACCCACAGCGGTTGAAAAAAAAAATAAGAAAAGTCATGGATCCAGCGGGAATTGAACCCGGAAACCCTACCCGGCAGGTAGTCTTCGTACCGACTGTGCTACCAGCAGCGGTCCTGGTAAATCTCGACAAAAGCCGATAGTAACGTTGAAAACACGTGAGCCGATGTCTAAAAAAGCAAGGAATAGAATGAAAACGGTTTTTTCAAAAATCTATTTTTGAAAATTTGTTTCCGTAATGTGGAAGTAAAATAGAAGTAATCAATATTATAACCAATAAATATTAATATATCTTAATGAAAATAATGCCTATAATTAATAATAGGGGCTTAGTAACAATTATATACCTCCACAGCACCATCCATCACTAAATTCACTTAAAAAGTTTATAAACACTAAAGATATTATTGCACAAAATAACACGTCTGTCAGACACGACTCTTTTGTCTACAGAATGAGAAAAACCGTTAGAATAACTAATAAATTGGCGCGAATCTACTTACTGCGTTTTCGATTAGCAAAGCGTGACGTAATCTTACGACTGTAAGATTAAAAAATGCAGTAAAACGCGACTTACTGGCATTTTACTGCGTTTTTTGTTATTAATATGGGGATACTGCGTTTTAGATTAGAAAACAATAACATTTTATGAGAAGCACACTAATAGTTTTCGCAGTTAACATAGCATGATACTGCATTTATCATTATGAATAATTGGTTGCTGCATTTTTAAAAGTATTTGATGACGTTTCACTGCCTCATTGAGATACTACATATTTTTGTCTCTATTTTTGGACAAAAAAAAATTTTTTTTGGTAAACAGTGTACTAGGAATGTGAAAAATTACCTAAAGAATCTGATTCAACAGAAATCTCAAAATCGACAAAATCGACTTTACTGCGTTTTTCGATATGACGGCAGAATACTATCCAAGCATGTAAACATATACAGGGCGAGTCAGTTTATACTAGCAGGACTCTGGCATTCGATAGAACACCTGATTTTAAGTTAAGTTTGTCATATAAACATATGTCGGGAATCGCTTCGTTTTTGAGATACAGGGTGTCAAAGTTTTGTTCTTTTTTTAGTGTTTTCTACACAGGTCCTATAGTTTTTAAGATAATTTATTCAAATTTTTACGGTAGATTACCTATGATGGTCCACAAATTTTGACATATGAAACGGTTTGAAAATGTACAGGGTGATATTTTTTCGGGGGTCAGGCCCCCTTTTATCGTCCAGAACTTTTTTGTGGTGCACCACTGACTACTGATTTGCCAAAATTTGGATTCCATGTTCAATTTAGAAACTTTTTCGTCTCTTGTATTTTTATAGTAGTTGTAACAGTTGTCGATTAATTTGAAGAAATCTCTGAAAGAATATGTTATTAAAAAAAATATTTTTATGAAAATTTTCACTAAATACAATAGTTATTGTCAAACGAAAGTTCATTAGTCTAAATTATTAAAGGTTACATACTTACAGTACAACTTTTGCCACTAATTATTTATTTTTTGTAGCATTTCAGAGACTTAATAACTAAGTAAAATAATTAAGAACTAATGATAAACCAAGGCAAATACAAATAACTTTACAAATAACCCGAAATAATTTTATTTTCAAATTAAAATTTTCAAAATGTGATCCATTTTGTTGGATACATAATCGGCATCGCGTTTCAATAGACCTTCTTGCTGAAACTAAGTGATGAACTCTTATGTCTTCGCAAGCATGCCTTATACACTCTCTAAGATCGTCTACATCTTGAACAGGAGTGGCATACACTTTTTCTTTAAAAAAGCCCCACACAAAAAAATCCATTGGTGTTATATCTGGGAAACCTGAGGGCCGTGCGATTGGACCTCCACGTCCAATCCACCTCTCTGGATAACTGTCGTCTAACTAAGCTCTTACATTTTTTTCAAAATGAGCTGGGCAGCAATCCAACAGAAACCAAGCTTGCTGTCTTAAATTTAGAGGGACATCTTCCCACATATTAGGATGCTCGGTTTCTAGAAACTGTAAGAAGTTTTGCGAACTGACCCTTTCTGGCAAAAAATATAGTTCAAATAATCGATTTTCAAAAATTCCTACCCATACGTTAACGCTAAACTCATTTTGGAATTTTCTTGGCCTAATAGCACGTGGATTTTGCTCTACCCAAATATGTTGACTTTTGAAATTTACTATCTCACGTCGGGTGAACCAAGATTCATCAATCCATAATACGTTGGATAGGAAAGCTCTATTATTTTCTAATGTGTTAAGGATCCAACGACAAAAATTGATTCTGCGTTGTTCGTCGCCAGGATGTAGACCTTGGTTTATTATTAATTCTTAATTATTTTACTTAGTCATTAAAAGTCTTTGAAATGCTAAAAAAAAATAAATAATTAGTGGCAAAAGTTGTACTGTAAGTATGTAACCTTTGACAATTTAGATTAATGAACTTTCGTTTGGCAATATGTTTTTAGTGAAAGTTTTGATGAAAATATTTTTTTTTTAATAAAATATTCTTTCATAGACTTTTTCAAATTACTCGATAACTGTTACAGCTACGATAAAAATACAAGAGACAAAAAAGTTTCTAAATTGAACATGGAATCCAAATTTTGACAAATCAGCAGTCAGTGGCGCACCACAAAAAAGTTCTGAACGATAAAAGGGGGCCTGACCCCCGAAAAAATATCACCCTGTACGTTTTCAAATCGTTTACATATGTCAAAATTTGTGGACCATCATAAGTAATCTACCGTAAAAATTTGAATAAATGATCTTAAAAACTATAGGAGCTGTGTGGAAAACACTAAAAAAAAACCAAAACTTTGACACCCTGTATCTCAAAAACGAAGCGATTCCCGACATATGTTTATATAACAAACTTCACTTAAAATAAGGTGCTCTATCAAATTCCAGAGTCCTGCTGGTATAAACTGACTCACCCTGTATAGTGTTCAATTTAAAATAAGATTTGCATACTTCCCGTATGATCGGAAATGATCAATCTGGAGAGACTCAGCGACTTCTACATAATATATTATATATATTTAGGAAAATTAGCAGTATTTCAATTCGACATGTGTATCTCACCGTCTAACAAGTACAATGGTCTTCAGTGTAAGTAGTATTAAAGGTGATTATGTTATTTCACGAGCAATTATGATTTCCAAAACGCAGTAAAACTTAGACGAGCGAGTACAAAAGTTGAAAGTTAAGCAGTGTCCATTTTAATAGTGCTAACGACTTTCTAAAGTTAAATGTATTTTAATACTTTCATGTAAATATTGGTAGCAATGCATTAACAGAAATATACAGATGCTTTAGTGTACCTACTCCGTAAATCATGTTTAAATAAATATAATCGACCCTATCTGCACCCAGACCCAGACATGCATTCGGAAATAAAATTCTGTATAATTGTGCACATATAATTAAGTTAATATATATTTAATTTTACTGAAAGTATTGTAAATACGTATTGTTTGAATGAGTTATATTTATTTTAAAAATATATGTAAATATGTTCTCTTTGTACATAACATATAAATTATTGTAAATATTTATGTTGCTACAATAAATACCAAAAATTAAATACAACCCGGTTGTATACTATTATTATTTATATTATTATATTATCATGATCATTGTCATTATTATTATTATTATTATTAATATTATTATTATTATTATTATTATTATTATTATTATTATTATTAATATTATCATTGTTATCATTGTTATTATTATTCTCACACTATTCAAAAATTAGTGAATATACCTAGTTTTCTGGTAGGTACCTAGTTAGTTTTCCAATACCTAATTACCTACAATGTAAATTCACATTTATATTAAAATCTTATTTAAACGCTAAAAATATATTGGGGAACCATAAAATATGTTGAAATTTTACCTCCAAATTTATACGGCTTTGATTAAAAATAGATATTGGAAAACTAATTACTGGCGATTCCTAATTTCTGTGTAGCAGCATATTATTATTATTATTCAATGAAACATATCTACTCCGAAATAATATATTGTTCTTAATGTAAAGTGATTAAGTATAAACATAAATATTTGTATTGTTAGTTAATAGAAGATTTAACTCAATATACTTACTGTTGAAATTATATTTCATAGAATAAAAAATTTTGTATATAGCCCTAGCTTTTAAGAAAAAAACATGTTAAACTATAGTATGATCGAGAAAAACTATTTAATTTAAACAACTGTATTTACATATTAAGTACACATATACATATTTATTTTGAATAAATATGTCAAATTAATCTAGGGAACAAAACAATAAACAGCATTATTTATTATAAATCATTTTATTTATCACATTATAAGAAAATACCATAAAGTCGATCTTATATTGATTATTTCCCTATTCCCTCTACATGGGGACTATTGGGAGTAGCATAAATATAGAAGTATACAATAGTATACTTCTGTAGAAGGAAGAAAGACCTCTATTAAAGGATAGCAATAAAACCGCAGCCCTCTCTACCGACCGTCAGTGCAAGTAAAGGTTTTTGAAATTTGTTACGGGCCAATTGAAATACAGTGGCAGATTCATTCACTGCATATATACAGTGCGCGTCTAAAGTCGCCCCCTCCCCCCTGCTAACTTTTGATCTAATTGGGTTAGGGACTCTGAACAAAATTCAGAGCGATTCTTGTCAAATTTATTATTTTTTGACGATACATTCATTTTCCTAAAATGACGTCAGGGGCGCTGTTAAATAATTGTTTTTAAATGATAAAGTGGGACGGACATGTCGTATACCATTTAAAAGGTCTCATCATTCTCCGCATACTAGTCTTGAAAAATTGAAATTGGTACATCCCTTCTCAAGTTATAAGCGTTTCTACGAGTAAGATTATAAATCAATAAGCATCAGTCAAATTCAACAGTTTAATAAAAGAGAACAATATTTTAATAGAAATAACTAAAGAATTTATTCAAAATGAGCACCTTGCACCTTCTGACAGTAGAAGAACCGATCAGACACTTCCTGACGCACGTTATGAAATGTTTGCCTGGGGATAGATGCACACTCGTTTGGTAATTCTCTGCCGCAAATCCAAAAGATTCTCCGATTAGGTAATGAACACCTTAAATTTAAAATAACCCCATGGACAAAATCCAATGGACTCAAATTAGGTGAACGAACAGGCCGATCAAGAGGGTTTCGAGAAGAATCAAAGTTATTAAGGATATTCCTGATTTCCCTAAAATAATATGGTGGCGCACCATCCTCTTGATACATTATGATGAGCCCTTAAGACTCGTAGACATTATTCTAGGAGAGAACCTCATATGACTCCTTTTCATTGAAGAATATTTAACAGGCCATGTGTACCTTGACTTGTTAGAAAATAATATTCAGTCTGCGCTAGCCGAAATAGTCCAGAATAATGTTTCAAGGGCTTAACATAACGTTTCAATAGGACGGTGCGCCACCACATAATTTTAGGGAAATCAGGAATATCCTTGTTAACTTTTCTCCTAAGAGGTAGATTGGACATCGAGGAGCACTTGAGCAGCCTGCTCGTTCCCCGGATTTGAGTCAATTCGATTTTTTTTTGTATGGGGTTATCTTAAATCTAAGATATACCCAACCAGATAATCTTTTTCATTTGCGCCAGAGAATCCATTTCCGATTTGCAGCAAATTTTACATGATTCAGCCTGTATTTTGTTCGAAGTGTAACGTTTCAAGTATATTCACTTTATTGTGTCAAGCAATCTAGACCTTTGTCAGCACTAAGGTAAAGCAAATTTGTTTCCTGGTAAATATTACGAATGTATTAATGATAATTATGTGTTAAACTATTTTGGTGATTATGTAGAATATATACAAATACGTAAATCAATATTACAGTAATGAGAACAGTCTAATAAATGTCATAGAAAGAATAACACGACTATCATTTCACCCCATGGCGATCCTGCAGAAAAAAAGTTGGTTTTGTAGGAAGTTTTTAGGTAAGTGCTACTGGTCTCACTGAAATAAAACCTAATAAAAATGTAGAGGTTGGTTTGGTTACAATTCTCATCATTATTTCAAATGGGAAATACAAAGTCTATATATAGTAGGTAAGGGGACGATTTAGAGTGGGAACTTTTTCAAGACCGTGGGAACAACCTTGACCAGGTGAATGACCTTGAGGTGCCATCTTCTCTTCTTGTCATCCTTGAATGTATGCCGATAAAAGGATGCCGCCGAAGAGGTCTTCAAGGGGTGCTAGGGTACCACCCGCGGGCCACAGCCTAGGGCTTCACACCGCGCTCCGTTTAGTAGGGGTACCAACCAATAACTTTTCTAACTACTTTCGGAGGCCGCATCCTCAGAACACCACTCACAGAATAGACATTGTCAAGATCAACGAACATGAGTTCCATGGCTACCACCCAGTACCGTGATTATTAGGTAACAACATAACCTCAAATCTATTAGGATCTAACACCTTCTTCAGGCACAGGTGTAGGAGCCCTCCGTTACTGCGGTAACTGCGGTCCACGCAGGCTAACTTCCTCCAACTTCGCGTTTACCCCTGTGTCCACCAGTACTTCATCAAGTATAACAAAGAATCGTTTATATGAATATTAATATGTAAAGCATATGATTAATATCTGAAGTACTTCTAACCAATCAGGTTATAGTATTCAGAGTATGTACCTAACCAATCAGAGTACAGCATCAAACGGCGCAAAATTCAAATTCATAGTATACAGGGTGTATCAAAAATAAAAACTATACAGGATGAGCCAAAATAAAAGAAGTCTAAGTAAAAATCATGCGCAGTATATCCTCTACTAAAGCAGAAAAACATGCGCAACAGGCCTGTTTATAGAAAAAAACATGGCGGTCAGTAAAATTTAAAAGAAAAGAGGGGAAATTCAAAGCCATATTATACAGGGTGTATCAAATTAAAAGCTATACAGGATGAACCAAAATAAGAAAAGAAGTCCTAAGTAAAAATCCTCTACTAAAGCAGAGAAATATGCGCAACAGGCCTATTTATAGAAAAAAAAAACATGGCAGTCAGTAAATATTTAAAAGAAAAGAGGGTAAAATTTAAATTCATAGTATTCAGGGTGAATCAAATTAAAGCTAGTGTTAGAAACACTTTCAATTTTACTTATTTACTAAAAAAAAACTTAACTGTTATAAAATTATTATTTGTGGTAGTACATATAAGGTTCCACGACCGTGGCTCTGCATAATCTGTCCCGTTTCTCTCCGATGCCGTCAGTAGGCAATAGGACGATTGAGCCTATCCCCTCCACTTTCCCTTTTGCCTATGAGGCCAACCAATCACAGCGCTCCGTTGCCGGCGCTCAAGCTCCAGGCCATGCCCCTCTCGGCATCCGTCAACTACAGGTGGGTAGGCAACCACCCCGGCATCAGACGGCAGGTACCTCAGCAGCCGTACTGTAGGTAGGTAACCACCCCGACATACCCAGCAGCCACCCCGGCAGGTAGGCAGCCACCCCAGCAGCCGTAACGGTAGGTGGGCAACCACCACGGCATACTACGACAGGCACCAGGACCTCAGTCTATTCCTCGCGGCGACAACTACAGGTGGGTAGGCAACCACCACGGCATTCTACGACAGGCGCGTCGTCGCGGCGACAAATCACCTGGACGCAACCAAGCCAACCTTCCAAAATTACTGCGTAAAAGGACTCCAGTCATTTAGGATATTGCTGTGAGCGTTTCGCGCCTTTACAACATATGTTACCACCACGGAGCCATTGATAAAAATTTAAGAATTTAGTATAACAATTTCAACGTAGATAGTATTAAAGCTTCAATAATATTACGTACATTAGCCTTCATGGCCAAACCTTCATAACTAGTATCATTCCGAAGAATACCAAAAATATTTATAGGCTTCACTCTAACCTCACTCTTGTCAGAATAACGCACGTCTGTATCACAGGCCATGTTACACTGACCATCAACCTTCAATATTAGGAATAATTATTAGATAATCGTAATTTTTATTTATTTTATTTATTTATTTATTTATTTAATTGAATACAACACCCTACAGGATAAACCTAGTTAAAGGGTGAGGAGAACAGGCAGAGAGAAAAAATATAATAAGTACAAGTAATATCTATACCTAGGCACTCACAACTTCACAGGAAAGTACAGTAGGTCAGACAAATAGGTACAAAAGTACAGAAAAATTTAAAAGATGCAAAAATAAACTTCAAATACAATTATCACAGATAAACAACTAAAATATGCATATATACATATACATATATATTTACACATATATACACATATCTACACATACATACATAAATCACAACAGGAGACAGCGATTAATGTAAAAGTATTTCGTAAAATTACAGATTTGGAGGTAAATAATTATTTTTCTTAATTTGAGAAATAGAACAAAAAAGTATATCAAGCGACTCCTCTATATTATTATAATTTCGTATCATTTGAAACATGGGGGATGAGGTCATCCTATTAGTTCTGGCACATGGCAAAGTTAACAGATGGTGATTTCTTACATTAAACTGTGGAACCTTAAAATACAACATAGATAGAAGCTGTTCCGATTTAATAAAGTTATGTAGTATGTTATATAAAAATAATACCGAGGAGTTAGTTCTGCGGGCAGCCAGGCTTTGAAGACCAAAGCGTTGTAACAAAAGCTCATTTGGCGTTCCTCTAGGTACAAATGTGCTGTCAACTTGGAAACTGGCAGATTTCATAAACCGTCTTTGAATGCGTTCAAGGGCATTAATATGAACATTATATATAGGGGACCAGACACAAGAGGTGTATTTCAGCTTTCAGATATAGCAGCTTGAGAGTATCGATGTTTCGGAAATCCTTACAGTTACGTAGTACAAAGCCTAAGCTTCTGTACGATGATTGAGTAACAACCTGAATATGTTGATTAAATGTCATCTTTGAATCAAACGTCACGCCGAGGTCTTTAACAAACTCAGGTCTAAAAAGAGAAATATCATCCAGCTTGTAGTCATACGAGATCTTGAAAACCTTACGACTATATGACATAATATTACACTTGCTCGCATTTAATGGTAATTTGTTAGTTTGGCACCATTCGCCAATCTTAACTAAGTTGGACTGAAGATGTAAACAGTCTTCCAGAGATTCGACATTTATAAAAATCTTCAGGTCATCCGCAAACAGCAAATAATTTACATCTAGGTCGTTCACTACGTCATTGATGAATAAAATAAAGAAAATTGGACCAAGACCCGACCCTTGAGGTACACCAGAAACTTGGCTAAATTCGAAAGATTTATGCCCCTGAATTTGTACATATTGAATTCTGTCCGTGAAGTAAGAGTCGATTAAGTTCAGTATTGGGTTAGAAAATCCATATGAGCGTAACTTACGTAGAAGAATTTTGTGATTGATCCTATCAAATGCTTTAGAGAAGTCAGTGTAGAGGACATCTACCTGACTTCTCCGGTCTAAAGCCTCACTGACAAACTGGGTTTTGCAGACAAGGTTCGATACCGTAGATCGCCCAGCAACAAACCCATGCTGAGCTTCAGAAATTAGATGTTGAGTATGATACAAGATGTGTTTTTGCAAAATAGTTTCAAAAATCTTACAGAAGTTGGATAGTATTGCAATCGGACGGTAATTAAGAATGTCATTACGATTTCCTTTTTTAAATATAGGACAAATTCTGGACTTTTTCCATAGATCAGGAAATACAGAAGTTTTCAAAATCGAGTTAAATAGAATGCTAAGCGGTTTACTGAAAATATTAGCACAATCCCGTATTAAAAAAGCTGGAATTAAATCAGGTCCTGAGGTCATATTTGGTTTCATTCTTTTTATTGCAAGTATGATGTCACTCTCGGTTATCACCGATAGTGTAAAGGGATTTATATAGTTGTTATTTGAAAAATCAGGTGCAATAGGGTCATCAGCAACAGTGAATGAGTCGGAGAAATACTTAGCAAATGTGTTAACTATCTCAGAGGGACACTCGATATTTTCGTTGTAATACGTCATAGACAGTGGTATAGAAGATGGCTTAGATTTACTGTTTATAAATGTCCAGAACTTATTAGGATTCACCTTTATATCATCCTCGACAGTCTGAGTGTATTCCTTATACGCGGCGGCAGTCAGTGATTTAACTAGAGTTCGGAGTACTTTGAAAGCATTGTAGTCATTTAGTGCTTGACTTCCTTTGTAAGTTTTCCACGCTTTATTTTTTAATTTAATGTTATGTATAATATGCCCATTAAACCACACTGGATATTTTGACGTATTACTTCTTTTTTGAGGAACATGATTAGTTAAGACAAGGTTGAGTGTTTCATAAAAGCTCGACAACGCTTTGTCGACAGAGCTAACCTTCGTAAGTATTTACGGTATTTTTACCGTATAAACGCATAATTTGTTTGTGTATCTCCATAAATTGTGCCTTTTATAATTTTAGAGAAGTAATTTGTATGGCAGTAATAGGAAAACCTAACCCCAATTTGTGGAAATAGTTGAGATTCTGTAGTATATAATTTATATCTCCATGAGCTATTAGTAGATTGAGTGAACTTATCAGTATGTAGATAGCCGAAAATCTCGTTATATATCTAATTCTATATAGTGACCTAAAGGACAGAGGCTGCTTAAAGGTAGTAGGACCCCCAAGCAAACCTGTTTGCTAGGTCATTTGGGCATAAACATTAAACATAAAGATTTAAGAATTTCGTATAACAAGCAAGTGGGGTGCGAAATAAGCTAGTGGTGAGTTATAAGATATAGTATTAAAAAAGAATATGTAATAGATGTAGGTGGTAAGATAATGGGAGGGAAGAGCATACGCAGACCCTCTTTGTTAAAATTTAATAATTATGTAAAATAATAATGCTCTTTTAACATTAAAGTTCTTATCTAATAAGTAGACATTACTAAATGCGTGTGAATTATAACCTATCATTTCGAAGTATAACTTAATATCTCTAACGTTACTTTTGTCACAATCAAGCATGTCTGTTCACTATCATAGGCCACAAAACACCGGCCATACATTACAATACTACAGCTCCTTACAATATCAATCAATCAATATAAATAAGTAATAATAATTAGGTGAGCTGAAAACCCCTGTCTGCGTACCAAGATTTAAAAAATTGTAGCAAAACTTTATCCACATTATCCTCGTCATCCTTACTCGTTATCCTCGTTATCCTTGCACGATATCCTCGTTATCCTCGTTATCCTTATTTACGTGACGGTTACCCTTAATGTTGCCCTTAATGTTAGCCTTATTAGCCTTAATGTTAGCCTTATATTCGTGTAGGTTAGCCTTATTAGCCTTAATGTTATACTTATTAGCCTTAATGTTAGCCTTAATATTAGCCTTATTAGCCTTAATGTCAGCCTTATTACCCTTAATGTTAGCCTTATTTTCGTATCGGTTAGCCTTATTACCTTTAATGTTAGCCTTATTTTACGTGACGGTTAACCTTATTTCAAACTGACCCTACATCTGTCCCGTTAGTTGAAAACCCCTATCTCTCTATCTCTGTCAATTAGACAGAGAGAGAGAGAGAAAGAAAGAAAGAAAGAAAGAAACAGAGAGAGACACACACACACACAGAAAGAGAAAAAGGGATAGGTAAAACGGTAGTGTTCTTACTCGCCCACTTTGATAAGAAATCTTTACCATACTTATTAGCTGTTACTTAAAAACTATAAAGGACAAAGTGACTTTTATTAAAAGTTTTAAATTATTAATATTATTTACGTGTATAAAATTGAGGTATCAACTCTTATAGAACAAATATATTATTAAAAAACTCAGCGTGAATTAGGAGCTTTTCTTCTTCAATTTATTCTTCTACTAGTTGGATAGGTAACAATTTGGACACCCGTACGTATATACCTGACTCCTGTGTGACAACTGCCCCCTTTGTAGTGATGTCTTACAGACATCGGAGACGGTACAAACCCATGAACCCATGAGTCGTGTTGTACAAGCCGTATAGCTACCTTTTTACATAGACCTCAGCGAGGTGACACACAACCAACTATTGAAAAACATGAATTTTATCTAATCATATCTACTAAAATCTAAATGAAGTACTAAACCATAATTTTGATGAATTTGTATTTAAACGAGATATAAACTGCACCTACTAGACTGCGCCCTACCACGGTATATATAGCATCGCATCGGAACCTTGCCATCTGAGTGCCTTAAGGTACAGTTCATAACAAGCACAAACAAAATTACACCTAAATCAAAGTTAGTATCACTGGTATAAGACCTATAATCTAAAGATCTAAACTTATAAAATGTAAATTTTGCCTTGAAAAATTATTGCTTTTCTAGATCAGACTGGTATATTAAATCAGCATATACTCTAACCTAATTGTCAAGAGAAAAAACACAATAATATGCAATATTAAAATTGAAATAAAAGTTCTATAATAGCAGGAAATAACGAAACTGTGATATCAGTGACCTCTATTGTCTTACAAAACTTAAAATCCTTATATCTCGTAAACGCGTGTGAATATTGAAAAAATCTCCCCGCTACCCCCCTGGTTCTGATTGGTAGTCCTCTACCAATAGAAAAAAGTCCCAAACTCGTATGACAAAAAACAAAAAAAATTATAACTAACGATAAAATCGTTATAACTAGTAAACACGTGCGAATATCGAAAAAACAATTGAAAAAATCCCCCCTCCCCCTAGTTCTGATTGATAGTCTTCCACCAACAGAAAAAAGTCCCAAGCTCGTATGACAAAAAACAAAAAAAAGTATATATTCATATATATCAAATGACTCGTAGCGACATCCGTGATAATAATTTCAAACTATTTTCAATCTAATAGCGAAAGCAGGATTCTATCTGCGCTAGGAGGCCACAAGAGGTCTCTACTATATGGCGGCAAATTCAAATATCTGAGAAATTAGCGGGTAAATTTAAACGCAGCAAAAGTAAGAGCTGTCATGGGCGCAAGAAGACTTTGCTGTAGTCTGGCGGTAAATTCAAATATCTGAGAAATTAGCGGGTAAATTTAAACGCAACAAAAGCAAGAGCTGCTGCCATGGACGCAAGGGGTCTCTGCTGTAGTCTGGCGGCAAATTCTAATATCTGAAATTGGCTGGTAAATTCAAACACAACAAAAGACACATCCAAGTCAAGAGGATGTAAAATCTTACGTGGACAAACTAGTGTGTTTTTAATGAAACAAAAACTAAAATTCTTGAAAAAATTTACTCTTTAAAACAACTAGAGACGAATTTTCTGTAAATTCAATATTTCAGCTTCATGACGTCAGATTCAAGTAAAATCTTTTGTGGGCATACCAGGCATCGAATAGGATTGTTTAACATAATATGCCAAAAGGGCCTAACCTTAAACTTTGTGCGTTTTTATTGAAACAAAAACTAAAATTCTTGAAAAAATTTACTCCATAAAACAAGAGATGAATTTTCTGCAACTTTAATATTTCAGCTGCATGACGTCAGATTCAAGTAAAATCTTACGTAGGTGTACTAGACATCAAATAGGACTGTTTAACGTAATATGCCAAAAGGGCCTAACCTTAAACTTTGTGCGTTTTTAATGAAACAAAAACTAAAATTCTTGAAAAAATTTACTCTATAAAACAACAAGAGTTGAATTTTCTGTAAATTCTAATATTGAGCTTCAATTGACTTTTTTCACTCTTAGAATGAAAATTTGGCTAAATTAGTATTCTAGACGTCACCGAAAGTAGTCATTTTATGATGGACTCCTCACTAAGACTTAGATGTTGGATATGAATGATCTTTCATATCTTTCCATTGCATAAATTTATTGTATTTAGATATTGTAATTGTAATGCAAGGTATTTACTTATTGTAGTTTTTAAGTATGTACGTAGTTTCTAAATTTGCATATTACTTGCATTTGCGAAACTGCTTAGTTAGTACATATTGAATAATGTTTAGTAAGTAAGTCAATGCACTGGGAAGTTCAATAAAACATACATGACATGTAAAACAGCGATCAGGATCGAATAAACGATTTATGTAGTAACAACATCCGACGTTTCAATCATCTTTTACATGGCGATCCTGCCAAGTTTATTGTACAAATGTAGTGTGAGTTTGTGAGTTAAGTGACATGATCAAAAACTATTACATGATTGTAAAATGGTACATATAGCAAATTAAAACAACACAACAGGACACAAACATATAAACGTCTTTATTATATCACTCTAATGTCTCCAAAAATAGTAAAGTAAAATAGTAAAGAGTAAACATGGGACATTCACAATCTAAGGAACAAGACGTTAGTGAAAATGGAGTTGTTAATTCCAACTTCATTGTAAAAGAGTACAACGTATCAATGGACGTTAAAGTAGTACTGTATATCATCATGGGTATGATGGCGGCGTTTTTAGCACTAAAATTGTGCCGAGTACACAAGAAGAAAGTAGAGAGCCAGCTGCGGCGAAATATGGCGCTTTCCACAATCTCCGTGGTCCCCTCAGTAGCACCCTAGTGCCCTTCAACTAACACGGACTACCCACATAGATCGACCACCAAATTGTGCCACAAAAGTGTAGTTTTAGGTGAATTTCCGATAGTGTCAAGTGCAAAACGAAAGGAACTATTGAAGGTATTCTGTTTAGTTTCATATATAATATTAGATATAGCACTAAGTATTACATTAATAATTCGAATTTCAATTTCTGAGTTTACTATAACATATGTATTTTATGATTATCACATATGCCTATTTTAAACTTCTATGTCTACCAACTGGGAACGGATCAACCAAAGATTGCTCAAATTTAGGGACGATGTTATTAATCAGTCTAAACGCGCGATAAAGAAAGAAGTACCAAAAAGTGATCTCGTTAGAATTGAAATCCGAGATACTCTTGTGAAATTATTTAACGAGACAACACAATTTCTAAATATATACTGGACTAACTTAGATAATTCGCAAAGAAGTGAAGCTAAAGATATTTTTGCAGTAATTAGAAATAAAGTAGTCAAATCATTCCACATATTAAACGTTAAATACAAAGTTCCTGTAACTTGTGTAGAGCAAATTGACCCTTTAATACTTGACGAAGATTTTACACCAGACGAGGTAACAATGGCACTGTCAAATTTAGATTTTTTTAACCTAGCTAGCAAAATAATTCCACAAGAATTTGACGGTTCTCATAGTAAATTACAATCATTTTTGGATGCTCTAACTCTACTTGATCAAAATTCCCAAGACCATGCTGTTAATGCTGTCGCTTTCGTCAAAACCCGTCTATCTGGTAAGGCTCGTGATATAATCTCAACAGAAACGACACTTCTAGAAATAATTAATACTCTTAGAAATAAAATTAAAGGTGAAAGTTCGTATTGTTTAACATCCAAACTATTAAATTATAGGCAAAACCATAAAGATGCTGTAAGTTATGCAGCACAAGTCGAATCTTTAGCGGAAAACCTAAAAAGAGCATTTATTAGTGAAGGAGTACCTTCCGAGGTAGCGGGGAAGTACTCCACAGGACAAGTCGTAAGATCTCTAAGTAACAATTCAAATTCTGAGAGAGCACGAATTGTCATGGAAGCCGGTACTTTTAGTACAGTACATGAAGCCATCACGAAATTTATTAATGTCAATACCAATTCAGAAACTAGTACTTCAAATGTGCTTTATGCTAGACAAAACCATTCTAATTTTAGACGTCACCATAATCGTGGCAGAGGGCAACTTAATCGTAACAATTTCACTCAATGGCAAAATAATCATGGCAGTCGTGGACGCGGAAATAATAGGTATCAAGGACATTATATAGGTAGAATAAATAACGGGTACAGATCCAATAATTATGTTAGAGGTACATCGAGAGACATAAGGGTTGTCGAAGCAAACCGGGATCCGGGAAACGAATTGGACCCCCAACAGGTTCGATTGGGGGAAGAAATGTAAATATTTTCCATTTTGATCTAACATTTTCAAATTTTGTCGTATTTTTTACAAAAATGACCGGTTCAGAAAACAAGTTTTTAATCGACACAGGCGCTGATGTATCCATTTTTAAAAGAGGAAAAATTAATCCTAACGAAATGTTAGATATTTCTAATCCTATCCAAATAAAAGGTGTGACAGAAGGTGTAATTAAATCTTTAGGAGTCATACAAACTGACATTTTTCTCGAAGGTTACAAATTAAAACATAAATTTCACATTGTTGATTCAAATTTTCCAATTCCGGCAGATGCAATCCTAGGCAGAGACTTTCTGACCAGATATAGATGTAATTTAGACTCGTACTGGACTATGTCTATTAATTTAGGTTATAAACAAATTACTGTTCCAATACATAATTGCCCAGGAGATTATTCTCTAGTCATCCCTCCTAGGTGTGAAGTAATAAGAAAAATAACGAGTTTAAAAAATCTTTCTCAGGATTCTTTAGTAGTAAACAAAGAAATTAACCCTGGCGTTTTTGTTGCTAGAACAATAGTGTCAAAGGATTGTCCTTTAGTAAAAATTATCAATACAACATGTCAAACTGTCATTTTAGAACATGTCGAACTGGAAACAATAAGCCTTGATCAATTTAACATTTATAAAATAGAATCTGAAACTAATAACCGTTTTTCAAAATTGATGCAGCAATTAAATACAGATGAGGTTCCGGATGATGTTAAGGACAAACTAGTGCATTTGTGTAAACAATTTTCAGATATTTTCGCACTTAAATCGGATAAATTAACGATTAATAATTTTTACAAACAACGGTTACAGCTAAAAGATAATAATCCAGTTTATATAAAAAACTATAGGACGCCTAGGGCTCAAAAAGATGAAATTAACAAGCAAGTCGAAAAAATGCTAGACGATGAAATAATAGAGCCATCAATTTCGGAATTTAATAGCCCGGTCCTACTAGTTCCTAAAAAGTCTACAAATGGTAACAAAGCTTGGCGTCTAGTAATAGATTTTCGCCAACTAAACAAAAAACTTGTTGCAGACAAATATCCTCTCCCTCGTATAGACGACATATTAGATCAACTTGGAAGAGCTAAATGGTTCTCTGTAATTGACTTAATTTCAGGGTTTCACCAAATCCCCTTAGATGACGAATTGCGTAATATAACTTCTTTTAGTGTAGATGCTGGATCTTTCAGATTTACAAGATTGCCTTTTGGATTGTCAGTCAGTCCCAATAGTTTTCAAAGAATGATGTCAATAGCTTTTGCAGGAATTACACCTGAAAAAGCATTTCTCTATATGGACGATCTAATAGTAATAGGCTGTTCACAAAATCATCACTTAACCAATTTAAAAAAAGTTTTTGAGACATGTAGAAAGTACAATTTGAAACTAAACCCCGACAAGTGTAAATTCTTTAGAAACGAGGTCACGTATCTAGGTCACAAAATTACAAACAAAGGTATACTACCAGACGACTCTAAATATGATATTATAAACAAATATCCTATTCCGCAAACTGCTGACGAAGTAAAGAGGTTCGTCGCGTTTACTAATTATTATCGTAGATTTATACCTCGATTCGCGGAAATAACAGCACCATTAAATAAATTAACAAGAAAAAATGCTGAATTTGTTTGGACGGCTGAGTGTCAATATTCTTTCGATGCACTCAAAAAGTCATTAATTTCTCCCCAGATTCTGCAGTACCCTGATTTTTCTAAACCTTTTATAATAACGACAGATGCCTCGAACGAAGCCTGCGGGGCGGTACTTTCTCAAAATTTTAATGGTCAAGAATTACCAATTGCATACGGGTCGCGTGCGTTTACAAAAGGAGAAACTCATAAACCAACCATTTTAAAGGAATTAACCGCCATATACTGGGCGATAAAATATTTTCATTGTTATATTTATGGAACTAAATTCCTTATAAAAACAGATCATCGACCCCTAGTATATTTATTTTCCATGAAAGACCCAACATCTAAACTTACTAGAATTCGCCTAGAACTGGAAGAATATGATTTCGAAATACAATACGTGAAAGGCAAAGACAACGTGTGTGCCGATGCGCTGTCTAGAATAAACATAGATAAACTTAAAGGTATACATAGCAATATATCACAAGTACTCGCAATTACGCGGTCAGCGACAAAAAGTGATAAAACACACCAACATAATCCATCAGTGAACTTACCTGCGAAGCCTAATGTTTATGAAACATTAGATAATTTTGAAACGATAAAACTGCCCCTATTACAATTTCAAGTTAAACCTACATCTCTTAGGATGATGATTAGGTATAAAAGAAAGTTGAGCTCTCAAAAGACATTTTCAATTGTTAATGGCAATATTGCATTAGAGCACATATTGCATCAGCTACAAATTATTGCTGACGATTGTAAATTCGAAAAATTGAAATTAAGCCTAGACGATGATATATTTAAACAGTGCACTGTTAATCAATTTAAGCAATTAGGGCATAGATATTTAAACAATCTTACTATTATTCTTTGTAACGTAAGAAAACTGATCACCGATAAAGATGACAAATTAAAACTTATAGAAAAATTTCATGATAATCCATTGTTAGGGGGACATTGCGGCCAAAAAAGACTGCTAAAAAAGTTAAAAACTTCCTATATATGGAAAAATATGTCGCGCGATGTTGCCAAATTTATAAAAAAGTGCCATAAATGCCAAATTAATAAGGTTAAAATAAAACAACCCGAGCCATTGGTAATTACCCCAACTCCTCAAAAACCTTTTGATATTGTCTGCATAGATACAATCGGTAAATTCCCTAAATCAAACGAAGGGGATGAATATGCTGTTACAATACAGTGTGAATTGACAAAATACATAGTAGTGATTCCAATACCAAACAAAGAAGCATAAACCGTGGCTAAAGGCATTGTTGAAAGTTTTATTCTTGTATATGGCCCCATGAGAGAAATTCGTACAGACATGGGAGGTGAGTATAAGAATCAAATCTTCGACAATATAACGAAATAATTACAAATAAATCACAAAATATCAACTGCCTATCATAGTCAATCGATTGGGGGATGCGAAAGAAACCATAGAGTTTTTAATGAGTACATGCGTATGTATATAAATGAGGCCAAAACTGACTGGTCCACTTGGAGTCGATACTATGCATTTTGTTACAATACAACCCCGAGCACTTATCACAATTATACACCGTTTGAGTTAGTATTTGGGAGAAAGGCAAATCTTCCTGAACTATTAAGGGGATCATACGTCGAGCCTCTATATAATATAGATGCGTACGATCAAGAGCTTCGATATAGGTTACAATTAGCGCACAAAAGGGCGAAGGAATCTCTCGAAAAATCTAAGTTAGACCGTAAAACTCAGTTGGATAATAAAGCAACAAATCTCCAGCTAAAGCCAGGAGATCTAGTCTCGGTAACCAATGAAACTCGTCACAAATTTGACCCTTGGTATAATGGTCCTTTCCCTGTAGTTAGTATTGAAGAACCGAATTGTACTATTAAAGACAATAAAGGTAGAGAAACCATGGTACATAAAAATCGAATTCGAAAATATGTAAATAAGTAAATTAAGTATTAGATAAGGACAGGCCTGTCATCATAATATGTATAAACTAAGGTGTTAGATTAAATTAGATTAGAATTTCAAACTAAGATATAACAAGGTTTGTTTATTTTATCCTAACTAGAGAATGCTCTTCACAAATGGCCATAGTGGGGGTCATTCTCCTGAAAGGGATGGTGTAATGCAAGGTATTTACTTATTGTAGTTTTTAAGTATGTACGTAGTTTCTAAATTTGCATATTACTTGCATTTGCGAAACTGCTTAGTTAGTACATATTGAATAATGTTTAGTAAGTAAGTCAATGCACTGGGAAGTTCAATAAAACATACATGACATGTAAAACAGCGATCAGGATCGAATAAACGATTTATGTAGTAACAACATCCGACGTTTCAATCATCTTTTACATAATTACTTCTTTTATAGATGGTGTAATCAATAAAAATATGTATGATACGTAATTTTAGGGTATTTTATTTCAAACCTAACCTAGAAATAAAAAGAATAACTAGATTATATTAATACTCTATGTAAGAACTTGTTGCAAACATTTTTATCCATGACAATTTACAATCAGATTACAGCTTTAGGACCACGAGACCCTGACATCCAGATTACAGCATTTAAAGTATCTCTCCTACCCAATCAGCTTAGTATTAAAATGGCTTGAAATTCAAATTATTAGTATACAGGGAGTATAAAAAAATAGAACTATATAGGATGAACCAAATAAGAAATTGTCCTAAAAAATTCATGAGCAGTAGGTAAGCCTTTTGTTTACAGAAAATTATGTACGATGTAATATGAGGAAAAATTACTACTACTACTACTACTATTACTGGATAATAAAATACTGAGAGCTAAGTAGTTTTGAATAATAATAATAATAATAATAATAATAATAATAATAATAATAATAAAACTATAGAGGAAATTTAAAATTGTATTTATTAACCTTCTACAAGATATATTCTACAGGTCGAAACACTTTAACAACACACAACTGTACAACAACTGACAACAAAATGACATGTGACTAATTATTTAAACAAATTGATAAAATGAGCTGTTAAAATTCACAAGCTGATCAAACCAAACTTTAGTTCATTAATAGTAATATTACATTACAATTATTTTATCCTAAGATTAGCTATATTTTCAAACAACAATCTGTCAGTTATGAGTTTTTTTTTTGTGTTATTAGTACCATAAGGGAAATATTACAAAGTTAATATTTCGTAATGAAAATTATAATTGACCTTTATTTTAAAATTTCAATTAAGTGAACTAAAATACCATAACTACCTCCTTATCTCGTTTCCATTACAATAGTGGTCTGACGTATGTATGCCTGTTACGTAATTGCATATCAAATGTACGTTTTATCACAAAATTTCTTCACTCCCAAAAATTATTTTAAGAACATTAATTCTACAGCTAAATAATCATAAAGTTTAGAAAACAAAAGAGAGTAGATACGAGGAATGCCAAAGGACTGTGCAAAAGTAAATTATGCTGCCACTTCGTCAATTATTTAGTAGTAGACTGAAAATCTAAAAGTCCCTGTTTCGATTCCTAGTTTCAACATATTATGCTTTTCTTATTTGAAATACCACCAAGTATTAAAAATGCTGAAACTGATTTTGTATAAATACATCAAATGTATTGAAGAATATTAGTTTAGTACTTCAACTTTACCAGCACCAAGGTATACCTAACGTATAGTTTTTATTTTATCATAGTTACCGAGATTTATGCTATCACCGAATTCAAGAAAGTTCTTCAATTTGCCTTTATTTTTCAATTTACATTTATTTTTCCTTTTAGTTTTTAGTACAGAAATATTTATTGTTGAGTTTAAAGCTTAGTTGCGATTCCAACAAAGGTTATGTAACTGTAGAAGGTCAAAAATCAACTATCGCAGTCAAGATTTTGTAGTACTGAAGATTCTGTAGAATATGCCTGTTCCAGTGAAATATAAATGTATCAAATGCGTTGGAGAAACCGAACTACCTATCACCAGATGTATTCCATGTGAAAGTGAAGAATTTTTTGCGAATATGGATAAATCAAAACATATCCCAAGCTCTTATTTTAAAAATTGATTTCAAATTAAACTGTTAAAGTGTTTCGACCTGTAGAATATATCTTGTAGAAGATTAATAAATACAATTTTAAATTTCCTCTCTAGTTTTATTATTATTATTATTATTATTTTTTATTTTTTTTTTTTGTTAAAATCCAGTCGGCCGGTTCCCTGTCTCCGATTCTCAGGGTCGGCCGCTGGTGGTAATCAGTAGCTTCTCCTCCCGTCCGTGAGGTAAGTAACTATTGAGTCAGGGAATCGTGTGCCCTAAGTAGACGTAATGAGCCCAGAATGACCGCCTTCTGCATTCTTCCGGCTAAAAGATCTGCCGAGTTTCGGCATGCCGGTATGATCTTCAGTTCCGAAAGCAGTGTATCTCTTGCTCCACCGAGGGCTCCTATTATCAACACCACAAGCTTCACAGTATGTTCTGGATGGAGTCTGCGGAGTTCGAAGAGAAGGTCTCGATATTTCGTCCGTTTCTCCTCCTCATTCAAGACAACGTTGTTCTCGGCAGGAGCCGAGAACTCGATGACAAACATTGTCTTGAGCTGGTGGTCGAGGAGGACTACATCAGGCTTATTGGCTCGAATCTGCCTGAGCGTGGGAAATGAGTAGTTCCAATAAATTCGGCACTTCTCATTCCCCACAACGGACTCAATATCCCCCGGAGCGTATGGCAGCACTGGTGTTTCGTCTATCTCGTACGAGTGCCGCAGAAAGTAGTAGAGTACTCGTAAAGCCGCATTGTGTCTATGGATATAGGTCGAGACAGCATATGCCGAACAAGCGGAGAGCAGATGCATAATTGTCTCCGGCGCCCTATGGCAGGCCCTGCAGTTGACATCAGGGACCTCCATACCCATGACACGGCTTCGACAGACGAGGGTGTTAAATACACCATCCTGGCAAGCCTTTATGAATCCCTCGGTCTCCGACTTAAGCCCCGCTGACCTTAAGAAGGCAAAGGTCAGCCTTTCGGATAAGCCATGGTCTTATAGAAGGCACCGTGCAATGGCTAATCCTTATGCAGCTGCAGAAGATTACGGCCTTCTGCAGCTTTAACTTGGGCTTTCAGCTGAACGGGTCCCAGCTCGATGACAGAGTCTGGGTTTCTCCGTTCAGCGTCGAAGATGAGACCGAGTTCATCAGCTTTTCTTCGTGCTGCCTTAAATAGAAATGCTCCGACCCCTGCATTTTCATGGTCTTGGACCATGCAGAGGAGTGGATCCGAACTCCTGATCCACCTTGCAGGCTCCATCGAGTACCATTCTGCTGTTCAGACACTCCAAACTTAAGAGTCCTCGGCCTCCCCGATGTCTTGGGAAGTACAACCGTGGAACGGACGACCTAGGATGCAAACTCCTATTGAGATGCATCATTTTTCGTGTTCCTATGTCGAGTTGTCGCAGCTCTTCTTGTGCCCATTTCACTACTCCGAAGGAGTAGAGGAGGATCGGAACGGCAAGCATGTTAGTAGCACTCACCTTATTCTTACCCGACAGTTCTGAAGACCAGATCTGCCGGCGGCGGTGTCTATACCTGCCGCGGAGAGCGTTTTTTACTGTAGCAGCCTCTTGGGTGGAGCGTTACTCGACACCCAAGTAGGTATACGTCTCTTCGACATCCAGATGATGTAGGATGCTTCCATCCACGAGCTGCGCATCTTCGCCATAGAAGCCACATCACACCACATCGTCCTCTCTTGAGATGAACCAGTGCACATTTGTGCCACAATAGATCTTCTAGGTCGCGGTGGACCAGGCCAGGGGGCCGACTCCTATATAAATCTAATCTAATCTAGCCAAAATTAAATTGAAATTTCTATATAATTTGCCAATAAGGCTAAAATAATTAAAATAAATTTTAAGCTTACTGTAGCAAAAAAAACGTAGGCATCAGTAGTAAAGTTAATATCAAAAATTGGGTTAAGATTTCCAGCAAAGATAATTTGTTAATAAATATATTGGATACACAATCCATACCTGTTAAATTTGGGAAATATGTTTATTAGTTATTAAATCTTACAATTTATACTGTTATTACAAACTTTAATAAATAATAATCATTCAAATACGAAAATTCTCTTGCAAATGTGAAATATAAGAAACACAAAATATATTTTGACAGTTCGATTACAAGTATCTTCGATGACGTCACAAAGGCGGATGACAAAATTGAGCGATCGAGCAATTCTGTAAACAGTTAATAATCCTTGGATGATGCGGCCTCTTGAATTTCAAAACTAGCGGCAGCGTTAGGTTTACCGCAGTCTTTTAACCCTCTGAATATCAAGGTGTATTTTTCGGGTATAAATTTCCCAATGTTTTTCTCGATGACCTCCAACGCCCTTTTATGTAAAAACACAAGATGTTTTTCTAGTTCCACCAATGGAGCTCTACCAAACCTTGTACTAACAATTTTTATATGTACAATTGGTAATGGTACATGCTCAGGTAGGTCCTGAAGTTTTATTGTTGCTTTGCTTCGAAAAGTTACTATGGAATTAATTTCATGTAGATCCATACTACAAATAAAATAGAAAAAATCTGGTATAACAATAAAGTCTTTGATGAAAAAAATCTTAATATTTAAATAATAATGATAATTACTCACTCTCATGCGTTGAAGATGTCTATCTTGCTTTGTTGCGTTAATAATACCAGTTTTGGGTAATATACACTTTTACTTGGGTTGATTAATGTCACAATTGGTAAAAACTACTTTGTACTATTAACAATGCTGAGCGGGATGTAAATACTGCTAGACGATTGTGTGCTAAACTGATATTTCAACATCGATTTAACTATTTATAGGAACCCTCTGTGTCACATGATAACAAAGCCGTACCATGTATGTGTGCAGCGAGTGATAATAATTAATATTCCAAGAACCGTGGCTTCAGCAAATAAATCTTATCGCATTTTTACATATCATTTCCCGTTATTATAGAACTAGTTATATCAGCGTCCAGCTGACGCATCTTTATTTTATCTTATCCATTGCTCTGTTTATTCGTACAATGAAGACCATTGTCTATTGTATTAGAAATACCACGTGTGCGGCGAGTGATGATAATTAATTGCTGTAAAACGCGGCTTCTGCGAATAAATCTTATCACATTTTACATATTTCCTGTTATTGTACTTTATTTTTATCTTATCGTTTGCTTTGTTTATTCGTAGAATGAATACCATTGTCTATTGTACCTATTAAAAAATATGTCAAGACCATTGTGTATTGTATTAGAATAAATGCACTGCTACCGCATTTCCTGTGCAGTTGTGGATTCTTTCATTTATGTGTATGTACTTGTGGAGAGAAAACGTGCTTTGGCATTTAAATATTCATAATATGGTTTATCGAATATAATATTTTAGTGTCTATTACATTGAAGTAAATGAAAAGAAGGTACTGATTTTTTTTTTTAATTTTATTCTAACAAATAATAAAATTTAAAAACACATGATAACAAAGCCGTACCATGCACGTGTGCAGCGAATGATAATATTATTTCATGTTATTATAGAACTAGTTATATTAGCGTCGAAGTTTAAGGTTAAGCCCTTTTGACATATTACGTCAAACAATCCTATTTGATGTCTAGTATGCCCACGTAAGTTTTTACATCCTCTTGGCTTGGGTGTAGCTTTTGCGCATTTGAATTTACCCGCTAATTTCTCAGATATTTGGATCTCCATGAGAGCCTCTTTTCACATTTTTCTGTATCTTATATAATTTCTGAGTTATATTTGTGATTTTTATATCGAAAACGTTGTAAGTAGATACTTTTCGTGTACCCTGGTATACATACCAACATTTTGTAATTTACACCTGCCCTCGTATAAATTTATGTGAGTTATATTACTATCTCGATGACGTATCTTTATTTTATCTTATCGTTTGCTTTGTTTATTCGTACAATGAAGACCATTGCCTATTGTCTTTCTCTCTCTCTCTCTCTCTCTCTCTGTCTAATTGCTACAATATTTGTAGTAGAGGGATTTTGTATAAATAAGAACAAATAGATGATTGCTCATTGCTTCTAATTATAATTGGAACTTATGTTGAAATCAGATTAATCTATACAAAATTACATCCCGGTAAGTGGTTGTGCCTTTAGATATACTAACATCATGCACAAGTTTTTATCAGTAAAATCTATATTTTAAACACTTTTCTTACTCCACTTTGTAGGAGACAGAACATAGCGTTTTCACTTTGAGAATACTGATTTTATCCTGTCTTTTGAAAATTGGGGTGGGGTGAAACTTATTAACGTCTTTTTGCTATACTTTCTGCCTTACATCATTGTGACTGCAGATCACCGATTCATACAATATTGTGCAATATGGTGTAATAACTTAGAAGTATTAAATATATTTCAAACGTTTTAACCTTGAAATTATATAAGAACTTTAATCACTACATTTATTTGTATTTTTTATCAACACAGCTGTGCATGGCTCCTCTGTTCTTTCATTTCTAATAGTTTATCAGGCTCCCATTATTAATAAATAATATGTTCGCTATAAATTTTTAAGTCTTGGTAAGTCAGACAGGGGTTTTCAGCTAACGGGACTGATGTAAGGTCAGTTTGAAATAAGGTTAATCGTCACGTAAAATACGTCACGCGTACCCGCAAAACATGACGTGTACCCGCCTCACGCAAAATAAGGCTAATCGACACGCAAAAATAAGGGTAACATTAAGGGTAACAATGATAACATTAAGGGTAATAAGGGTAACATTAAGGGTAATAAGGGTAACATTAAGGGTAACAGTGACGTAAATAAGGCTAACATTAAGGGTAATAAGGCTAACATTAAGGTTAATAAGGCTAACATTAAGGCTAATAAGGCTAACATTAAGGCTAACAGTGACGTAAATACGACTAACATTAAGGGTAATAAGGCTAACATTAAGGCTAATAAGGCTAACATTAGGGCTAATAAGGCTAACATTAAGGCTAACATTAAGGGTAATAAGGTTAACATTAAGGCTAACCGTCACGAAAATAAGTCTAACAGTGACGCAAAATAAAGCTAATCGACACGCAAAAATAAGGGGGTAAACGTCATGCAGAACACGTGGTGGTAAATACCTCAAATCATATCAAATATGGCCAAAGAGGATCTGCGCATGCTCTTCCCTCCCATTCTCTTCCCGCTTACATCTATCTATTACATATTCTTTTTTAATAGGACTTATCACCTACGTAAGATATTACTTGAATCTGACGTCATGAAGCTGAAATATTAAAGTTACAGAAAATTCGTCTCTTGTTGTTTTAAAGAGTAAATTTTTTCAAGAATTTTAGTTGTTTTTGTTTCATTAAAAACACACAAAGTTTAAGGTTAGGCCCTTTTGGCATATTACGCCAAACAATCCTATTTGATGTCTAGTACACCCACGTAAGATTTTACTTGAATCTGACGTCATGAAGCTAAAATATTAAAGTTACAGAAAATTCGTCTCTAGTTGTTTAAAGAGTATTTTTTTTAAGAATTTTAGTTTTTGTTTCATTAAAAACGTACAAAGTTTAAGATTAGGTCCTTTTGACATATTACGCTAAACAGCCTATTTGGTGTCTAATACACCCACGTAAGATTTTACTTGAATATGACGTCATGAAGCTGAAATATTAAAGTTACAGAAAATTTATCTCTTGTTGTTTTATAGAGTAAATTTTTTCAAGAATTTTAGTTTTTGTTTCATTAAAAACGCACAAAGTTTAAGGTTAGGTCTTTTTGGCATATTACGTCAAACAGTCCTATTTGATGTCTAGTATGTCCGCGTAAGATTTTACATCCTCTTGACTTGGATATGTCTTTTGCTGTGTTTCAATTTACCAGCCAATTTCTCAGATATTTAAATTTGCCGGCAGACCACAGCAGCAGAGACCTCTTGCGTCTATAACGGGAGATTTTCAATTGATATTCGCACGCGTTTACGAGTTATAAGGATTTTAAGTTCTTGAGCGCGACTTGTGACGCCAGCAGAAAAAATTATTTTTTGTTTTTTGTCGTACGAGTTTGGGACTTTTTTCTATTGGTAGAGGACTACCAATCAGAATCAGGGGGGCGGGAGAGATTTTTCCACTTGTTTTTTCGATATTTGCACGCGTTTACAAGTTATAACGATTTTAAGTTTTTGTAAGGCCAATTTTAGATATTTGAATTTACCGCCATCAGACAGACTGCAGCAACCAATTAGGTGCTGCTACATGTAGCAGCGCCTAATTGCAGCGCCAGCACGTGACATGTCACGTGCCACCTGTCAAAAAGATCTAAGCTTGTAACGTACATTTTAATTTCGTTCCATGAGATTGACTATTATGCACCCCGTAAAACACCCAACCTAATTGTTGGTGGCTTAAGTTCTCGACTTTTGAATTCTGCGTTGGAGAACGCTGATTGGCTAAAAAACGGTGGCCTCAAGCGAGAACGCCGGTGTGATTTAGGAATGAAGGGATAGGCAGTTCCCGTCTTCGAGAGTTGGCACATGTGAGTTATTTTACCTATTTGATATATATAATTTATTCACTTTCATTATTGGTTGCGATTATAATTATTAGTACAGAAATACGATCATAGCGATTTGTTGTTATTATTAAGTAATTATATTTCATATATAATCAGGATTTACCTGGATTTTAGGTAAATTATTTAGGCGTGGTCAGTGAGATTTTTTTGTCATCCTATATGGTTAGAAGTAGTACGATTCGAAACAATTGAATATAGCTTCAATATTATTTTATAAATTTGTAAAGCTGTGCTCTAGGGTGGAGATTATAGTAAACATTGTTTTTTTAAAAAACCAATAAATTTGAGTTTTCTTGCCTCCATTTTGTTTGAATCGGATTGCTACTATTAAGTTCCTTTATCTTATCTTTATCTTGTCTTCTTTTATCTTATAGTTATAATATATGATTGGGAGCTATAGAAAACTGCTAATATCGTAATTTCTGCACTAGGTTAAGTAATTTGTTACTTTGTAGAGATTTTAATAACTCACATGCACTCCGATTAGAGGACTGGAACCTGTTTCCTAATATTTGTAAATTCATTGCTTATTGTTTCTTGGCAACAAATTTGTACAATAAATCAATACAAATTTTTATAACTTGTCACTCTGTCTTCGAAATATTAATGAAATAATTTTTCTCTTTTACCTAATTAGAGTGGTAATATTTCCTTGTTTAACCGGTTATGAAACCGTTGTTTTTGGAATTTTGGGTCAGATGATAGAGGGTTTTTTTGTTGAATTTATTTTTGTTCCTTCTGAACTATTGTATCTTTAAATATTAATGATTAGAGTTTTTATTAAGAATAATTGTCGAGTGGCTGAACTGTAATCAGTTCTTTTGAATGCAATTTTTTGGGTAATTTTATTTGCTTCATTCTGGGTAGGGTCACTAAAGGTTGACAACTTCCAGGTTTTGTATTCCGTTGTTAATTACTTTCCCTGTGAGAATTCACAGAGAATTTTACCAAACCAGATTTGCTGGTACATTCCCTTCAGGAACTTATTTATAATTTTTAATCTTGGCTACACTAGCCGTCAACGTTCATCTATATATTTGTAAATTTTGGGGCACTCTTAACACAAACAATTCTTTGTATGTACTCTTCTGAGACGAGGCTGCTGTAACCTGACTGCAAGATCCATAACCTGCTGAAGAACTCTGGACGCTTACCACCTGCAGATCTCTAGATAAGAGGATTGGACTTAGCCAGTACGTGACCGTCATCTGGACTAGAGCTCTAGCTTCCCCACTTTCCCACGCCAAGTCCACCTGGATCCAATCATCAGCAACAGGTTAAGGGTGAGAGTACTGACCTCAGAGAGAAGGAACGAGATTGCCAGAGTGACCCCGAATCTCATAAAATTTTTGTAAAGTGAGCCCAGCTTAAAATTTCAATTTCACATAATTTTTTTTTCATTTCTAGTAACTATACATAATTTTTCAATTATTGTTCAATAGTAATTTCATTATTAAATTGTAATACTTTTGCTTATTTGATTATAGTGTATTCAACTACATTTTATATAGTTTTTTTGTCTCTTATATCTAAAAATTATCCTGGTGCCCAAATAAATTGTCAACCTTCAAAGCAGTCCTACGAATACTACGCCCTAGTATCATAAATCTCCCTGAGCTACCGGAGCTAATGTCAATGAACTTAAGCTAGTGGAATTGCACATCCCTAGCTTATCTGAGTTTATTGTGACAAGCTTTTATAAATTTAGAATCATGAACCAAGAGCAAGATGCTAAATTCTCAGATATTTGACATTTCCCATACCTAACATAGCGCTTTTTCCGCCAGACACCTGCAATCCCCATACCTAATTTCAGGCCGCCATCTTGACGATAGCGACCTACTGCACATGTTTTTCTATCCGCATTCACGACCAGTTAAAACATTGTTTTTCTATCCGCATTCATACGAGTTACGTCATTGTTTTTTCTATACATTCTTATTTTGGTCATCCTGTATATATATCTTTTGATTCACCCTGTATGCTAAATATTTGAATTTGCCGCAAGACCACAGCAGCAAAGACCTCTTGCGTCCATGACAGCAGCTCTTGTTTTTGCTGCGTTTGTATTTACCCGCTAATTTCTCAGATATTTGAATTTCCCGCCAGACTGCCGCGCCGTGGTCGCCTGAGCTACAACCTTGGGCGCGGCTCGTGACGTGGGCCGCCATCTTGACGAACCTACGTCACACACTCTTGGGGTGCTCTTCTACAGTCCCTGGGGCTCCTACACCTGCGGGGATGCTACAAGAACACGGAGGGATGCTACAAGAAGTCTGCTTCTTCACCCTGAAGCCAATGGTCAGCGGCTCCGCGGTCTAGCTCGATGGTAGCTGGCCATCGAGCTCGCTGTGACCTTGAGACTGCTCTGGATCTGTCCCAGCTTATCTACTGAAGCCGCCACTGATTCTTGTTAAGTTAAATATGAAAACTAATTTTTTTTTTTTTTATATATAGAAAATACCCCTTGAAGGTTATTTTGCTGCTATTACAATCTGATCAAAGGGAGATCAATGAGTAATTTCGTTCTATCCTAATTTAACTAAAGTTGAAAATTTTAGAGCTAAGGTCTTACTCACTAGTGTACCTTAGAGTCTGGTAACTTAATTACACTAACACTAACGTGTAACACTAACACCGCACAATGCTGTGTTTTTATACTGACATAATCACTTCACTAACTCAAAGGGCTTAACCCTCTTGAGCCTTCTTACTATGTTAGTGTTGTCGAGGAGCTGGATGGCCTCGATGTTCACATGTTGATGGAGTCGTTGTTCATGAGTCCGTGCAAATTTATTAATTGTCTGCTCTACAGTGTCCATCTGAAGATCTCGATGAAGGTCGCTGTTTCTGATGTACCAAGGCGCTTTGACGATGTTCCGCAGTACTTTGTTCTGAAACCTTTGAATAATTAATATGTTGCTCTTACTGGCACAGCCCCAGAGCTGTATTCCATAGGTCCATACTGGCTTGAGAATTTGTTTATACAACAGTATTTTGTTGTAAGTTGATAGGCAGGTCTGTCTACCAAGTAGCCAGTACATTTTCTTATATCTGATGTCTAGCTCTTCTCTTTTCTTTTTAACATGGACTTTCCAGCGAAGTCTTGCGTCTAATGTGATGCCTAGATATTTTGCTGAGTTTGCATATGGAATCTGGGCATTGTTCATGTTAATAGGTATTTGTTGTTCTCTTTTATTTGTGAAATTAATCTGCACTGATTTGGTTTCATTCAGCTTGATACGCCATCTTCTGGTCCAGTTATTGATTTGGTTAACTGATATTTGCAGTTTGTTTGCAGCTTCTTCATAGCCCTTTCCTGTCGCAAGAATGGCAGTATCATCTGCAAACGTGGCTATTGTGTTTTGCTCTAACTGTGGTATATCACTGGTGTAGATCAGGTATAAAATAGGGCCTAGGATGCTTCCTTGTGGTACTCCTGCTTTGATTTCTTTTAGTTCAGTGTATGCTTCATCTTGTTTGACTCTGAAGAGTCTATCTGAGATATGTGATTCCAATAATTCTGAGTATTTATATGGAAGTAACTTATTTAGTTTATATTTTAACCCATCATGCCACACTTTATCAAAAGCCTGCGCAACATCAAGGAATATCGCTGAACAGACTTCTTTGTTTTCTAGCGACTTTTCTATTACGTCAGTAATTCTGTGTACTTGATCTAGGGTGGAGTGGCTTTCTCTGAATCCAAACTGGTGAGTTGGGATTAAATTACCCTCATCCATGATTGGTTTCAATCTTTTCAGTAGAATTTTTTCGAACAATTTTGATATTACAGGTAGCAAGGATATCGGCCTATAAGACGAAACTTCATGGGGGGTTTTTCCCTGGTTTGGGTGTCATAATGACTTCTGCCACTTTCCACATTTTAGGAACATACCTTAATCTAAATGAAGCATTAATGAGATGTGTTAGTTTGATTATAGCTTTCTTTGGAAGTTGTTTTAATACCTCTCCAGTGATTAGGTCAAAGCCTGGTGCTTTCTTGGGATCAATGTTCTCTTTTATCTCTTTTGCTACTTCTTTAGGGGAAGTTGGTGTGATGTTTATTTCTTGCTGAGCAGGTATTTCCAACTCTGATAGTTCCTCTCCTGGGTTTGGCTTAAATGTATTTTCAAGATGTTCTGCAAACCTATTTGCTTTTTGCATATTATTCCTAGCCCAGCTACCATCTGTATTTCTGACTGGAGCATTCTGAATTATTGGTCTTTTTAATCCCTTTGTAGCTTTCCAAAGAGAGTAGTCAGTGTTTTTATTATTTGTCAACTCACTGAGGTACTCACGAATAGACTCATTTTTAATCCTTTCTATTTCTCTTTTTAGATGCTGAGTGGCATTATTGAGTCTAGTTTTATCTGCTGGAGCTCTGGTGTAATGCCATTTCCGCCGGAGCTTCCTTTTTTCAGAAATTAAGTCTCTTATTTCCTTAGGATAGTTGTTTCCCTTTGTCCGCTGTATTATAGGGGGGGGGGTATTATTCCATGCTGCTTTCTGTGTATTGGTAACGAACAATTCCACCTCGTCGTCCAGTTGTTCTGCCGTTCTTAATGGAACTGCTAGATCGATCGCATTTTCAAGATCCATACTGAAACTCTGCCAATCTGTTAATTTGCTTGTTAATCTTGGAGCTTTTTCCTTTTGGATAATGGTATCGCTGAGGGTGAGAAGTATGGGAGAGTGATCTGAATTCAGGTCCCATGCTTCATCAACTTGGATATAGACTGCTGATATATTTCGTACTATAAAGAAGTCTATGAGGTCTGGTATTTTATTTCTATCTGTGGGCCAATAAGTTGGCTTGCCAGTTGAGTACGTCTCACATTTTAGTTGAGTCATTGCTTCCATAAATCTTTTACCTTTAGGTGTTGTCAGTCTTGATCCCCAATGAGTGTGCTTGGCATTGAAGTTGCCTCCAATGATAAATCTATGACCTTGAGTATTAAAAAAGTTTAAGTACTGTTCTTTATTAATTGTGTGTCTTGGAGGACAATATACAGATACAACCATGACCTCATAAGTTCTGGTTTTGACCATTACTGAAGTTGCCTGAAATTCTTCAGTCCTGTATCCCAATTCCTCATGATGCATAATCGATTCTCTAATTATTACTGCACTTCCTCCTCTGGCTGCATTTTGGGGATGAATGGTGTGGTAAACTTTATATCCCTTGAATCTAATAAAGGACTCTGCTTGCAATTCTTGTTGGTGTCGAAGCAGACTATTGGCATTCCATTCCATGACCCTTAAATTATTATGCATTATCTTTTCTCTTAGGTAAAGCTCCTTTGGCACTATATTCCAATCTTGTGATACGATCATCCATTTTGTTCAACTTTTCCAATATTTGCTGGAGGGTATTGTTAATGGACGAATCCTTTTTATTGTCTACATCCTCTTCTTTTCTGCCGTTTACTACTTGGGCGAAGGTTTTACACTTTACAACATTATTGTTTCTACTTTCAGGCTTTTTGGGCATTGCACGCTGAGTCTGTTTAGGTAAGTTTGGTTTTTGCATTGTTTTATTTTTCATTTTCTGAATTTCTTTGGCTACTACGCAACCCCTATAGTTAGCAGGATGCTCTTCGCCGCAGTGAACGCATTTTGGTTTATCATCTTTCGGCTTTCCACACTCTGCAGTTAAGTGTTTACCCAGAGACAATAAAAAGACTCTTCAATGATATAGGCAGAATGGAAATTTCTCAGGTTCCAACTTGGAGTGCGCTGGAAGCATGGATACCGTGCAGTCCTATATAAAGATACCGGATTTTGAGTGTATTCTGTGGTATTGTGGTGCCGTGCCATGACTGCCATGATACGTGTAGTTTGTAGTTTTATTTTTTATGGTCCTATAATCACTATTCGATACGACCTACTTTTCTGCAAGTGCTGCATTTACTCAATTATTTCTTTACATTTTTAAAAAGTAAATAATATAGAATATAAGTATAACCTAATAAGTGTGCTAATAAGTAGTGTATATTTCAGTTGATTTTTAAACGTTCCATTTAAATCGAGGGAATATACCCTTGATTTTAATTCGTTTTTTAATTGTGTAATATGGTTTTGTAACTATTATTTTTTTATTTAAGGAATGTTTCATGTAATCTATATGCAGGATATTAGGTCTTATTGAATACATATTTTCTGAAATCGATCCAATGGTTATCGAATCAACCAACCGACCAACCTGACGTCGCATTAGAATAACAAAGTTCTCTATCTGAACATTCAACCATATTGAGAAATCAAAGGCTAAAGTTTGAATAACTTATAATCTATTATAAAATTAATGATATTCAATTGGGATAAATATTATGCAATATTGGGGTAATATTTATCTCAATTGAATATCATTAATTTTATAATAGATTATAAGTTATTCAAACTTTAGCCTTTGATTTCTCAATATGGTTGAATGTTCAGATAGAGAACTTTGTTATTCTAATGCGACGCAATACGAATCATTAAATAAAAGTAAATAAATCTCAAAACTCCCGCGGTTTTTAATATTTCGGGGTTCTGACTTGGAGGGCGCCACAGTGCTTCTTATTGCCAACCGTATAACAGGGTTTTGACTGGTCTTTTTATTGTCTCTGTGTTTACCGGTGCACCTAACACATCGTGGGTCTTTTGCGCAATATCTTTGGGTGTGTCCATATGATTGGCACCGTTTGCATTGCGGTACCAACTTGGATTTCCGAAGGGGTACTATTTCTACATATGTATCTATGATTTTTTTTATTCCATAAATTTTCTCAGTACTTTCATCGTGTTGAAATGTAAGCATAAACATGTTCAGTGGTTGTTTTGTTTTGTACTTTATTTTGGGGACTGCGGCAATAATTTTAAAGTTTTGGCTCTTTAGATCCTCAACTATTTCTTCCGGATTGCAGGAATGGTGCAGTTTGCAGGCCATTACTTTAAGTGGTCTATTCTGCTTGTTTTCATAAGAATGCCATTTATACCTTCGCTCATTTAGGATTCTGCCAAGCGTTAAATAACCTTCTTCATTTTCTACATTTATTTTAATAGTCTTATCGTTAATTACTTTTATTTGAAAGTTGGGAATAGCATCTTTCACAAGTGCATGAAAGTTATTGTAATTTTCAATGCCGTCCACAACTATTGGTGGAGGCGGAGGCACTCTTTTAGCTTTTTGTATGGGTTTTGAGGCGTTCCGCTCGGGTTGTGGAGGTGTGAGAGAAGTATTCATTTTCCTTTTTTTGTGATTTTTCTGTCGTATCCACTCTGTTTCTTCAGCGAGTTCCTCATCGTCAGTTTGATATTCGACTGACTTAGTTTCGGTATTACTGGTCAGTCTTTTTTCTAACTCTGTATATTTTAAATACATTTCATTGTTGACTTTTTGCAGATTTTCCATACGGGCTTGCAGTTGATTCATTTTATTATAGAAATCAACTCTCTGATTATCAGCTTGTTTCCATGCATTATATAACTGCTGCTCATTTTGTGTTCTTGCATAGTTTTCTTGAAATAATGCCTGATTTGTTAACGTTAGAGCAGCGTCCGTCGACGTTGCTAGTAGCATAGTTGGCGTAAATTTATTCAGTGGGGTTACTTTTTGAGCCCCCGTATGTAAGGTAGGATCTACGCCAGCCAATGTATTCACTGATTGGGCAAGTTTGAGTAAACTATCCTCTTGCTCATTTGTCTCCATTTCTTCCTTTTTTTTGTGAATCACAGTGGATGATTGTGATTCATCGTCTAAAGGTGAAATGAATTTTTGTTGTACAGGGGACCTGTCAAGTTTTCTGCACTTTTGAAATGGGTTTTTATTTTTTTGACTATCTGTAACCTTTAACAAAAGTTTAATAGGTGTTTTATTATCTGCTTTACTCATTATTTGTATTAGTAGCACGATAGCACTTTTTGTGGCGATATCAAGGTCATGATTTGACCTACTTTAAATAGCTGCTGTCTATAGTTTTTATGTTTTCACTGTTGCTTAACTTAATAACAAACACACGCGGAGCGCGACACACGTCTATACTCAACGGTTGCTAGTAAACAACTATGAAAACTAATAACAGTACGTAATGTAACAAAATTTTAATCATTTTGTTCCTTTGTATATGACGAGCAGTATATTTCCGGACGATTAAAAATAATATCAAAAATAAGTATAAATTTTCCCTGAATACCCGCAACCCAAAATGCTCTCTACATTGTAATGTGTTGTCTACCTCTAAAGTGTTTCTGATTGGTCACTTTTATGAAAAGGTAGGGACGCAAAACAGACAGGAAATTAAGACATTTTTAAAATTCGAGAGTCTGGTTTTGAACAGAGTACAAGCAAGTTGACAATTTTACGCTTATTAAAAGCACATGTTCTTAAATTTTACTTTCATTTAAATCTTGAATTATTATCACTATTGTTAGTGATCGGTGTTCTGATATAATAGAGTATTATCTGTAATAAGCTCATTAATTGATATTATTGTATATTTTTGTTGTTGTCACGAGATAAGTGATAATAATAAATTTAGTTTACACGTGGTGTAACGTTTCTGCCGAATTTTTTTATTTTTTTGCAGAGTTGTTGAGACGTTAATCTTCCCAGGAATCTACTTTTCTCGTAAACCATCCAATTCCAGGTGGAACGTCTTAGGACATATTTAAGGTGGATACACGAGATTGGAACTGCACTTTGCATACAGGTGAGTACATTTCATTTTCTTAACAAATTGAATATGATTAAAGAAAATTGTACCCTGTATGCAAAGGTCTGTTCTCTGTGAAGAGCCTGGGTTGGTTAGTGCGTTTGTATATAACCATATGGTTATTTTTGATATACGATAAATTTTGTCTGCTAATTACAGAATCTATTATATCCAGGAATTTTATTTTTGATTACTTGCTGGTATTCTAGACCGTCTCACATTAATTTTTTTTCAATTTAATTCTATTTCATTGTTCTTGATATTGTTAATTTTGCATTTAAAATCTCATGTATGAATTAGAAATTTTCACTTTTATGCTAACCAGTTTTTTTGTGTAGCACAGTTACGAATTTTGTTACTGCAATTTTGGTAATTTTTATTGTAGTATATAGTACTGGTCATAAGTTATTTTTTTTCTATTACAATTTTTATATACTGTCCTTCAGACATAGTTGCTCTACGGTTTGATTGTTTACAAAATTCCAATTCCTGGATCATTTTTTTGTACAACTCTGGGACTGGGCTAATCATACAATCTTTTACATGTGCCTGTTTCCACCTTTGGAGCCTGCAACCTGAAACCTAGCTACGTGGGATTTACTTACATCCATCCCTGCAACCCCAGCAAGTCTAGCTAGACGGGGATCTGTTCAGGAGTTCCGGATTAATCTAGGAGAGGCTAGTGGGTGAGATCAATCCATAAGTAGGCCGAAGACTGGTGAACCCAGCCCAGTAAAATTGTTTGTAAAATTTTGATAAACACTTTCAGGCTGTAGAGTCTTTTTTCAATTTAACATAAATTGAGTGTAAATATAACTTGTAATATATACTTTTATCTTAACGTAATTTGTTTGTTCTTACTTTCACGCATTCACAATTTCATATATATTTTTTTTTCTCATTTAAATTACCTGGTGCCCACTTTTTTATAAATAAGCTTCACAGTAAAATCCAATCCCCGCCTTGAGCCCAGAGCTAACCGGAGCTATGTCCCTGAACCTTTAGGGAAGAAGCTAATAATTCCCGAGGTTCAGTGCAGTAATGAGTTCTCATTCTCTTACATAAAGGATCCCTCAAACCAGAGCGCTACGGCGGGAGCGGGATCGGGAGCGAATGCAACGCGGAACCAAAGTATGTGGCGGGATATCTGGGCGGGACGTCACTTAGGTGTAGGGGCTTAGATATCCCGCCACATACTTTGGTCCCGCGTTGTAGTCGCTCCCGCTCCCGCTTCCGGCGTACCGCTCTGGTTTGGGGGATCCTTTAATTAAGGCTGTTTTAACAAAACATAATTTTTGTTTTTTTTTGGGATTACACCGCCTGTAAAATAACAAAAAAACAGGAAACCATAACTATTTAAATTAACTATCCAAAGTATCAAGGCAAAGTAGTATCAAGACAAACTTCTGTTTGCCCTACTGTATAATATGCAATAAAATAAATATTTGATAAAAAATCACTGATGAATTTTAATTAATTTTTCAAATATTTATTTTTTCGTATACTTCATGGAAATGGACCATATTGTTTAATCCAAAATCGTTAAGAAAAAAGGAACTTTCCTCGTTAGCAACAGTTTTCTTGTTAGCAACACTTTTTTTCATTCATTTATTTTATTAGAATTAATTACAAATGTACAATTACCTAAATTATTAGGTAAATGTTATATTAGAAGCTGAAGAAAGCGCTTGGAATTCAGAAACGGACACATTGGAGTTCATTACTTCATCACCTAATCTTGCTGCTACTGTCGATGTTGTCGGTGCAGAGGTCGAAGTTTGCCCTTCAGTTGAATTACTAAAAAGTTTTTTTGAAATTTTTACTTTATTTTCGATGCTGTCTTCGACATAAGCTTCTGCGACTCCACTGCTACGCCAACCATCGTGTCTCTTTAAAACTTGAATGTCGGCTCCACTGTCCGCCAGAAAAGTCGCTGAAGTTCTACGGTGTCCTGTGAAACTGTTTGGCTCGGGTAGACCTAAGTATGCAGCAATTTTCTTAGGTATACTGTAGAAGGTGTTTATACCAACTGGTTGCACTGTACACCTTCCGCCCGACAGGCTCCGTACAACGCAATGATCATCACTACCTTCATAAAAAGAAAATCAGCATCAGCAGCTTTTTTTAGGAAGTTCTTCACATTCTCCATCGACAGAACACTTGACTTTTTTGCTAAGTAATTGTCATTTTGACGTTTCAGATAGGCTAGCAATTTTTTATAGGCAGAAATGTCTACGTTTTCGTTTATTTGCAGAGTACTTTTCACCATTGAGTACAGTAACCAGAGTGTTGAAGCTTTAAGAATTTTCACCTATAACAATATTTCTAAATTAATCCTTAAACATGAGGAATCATAAATAAAACAAACCTTTTCACAAAAGTACGCAATTAGAATGTCTTCACTGGCTCCTTGCACGTCTTTCTCGTTCCTCCAGTGGCAAAACTGTTGGTAACTTTTCTCATATTTTGCTCTGGACCATCTGGACTTTACAGGTAGTAAACTTGACTCTGCTTCTGATAGTAATTGAGCCATTTCCTCATTATATTCATTTAAGCAATTCATTTTACGTGAATGTGACATGAAAACTGTTGCATAAATTGTTTACATGTTCGCATGTTTATTATTGCTATGGCCACAAATGCTACCTTGATATATTAGAATTTTTCATAATTTTTAATAAGTCTTCAAATTACACTAATTTTTATAAAGTACACGAAAAAATAGCATGTTCAACTCGTTAAGAAAAGTGAATTTTCCATTTTCGTGTAAATTTCCTCCACTCGCTCGCTAACGCTCGCTCGTGAATAGAAACGTTTACACTCACTGAAAAACAATCACTTTTCTTAACTTATAAAACAATCTACCGGGATATTAATTATCTTGGTCAAGGGTGGTTGTGGAATGTAAAACGTGTGTCTTACTTTAAATTTTTGAATATGTTTTGTTGTGTCAGAATCTGTCAAGTCATTGTGCTGAAATAAAATAAGACACACGTTTTACATTCCACAACCACCCTTGACCAAAATAATTTTTGATATCCCGGTACTATTATTGCATATATAGGGTTTTTTTTTTGGGCAAACTTTAGAATTTTGCCTTCATACTACACTTTGAATATTTAATTTGAATACTTCTAGTTTCTTGTTTTTTATTATTTTACAGGTGGTGTAATCCCAAAAAAAAAATACTACAATGAACTATTTTAGCTTTTGGCTATTTTTATGCTGCCACATTTTTTAAATGTATTAAGAATTAAACGTTTATAAATTATTTTTACGTACCACACATAAGAGCTTAAAGCACAAAACCCTTAATTAATTTATTTAAAGCTTTTGAAATACCAAGTACTTTTAAAAAGTAGTTGATCTCCATCTACCGAACCTGTCTCGAGGTTTAAACAATCTGTAAATGGGATTAAATTATTGTAATAACACCGCAGCAATTAATTGAAATACAAATTTTTACAAAGTTCAACACTGTTAATAGAAAATTAATATTAAACCTACCTACTTATATAAGAAAATTTTATGTGAATAACAATTTTGTATTATCATTTTAATTTATAAAATTACACAACATAATAGAAGGTTGGCGGTAATAGAACCAAATATAAAATTTGTTTTATTCTCGGCTTTAGTAACAACAAAGTTACGTATATTTGTTAGTTATTCACTACACTAGTACAATACTACAGTATTAAACTATATGTACGACAAACTTTCTCAGCTATACGGTCCAAACGAGAAATTCTCAAACTATTAATGCTCTGAATTCTAAGAGTTCTATAATTACATAATATATGTCAAAAATTAGTCAATTTGTGATTGTCAGATTTTAAATGTAATTGTCTAAGAATGTTTAGTTATAGTTATGGAATTTTTAAGATTGTTGTCTGATTTGCTCATAACTTTTACTTGTAATCCGAACTGGCCAGAAATTAAGAATAATTCGGAATAGAATAAAAAACCGAAAAACAAATCCTATAAGCTTTGTTGGTAAATCTAAGTCTTTGTAATATGTGATAACATTAATTTATAGATAAACAGTTGATGGGTGTACTGTTAAATCTTAAACTACTTAAAAAAAAACTTAATGGATATATATTTAAAAAAAAAATTTTTAAATATCTGCTGTAACATGATGTTTTCAGTAGCAATGAGAGTCACAGAAGTATCTATCACAGTTTCAGACATTTCCTTTAACTGATGGTTATTGCTTAGTAATATTAAAATATAAAATTAATATTTAATATAAGAGATTAGTTTCTAACAGTTTATTCTTTTTTTTTCTATAACAAGTTTTTTGTTTAATTTTTAATCTCATCAATCATTAAAGTGAATTAATCATTACTTTGTAGGTGTCCTTTTCCACTTTCTTTAATACAGGTTTCTCTGCTGGTTCTTGTTCTGTGATCTCCAATTAATCTACGAACATTTCACTAGATAGGTGAACTAAAACAAGAAACAAAATTAACCACCTTTAAAACTTTATTACCTATTCTTTATGATTTTAAACTGAGCAAGTCATTTTAATTATAATCATTTTTGTTACTTCCTTGCAGTCTTAAAATTTCTGATATGCAGAGTTAAAACAGAGAATCGCTTATAAAAAAAAATATTACTGTGGTAGTGGGACAGGGTAATAAATGAAATCAAACAACGTGCAGTCTGTTTCACGTTCAGATAACAACTGCCTTTATTATCTAATACTTTGAAGTATGGTAGTGGTTGTATGTTCGTACCCTCTAGTATGCAACCAGTACTACATCTGCCTTACATCTCCCCTTTTAAATTATACATACATGTGTACACCTAATAAAATAAAATACATTATATCTGTATACCAACATTATACATACATGTGTTCACCTAATAAAATACAATACATTATCTCTGTATACCAACATTATACATACATGTGTTCACCTAATAAAATACAATACATTATATCTGTATACCAACATTATACATACATGTGTACACCTGTAACACACAACAATACATTATATATGTATACCAACGTACCAACCAATTCCTATTAGTTACAAATTTGAATGTTTCCCTTATGTAAGGAATTTACTTAATCAGTGTTCTACCTCATAATCCTTTAAGTTATGCGGTCTTTTAATGACTCTTCCATACCTACTTACTCCTATTTTAGCTTTACATTTTTTCCTGACTATCAGTTACATTACTACCCTGTTTACTACTCTCTAATTCATCTTTTTCTCCCTGTTCAGGATCGTTATCATAACTACTATTAATGTCACTTACACAACTATCCTCACAATTTTCCTGCTCGTTATTACTACTACTACTAGCTATTGAACTATCACTAGCCCTATCGTCACCCTGTTTATTACTATTTTGATTTATCTGTCTGTTTGTTTCAACCACTGGGTACAAGCTATGACTCTCAAAAGTTTCATATTGCAACTCATCTTTTGGACTCTGAATATTCTCAAAACTTGCCTGTTCAGCTTTTTGAGGCACTTTATATTTTCTGATATATTTCCTATTTCTCCTCATAACTGTGCCGTTTTTTAATTGAACTAGGTACGAGCGTGTTCCTACTTTACTTAATATTTTGCCACGAACCCACGGTATTGTTGACTGTATTTGAATTTTTACACAACAATCCCTTTCTAATTCTTCCAGCTCTTTAGTTCCTTTTTTATCAAACTGTCTTTTTTGTTGTTCTTTACTGTTCGTTATATAATTATCAAATTTAGTTTTATTACAGATTTTTTGTTGAAAATTCTTATTTTGCTCTGGCAAAATGGATCTTAAATTCCGACTTAACAATACTTTTGCGGGAGTATTTTCACCATCTAGTGGTGTATTCCTTAAATCAAGCAGTGCGGATCTTTCTTGTCAAAATAGCATTTTTTGAGAATATTCTTAACTGTCTGTATTGCTCGTTTCACCTGTCCATTGGACTGTGGATATCGAGGAGATGAGGTAATGTGCTGAAAATCCCATTCTTTGGCAAATTCTTTAAACTGAAAACTCTACAAATGCCAAATCGTGAAAAAACATTTTTTAATTTTAGGATTACATTATGACTTGACAAGTCCCTGTTTAAATTAATAACCTCTACAAATTTTGAATAGTAATCAACAATCAAAAGGTAAACCTCATTATTCAAGTGAAATATATCTGCGTCTAATTTATACCAGGGGATTTTTACTATATCATGGGGAATCATTGGTTCAGCACTCTGCGATTTTTGGAAAGATTGACACACGTGACATGACAAAATCATATCCTCGATTTGTTTTCTCATCCCTGGCCAAAAAAATGATAATCTTGCCTTATCAATACATTTCTTTACACCTTGATGACTATAATGCAGTTTCTCTAAAATTTCTTTTCTTAGGAGTTTTGGGACAATTAAACATTGACCTTTAAATATAAGATTATCTACCTTTGATATCTCTGATCTGAATTTATAATAAAATCTAACGTTCTCGGGACAATCTTTTACTTTACTCGGCCATCCATTTTCCAAATACAATTTTATAACTTTAAGCTCTGGATCAGCCTCTGTATGACTCTGAATTTGTTGTTTTTTCCTTTCAGTAACGCTTAAGTTCATTGCAATTAAACAAACCTGAGATTCTAAATCTAAATTTTCTTCTACAAATTTATCTTTATCAAATGCCCTACTTAGAGTATCTGCTAGGATGAGTTCTTTGCCTGGTTTATAGACTAGCTCGAAGTCATATTTTCTTAGCTGTATCAGCATTCTTTGCAATCTGGGTGGACACAAGTGCAATGCTTTTTTTATGATACTAACTAATGGTTTATGGTCTGTTCCTACTGTAAATTTTTTCCCATACACGTATTGAGAAAACCGAGTAATCCCAAAGTAACATGCGACCATTTCTTTTTCAATTTGCGAGTATTTACGTTGAGTTTCTGTCAACGATCTAGATGCATGAGCGCAAGGCATTCCCTCCTGAAGTAAAACCGCGCCAACCCCATTTTGTGAGCTATCTACTGATATTGTACTATGCTTTTGCACATCATAAAATTTTAAACATGGACTTTTTGATAATATTTCTTTTAACGCATTGAATAATCCCTCTAACTCATTATTCCACTGGAACATATTATTTTTTCTGAGCAACTCCCTGAATGGTGCCGTTTTTTCAGATAAGTTATTTACAAATCTTCCCAAATAAGTAACCATACCTAGGAATCGCTGCAGATCTTTGTCATTTTGGGGTCTCTGTATTTTTTTTATAGCCTCTATTTTAGAATCACTTGGCTTTATACCATTTTTACTAATTATGTGCCCCATATATTCTACCTCCGAAACAAAAAACCTACACTTATCCCTGTTAAATTTAAGGTTATGGCTTGCAGCTACCTGTAAAACTCTTTGTAACCTGAGTGGTGTTCTTGCGAAGTTTTCCCATAAACTATTATATCATCGATATAAATATTACACCCCTCTATGTTACCAAATATTTCTGTCATACGTTCCTGAAATACCTCTGGAGAACTAACAAGTCCATATGGTAATCTCTTAAAACGGTACCTCCCAAATGGAGTAGCAAAAGTGCAAAGCCTTGAACTCTCTGCATCTAATTTTATTTGCAAGAACCCCTGAGTGGCATCCAGAGTACTAAAATACTGAGAACCTGCCAACTTTGAAGTTAACTCCTCTAAAGTTGGTATTTGAAAATAGTGTCTTTTGATACTTTGATTTAAGTCTTTGGGATCTAGACATATTCTAAGTTGACCATTAGGTTTCCTAACTATTACCATATGACTTACCCATTCTCACTATCGTCTGCCTTTTCTATTAATTGTTGTTTTTCTAACTGATTCAATGTTTCTTTTAATTTGTCTCTTATAGCAAAAGGAATCTTTCTACATGGATAAACTACAGGAATTGCCTCATCCTTTAAATCTATTTTATATTCTTTCTCTAGACAACCTATCCCTTGAAATAAAAAATTATATCTACTTAGAATATTTTCTACCGAATTTTGTATTTCACCTCGTGCATTACTTTCTACAGAATCAATTTTCTTTATAAGCTTTAACTGAATACATGCACTTAAGCCCAATAATGGAGTACTTTCCATTTCAACTATGTAAAATAAAAGATTGGCCCGCTTATTTCTCGATTTACATTCCAAACTACATTGACCCATCAAGGGCAGATTATGCCTTGTATATGATGTTAACCTTATATGAGTGTTTTGTATTTTTGAAAAATCAAAATTTATTTCTTTGAGAAAACTTACAGGAATAATATTTGCCATGGCTCCCGTGTCCATTTTAAACTGACAATTATAGTGGTTTTCTACCTCCAGAGTGCTCACCCATGACTCCTCCCATGATTCTGTGTGAACTGGCCTAATACTGCTACTGACAGGGGAAGACTCTATTGAACCTATAAATACATAATCCTGATTATCATGACTACTAATATCTTGGTCTACACAATTTACTTGTTTTCTGTTTTTATAACTACTATTTTTCTTTTGAATAGACTTATTTCTACAACAATAAGCAAAATGATTAACGATACCACATTTATGACACATTTTACAAATGCAGGACATTTCCCAAACTCATGTTGTCTCGAGCACTTCTGACACTAGAATATAGTCTGCTGTCCACTTCCTCCTTTCTTTTTTGATATATCTGTTTGGACAGGACGACCTGACCTCGATTCAAACCTCGCCTGATAGTTGCACTGCTGTGGGTGCCTTGATTGTTTTGATGTACATATACTGTCTATGTTACCTTCTCCATCAGCCCCATTTGTGATTCTTTTATTGTGTTCCTTGGTATGTTCCGTGTTTATACAATTCTCTATAGCTTTCTCTAAAGATTGAATATCTTCATGTAGTAATCTCTCCCTCATTGCTGGTGATCGCAATCCACACACCAGTATATCTTTGACTAGCGACTCCCTTAGGGTACCTAACTCACACGATAAGGACAAGTTTTTCAGTTCAGTTATGAATTGTTCTACTGACTGACCCTCCTTCTGCTTATAAGTCAGAAATTTATATCTCTCAAACGTGAGATTCTTCTTTGGGTTGAAATGTTGGTCAAATTTTTCTAATAAGGCGTCCAACCTTTCTTCCTCCCCTTCTGTTCTAGAAAACGTATTATAGATTCGCATACCTTCCTCTCCAATTAGTGTAAGGAGTTGTGCACATTTTGTACTTTCTTCTTTTTTACTTATCTCCGTGGCTTTTAGATATGTAGTGAACCTCTCCTTCCAAAAGTTCCATTTTTCAGGCAGGTTTCCGGACATGACCATTGGTGTAATACCTCTAAAATCCATAATTTCACTCTCTACTGGACAATTTTTTCCAATTCGTATTATAACCCTCGATATTTAAAATTTTCTCCCAATTTTTAAAGATGGCGTAGGTAATTTTTTATTATGGTTCTAACCTCCTCTTTTCGACTGCGCCATGTGGTAGTGGGACAGGGTAATAAATGAAATCAAACAACGTGCAGTCTGTTACACGTTCAGATAACAACTGCCTTTATTAATACTTTGAACTGTGGTAGTGGTTGTATGTTCGTATCCTCTAGTATGCAACCAGTACTACATCTGCCTTACAATTACATAAGCAATTTGCAGGAATTTCCGAAGATATATCTTGATCTATTTTGAATCATTGTTATATTTTCCAGTTAAAAAAAAGTATAAAACAATAATGAAGAACTAGCTCTATACTGTCATTACCAGTGCTATTATAGGGGTAATAAAAATGTAGTTATATTGTCTGAAGTTGATCCATGTGCAACTTTTACCCTGGATTTATAAACTTTTCGTTCTCGCTGGCGTTGGCGTTGGCAGAGCGACCTTGGCGTTGTCGTCGTAGCAAACCAAACACGCGATTTATAAACTGTCGGTGGCGTCGGCGTTGGCGCTAGATGTTTCATTTTATTTCATGAAATAAGGTTAGGTTCTCAACAATCATAGTCATACCAAAACCTAAATTCATTTTTGTGCGTATTTCAATATGGATTTTGAAGATGAAAATTACATCTGTTTAGATGTAGAGCATATGTTAGATGTAAAACAGTCTTTTACTAATTATACAATTTATATACAATCCATAAAATCGTTACCAGTCCTACATAATTTCCCAAATTAAATTTAGCGATTTGAAAGTATTCTCTTAAGTTTTTTGAAGCTCACGAGTTGGAATATGTGTAATTATGTAAGTAGTATTTTAAGAATTATTTTTCTGTATACATTAGTTCGATTAGTTGTATAATCGTGTATTATTTAAAATAAAAGTCAAAAAGTTTACATCCCCATTTATTTTGAAGGTTGTTTTTACTTTTTTTATCAATCAATTAAACTTACATTGGCTATCCATGTTAATTTCGCAAGGAGAATATAAAATTATCCAGCAAACAACTAAACTAACCAAATGTCAAAGTCAAAATCAAAATGGTCGGTCACTTTCTTGTTTCCTTTTCTCCCAAGGGTTCCGAGCACGTGATCCTCAATATGCAATCATATTGGTTGCAACGTCACTGCTACGGATGTGCTACGAACGCTGGGCGAACGCCCGCCACAAAAGTTGAAGTCGAGTTATCTCGAACGCCAACTCGACGCCAACGCCGTTTATAAACGTCTATATATTTAAATACTGTTTAAACACTGTTCGCCACCGCGAACTTTTCGTTCGCACTGGCGTTGGCATTGCTACGGATTTGCTACGAACGCCGGGCGAAAAAATTGAAAATGAGTTATCTTCGAACGCCGATGAGCGCCAACGCCGTGTATAAACGACTATATGAATATACCTAACCAACCTAACATCGCCAATCCCTTATCTATGGACTATATTTTAAAATATTGTTTTAACTTTGGACGCGAACGCCAGCGCCAGCGCCAACGACGAGTTTATAAATCCCACCGCCGCCTAGATTTACTCCGTTTAACTCCAAAGATAATCGCGGTGGCGATGATAAATTCACTATTAACTTTGGCCGCGAACGCCGGCGCCAGCGCCAACGACGAGTTTATAAATCCATCATAACAGTGGATTTATAAACTATGGCGCAACCATAATCTTATCCCGTCTCCTTTAGGTACTACAAAAATTTTTGTAGCAACCTACCTAGCTCTTTCTTTAATTTATCAAATAATGGTAGTGGTACAACTCTAGGAGCTGCCTGGACATAAGGTACTGCATCAGATTTTATTTTAATTTCGATTTCCCCACCAAACTCACCTAGTTCGTCCCAGACCTTTGGAAATTCTTGAAATGGCTTTACTTGTGAGGCGCCCTAACCTCGCCTGAATTGTTCAAATTACCCGTGATTTTTAGTATATTAAATTCTCTAATACCCGGTTTGCCTAGAATGGGTATTTGTAAGTTTTTCAAGATATACACGTCAAATAAACAACTATTCTCACGATATGATACTTTTAACTTAAGTTTACCTATAACATCTAACTTTTTGCCATCAGGAGCTGATATAAACTCATAACATTCTTGTAAATTTTGTTTCAAATTTTCAGTCATCAATTGTTCTGGCATGCAAATTATATCAGCTCCGGAATCAATCATAAATTTTATGGGACTTTCCAAGTTCTCTATTTGCAGCATACAAAACTACAAATCATCCTTATTAACACTATTTATATACAAGCTACCTAAGAACAGTTTCTCATTAGAATTGTTTGTTTCTTCGTTTATAACCTGATTATTTTCATTTTCAACACTTACAAATTTAAGTGACTTACATACTTTATGCCTGTGTCCCACCTTGCCACACTTAGAGCATTTCGCCTCTCTTGCCTGGCATTTCTGTCGTGGATGTCTCTCCTTACCACAGAAAAAACATTTTGTTTCATTTTTCAGTTCCCCCTTCGCTATAGCTTTGTTCCCAGTATACCCGCTATTGCTGCCAGTATTTGGAAGTCGCCAAGCTTGCTTGGAAGTAGATTTTCTTGTTGATACCGCTCTCACCTCTATGGTTGATCCTGGACCCTGTCGTAAAACTGCACCCTGCTGTGTCAGCATTTCTGCCTGTCTGGCCCCCAAGATTACTTCTCCTATAATAAAGTAGACTGCAATTGTAGCCGCTGGCCGCGAAGCTAACAGAGCAGGGGAGCTCCTCCGCCAAAGGGGGCCTGAAAAGGGCTCGCGAAGCGGGGGGGACCCACTCTCCAGCTCAACAAGCTTTAAAAAGGCCCGTGCTAAGGCCACATACAGCCAGGCTGTTAACTCGGCCTTGAGGGTAGCGATAGCTGGGGAGGATTTCCCGGCTACGAGGCTCTCGACCGAGTTACGGAATAGTCTGGAGATTACGTTGGCGCTCGGCAAAGACGCTCTCCCATTAGAGGGCTCTCTGCCTCGCTTCGACGAATTTAGGTTGACGGAGCAGGGGATCATAATGGTCACCTGCCACGACGATGCATCTAGGGAATGGCTCACCTCTGAAGTGAGAAGGCTGTCTCCTTTCCAGGGGACTACCCTTCAAATTTTGGAGGGAGCGGCCCTCCCTAGGCTTAGGAAGATTGTTGCCTTCGTGCCGGGCGCGCCTGTGGACGAGAGCAACATTCTTCGGCGCATCGAGCGGTCTACTCCAGAGCTCCAAACAGGGCTCTGGAAGATAAGACAGACAATCGAGGTACCTGGCAAAGGCTCTATGTTGATTCTCGGGGTGGATGAGGCGTCAGCCTTGCCCATACGGAGGATCAACTTTGTGGGTCATGCCGGTATCGCGAGGGTCTCTTTCTGGGACCCGAAATTCCAAAGGGGAAACTCGGAGGCCGAGGAATCTGGGGCTTCGGAGTAACCCTTACCCGGAAACAAAATGGGTACACAGTCAAATCGTGACCCCAAAATACTACGTTTTACGCAGAGCAACTTGCAACACTGCATCGCTGCGACTTCCATTGTAAGTCAGCAGCTCGCGGTGGGGCATACAGATATTGTAATGATACAGGAGCCTTGGGTGACCAAAGGCTCTATTAAGGGTCTTAGTCGTAAATGGGGACGCATATTTGTGAGCTCCGACGCGGAAATCCCAAGAGCCTGTATATATACTGCTAAGCATGTTAATTCCATTCAACTAACCAATTTCTGTTACAGGGACATGGTAGTCATCAGAGTGACCATAGGAGGTAGGAGCTTCATTTTTGGCTCAGCATACTTACCCTATGAAGCACAAAATCCACCATCTAGACAGTTCATGGATCTCGTCACATGGTGCAAGAACCAAGGTCTACCGCTTATTATTGGGTGTGACGCAAATGCTCACCACACATGTTGGGGGAGCAGCGACACCAATATTAGAGGCACGGCAATTTTTTAGTACATCAACTCCAATGAGTTGAACACGCTCAATAGAGGCTCGAAACCTACCTTTGTTACAAGAGCTAGGCAAGAGGTTATAGACATCACTGTCAGCTCATCTTGGGCATCACACTGGGTCAAAAACTGGCATGTCTCGTCGGAGGTGTCCATGTCCGACCATCGCCACATCTGCTTTAGTCTACAGATAGACACAACCCCTACGACACAAGAGTATAGAAACCCAAAACTCACAGATTGGGGTATTTATAAAGATAGTCTATCGGCTACTGTGGGATCTCATTCTAGGCCTCGCACAACTTACCAGATAGAGGAAAGCAACGATATTCTCAGCCGGGCCATGGTCCGAGCGTATGAACAGAGTTGCCCGCTAAAAGTTACTAAGAGTAAACATATAGTCCCATGGTGGAACTCTGAGCTCCAAGAAACATGGAAAGAAGCACGCAGGCTCTTTAACAAGGCCATGAACACAAAATCGAACCTTGATTGGGACCAATATAGAAGGGCTCAACGTCGATTTAAGAGCTGTACTCAGAGAAGTAAGAGACAGGCATGGAAAGACTTCTGCGAAAGTATTGAAGAGGCCCCTACCACATCTCGGATTTATAAAATCATGAAATATAACCATGAATCCAGGATCGATGTTCTTAGGCTTCCTAATGGTGCATATACGTGCACCACCAAGGAGGCGTTGGAGCATGGTTGATTTCCACTTTCCTGGTTCTGCCAAGAGTTGCAGCTCCATCCAACACCAGAGGACTCCCCACATAGAGGTTGCAGCTATGGATTGGAGGGTGGCCTCGAATGTTGCCACTGTGGAGCGAATTAAATGGGCCATAAGTACTTTTGCCCCATATAAGAGTACGGGTATGGATGGAATATTTCCGGCTCTTTTTCAACAAGGGTCAGAATACATCATCCAGCATCTGCGGGATCTATACATAGCAACATTAGCTCTAAGATATATTCCAAAACCCTGGAGAATAGCGAGAGTGGTTTTCATTTCTAAAGCAGGTAGAGCTTCTTATGACGAGACGAAGGCCTTTAGACCGATCTGCCTAACGTCGTTTTTATTGAAACTACAAGAAAGACTCATAGAGAGATTTCTGAAAGAGGGTCCGCTAGTGACTATACCATTACATAGCTCACAGCACGCCTACTAAAGAGGTAGATCTACGGAAACAGCACTGCACTCCGTGGTCTACAAAATAGAGAAAACGATTAGTCAGAAGGAACTCGTCATCGGGACCTTCATGGACATAGCTGGGGCATTTGATAATACCTCCTACAATTAAATTCTAATAGCGGCTGAGGATCACGGATTCCCACCTATCATAGCTAGGTGGAATGCTCTCCACCGCTCAATTTCTACCTCTCTCAATGAAGTCACAGTTAGAGCGACTGTGGGCCGAGGGTGCCCGCAGGGGGGGTGCTTTCCCCCTTGCTATGGGGCTTTGTGCTCGACGGTCTTCTTCGCAGACTTAACGAGGAAGGGATTATGACTCAAGCATATGCAGATGACCTTACGGTCTTAATCGCAGGGAAATCTGCAACCATAGTTAGTGAGCTCACTCAAAGGGCCCTAAGAAGCATAGAAGAATGGTGTATAGGACAAGGGCTGAGAGTTAACCCCTCTAATGTCGACCTAGTCATCTTCACTAAGAAAAGGAAGTTGGATGGTTTTAAAGCACCAACCATTTTCAATAAGACCATCCAGCGTACAAAGATGGTCAAATTTCTGGGAGTTATCCTAGATGAAAAGCTGTCGTGGGTACCCCACATAGACAAACAAATATAGAGAGCCACCGCGTCCTTCTGGACATGTAAGAGGCTCTTTGGAAAAATGTGGGGGCTTAATCCGAGAGCCACCTTATGGCTCTACACCTCGGTTATTAGACCCTCCTTTCTATATGCGTCGATTGTGTGGCGGCCAGCCGTCCGGCGGGCTACCATCAAACAACGACTAAATCAACTACAACGCCTGGAGTGTGTAAGCACGACAGGAGCGATACGCACGGCTCCCACAGAGGCTCTGGAGGCTCTCCTGTCTCTCCCTAAACTGTATATAGTGGTCGAGGGGGAGGCCAGGAGGGCCTCTTATAGGGTCAAGCAGTGGGTGCGGTGGCTAGGTAAAAGCGACGATGGTGGACACACAAGTATTCTTGGGGAACCTGTGGGAGGAGACAGTCTGCTGGACGCACCCAGTGACAGGATATCTCCCTCTTATGTGTTTCTCAAACCTTACATAGTAGAGATACCGGACAGGGACGCTTGGCTCGAAAATCCTGATGCTCAGGTCTCGAATGGGCTCGTCTGGTTTACGGATGGGTCCAAGACAGACCAGGGCTCGGGGGCGGGAGTCCGAGGCGTGCGCCCGAGGGCGAGACTATCCTTTTCCTTGGGAAAGTATGCCACGGTCTTTCAGGCGGAAGTGTTTGCTATCTCTGCATGTGTTCAGGAAAATCTCAAAAGGAGATATTCCAATCAGCATATCCAGATATGCACCGACAGTCAGGCGGCTCTACTTGCTCTGATCTCCTACAGGATCACCTCCAGGGCGGTCCTAGAGTGTATTAATGGTCTGGCCCAATTGGGACAGAACAACCAGGTAAAATTGACCTGGGTACTGGGTCATCACAACATAACAGGAAATGAGGAGGCTGATGCACTGGCTAAAAGAGGCTCAAGTATACAGTTTACAGGGCCCGAACCAGTGCTGGGGCTTCCGCCTAGTTATGTAGCAAGGTCTATTGGTAACTGGATCAAGGATAGATCAGAGGAAGAATGGTCAAACGGGACTGGGCTGCGACAAGCCAGGCTCTTAATTAAAGGGCCTTGGTCAAACGCAACTCGATCAATACTTGCGCTAAGTCGTAACAGCATAAGGATTGTCACAGGACTGCTGACGGGTCACGGACATCTTAACAAGCACCTTAACACTATCGGCCTTAGTGACGCTAGAAGGTGCAAGTTTTGCGGACACGATGACGAGGACTCCATTCACATCCTCTGTCGCTGTGCCTGCCTTATGGTCAAGAGACACAAACATCTGGGTGCAGCATTTCTCCTGCCCCAGGATATTAGAGAGCTTCCTTTGGAACGGGTGTTGGCCTATGAGCATAGCACGGGTCTCTTCCAAAAGCTCCCGACTAGCGGCAGGCACAATGGGTCGAAAGACCTGAGTGCTGCTGGTAACCGCGCCGCCCACCAACAACAACAACAACAACGAGTAACGAGAAAGTAACGTTTTCCCTACTAAACCTAGATGAAAAATATAAACATAAAATATTTTAAATTCATGGTACTTAATTGTTTACCTAAATATTTGACGGTATATGGTATCAGCGTCGTAGTGTCTTCTTGCAGTATAAATTTTATTTCTATGTATTTGAGCCATTTTTAAAGTACCTAATCACTTTGTAGCACGCACGATGAAGCTGCTATGATATCAACTTCGCTATAATGACGGAGCAAATATTTCAGTTGTTAAAATCGAAGTATCTACCAGTAAGAAGTAGATACTTTAAGTCGTAGTACATGCAACTATAATGTTTAGAAGAATGCTATTATTTTTAGCAGTTCCGGAAAAATAGAAGGGAGTAGTTTGAAATGTATAGTATCTAGTTCATTTTATAGTAAATACTATGTAGAATATACTAATAATACTTGTAGTAGTAGCAGGTACTTCGTTTTTATTCATACCACCCATTATGTAGTAGCAGACCACAAAACGAAGACCTCAGTTCGTCAGATTCGGAGTTTAGAAAATTCTAAATCTTTTAAATTTCTGTCCTTTTTTTTGTAATTCGTGTTTTAAATTTATATTAAAAATATAAATGTAAATACAATGGAAATTTGTGTTCCTGATAGAAAATATTTATCGAATCATATGAAATTAGATAAATATATATTATACTAGAACATTAAATTATTTTTTTTAATACAAAATTCTTTTTTGATATTTTATTTTGGTCAGGAGATCACCCAAGCGGGCCTTCAAAACACATCGAGAGCGCGGTATGGTGCGATAATTTGATGGCGTGTTCGAAAAGGACATCGCGCGGCGCCGCGCGCCCCTGTGTTATTAATTTTAAATGGCAATAACTCGAAAACTGTTTGTCACAGAAGGTTGGTTCTTGTTCTAAAAACTTTTCCAATATTTTTTCTTTAATTCATACGCAGATACTATGGCAAAATTCCTTGAAATAAAAAAGTTTCTCGCTTACCGAAAATCATGCAGCAATAAAAGTAAAATTTCGAGTTTACTCCATTCTCCAAGAAACAATACGCTAGCCAGTGGACTTAAATTAGTACAGTTATGACCGCCTATATGTCTTCAATGGATTAAAAAAAACTTCATGTTTATAAGTTAATTAATTTCGAAGTTATCGCGTGGTATGTCTAAAAAACATAAACATAACATTTTGACAAATTTGACATTTTTCGGGATAAAAAATGTCTGACCCCCCTAAAGATGTCGTAATTAGTCATTTCACATTAGAGTCCTATAGGAATCACATGCACAAGGACCCCAAGAATTTTTAACTTATATAGGATTGCTCGATCCCTAGAATTTATTAGCCGTATACGCGATTCATTTTAAGATCGTAGTGCCAAAATGGCAGTAACCTATACTCAAGGATTTTTAACTTATATAGGATTGCTCGATCCCTATTCCTCAATGTTGTCCGATTTGATGACGTCACTGTGAGACCCGATACTCTTTCTCTCTCTGTATTGTACGATTCCTTATCTATGACGCGTTGACAAGTTACTGTCCCTATCTAACTCATCTATTTTTCCGATGACGTAGCCGCAAGACCCAATCACGTGATACGGCTAATCGAGCAATCCCGTATAAGTTAAAAATCCTTGACCTATACTAACCTATGTTCACTGGCACTGACGTTTGAAATTTTATTCATCAAAGATTTGTTGTTGAGAACTTTAAACTGGGTAAAAAGTTTGTAAAGCTATTTTTAAAGGGGTAAGTAATGATATAAAATTAAAATAGATTTCAATATTTTTCGAGCATTCAATCTGAAAATGAAACTTAATCTCAAAATATGTCAAATTCTTTATTGGGCATACCTACGGCATAACATACCTTTATCAAAATAGTCCTCCTTAGAGAAAGGTAAAGGCACACTCTCTAGTCTGCGTTCTTTAGCTTCTTTATTCATACTTGTCTCCTGCAACTCTGTAATGTCCAACTTATAGTTTCCGCGATAGCTCCAGATTTTCCCGCTTTTGGAAAAGTATGAAACTGATCTCGGGGTTTTTCTTTGTCCAAGAGGAATAATGATGCTTACAAAAATAATGATTCATATCTAATCAAGGCAATTAACTAATATAACAGAAATTTCAAAATTCACAATAGAAATACATACGCAAAACTGAACCAAATGAACATGCGTTAGTTGTGCGTGCCGCCAGTAGGTAGCGTATTCCTTAGCAAGAATCGCGTATCACGTGATTGTGTCTTGCGGTTACGTCATCGGATTGATATTAAAATATATTATGATTTAGAAAGTGACAGTGACTTCTCAACGCATCATAGAATCGGACTAGGAATCGGACAATACAGAGAGAGAAAGAGTATCGGGTCTCGCAGTGACGTCCCTGAAATCGGACAATATTGAGGAATAGGGATCGGGCAATCCTATATAAATTAAAAATCCTTGTAAGGACCCAACCAATGATCCTGTATAGGTTTAATGTGGTTATACCTTAAAAATATTTTTTTCGAGAAGGAAGCGACTTGTTCCCTTGTTTTTACTCCACTATTTGGCTTAAAGGTTTAACACAAATTTTAGTTTATGAACGCAACCCAGTACTCCATGGGCGAGTTCGAGTCGACGCTCAGATTGGTCAGACTCCATTTATTGCGTTTTATTGGCAACTCGGAGCGTTCTCGTTTGCGTTCGAGTCGACACAGAGTGCGTAATTTGAGCGTACTCTTATTTCTCCAAGTTTAATGATGGAGATCTAAGAGCATGAGGGTTTTGTAACCTTACTTTTGCTCTGTATTTGAAGAAAAGACAGAGGTAGTGATCCAAGGATTTTTAATTTATATAGGATTGCTCGATCCCTAGTCCTCAATGTTGTCCAATTTGGTGACGTCACTTCGAGACCCGATACTCTTTCTCTCTCTGTATTGTGCGATTTTTTATCTATGACGCGTTGACCAGTTACTGTCCCTATCTAACTCATCTATTTTTCCGATGACGTAGCCGCAAGACCCATTCACGTAATACGGTTAATCGAGGAATCCTATATAAGTTAAAAATCCTTGGTAGTGATCATATCATCTTGAAAAAACATTTCCACTGCAAACTGCAATGCATAAAGCCGATTTAAATCCATTATGTATCACTGATGCCTGGTAAGTATTGGTCACAAAAATAAATATCCAGGAATCCAGAACACTAACCAAATACTTTAAAATTACAGTATTTGATTATATACAGTTAGCGATATTTCAAAAAAACAAGTAATTTATGGATAAATTAACTCATTTCACCCGTACCTATATCAAAAGAAATTACAAAATTTCACACGAATTTATAAGATTGTGGTTATGATCACGCATCACTTTTGACAGGCGGCATCCACACAGCGTTCCAGACGTATATTACGCTAGCACACCGATTATATCACCCGAAAAAAAAAACTATACCACAAATTGTTGCTAATTTGGTTAAGGTTACTTTATATGCTTTATAAGTGCGGATAAAACTCCTATTATAATGTGATTGTGTGTATAAATTATATTTTAAATGTGTTTTTATTAAATTCCTACCATAATCATAAAGATTTTGAGTTTTGAAGTTGTTAATGTTATCTTCTAGAAAAGCAGTTATTACCATATTGTGTATTATAAACTTCATGTAATTTTATAACAAAATAACTGATTAACCTATCCCAATTCATTCACAATATTTAATATATCTTAACAGTGTAAAGTATAAATTTGACTAATAACTACTTGACATTACTAATTGTATGATGTCATTCAGTTAAAAAATATTTTTTTAGTGCCGTTTTTACTGATAAGACGTGCAGCTACTTTCATCGTAGCTTTTTATATATACAGCTCCTGCCACAATTAAAATAACTACAAACATATGTCTAATTCTTCGATAAATACCTACCTTATATCGATACCTTTTTGCCAAACTATCGTAAGTGACATTTTTCATGAAAATGACTATGGATCTATCGTAAGTATAATATGCAAATACACATCTTGGCAGAGGTAGATAGATCCATAAATATGTAAGCGTATTTACCCCTCTCCCACACAAGTCTCAGACTTTCGGGCTAATCCTTGTGATTAGAATGAGGGGTAGAGATATTATTATTATTATTATTATTATTATTATTATTATTATTATTATTATTATTATTATTTAAATGTTTCACGGTTAAATAACTGCATACATTTTATCGTAAGTAACAGAACTGTAATAGGCAGAGTGGCAGAATTGTCGTAAGTAGCCTAAGGTAAAATTTAGTGAATGACTTACGATATTTTGGCAAAAAGGTATCGATATTAGAATTCCTCAAAACAATATACAAAACTGATCCTAACTAATTTTTATTTCAAGACAAGGTTCAAATACTTGGTTGACAAACCATGTTACTTTAAAGTTTTTTGGGTTAGTTACTAAATTATGTTTAGACAAGTAACTATTATGAACCAGTTATAATTCCGGCTAATGTAAAATTTATTTAAAAAATGAAGTTGTAACAGGAGAAATAAAGAGTGTCGTCAATGAATTTAATATACATAGGTACCTACCAGACATACCATTGGAAGATTTGTACATGTAGGGAGTGTCTTTACAAGAACATAAATTTCGACTATGTCGAAAATCATTTCAAGTCAAATTAAAAAGAGATGATTCCAATTATTTGAAATGCACTATAAATAGAAAAAAATTCTGTGTACCTTTGCTGCACAAATATAACTTAGAGTCCAGTCCTGTCAATTACTCTTCATATCTAATGCACAAATAATACAATTTAGTCTTTGATATAACCCTATATTAAGTTAACTTTTTAGACCCGCTGCTAAAATATTTTTATTACAACAGTGTACAAATTTTATACCCATATCCATCCATATAAGTAATATTTAGTTAGTCATATGCCCATATCTCACCAAACTATTTTCAAAATTTCCCTCTGTAAATACCTCAACATCATTAGCTGAAAACTAGCCAATGGAATGTTAGCACAGTGTGGCGACCATCTTACAGTTGACAAAATGATAGTTAGGAATCAGCGATCCAGTTTATTTTAAGAAATCCGTGCCTAACAGTTTTTAATATCTGCAGATGTGCAAAATGGAAAACATGACCTAAAATTGCATAAGATTGTAGGTACATGGTAAAAAGACATCTCATTTTTTTCGTTTATAAAATTTGTTGCCATCGTGCACTACCAGAGAACTTAAGCTACTAGCTTCTAGTAACAAGAACTTATGATCTAACATTTTCAAGTATCTATAGATGTGCAAAATGGGAAATATGACTTAACAATGAAAAAGAAACATTTTTTTTCGCTTATAAAATTTGTTGCCATCGTGCACTTCCTGAAAACTTGAGCTACTACCTTCTAAAAACAAGGTAAAATAATGACGTAATATTTTCAAGTATCCATAGACGCGCAAAATGGAAAATATACCTAAAAATTGCTAAAAATATTATTTTCTCATTTTTTTCGCTTATGGAATTTGTTGCAACCATGCACTATCTGAAAACACGAGCTACCAACTTTTCATAACAAGGTAGAACGATGACCTAACGGTTTCTAATATCTGCAGATGTGCAAAATGGAAAATATGACCTAAAATCACTTAAAAGGTATTTTGTTTAGAATCTTGTTACTAGAAGCTACTAGCTTCTAGTAACAAGGAGAAATTATGATCTAACATTTTCAGGTATCTATAGATGTGCAAAATGGAAAATATGGCTTAACAATGCTAAAAAAACATTTTCTCATTTTTTCTCTCTTTTCTCTCATTTTTTTCTCATTTTGCATATCTATAGATATTTGAAAATGTTAGACCATAATTTCACCTTGTTACTAAAAGCTATAGTAGCTTAAGTTCTCTGATGGTGCACGATGTCATCAAATTTTATAAGCTAAAAACTTAAAAAATAATTTTTAAGCTATTTTAGGTCATGTTTTTCATTTTACACATCTGCAGATATTAGAAACCGTTAGGTCATCGTTCTACCTTGTTATGAAAAGCTGGTAGCTTATGTTTTCAGGTAGCGCATGGTTGCAACAAATTCCATAAGCGAAAAAAATGGCCAAAAAATATTTTTTGCAATTTTAAGATATATTTTCCATTTTGCGCATCTATGGAAACTTGAAAATATTAGGTCATGATTTTACCTTGTTTTTAGAAGATAGTAGCACAAGTATAAAGATATATAATCTTTATAATTGTGGTAGTAGCTCAAGTTTTCAGGAAGTGCACGATGGCAACAAATTTTATAAGCTAAAAAACTTAAAAAATACTTTTTAAGCAATTTTAGGTCATGTTTTTCATTTTGCACATCTGCAGATATTAGAAACCGTTAGGTCATCGTTCTATCTTGTTATGAAAAGCTGGTAGCTCGTGTTTTCAGGTAGTGCATGGTTGCAACAAATTCCATAAGCGAAAAAAATGAGAAAATAATATTTTTAGCAATTTTTAGGTATATTTTCCATTTTGCGCGTCTATGGATACTTGAAAATATTACGTCATTATTTTACCTTGTTTTTAGAAGGTAGTAGCTCAAGTTTTCAGGAAGTGCACGATGGCAACAAATTTTATAAGCGAAAAAAAATGTTTCTTTTTCAATATTAAGCCATATTTTCCATTTTGCATATCTATAGATACTTGAAAATGTTAGATCATAATTTCACGTTGTTACTACAAGCTAGTAGCTTAAGTTCTCCGGTAGTGCACGATGGCAACAAATTTTCTAAACGAAAAATTGAGATAATGTCTTTTTACCAATTTAAAGGCATGTTTTCCCTTTTGTACATATATAGGTACTTGAAAATGTTGGGTCATGATTTTATCTTGTTATTACATGGTAGTAGCTTATGTTTGACGGTAGTGCACGATGGCAACAAATTTTATAAGCGAAAAAAATGAGAAAATATTTTTTTAGAATTGTTAAGCCATATTTTCCATTTTGCACATCTATAGATACTTGAAAATGTTAGATCATAATTTCACCTTGTTACTAGAAGCTAGTAGCTTAAGTTTTCTGGTAGTGCACGAAGCCAACAAATTTTATAAGCGAAAAAATGAGAAAATGTTTTTTTAGCATTGTTAAGCCATATTTTCCATTTTGCACATCTATAGATACCTGAAAATGTTAGATCATAATTTCTCCTTGTTACTAGAAGCTAGTAGCTTAAGTTCTCTGGTAGTGCACGATGGCAACAAATTTTATAAGCGAAAAAATGAGGAAATGTTTTTTTAGCATTGTTAAGCCATATTTTCCATTTTGCACATCTACAGATACCTGAAAATGTTAGATCATAATTTCTCCTTATTACTAGAAGCTAGTAGCTTAAGTTCTCTGGTAGTGCACGATGGCAACAAATTTTATAAGCTAAAAAAATTAAAAAATACCTTTTACGTAATTTTAGGTCATATTTTCCATTTTGCACATCTGCAGATATTAGAAACCGTTAGGTCATCGTTCTACCTTGTTATGAAAAGTTGGTAGCTCGTGTTTTCAGGTAGTGCATGGTTGCAACAAATTCATGATAATTTTTGTTTTAATATTTTTAAGGCAAGTTTCCTATTTTGCACCTCGGTAGATAGGTACTTGAATATGTTAGGTCAGGATTTTATTTAGTTATCAAAAGGTAGTAGGTCAAGTTTCCGGGTAAGCCCAAGAAAATTTTATTTTGCACAGCTATAAAAAATATCGGATCTTCCGTAAAGGAAAAAATCGGAAAATTCATTTTTTTTTTAAACCAATATACCATGCGAAAGTACTTGAAAAGCAACAAAATCTAGCGCAAGAATTTTTGGCCTAGCGTTTATAGGTGACGAGCAACAAATTGGGGTGCTAGCGTAAACTTACGCCAGCAACCACCTTTTTTCTCAACAACGGCACAAGTTACAAAATTTTTTTTTGTGGCACAAAATAGCAACAAATTAGCAACAATTTGTGGTATAGTTTTTTTTGGCAGGTGCTATAGTCGGGGTGATAGCGTAATATACGTGCGTTCCAGATAGATTGCTATCCCCAGAACACTTTGCTCATGACGTCATAATACTCCGCTCGCTCTGTAGAGTGTTGACTCGAACTCACCCCGTGAGACTACATATAAAATGTTTTGTGTTTGTGGTTATGTTTTATAATTATTGTCGTGGAGTGTTGTGTTGTGATTTGTTTGTAGAGCGAGCAACCAAGAACAGATACAATTAAAAAGAAAATTAGTAGCCCACGGAAGTTACCTACTTTCTGTTTTTTTAGAGCCTTGCAGATCAGAAGATCAGAAGCTGCTAATCCCTCATAATGGATGTAACGGATATGTTTATATGGTAAATGTTTTATATTGGTATTTTGCTTGAAGAAAAAGCAATTTTGCTTAAAAATTAATAATAATTTGTTTTTTAAATTAGTTATAAAATGTTGACTTGTCATTTAAAATATGGTTATTTTATGAACATTGGGATTATTTAATTTTATTAATGGTATTTTACTTGTATCAAAGGCTTTCCTTACTTCAAACTCTAAATTTGCCATTGAGCCGACCACAGCCAGTAGTCGATCAAAACCTATATACCTACCAGCTTTTATATACCTATTAGGAAATTACTAAAAACCATGAACAGTACCTATTGTCTTAAATAGCTGGGAAGCATCTAGGTATATCATTTTCGTTTCTCCAATTGCCATCATGGAAACAAACTTTAAAACTGCGCCAAAGTCACTTTTAGTGTTTGTGTCCTCCAGTTCTTCTTTGTTAAAAGATAGGAAATGTTTAGTTTAGCCTGACCACTCTGCAACTGGGTTGTTTAAGTGGAACGCCCTGAATTTTTTACATTTTCAGGAACAGCATGTAATTCTAAATTAAAAACATGTAGCAAACCCTATACCTAAACTCAGCCTTTTCGGGGATATTTGACATGTTATAAAATTTTTTTATAGGTTCAGGAGTTTGTAAGAATCTTCTACGGAATCTTCATAACTTTTTGCGTATAAGAGATCAAGTTAGGATCGGTTATGCATTTACAGTTCCATAAACATTATTAGGTACTTACTTAGGTATTTCAAGAATTTCCAGAATTATAATTATGGATGGGTTTCATAAAATATCGATTTACTTAACATATAAATATTTAAATCGTCAATAATCTCTACCACACATTAGCAATTAAAGCATTCAAACGAAGACTTTGCAAATGACACGAAGAATCTCGAACCAGACAGGTGTTTAAATGCACCGGCAATATCGATTCTTTGTATTACCAAAATGTGCGAGGCTTGCGGACCAAGACAAGTACTTTATTTAATGCAGTGGCAGCGGCTACTGATTATAAAATGTTTGTTTTAACTGAGACATGGTGTCACGAGAGCATACATAAATCCGAATTATTTGATACTCACCGATTCAATATTTTTAGATGTGACCGTGACTTTACACAAACCAATGCTACTAAGGGTGGTGGCGTACTGCTGGCTGTAAGTAGTGAATTTAATGCGCTTCAAATGAATATTCACCCAACTTATAATGGCTTACAGGAATTGGTGGGTATTGATCTAGTTGTTGTAAAATTAAAAGTCAGCTTTCGCTGGCTCTATATTATAGTACTTTACATACCCCCGTCACGAAATAATGTTGATTATGAAACCCTTTATGATTACCTTGCGTCACTAAATTATCTTTATAACAATGATATTCTGTTAATTGGAGACTTTAACCTGCCAGAATATGTACAGTGTGTTTCTACCACTGCCCAAAACTTTAATACTACTCAAAATTTCAATTCTACACTAAATTTTGCAAAATTTTTTAACATTACCTACCCAGTATAATTCCGTGGCTAATAGCTCCAACAGGATTCTTGACCTTGTGTTCTCCAATCTAAATTGTACCGTGTATCCCGCTAATGAATCTCTTCTGCCTCCAGACAATCATCATCCTGAACTTGAAATAAGAATAAACATCCCCAAATCAAATCGCCTCAGCTCTAACTGTACCACAGCCGCGGGTTTCAATTTTAAGAAAGCCAATTTTCCGCAACTTTATGAGGAACTATCCGATATTGATTGGGCCTTTCTGAATAGCTATACAGAACCTAACTCTGCTCTTCAAGCACTCACTGACAAGATTAATACTACCTTTGAAAATAATGTACCGAAGAAAAGGGTTACCTCTAAGTCATACGAAACACATAACTTACACATTGTATACCTTCATTCAATTGAAAGGGAAATCAAAACGAATCCAAATAGATTCTGGTCTTACGTGCAGTCAAAACGTAATACTTGCTCTATTCCATCAATAATGACCTATAATGACAACATAATCGAGAATCCCCAGGCATTAGTAGATAGTTTTGCGCATTATTTTTCTGAATCTTTCCTGGCACCGAGTGCCACTGCTGCTGGAAATGACCCTTCCTCAACACATCATAATATTCCTCTTCTTCAAATCAAATCTGTCTCTGAAGAAGAGGTATTTGCTGCTATTAAGAAAATGAAGGCAAGTATGACAATGGGACCAGATATGATACCGGCATTTCTGATTAAAGATTGCTGTTCAGTATTTGCTACACCCCTCACGATTATTTTTAACTCAATTTTAAAAACGTGCTCCTTCCCTGAAAATTGGAAGCTATCTCGTGTAAGTCCTGTTTATAAAAAAGGAAATAGAAATGATATAAGCAACTACAGGCCGATTGCAATCATTCCTAATTTCGCCAAGTTATTTGAAGCTACTCTCCATCCTATTGTTTTTAGACACGTATCTAGAGTCATATCCACTGAACAGCATGGCTTTATGAAAGGACGATCAACAATTACAAATCTGGTGTGTAAGACTCAATATATAAGTGAAATTCTGGATATGCGAAGTCAAGTCGACGTTATATATATAGACTTCTCGAAGGCGTTTGATAGACTGGACCATGATATTTTGCTAAACAAACTTAAAATATTTGGCTTATCCGACGCACTTTTAAATCTATTCCGTTCTTACCTAACAGGTAGGTACCAGTACGTAAAATGCCGTGGCTACTCGTCTGTGAAATTTCTTCAATTATCGGGTGTTCCTCAGGGATCCATTTTGGGACCGCTCTTGTTCCTATTATTTATCGATAACATTGTTTCTGACTTGGAGGTTAGAGTTTTATTGTACGCAGATGATCTTAAGATTTTTTGTAATATATCGTCTTTATCAGACTGCGAACGATTACAGAATGCTTTAAATCGAATCGCTGCTTGGTGCACTTTAAATAATTTACCGTTAAATGCTTCTAAATGTAATGTTATGACCTTTTCTAGAAAAAAAACCCAAATAATGTATAATTACCACCTCAATTGTGATACATTAACTAGACCGGAATATATAAGAGATCTTGGAATCGTTTTTGATAGTAAACTAACATTTAATAAACATGTAGATACCTGCATTGCTGCTGCCTATAAAAGTCTAGGATTTGTTATGCGTAATTGTAAGGGGTTCACAGGGAAGCAAACACTTCGCCTACTGTACGTGTCATTTGTGCGATCTCGTTTGGAATATGGATCAGTAATTTGGAGCCCTATATATAATGCTCGTATAGAATCAATAGAAAGGGTGCAGAGGCGTTTCCTGAAGTCGGCCTCATATATACTTGATGGCACGTATCCTCCCAGAAATTTTTCTCAAGAAGCTCTTCTTGATCGTTTTGATCTCATAAAATTAGCAAGTCGTAGAACTACCCATCGAATATTATTTTTACATAAAATTTTAAACAACATATTGGACTGCCCAGAAATCCTTTCAATAATTACTTTTAAAGTTCCTCGATTACCTACACGCCACCACAGCATTTTTAACATTCCATTAGCATGTACTAATGTCCTTGTTGCATCTCCTATATACCAAATGTTCACTTCCTGTGAACTGCTTAGGGATAGCATTGATATATTTGTTTGTAGCGAAAAACAAATTAAAGCTATTCGTATATAGTTTTGTGACAGTTTGCGTTAAATAATATCGCATTACTTATATTTACTGTTTTTAATGGAACTGTTTTATTATACTGTATTTTACATTAAGCTATTTATTTACATTTACTGTTTTTAATTGATCATTTCAACAGATCTGTATGTTGTGGTTAATTTTATTTATCGTACTACGTTATTTGTATTGCCTTGCTTGTATTTGCCTTACATACATTTACTTTTTTAATGCAGCTGTTTTGTTGTGGCATGTTTTGTGATATTTATTTGCAATTACTTTTTTTAATTGACTATTTCAACAAGTCTGTATATTGTGGTCGATTGTATTTACGAGTATTGTATTGTTTTATACTTGTGTACTCTTTAATGTTTATATTTTGCTGCTATAAACTTTAGTTCATTTAAATTACTAGTGTATGTATACGTCCTGTAATTGGGCCTTGTGCCTGTTGGATGTGAAACTAAAATAAATAAAATAAAAAAATAAATAAAAAAAATATACCTAACTATAACATACTTAAAACCTCTTAAGAATTTTAAAGGTCACGAGGGGTCATATAATACATCAAATTAAGGTATTTTTATCCTGTAAACAACCATATTTTTGTTTTTGATGTGCTGATCAATGTAAAAGAAAAAACACGGTTTGAAAAAGAGAAGCTGAAATTAAACCAAATCAATTTTTATTTAATTAATTGCAATTTTATCTCTTTTTAGAACACAATAAATTTACTACTATCTTTCACTTGTGACCACCAACTTGTTGTAGTAGTTTGTTCTTGAAAGGCTGCCTAAAAGTGTTCTCGAAATGATGTATTCTATCATTTGGAAAAGTAGAAATTGTTGCATTAAAATTGAAGTGGCAGTTTTGGGTCATTTGCAAATGGATAATACACAATCAATCAAAGCAGTGTCTCAAGCTTCTGGAGTATCTACTTCCAGTGTCCAGAGAATTTTGAAAAAACACAAGTTTCATCCCTTTGAGATGACGCTGGTTCAGGAGTTGAATGAAGATGGTTTTGATTGTCACATTGAATTTTGCGAGTATTTTAGTGAGCAACTCCGTCTGAACCCAAATTTCCTCTACATTTGTTTTTCGAACGAATGTACAGGGTGTCCAAAATAAGATCCTCTATCCCCTTATCTCAGAAAGTATAAAAGGTAGAGAAAAAAGTTAAATAGGAAAGTTTTTCGTTTTTACCTGAATTTTTCATTTTTATAACTTTCTTGAATACAGGTTGTTCAGTTTCTCTGATCCATGCATCAACTTTCTTTTTTTAAATCGGACACCCTATATTTAATACCGTTTTTGAACTCTCCTTAAAATTCTAGGTCGACATTGTTAAGGGTATCCTATACCTATCTTTTACCGTTACGAAGATATTAGCATTTAAAGAAGAAAATCTTTAAAAAACACCTGCTCAAAAAATCTCGGCAAAATAATTAAGACATCCAAAAAAAAGGTAAATAGAGATTATTTCGTAGACAATTAGACTCTGAAATTACTTCACTGAATCGATATTACCTTATTAATATACAGGGTGTTTTTGAGAGATGGCTCAAACATGTATATATTAAAACTCCAGAAAATCGAAAATTTCTTATGGAACACCCTGTGTATTATTATATTTTTGGATTCTCTATTAAATTTTAACCATACTCTATATAACTTTCCCTATTCTTATTTTGCTTAGTTTTCAAGATATTGACGAAAATGTGGAAAAAATGTCAGCTATTAATCATTATCAGCTATTATTAAAAATATCTCTATTATTAGTTGGTATATTATAGTAAGTGTATCTTTAATACTGATTATGAATATATTATATTATTAAAAACTAATATTTTTCAAAATTATTTCATTAATTAACCAGTATAAATAAAACTTGTAACTTGAACCACAAGTAGGTAACTAATAATAATAACAAATAACAATAAAAATAATAAATTAAATCAAGTGTTCTATATGTCCTCCGTTTTCAACTATGCATGTTGTGTATATAACTAAAAGTCTTCTTACAGCGCGATCACTTTGACTGATTTGACTGATGACATCCTGATTTTAATTTTTAAATCATCCACATTATTACTCCGAGTTTGATAAACTCGAGTTTTTAATGTAATCCATAAAAAGTAATCAAGTGGAGTTAAATCTGGGCTCCTTGGCGGCCATGGGGATTCCATCCATCTGATAGATGGATGATCTGATTGGCATCTTCTTCGGCATCCAATGAAGGTAAAATGCAAGTTTGTAATGAATTAAGATACCTGGAACCATTTAAATATTGGTCAAGAAAAACAGAGCCTAAACTGTGTCTCTTAAAATTAGCGCACCAAACATGAACGTTTTGTCAAACCACAAAATTCAAATCATAGAACTATGTTTTGCAAATTTACATTCCTTATATTTATTAATTTGCATGGGCAAGTAAATTGTGGATACGGCCATATTCAAATATCTACTGGTATCTCTTTAAGATTTTTCAGGCATTTCCTCAAAATATAGCAAGACCTTTGGTTGTGACTCTTCTGTTAAAACATTGTATAATTTATTCCTTTTTTTATATTTCACAATACCGTGATTTCGTATATCTTCGCTAAAAAATTGATTTTTCAGGGATTCTTCTTCCAGAAAATGCTTGCTTAGAAGCTCTTATGGTAGGAGCAACACTTTTGTTATTTTTTAACATAGTACTCATCTAACCTTCTTCAGAATACATTTGTCACAATTTGCATGAATCTGCTAATCTACTTTAAATTGACAACTCACCGTTTCACATTTCATTACACAACTTTTTTTTTCTTTTTATGGCGCACTTAATAAAATTTGGTTAGCGCTAATAGATCAACTATGTTGAATTCAGGTAAGTTATGGAGTAAAAAAGTATTAGTAGGGCGTTTAAATTTTAACAAATACATATAAGTTGATTAAAGAAAATATCTAACCATTAAATTAGTTAAAGTGGTCTTTTAAACGAAAAACTCACATTTTCGTCAATATCTTGAAAACTAAGCAAAATAAGAATAGGGAACGTTATATAGATTATAGTTAAAATTTAATAGAGAATCAAAAAATATAATAATACACAGGGTGTTCCATAAGAAATTTTCGATTTTCTGGAGTTTTAACATAATCATGTTTGAGTCATCTCTCAAAAACACCCTGTATATTAACCAGGTAATATGGATTCATTGAACTAATTTCTGAGTCTAAGTGTCTATGAAATAAACCCTGTTTACATTTTTTTTTGTTGTCTTATTTGTTGTACCGAGATTTTTTGAGCAGATGTTTTTTAAAGATTTTTTTCTTTAAATGCTAATATCTTCGTAACGGCAAATGATAGGTATAGGGTACTCTTAACAATGTTGACCTAGAATTTTAAAGAGAGTTCAAAAACGTAGTTGAATATAGGGTGTCCCATTTAAAAAAAGAATGTTGATGCCTGGCTCAGAGAAACTGAACAGCCTGTATTCAAGACAATTATAAAAATGAAAAATTCAGGTAAAAACAAAAAACTTTCGTATTTAACTTGTATCTGTACCTTTTGTAGTTTCTGAGATAAGGGGATAGAGGATCTTATATTGGACACCCTGTACATTTATGCTAAATGGTGAAGTAAACAGACACAATTGTCGGTATTGGAGTGATACTAATCCTCATTTAGGTAATCAGAGAATGTCAAGGTTCCATTGAAGGCCACCCAAATCACCTGATCTAACTCCTTTGGATTTTTTCCTGTGGGGCCATTTGAAATTGGCAAGTGTACGCTACGCAACCCGTGACATTAGAAGAATTGCGCGAAAGAATTGTAGAAGAATGCCGATTAATAACACCTGAAGTATTCAGTAATGTCAGAAGAGCATTTAATGATAGAATTTATTATTGTTTGCAACTTAATGGGGGCCATTTTGAGCAGTTCAATAAATAAAAATTGATTTTGTTTAATTTCAGCTTTTTTATTTCAAACTGAGTTTTTTTTTACATTGATCAGCGCATCAAAAACAAAAATATGGTTGTTTACAGGATAAAAATACCTTTAATTTCATGTATTACATGACCCCTCGTGCCCTTTAAAATTCTTCAGAGGGTTGATGTGACGCGCATAGGGGTGACGTTTGGGGGTTGTTTTTTACATTAAAATTCTTCCCTTCAAAATCTGTTTTGACGTATTTTGGGAATTTTCCGGGAAATCCTTACTTCCCATGATCAGGGGGGTCAAGTTGTATAATTCTCAAAAACACTTATCGTAAAATAAAAAAAAAATAATAACTATGCTCCTCCGGCAGACCATGAAATTATGTGCCCATGGCTGTATATATAGTACTATTGTACACTTCTTCATAAATTTTCAGCCGTGATCGCAATACCAAAGCGAGTTATATATAAAATATTTATTGTAAATAAAAAAAATGATAACTGCTCCTCTGCCAGACCATGAAATTCTGTATCCATAGCTGTATATACAGGGTGCTTCAAATTCGATGCAATATATGGGGATCTCGGAAACGGTAAGAGATACGAAGTCGGTTAAATGGAGGCAAAGTTACGTATTCAGGGGGGCAACATAATGGTGAAAAGAGATCAAGGCTAACTTGATTAGTTTTCGAAATATTTTGAAAAAACCAAAAATTTCGATTTTCTTTTTTGTTATTTTGCGGGCCTATTTGATGAGGTATTCAAAAATAAAGAGCACTTTTCTATAGCAACTTTTTGTCCTTTATCGAATGGTATTAGCGAATTTTCCGCAAAACGTCTCGTTTCCCGGAAACGAACATCAACTTAATTTTTTTAAATACTGACCTGGAATTTTTTTTCAATTTTTTGGAATCATTTTTGTAACTTGATAGAATGTCACCATAAAAGGAACCAGATTTAAACGTTTTATATTTGCAACACTATTATTTTGTATGCAGTATTAATAATAAACAATAAACTACTTAACAAAAACTAAAAATGTCACTTATGATCTGTCAATAATTAAATGCCAACTAGACGTTTTTAAAAATATCAGGAATCTTATTTTTTGTTTTATTTCCATAGCATTCTTGATGTGACAATAAACTTTCTTTAAAAACAACGATTATTATTACTTTTGTAAGGATAAAATATGGACTATGTTATATCATCTGAAAGAGAAAAAAGGGGACTTTCGGTTAATGTCACAGCCACCTATCCATTACATTTAAAAAAAATATATTTTACTGTGATTCTCAACCATTTTAAGAGATATATAAAAAGTAGCAAGTGCATGTCATTTTACATGAAAAATACTGCAAAAAACATGTGAAGCATTTTTCTCTAACTCTTCAAATGAACGAGCTACGAGGGATAATAGAAAAGTTGGATTTTTCGTTTTTTGTCAATAACTTTTCAACCTTCCCCCGTATATAATTTTTCGCCTTACCGTAGAATTACTAATACGAAACTGCACTAATTTGCTCATTTAAGCGTTTTTGTATCTCTACTAATAAAAAAGTTACCCATGCAACGGGTCAAGAAATAGGGCGCCCTGTATAAAATATTTATTGTAAATAAAAAAAATGATAACTGCTCCTCCGCCAGATCATGAAATTCTGTAGCCATGGCTGTATATACAGACTGTCCAAAATTGAGTCTCTATATTGGGATCTCAGTTATTATAAAAGATAGGAAAACGCTCAAATGGGGAAAGTTTTAGAGAATTTTATGTTGATTTCAAATCTGCATTGAAAGTTATCGTGAGTCAATTGTTTTTCGAGATATTTGAAAAAATCGAAAAACCCAAGAATTTGTTTTTGGCCAATAACTCGCTAATGGTTAATCTGACACTTCTAAAAATTTTACATTATTAGTACACTTTTTAAAGACGAACATTTTGGCATAAACAAAAATTACAAGGCACTCTTTGTTTTTCTGTTATGAACCACAACTTTGCTATTTCTTATGGTCACCATATTGGATTTTTATATCATATTTTAAAGCCAAAAATTCTCTTTCCAACGATGTATCATAAGCCTATAAAAGAATTTTTAAAATTTGTGAAATTTTGAGAAAATCATTTTTTTACAAGTTTTTTACAATTATTTAAATTTTAATAAATACATAAATTCAATAAAAGCTGCAACCGTAAAGCGTGCAGCGGATGACATGTCTGTTCAGAGTAACGGCACCCAGTTCAAGCAGTGCAAATAATTATATTTCTTATTATAATAATTAGTTCCCCAAAAAGCTAAAAATATGCATTGTAAGAATTAACTATAAATGAAGATTGTCTATTATTTGTGAATAAATACTATTTTATATATATCACCGTGTTTGTAATTTCTTTCTGTCTTTAATGAAGAAAAATCCAATATGGCACCCATAAGAAATACAAAAGTTGAATATTGTTGCCGAAAAAATAGTTGGCCTGGGTGTTCTCAGCTGTACTGACGATGCCGTAAAAAACAAATTTTAGCTCAATAACTTATACCCAATTTAATAATCGGATCTAACGATACATACAATTTTTAGTAGACATACCGGGTGACTCAAAGTAAGTGTTCTATTAGATTATTTCAGAGACCACTTGGATTAAAACTTTGAAATTTGGTACTTTGGGGTTTTTGGGTATGCTCTCTTCAAATAAAATAATGGCGTCCCTGTAGCTCTTCCGGTTATAACGGAAGTTGACATCAACTTTGTTGTTTTAAATGGTACACCCTGTATATTATTATATTTTTAGATTCTACGTGAAATTCTAAACACATTTCATGTAGGATGTTATCCTGGATGTCCTATACCTATCTTCAACTGTTTTTGAAATATTGACAGGTGAATATTGACATTTTGCATCTTTGACACCGTGTAAAATCTAAACGGTTTGAGATCAAGCAAAACGGTTTGCACATTCCTATCTTAACTTTTCATAACCTATCGTTTGGTACTAATTTCAGATTTAACCAAGAGATTAAATTAAATTGAAAATTTTAAATTTCTGGATAATCTTGAAATTAGTACCAAACGATAGCTTATGAAAAGTTAGGATAGGAATGTGCAAACCGTTTAGCTTGATCTCAAACCGTTTAGATTTTACAAGGTGTCAAAGTTGCAAAATGTCAATATTCACCTGTCAATAGTTCAAAAACAGTTGAAGATAGGTATAGGATATCCTACATAAAATGTGTTTAGAATTTCACGTAGAATCCAAAAATAAAATAATATATAGGCTGTACTATTTAAAATAACCAAGTTGTTGTCTACTTCCGGTATAACTGGAAGAGCTACAGGGACGTCATTATTTTATTAGAAGAGAGCATAGCCAAAAACCCCAGAGGACCAAATTTGAAAGTTTTAATCCAAGTGGTCTCTGAAATAATCTAATAGAACACTTACTTTGAGCCAACCGGTACAGACATACTCGTAATGTAGGTACTTGTTCACTGTTGCTTACATGAATCATTTAAAAATATTCGTTATTGGAGGAACATTGCGGTTAAAACTCACCTACCTTGATACAAAAATTAATATTAATAGAGATACAGTGGATGTTATAATAACAGTTTTGAAAAACATTCTTATTTCTGCAATTGTATTAAGGTGCTGTTTAAGAAATAATTATTTTGCTTTGTACTTGTAACTGTACGAAATAATCGGTGATTCTCACTCTTTAAGATATATCTCCCTCACTATTAGAGCTAATCGATCAAACCCTATATCAATGTATTCGTTAGGGAACGTTCTATCCAAATCTGTAAAAATACACAGGGTGTTCCATTTAAAATATATAAGCTGTGGTAAATATCTCTTTTTTGGGATACCTTGTGTATATAAATTTACCATCGGAAAAACCGCAGCTAAAAACAAAAATTGACGTGTCCGAGCGTTTTCCCGGTTTGCTTTCCAATTTTTATTTAATTTATGCGTGAATTTTGGCCCTCGCTGTATATTAGTCGTAGATAAACCAATTTACCTGTTGTAACTAGTTACATTATATGTCAAATCATACAAAAACTGGCTCTATTCTGCAAAGTTCTGCACACTCAAAGTTTGTTACAGTTGCAGGTTTATTTGGGACTACATCACCTGTAAAATAATAAAAAACAGGAAACCAAAAGTATTCAAATTAAATAATCACGGTATACGAGAAGTTGTGTAATATTACAAATTGTATTCTGATATAAGTCTAAATAAAATAATTATAATAAAATTTAAATGAAAATAAACACTTAACTAGCTTTTTTCCATACGTTTTCAGGTGCTCCTCAACTCTTCGTCAGTAGAAAGTTTTGATTAGATATTTTTGTCAGGTTGCCATTTTTTTCGTCGTTGATTATTTAATTTGAATATTTTTGGTTTCCTGTTTTTTATTATTTTACAGGTGCTGTAGTCCCAAATAAAACTGCAATTTAATCATGAAAATCCACCACAAATAAGTTACAGACATTATCAAAGTTTGTTTGTTTAATCTGAATTAACCGGTATTTTTACAGTTCTTTGTGAATCGCATGGTATAACCTTTTATTTTTAACTGTTGAAACAATGGTTTTGCTATTGCAGTTTTTAGTGTTAACCTTGTAATTCAGGTGCTATTGTCTTTCTAATAGAAAAAACAGAATAAGTGCCCTGAATATAATACATACCATGCCTTTTGTTAAAAAATTTATGAGTAGGTATTTCAAACATGCACCTTATATATTTTAATTTCGCAGATAATTTAAAGCCCAGTACGTGGTCCTACCTATATAACGCCCAGAAGCATGTGCTGTGTATTGTATAGTAGGAGTCATTTAAGAAGCCCTTGTAGACGTAATTTCACAGATTTGCAAGGTTATGGGAGTATTAGAACCTCATAGAAACATGAATCGTACACAATTCTTAATGTGCCTTAGTAGGCAAGAAAAAGTTGGTAAATTATTTAATTTATATTTCTAGACTCATCTCTATTACGTTGGAGTGTACTATCTCATAAACCACTCAAAATCAGTATCTAAACTGATTATAAAACAAAAAACAAGTATTGCATGACATGACTTGGATTTCGCGCTCTTTTTACATTCTTTATCTAACTACAAATTATATTAGCATTAGTATTAAGGCTGTGCTCGAATAAGTAACCTTCTAATGAAACTTCAAAATTTCACAGTACGTTCTTTCAGCGTTGCTATAAAATTGATGCAGATATTTGTTGGCAAATAGAGATTCTAAAGTCTTGAGGTTTTAAAGAGGTGTTTTGAAATACTGCTGTTTACAGTGGATATATACAGGGTGTAACACTTTTAAATCCGGCAGTTTCAGACTCGACAGATCTCTGAAAAACAATAACTTTATGGCGTATAACATTTTTTTTTTAAAGGGGCATAGTTTTGAAGATACAGAGCGTTAAATAATATATTTTTTAAGGTTTTCGCGGAATACTTCAAAGCGGCTATTGAGTTCGAGTTATTTGCGTTATCCACAAGGCTATACAGAACTTCGTCATTGTATGTTACTGGTAAATCGAGAAATCGAGAGATATTTGAGAATACTTACTTTTTGATGTATAACATTCTTTTGTAAGGTGCGTAGTTTTGAACATACAGGGAGTTACAATTTTTTAGAGTATTAAATTCTAATATTCAACGACCTTATTACCAAAATCATGACCCTTAAAAACAATGTTATACGTCAATACAGGATTTTCAGTAACATGGGTACGAACAAAGCCGAAGTTCTGTATACCCGTGTGGGTACGCAAATAACGCCAACTTATGCCTCTGAAAATATTAAAAATTTCAAAAAAGCACTTGACATATTTTTTACTAAGAGTATGACAATTTGTAAAAATATAAAATTAACTCGAAATATCTTTAACACAGAATTATCAAAGCTACAAGGAGTCAAAAAAGTTGTTTCGAATAAATTTTCTCTAATAATTTTTTTTGGGAGTGTACCAATTTCCTTCAAATTTGGCACACGTATCCATTTGTATGCACATTCTGTATTTGACGCATATCGTCCAATGCCAAAAGTCCTCAACAGTCTTAAGGTCTTAAATAATAGCATACTTCTTTTGTTTCAACATTTGTCGCTACCTTGAAAGCGAAAGCTTTAGTACTGATATAAACAAGTGTACAATCACGATTGTATTATTGTGTCACAGATTATTATACAGATGGGACAGTGAGACAGAGAAATTAAATTTAAAGAGAGATGTCAAGTACTTCCCATTTAAATGTCCACTGAAGACTAATGCGCGAATAAAACCACAGAGTACCCATTATACTATGTGATAAATACTACATTCTGGAAGACTCAGATTTAAACCTAACATTTCGGGGTGTCGCATCATAATTATTCAAGGGGTTTTGTATTTTGATTTATTTGGTATTTGTCAGTGTTGTTTAGAGCTTTATATTTCTATTTTGAAATTTAAATAATGGAAAGTGGAAGTGTATCAAAGTTGCCATCTTTATATAATGTAGTTATTTTTTATCTAAGAAGGTAATATAAGTTTTGGCATAATAACCACAAAAATAATAATAATTTGACGAACTTACCTATCAATTGTTGTTTTTATTAGAGTAATTGTTGGTTATTTTCTGTATACTGGTTTTTATGGTTCTTATTAATAATTACACCAGTGTTTAAGTTGTTTAATTTTATTTCTCTTTGGGTTCTATTCGATTTTTATAAAAGAATAGGTTCACCGACAAAGGCAAACACTGGTGATGGCGATATTATCATAACTTTTTTAGGAACAAACTTTTTTTTGCAAAAACAGGTAGGTACAAATGCATTCGAGGGAATCTTAAATCCAGTGGTGTAGTTAGACTTTTTATAAAAAAATTGCTAACAAAATGTTGCTATTTTTCACTAAAAAAAATTCGTAGTAGGCCTTGAAAATCAAAATTTCGTCTTCAAATTTTGCATCAACATAGACCTTTCGGAGATCTATCTTTTGAAAAAAATCTGGTTCAAATCGGTCTATAAACAAATTTTTTACGCGAGTGTTTCCATTCTTAATGGGTGACACTGTATATACTCTTTTTTGTGTTTAATAATCCTAGTTATATGTTTTAACCAGTATGTTATTTAATATGTACCTATGTCGATAAAAGTATAAAAGTTTTTATCACTGTTCATGAAGTTATGAAATATCATGGTTCAATGTTTTCATGTTTCTAAGGGCCAATTTTTCAATGCTTGGTTAACGTAATTTAACCTAGAGTTAACTAACTACAAGTTTAGAATGTGAATAGTTATTCATAAAATGTTCGAAGTAAATTACATTTTCAACTTATAGCTAGCTTAACTATACTGGTTAAACCGTTTTAACCAAGCATTGAAAAACCGATTAATTATTAATGAAGTTGATTAAACATTTAAAACTGTATTGAATCATGACTTCATAACTTCATTAATAATTTATCTCTTAGTTTTTTTTGCTTAATTCCTAATTAAAAAAGATAGCAACAGTTAAATAAGGCAATAAATAATATTGAAATATATTATAGAAATAAAATATTCTACACATTTCCACTGCATTTTTAATTTGAACGAATATTGTATGTAAAAGCTCTGTAATTGTTACTTAAATAAGTTCATTTTAAATGTGTTTATAAATAAAAAATATTAAAACCGGTTTACGACACAATTTATGTTTCATTATCTTATGTACTGTATAATGAGCCACTAACTTAATTAAAAAATATATAAAATAAATGTTAGGTAAAATGCAACAGCGCTTCTCAAGAAAAAATTGTAAGTTTGGCAACGTTGTACACTTCCCGTTTAAAGGGACGAGATCATAGCTATGAACTGTCAAACATCAAAGACATTGCGCCGGCTGTCCCCTCTGTATATACCCCTCTGTGATTGTATTCTAGTGAAAATAATCAGACTCGCCTAGTTATTAGCTCTTAGAATGTTACTTCTGTTTTATATTATCAAATAATTATTATTCTTTATCCTATATTCTAAGGATTGATGTATAAAATTTCCGTTAAATAGTCGTTACATCTGTTATAAAGAATTGTCCCATTTTATGTCTAATGGTTCTTAACGTACTAATTGTTTGTGATTTTGTCACGTTCTTTACAGAGAATTGTGAAGTTCGATTCGACCCCAGAGTTAGTAGTTGTAAGACAGATTTGCAGTAATCATGTAATTACTAATCGTGATGCAAAAATATTTGTTAAAAGTATAGTGCCAGTTTTTTCTTCAAAATAAAATAGGGAAAACCGAGTGCACAACAGCGAAGATCTCAACGAATAGAGAAGATATAAAGAATTTTGTACTCATTTTTTCAAAAAAGAAAAAATTATATATTTCCTGAATGGCTAGGTGTAGACATAGATTATGCTAAATAAAATCTACTTAAAATTCCGTATTCCATTCAAAATTTCAATTATAAAGATTAACATTTGATACAACGGAGTTGGTAACTCATTCCGGTATTTTTTAAGGTGACAGGAAGTAGAAAATATTTTTAATTAAAAGAATTTTTCACATAACCCGTCATAAAAACTTTCAAATATTTGTTAGGTTTAGTTCCTGAATTAGGTTTAGAGAAAGCTTGTCGTGACACACCCTGTATTTTGCCTAAAATACTAACTGACAAGTTGTAAAGAGGCGCAACGGCTGTCATGAAACTGTCATAATTGCTTAGCAGTACTTACTAAAATTTAAAATTCTATTAAAAATCTATTCACATATTAGTACAATAATGAGGACAGTGGTTAAACAGGGTGATCGCATTCGTTGGGTGATCTCATCTTTGGTATTAAATTCTTAATTTCCAACTACTTTCACACAAAAAAGGTATAGGTACCTATCTTACTTTACGAAAGTAGATGTCTCGCAGCGTTTTTGAGATATTTGGCTCTGAAACTTCCAATGCCAGTAAAATAGTAAACATTATTAAAAAATATGCATTTTTGGCAGTAATTGCTCAAAATGTACGCCTCTAACATCCATATTGTGTTTATTAAAATATTTTCTTATCTTGAACTAACGATTCTTATCGCGAAATGCAGTATTTAAAATTTTCTGCCCTAGCTCTACGCCTTTTCGTAAATTCAGCATTCAGATGTGATGGATCCAAAAAACAGGTTCTGTTTAGTTGATTTGAAAAATTCTGCTTTCTGATTAGTCCTACAGGATACATCACATCAAAATGTTGAATTTACGAAAAGGCGTTCTTACCTGGTGTTTATACAGAGTGGTCCACCGGGAACTGCATCGATCGATTATAGGAAAACTATAAGTAATCAGAAAAATCTGAAAATTTGGAGGCACACCAACGTCGGTGGGGGCTATTTGGCTAAAATATTTTCAGGTTAGTCGCACTTCAGGTTATACCGGAAGTCGACATCAACTTGCTTATTTTAAATGAAACACCCTGTATATTATTACATTTTTAGATTATACGTATGATTCTAAACCCATTTCATGTAGGATGTCCTATACCTATCTTCAACTATTTTTGAAATATTGACAGGTGGAAATTCACATTTTGCAATTTGAACACCCTGGAACACCCTGTATAATCTAAACGATTTGATATCAAGCAAAGCGGTTTACACATTCCTATCTTAACTTTTCATAAGCTATCGTTTGGTAATGAATTTAATCGAAAATTTTAAATTTCTGGCTAAATTTGAAATTAGAACCAAACGATAGCTTATGAAAAGTTAAGTAAAGAGAAAGTTAAGTAAGTGAAAAGAAAAGTTAACGAATGTGTAAACCATTTTGCTTGATCTCAAACCGTTTAGATTTTACAGGGTGTCAAAGTTGAAAAATGTCAATATTCACCTGTCAATATTTCAACAACAGTTGATTATAGGTATAGGATCTCCTACATGAAATGTGTTTAGAATTATACTTAGAATCTAAAAATGTAATAATAATATACCTACAGGGTGTTCCATTTAAATTAAGCAATTTGACATCTACTTCCGGTATAACCGAAAGTGCGACTAACCTGAAAATATTTTAGCCAAATGGCCCCCACCGACCTTGGTGTGCCTCCAAATTTTCAGATTTTTTCTAATTATAGTTTTCCTATAATTAGAATTCCTCGTTCCCCTTTCAAGATATCTCACAACATTGCTTCAACACTTTACTGGCACTTTTTAGAGATTTAGTTGGATGACATAAAAATACACTTGATACTATTTTTGTTTTTTTTTATATGACCCCAGCTTATGTTTTTTATCCATGCGGAACACCCTGTATTTTATTTCAAAATCGGAAAGAGCGCTAAATGAAGTCCAAATATATGCTTTATGTTTTATTTTTTTAATAAGTTTGTGAAAAATAGGAAGGGTTTTTCTATTCCTCTATCATTTTAATAATGATTCGTTTAATTTATATAGTATAACACTAAATAACATTAATATAAACACTTATCTTTTTGACATACGGCGGTACGATTTGAACCTAGGATTAAGATTGAACCTAGCTGTATTATATATTTCTATATTGGAAATGCACCTCTAAATAAATGTGTGTGTTTCAACAGAATCAAGTGCAACAGCAAACGACATGTAGGTTCCTCTCTACGGTAGATGTGGTGTAAGTTATTGATATTAGGTGTATCTGTGCAGCTTATTATGATGTACCTAGCCTTTATAATGGTAGGTATATAAAGACGCTGAATTGTGGCACAGTCCTCAAATTAGTAACGGATACGTGTCATTAGCAATATTTTCTATTTGATTTTTTAATTACGTAATCATTTCGCTATTTAAGTACTGACTGAATAAAACGTATTCCACTCATATATTTCCTCAAATTACGTGCGAAAATAAGAAACTAGAAGATAAAATTTTCTTACACACGGGTTTGAACCAGTTGTTAAGTTGGATGATTTTATAGCGTTTACTAACTGAGCCACTAATCGACATCATTTTCATTAGTAACTAGGTAAATATTTAAACTCAAATCTCAGAATTAGATTATATTTTTTTTAATATTGTAATTAAAAAGCAATTAACTACAGTATTTTGATATTGAAACATAGAAAACTATCGGTTCTAATGATTTTTGGCATCATAAGTTTAAAAATATCTAATCTTAATGGATTTTGGTTGCCATTTTAATAACTAATACTTTTACGTTTTATTCGGGCAGCATTTTGAATTTGGAGGTTAAGAATAAATGGTTTTTGGTGTTTGTCTACTGCTTATTTCTAATATAGTTATTATAAAGATGCGATAAAGATATATCCCCACTGTATAGGTCCTTTAAATATGCAGCCGATAACTACAAATATATACAGCACCTTTATCTATCTTTATCGAATAAAAATGTCTTTATCGAATGGTTATATGGGATATATAAAGGCAATGGCCAACACCCAGTAGGTTAGGTATCCAAGATAGAATTAGTTTTTCCAGAAAAATCACGCCCTGGCCGTTAATCGAACCCGAGGTAAACCAGTCTTCTGACCACCATACCAGTGAGCCACACTTAAATCAATTTATTTCAACCCGAGTTTCAACCTATTATGTAACCACTGCGTACTGTTTTGCACTATTTTTTTTTATATCTAAAACAAATTAGATATAAAAAATCACCATTATCCAATAACACTTAAACCATAAAAATAAATCTTTAAATCTGCGTATTTTTTTTGTGAATTGAGCCATGAGAACACTAAGTAAGTAATCTATCGTTCGTACATTGGATTCACACTACGAAAAATAAACTAGATGCAAAGTAGATAGCCGTATACCGCGTTGCCAAACTGCTGGGCTTCCTCCCATACGGAGAAAGTACCGGGTGTCTGATAATCAGGAGTATATCTATAGTGTATATGCAAAGATAGCGCCGCGCCTTCTCTGCGGATACACCTCGAACTAAATCTGTATATTTGGTGTGATAGGGCGACCTTATGGTGCCCACCTTAAAATTTGGGAAAACGTTCTATAAGATGTGTTGAATCTAACCTATGAAATATACACGCGAATCTTTACGACGCCCGAGGTCTGGCTGCGTAAGTGAGTCGCAGGCTTCGTAGCATACGGAAAGCACTCAAGTTTTGGCTTCATAAAGTCGGTTAATACGTGTATATATATTAAGACATTTCAAAACTACCAAAAATAAAACATTTTCAATATTCATATACACATACTAAACATAACACACAAGGAACTTAAAATCACGTTAAAACTGAGAAATTATTATTGGAAAAGAGGAGTCATATACAATAGAATAAGTAAAACCATATGAGAAAGGACTATTTATAATATTAAATAAAATATGTACAGATAAAATTGAAATTAAAGGCATATAATAGTACAAAAATGTATGTAACATGAAGGTAAATTTGAAAATAGTATTTATAAAAATAATAGAATCTCAGATATATTGGTATCAAAAGACAGCTAAGAGTTCAATTAACAAAATTATAATAAGAAAACAATCTGGAAAAGTAATATAAATCTAAATTTCATCATTAAAGAAAATCATTAAAATTTAAGTATTTAGAAATTTCAAAAGGTGACAAGATAAAGGTCAATACACAAAAGTGTCAAACAAAATATATTTTAAATTTGAAATGATATGTAATTCCAAGAAATAAACACACCAAATTGTAAAATAAATATAAGAAAAATTGTAAATTAGTTTAAGAAGTGATTCGAGTGCAACGAAAATAAAAATCAGTGTAGTGAATACAAGGTCAAAATTTCAACGTATGTATCTAGCTTAATAAGGACTCCGAAAATGCAGGAAAAACAAATAAATTTGTTGATAAAAGAGGTTGGTTACGATCAGAGAAAGAAAAAGTACAAGAATTTTGGAGAGGATAAATAAAATTGAATATTGGCAGAAATTAGGAGAAAAAGGACAAGAATTTAATTTAAAAGCAGTTCCCAAAAACAATATAAGCCAGAGACATAAATTTAAAAAACAGGACAAGACAAAATTTGGAAATTATAAAAATTTCAAACCAAGGAAGGAGAACAGGCAGTATCAAGGTACAAAAGGCGATAAAGGTACATAAAATTAAATACAAGTCAAAACATATAGAATCCATATAGTTGAAAAGGTTAGAAAACCGAACATAGTCAAAGTAACATTCAAATGACAAGTTATGAGATACGTTCAAGCATATACAAACTTATATAAAGATAAATAAAGGACTTACCTATAAAAACACTAATGCAAAGTGCACTTAAAACTTTTATAAACTTTAGTTTTCTTTAAAAATAAATAAAAATAGACAGTACTCGAACTAGTGTACTCCATAGTTTCATAGACTGACATCTATCGAACAATTATCGAATAGTTAAGAGAACAGGGAATAGTTAGGCAACCAATTATACAGGTTTTTGTTGTATAATCTGCATAATTAAAATAGAAATTTAAAAATACCTGTATAGTTCGGTTACAAAATTAGTTTTAGGTAATAGTTTAATTTATGTGTAGGAAAAATTAATATAAGGAAAATTTCAAAGAATTACCTATTGATTAAATAAGGAAAATACATTTATAATAAGAACGTTTAATGTTAACATGTTTTGAGAGTGAAATCATTTACAAAATATTTCTGAGAAGATTTATAAAAATAAATACTGTTTTGTTTTGAACTAAATTCTTTTTAATGTATGTAGTGATAAAGTGAGAGAGAGAATGAAATAGCTGGCCTGAACTTGCTACTAGAGAGAAAGAGATTTTCATGCATATAATAACAAATTGAGCTAAAGCCGAGGGTAATAAGATAATACAAAAGTAAGTATACAATATCTTCAAAGAAAATATGTAAACAAAACAAATCATTCATTAAAAAAAATTATAAAGAGCCTAAAATAAACAAAACAATTCATTTAAATTTAATAACAATTATAATAAATAAATTTTGGCTCTCAAAAATAAGGCGAATATAATAAAAAAAAAAAATATATATATATATATATAAATATATATATATATATATATATATATATATATATATATATATATATATATATATATATATATCTGTTTACGTGATGACAACTTAAGTACTTTTATTGTATACAAATATTCATAAGTGTAGGTTCAGTTTACAGTCTACGTCCTAAGTTTGAATTGAATGTATCATTTTGTAAGCTCGGAGTGGTGGTTTGGGTGGATAAATAATTGTTAATAAAGTTAGTTTCTGGATTTTGGATCATTATTTCGTCAGCTTTTTACATAAAAGCTAACATGAAGAACAAGTGCCGGACGCAGTGTCTACGCCTGCGCTTGATGTCAGATCTGCTTTGGTGCACATTAGGCTATTGTCTTTTGATCCCGATGATACTCCATTTTCAATGATCGAATGGATGAATGACGTAACACGCATCCAGCAAGAAATTGGTACACCTGACACACTAATTATTGTATTAAAGGCCGGTAATGCACTCCGTGGACGGGCGGCCTGCTTTTATAAACAATGGAAGCCGCTTGTTTAATTTCGCAGGGATTTTGAAGTCGTTTTTCCTAAGCAAGGTACTCCTGCTACCAGAATGCATGCTGGTATCGCCATTCGAAGTACAGATTTTTGCCTCATTAGTAGAATATGGAAACGCTAAACTTGTTGCCATCAAGCGATTCTACCCCTGTAGACGCGAAAGACTCGTTTTTGACATTCAATCCTATGTGCCACAATAAATAAAGACAAAGCGGTGTTTTAGTTCCATATTTAGTGAATACCGACTTTGACGTTTCGCTCATGCACGAAACAGTAGCACATAGTCTAAATTTGGATATTAAACCAAGCACTCGGATTTTAAATGGACTGGGAAATGATGTAACCCGAGCCATTGGGCAGTGTAGAGCAGTTTTGTTTACACCTTTTATAACACTTCAAATTGATTTCACTGTTGTTTCGTGAAATCTATCCGTGGAGATTTAACATCTAATCTAACAACACTATCAATGTTATTATTGGACTTGACTTGTTAAAACGAAAAGGACTTAGAGTAGAAATAGGAACAGGTGGTGCTTATATAGTTCATGACCCACTACTTACCTTTGTAGGTACTAAGTATACAAAAATGTAACAAAAATGAAATAGGCATGTCAGGATTGGACAAGCGAATAAAGGCTGAAAGGCTGAAGAAATTCTTCAGATGGCCCGGTTACAAACACCCTAAACTGTTGAACAGCTGTTGATTAGGTTTGCCTAGTTAGCACGTGAGAAGGTCATTCAACGGGTAAAATCAGTCACTCAACAGTCAACGACAAGTTTTAATAAGAAGATAGTTCCGGCAGTGCCGTACGCTGTAGGTGACAGGGTCGCCGTACAAAATACTCAGTCATCTTCAAAGTCAAACCGAAATTTAATGGCCGTTAATAAAGTTAGTTTCTAGATTTCGGATCATTATTTCATATATATATATATATATATATATGAAATGTTCGGAAAGGCTTCCGCGGTCGTGAGTATGAGATAAACTAGGTTTCCGGGTTGAACCGCGTTGGAGATGATTAGTGTCTCGACGTTTCGGCTTCCGTTTTGGAGCCATTTTCAAGAGATGAAATATTAATAGTGGAATTCTCTGAAGCCTCAATCTGCCTACTCTTCAGAGAAAGGGAAAGGATTAGGATGTTGTGGTTCGATTCCGGGGCCTCAATCTGCCTACTCCCCAGATCTCGCCACCGATCGTCTCTGAAGCCTCAATCTGCCTACTCCTCAGAGAGATCTGCCTACTCCTCAGAGAGATCTGTCTACTGCTGCGTGGGGATGCGGTATTTATTGTAGTCGTAGGCAGGGTGGGGGACGAGGAAGGTCCTGCGCTGTGGCTAGTGGATTGTGAAAATTGGTCACGTGTGACTGTTGCTGGGTTGTTGGAGATATCGGAGGGATGTTGGAGGTGTGTTTGTAAGCTGGATACCAAAGGTTTCCATGTTGCCGGAAGTCGAAGACCGTCGTCTCTTTTGTTTAGACAATTGGGACGCTTCTCGATCTCAATGGCTTCACGGATGATTCTGGATTTAAGGTTGGAAATGGGGACTATGGTCTTGGCTTGGTCGAAATTTATGTTATGTCCTGTTTGTATATGGTGTTTGGCTAGGGCTGAGGAAGGGTCAGATTTTCTGACTGCGAGTTTGTGTTCATATACTCTGTTGTGAATGCGTCTGTTTGTTTGCCCAATATAGGTTTTTGAGCAACCTGAGTATGGGATTTTATAAACTCCATGGGATTCCTTAGGAATAGTGTCTTTTGGGGTTCTTAGGAAGTTGGATAATTTGTGATTAGGAGTGAAGATGGTTTTAATGTTTTGGGATTTAAGGATTCGACTAATTCTGTCAGTGACGCCTTTGATATATGAAAGGAAGGCTTTGTGTTGTTCAGAAATATTCATTTGTAGTTCAGGTTGTGGAGTGGGAGTTGGGTTTTGGATTTTTCGTATTGTTCGGTGTATGTGGTTTCGGTTATAACCATTGTGCTGTAGCGCCTGTGTTAATGTGTCTAGTTCTTTCTGTTTGTTGTCGTCTGTTAGACGGATGGATCTTGTTACTAGGCTGCGGACCACAGAGTTTAGTTGTGATGGATGGTGGTGGGATTTGGCGTTCAGATACCGGTTTGTGTGGGTTGGTTTCCGATAGATGGTGTGAGAGAAACCTTGGTTTGGAGTTTTCGTAATGAGGACATCTAGGAAAGGGGGGTAAGGAGGAATTGTTTTCTGTTTCCATTGTGAACTGAATATGTGGATTTATGCTATTGAGATAACGTAGGAAGATGTCTAGAGAATCACTTCCATGTGGCCAGATAACGAAGGTATCGTCGACGTATCTAAGCCAGCATGTTGGTTTGAGTTTGGCTGAGTTTAGGGCTTGGATTTCGAAATTCTCCATAAAAATATTTGCTTCAGGATAGTCATGTTTTGATATTTTGATGTACGAGAGAGAGATAGTTGATCTTATTTCTTTATGGGTAAGGGTCAGGGTCCATTGTTGTTTGATGTTGATTTTTATTGCAAAGCAACGTATCATATTCCAGACACAACGTGATGAAAAGTGCTTTAGGTCCGTCGTTTTAATGCAAGAATTGTGCTTAAGCCAGGGTGGCGCTGTTTATTCTACATTGTGTAGGTTCGTAAACGTTTGATGATACTACATACTAACTTGAAGCAAGTATATCTGGCAACTATGTTCGATGGGGTCCGTTTACCTGATGTGTTTATTTTTAAGTAAATTTAAGTAAAGGATCAGTAGTTGAAATGCATAAGAAAACGGAATGGTTTCAGGTTGACGAAATATGAAATATAATAATATAATAAAATATAGGTACTTAATATAGTATAATACAATATAATAAATAATTAAGCATTGCTTTTCAAAACACTATTTCAAGAGGTCCGTAAGTGAAAAAAAAAAAGCTCCATGCGCTCTTAATAATATTAATTACTTAATTGAATTTTAATTTTTTTCTCAAAAACTAAATAGTGTTGCACTTCAATTATTACATATGGTAACAAGTGGACCCTGATAATATTAGTAAATTTAACATTTTTCTCAAGAAGTAAGTGTGTTATTAAAATTTTTATATGTTACCTATTAACTGGTAACATGGCTATAGATAGATAGATATATAGATAGATAGAGATAGATTTATTAATCTCTTTGTATCAAATACGTGACATGAGACGGATCATTTGTCCAAACAGTCAAATTGGTAGACATTCAAGTATTACAAATTACAAAAAAAAGAAAAGCATAATAGTCAAAGCAAAGTAACACAGAGTAAAAACATATATAACAATTAACATAAAATACATTAAGTACAATATAGAGCAGATAGTGTGACAGTGAGCTCTACCTAGTAGTAGTAGTAGTAGCAGTGGGGCGGCCAAGACCTGGCAAGTAGGCCACAAGCGGGCCCTTTTTACCTACCCCTGTCGTCCCTACCTAGCTTCATCACCTCTTCCCTCATTGAACCTACCCGACCTTCTAATGTAGGTCAGAATGTCGGTCCATTCAAGGGAACTAACCTCTTCCCCTTGCAACTCCCCGGCCCCCCAGACTACCTATGTTTAATAAATTCATCCAGCGAATAAAAGCAATTTTGTATCAGAAACGCTTTGAGAACTTGTTTAAATTTTGTTAAGGTTCTTATTTGTTTTATGTTAGGTGGTAGCAGATTATAGAAATAACCTCCAGCATAGATGGGTGATTTTTTATAATTCATTCTGCTTAGTTTACTGAGATGAATATTACACTTGGTTCGAGTATTATATTTGTGGACATCCGAGTTTTTCTGGAATTCTCCTCTATGCTGGAATGTATATATCAGCAGTTTGTAAAGGTAAATACATGGACAAGTCAAGATGTTGTAATGTTTAAATGTATTCCTGCATGACTTATAAAAGTCAATATTAAATATTAATCGGATAAATCGCTTCTGTATTATAAACATACGCTTCATCTGTGTTGCGCTCCCCCACACTGCTACACAACATCCAATCACTGAATAAACCAATGCATAGTACAACTCTATTAAGTGATATCTATACAAGTCACATTTTAGTGCATTCATGGCGAAGTACGTCTTATTTAGTCTGTCACATAGGTACTCAATATGTTCTTCAAAGGTTAATTTTGAGTCCAGCCAAATTCCCAGAAATTTTGTATTATTGGATGGTAGAATATTGTTATTACCAATTTTAAATATTAAATTCAACAAATATCGTTTTTTGTTGATTGATAATAAGATGATTATTATTACATCAGTTGATAAACTCATTAATAACCATTTGTGTCTTGTTATAGAGCTCGTCAGAGCTATCTGCGTTCACTACAATAGTTGTATCATCTGCATAGATAAATACCCGTCCATTCTTAATATTCGGTGGCAAGTCATTTATATAAAGTAAGAATATAAGAGGGCCCAGCACGCCACCTTGAGGAGTCCCTAAGGATATATTAAATTCATTAGAGAGTACATCTTCTACTTGTACTCTTAAAAGTCGATCTGTCATGTACGATTCAATCCAAAATTGAACTGGGCCCCTTATACCCATTGATTCTAATTTTATTTTTAGGTATTTAGGTTTGATAGTGTCAAAGGCTCGTGTAAGATCAAAGAAAATTTCCACTGCATATTAATTTTGATTTATGCTTTCATGAACGTACTGAACGAGCTCGGTGGCAGCAGTTTCAATGGAGAAATTTGAACGAAAACCATGTTGGGACGGAGTGACAACCCTGTGTTTGTCCAGGAATGCAGTTAATCTATTATACATAGCCGTTTCCAATATCTTTGAGACGCAGCTGAGTAAGCAAATCATTCTATAGTTTTCCAAGCTATGTGGATCACCTTTTTTAAATACAGGTACTACTTTTGAAACTTTCAATTTACTAGGGAACTAGCCTTGGGTGACAGATAGGTTTGTTATAAATGCTAGTCTAGGAGATATTTCGTCAACACATTCTCTGAGTACTATAGCTGGAATTTCATCAATTCCTGAGGAGTACCTCTTTTTTAAACCCAGTTTGATTGATTTGATGTCATGTTTAGTAACTGGCAAGAAAAACATTGAATTTGAGTTTGGTTGAGGACCTCCATTGGTTGTACATAAACCATCTGGAAGATTTAGTTTATCAAGTTGGCTATGAACCGAGTTAGCAAAGTAGTCACCAAATTCGTTTGCAACATCTATTTTATTAGTTTTTATCTGTCCGTCTTTATTTAGCGTAATTTTCTTATTTGTCGATTGTACTTTCCTCGTTTTTGAACGAACTAATCTGCATAATGTTTTAGCTTTATTATTTGAGTTTTCAATTAAATTGGCATGAAATGTTTTCTTTCCTTCAATAATTTTTTGATTGATTTGCTTTTTCTTCCTATTGTAGAAAGTAGATATAACAGGGTTGTCAAGTCTTTTCTTTATCCAGTTTAAATTTCTAAGTTGATTAAGTTCAGAGTAAAGCTCTGCTGAAAAAGGAATTTTGTCAAAATTTACTCCAGTGTTTCTTCGTTTTGCTTGCCGTTTTGGAAAGGCAATCTCAAAACACCAAAGAAAAAGATTGATGAAGTTGTCAAATGCCTGATCAACTTTTTTTGTGTGAAATATAGTATCATCAACGGAATATTCATAGAGGCGTTTGAACTCTGATAGCGATGTATCATTAATTGTCCTTATTGGTAAGTTATTATTAAGGTGATTGTTAGTTGCATTTAAATCATGGGACCAAGACATAACCTGCGCAGAGTGGTCAGATATTCTCAAATTCTGCACTGAACACATGAAATATTCAATGTTGCTAACCACATAATCTAATCCACTTGATACCGTATTAGTGTTATAGGTTGCTACGCGTGTTGGATCATCATAGAGAAGTTTTAGGTTAAACATTTTAAATACATCAAAAAGTTGGACTTTATACTTACATTCACCTTTGAAGTTAATATTAAAATCACACAAAATCATATATGCATACTTGGCCGTTATACAATTTAACAAATAGTACAATCTATCAAGAAACATTTTAGGATCTGCATCCTTAGAGGAGCTGCGATATAGAGTTACGATACATAAGTTTTTATTCATCTCAATAGCTGAGCATTCAAAGTGAAGTTCCAATGAGGAGCTAACAAGATACTTGATCTCAGTGCAAGCTTCAAAACAATCAGATTTGACAAATATTGCAGTACCTCCATGTTCCAAGTGCAGCCTACAGTAGAAAGAGATTAACTTATAACCCGCTATCACCAGTGGTTTTAATTTATTTTCACACATCCAATGTTCTGAGATACATAAGAATATAGGAGTGTTAGAACTACAGTGTAATTCAAGAATATTGATTTTATTCGCCAGACTTTGAGCGTTTACATGCATGAGCTTATATTCTAATTTATTTGTGTTGAACGAGTCGGAGAGACAAGTCCGTGAAAATTTTGGATAACCTGGCTAGACCGATCAATGTTATTGGGTTGTCGGTTATGTGTTGATGGATGATCCAGGAATCGTTGGCCTTGCTTAAAATTAGAGCGGTTGAAGTGAATATTTTTTGGCCAGAAGCTGGTTTCATACATTCTCTGATGTAAAGAGGGCTCCACACCTATCATAAAAGCTTGGTTGTTTGCAAAACTAGCTTTTGTTTCTAGTTTCTTCACGTATACATCCTTAGGATCAGTGCGTCTCTGAATATAACTTTTTATATTGTCTTCCCCTACATTCTCCGGTACTCTCGATAAGAAGAGCCAATTTTCTTACTGGGCATTTCTACCCCCTTGAAATCATTGTCACCTTCACCACTTCCAATGTTCATGTTTTTTTTAATTTTTCTCTTTGTTACTGTGGAAAACTCATTACTTGAGTTCATAGCACTGTTAGTGATATTTCATACAGCTGCAGTGGACATCTTTCTTAAAGGTTCATCATTCCCAAGATTTATAATTTCGTTCACCTTTTGTTCGGTTTGAACTTTCATTATCTCATATGATAATTGTTTTGTCTGGATATTTGGTTCACCCTGTATAGACCCATTCGGATATTTATCTGTGTTGTGAATGTTTTTTTTTTGACAATAACTTTTTTGTTTCTATTACATTATCTGTTTGTGTCCAGTTTTTTGAGGAACTGGATTTTATGTTTATAAATAGGATGTATCACTATTTAATACGGAAAATATTAGAATCCATAAATGAGTAAAAAATATTAACTTTTCAAAGTATGCTGCTTTTTCGTAAGACCTATAGTTATTGATATACATTTTGCTTACATTTAATTTTTTTATATGGTTTTCGAGGTGTAACTGGAAAATTTTGTTTATTAATTTCTTTATAGTTTGGGCCATTGTTTCATTTTATTAAAAGCTATATCCATGTCAAATCCATATCATGTGTAAGCATGTCAAAACGTTTGTAAAAATATTTACATAGGCGTAGATCTACGGGGTGTGAACCTGTTTTCGAATAATTTTTTAAATAGAAAATCTAAGTTAATTTAATTTTTTTTAAATAATTATCAAAGTGTTATCTTTAAAAAATTAATGATATGAGGAGCCTTTTCGGAGACTCACTGATTCTCACCGTTTATTATTATTGTGAAAGGTTTTTAAGAGCGCATCGTATTATTTCTGATATTTTATTTAACAATATCATCAGTTCTACATTCATAGTACTTATAATAAAAGCAGTGATTAAAAGTAATAGTACCTACACTAATATTACTATTGTCTTGCAATTTTTCAAAATTATTGCTATTTCGAGGTAATGAATTCGTACCATTCTCAAAACTGAAAATAGAACATTATTTTTCATAATAAAAATTTTTTGAAGTTAATTGGAATGTCAAAGCACCAGAATATTATAAGAAAACGATATGAACGTGTATTTTAAGTAGTAACATCTACTCTTAACACGTTAATCGCCATGTGACCCGTCATCTGAGTCTCAACAAAATTATACCACCAGGCCCTGTGACCCCTATTTAGGCTTCACGACTTGCTTTCGTTCTCGGCTCTTTGAATCGCCGTTTAGTTCTTGCTTTACATTACTTCATATGGGAAATTGAAATATGGGGCCTGGCCGTCCCAAACAACTTTTGGCCCTGGGATTTTTTTGTTTTTGATTTGACAAATATGCATAATAAAATATTCGAAAAAAAATAGTACATTATATTATTAGCAAAGTAAAACTTTATGTGCTGAAGCTGGTGAGTTGATTGGCGAACGAAGTGAGGCAGCTAAACCAGCTGAAACACATAAAGCTTTATTTTGCTTCGAATAATATATATATACTATTTTATTTTCAAACTATAACATTAAAAATTACAGTGAGATTTTTCGATTTATTTTCATGTTTTATTTGCAAGTAAATGTGACTGTTCGAGCGTACAAACAAGTCAAAACAGGAATTGGAAGCCTGGATAATCCGTGAATCGTGATTTGAGTCACAGGGCCTCACACATACATAGGCTCCGAGAACCAAACGTTGGTTCACATTCTAAAATTGTTTTTTTTTTTTTCATGAAAAGAATATCTCACAAACAATATTTGTAAGTTATTACATTATTTTAAAGTTATCAATAAAAATATCCCTAAAGAGAGTTTGGGCCTGCGTGGAAAAATTTTACTATTTGACATGGGCGATTAACGTGTTAAGTCCCAAAGTTAGTAGGTTAGACATTTCAAAATTTTTTACTTTAAACTTGGTTTTTTGGGCAAAAAAGTTAGTCCTTGTTACATAACAGTACACGTTTTCAATAAAATAATTTAAGTTTCAGATGGCTTACCTGCTTATTTCATATAAACGAAAATATGACTTGCTATGAACATCAAAGAAGTTATACACAAAATTTAGAAACTAATCGAACACTTGGTTATATTTTGTGTACCATTAGTGGTTAATACTTTAGCGATAAATCTTGAATTGTTTCTCAATTAGCTGGATAGTATATAAATGAACCAAATTGTGTAGTTATTTTAATCGAAAAATATTTTTATATCAAAAGAACATTTCGTTGATTTATGTACCGGATGTCCACCTAGTACGCGGAAGTTTAATATCTCAGTTAATAATCCTATAGAGTAGCACAAACTAAAAATAATTTCACTTGTACGAGGTGTTGTGCGTTCTCTGAGGACACATCAATTTTGTTTTTTTAAATGGCAACATTAGCTATTTTGTTATTTTTTTTAATCCCATTACTTATTTTAACATGATTTTCATCACATTTCTCTAGGTATACCCAAATTTATTATTTTCTGAGATATTTATATACCTATATTTTTTAAAATTTTTATCGTTAACCATTTAGCGCCGTATTTTCGACAAATTAAAAGAGGGGTCTTATCTAGTCAAAGCCTTGTACGTTCAGAAAATGTATAGAATTTTTAAAAATTTTATTATATATCATAACATTTATTATGATATAGTATTATATATCATAATGATTATGGTTATTTCATAATATTTATGTGTTTGAACTTAATAAATAACGTTTTAACTTAATAAATAACAAATATCTAAAATAGTTAATCAGTGCTCCTAATACCTAGTAGGCACTTTTGTCTTATAAATAAAATAAAATTTCACATATGAATTACTGCATAGTTTGCTTTTAATTGTTACATTGCATAGTTAAGTAATAAAAAAGAATTATTATTCTTATAAAATTCATTTTCTTAGAAATCTGACTTAGAACTTTTTAACAAGCGGCTATGATTTTTCAGCTTAAAATCCATAAAACGTACAATTTTCAATAAATATGCATTTTTACCGAAAATTAGTTGATTTAGTCTTAGGGAATTATGCTTCAGCAAATTGACAGAGTAGTTATCGGTGGTTCGTATAGCCTTATAAAATACAGGGTTCCATTTAAAAAAAGCAACTTATTTACTATTCAAATTGACAAAAGTTGGTATAGAATTATGATGACCCTGTATAATTTTTTTATATTTTTATACTTTTTCTAAAAGTACATGGCTTCGACTAGATTCCCTGAAAAAAATAGGCTTCTATCTTTTAATTTGCCGAAAATACGGCGTTAAATAGTTAATGGGGATTTTTTAAATTAAAATATGTCAGAAAATATGAAGTTTTAGGTTAGGGAAATGTGATGAAAGTCATACTAAAATAAAGAGTAGAATTTAAACAAATGATAAAAAAATATATGCTGCCATTTAAAAAAACAAAGTGGATACCGGCCCAGGGAAGGCAGAACACCCTGTACAAGTAAAATTATTTTTGGTTAGTGTTACTCTGTACGACTGAAAAGTCACCGGTGTGAAGCTGGCCACAGTTTTCCAGCAACGGTTTCGCAATGTGGCAACACCGCAATGTTTCCGGGCTCGTAAAGGGGTCAACCTACCCGCGGCCGTTGCTAGCTACGGCTGCTAGAACTACGGTAATTTAACGATGTGTGGAGTAACAGCAACAGTCAGCCGTAGGGGTAGTTAAATGTTTTTGTTTTTTGATAAAAAGTACTAACTACGATTCTTACGCAAAATACTTTATTTGACGATGTCGGTTGAATTTTCCGGTATGGACGGGACTAGGAACACATACTGAAAAAGCTTAATACGAAAAAAATATTTGTACCCCCGTACCAGTGGCGTATTTTCCATTTCTAGCTACGTTACCATAAAAACATTGAATTTATTTGACGATGTCGGTTAAATTTTCAGGTATAGACAAGACTAGGAACACGTAACGAAGACTCTCTATACAAAAAAAAAGATTTGTACCCTCGTACCAGTGGCGTATTTTTAATTTCTAGTTACGTTACCATGAAAACATTGAAAAAATTGTGGACACTTTATTTGACGATGTCGTTTGAATTTTCTGGTATAGACGAGACTAGTAGCACGTACTGAAGACTCATACGAAAAAGAGATTTGTACCCCCGTACCAGTGACGTATTTTCCATATCTATTTACATTATCATAAAATCATTGAAAAAATCGTGGACACTTTATTTGACGATGTCAGTTGAATTTTCTCGTATAGACGAGACTAGTAGCACGTACTGAAGCAACACCACCTATAGACAAGGCCTGCACGCTCATTCGAAAATTGCTGTGACGTCAGCTTAAGTGGTTTGCGCCAGGCGTGCTAAACCTCAGCAGCACTGACTGCCAGGTTTATACGTACTATAACATAACCTACAAGTCTATTCTTGCTTTGCATTTCATGAATCGCATTTCGTGTGTATTAGTTTCTCAGTTTCAGTGAATAAATAATTAAAATAGTGTTTTGTTTAGTGAAATAAAATAGGTATGTAAAATGGCGCATACGTGTTGTGTAGTTAATTGCAATGGAAATACAAAGTGTAGTCCGAAAGTGCACATGTTTAGTTTCCCAAATGAGCCAGCTAGGAGACAAAAATGGGTATCGGCAATACCTAGAAAGGATTTCACACCGTCAAAAAGTTCTAAGGTATGCGAACTACATTTTATAAAAGATCATATTATTTGGTCTATATCGTGGGAAGATTCCAAAACGGGGGAAGTAATATCGGCTCCATTAACTTATCCAAAATTAAATGAAAACGCTATAAGTACCTTGTATTTTTCCGAATTGCCCGAAATATTTGTCAAAACCTATAAATTTCCGTCAAAGTCGTGATGAAAAGTTAAAAACTATTGAGGAGTAACAGGTTCTAGATGCCATTGAAAAGAGTAAGGAAGAGTTTAATATTAATTAAATTAGAAAAAATTAAAAGTATTGAATTAAAGCAAGATTGGTTTAATATATCGACTGATTCACATATTACATTGTTTAAAATAGAAAATTTGCCTGGTCCTGTTATATACGCTGTTATATATAGTTACGCTGTTGTAATAAAATCAAATTTTGAAGTCGAAACATTTCTTTATGGTAAAATATACATATAAGTATAGACAAATTAAAAACACCTTTTAGTATTACTAATATTCATCAAATTCAATACCTAATAGATAAAATTGAACAACACAATTTGCAACCTACAGATTCCTTAAATTGTAAACAAAAAACGATAAATCATGTTTGTAATATTTTAAACAGCTTTGAAAACTCATTAGAAGAAATCGACGAAATGCCTGAGGATATAGATCTAAATAATAAGAATGTTGCCAACGTTAGTTTTTCATTTATAACTGAACAATTAAAATTATATTGCACTCCTAAGGAAAGATACCGATATTCGGTAGAAACTTTCATTTTGTGTTCAATAATTTTTACAATCAGTCCACATGCATACAAATATTTAAGAAACCATGGAAAAATTATTTTGCCTCATACAAAAACATTAAAAAGTATTTGTAATAATTTTTTATCAGATCCAACTGTAGAAAAGAGACAATCATTTTTGTAATACGCGAGTATTTTTTCTTATCTCACAGACAGGGAAAAATATGTCATGTTACTTATGGACGAGATTCATATAGAACCTTTCCTAGATTATAAAGGCGGAAATATTGTTGGTACAGCTTTAAACGATTCTAATGTTTTAGCAACAACGGCTTATGCATTTATGATAACAAGTATATATTCTCCTTTTAAAGATTATTCATATTGCTCCAACATCTAAACTTAATCATGAACTTTTATATTCTTTCATTAAAAAAATAATTGTAGGTTTGGAAGAAATTGGTTATAAAGTATTTTGTGTAATAAGTATTGTTTGATAATTATGCTATAAATGGCAAGACTATGAGTAATTTTTCATCTGAGAAAAAATTAAATATTGTTTATCCACATCCTAGTGACAGTACGAGACCTCTTTTTTTTATTTTTGATTCTGTTCACTTATTAAAATGCATTAGAAATAATTGGATTAATTTAAAGCCAAACCAAATATTAACTTATCCTGATATTGAAACTAGTATCGAAAAAATTGCAGACTTGCAGGCACTTAAAAAATTGTATGCCCACGAAAATGACAAGTTGCTAAAATTTGGTTATTCTTTAAGCTTGAAAGCTTTATTTCCGTCAAATTTAGAAAGGCAAAACGTAAAACTTGCTTTAAAAATTTTTAATTCATTCGTAGTCGAGGCACTTTCACATTTTGCTAATAAAATAGATCATTCACAAGACACATCTAATTTTGTTAATATTATTTTAACTTGGTGGAAAATTGTTAATGTCAAGACTCCTCTTAAAGGTAAACGGCTAAATGATTTATATCAAAAACATTTGGAAATATTTCAGTAGATGCATTCCACGAAAACGTTGAAGACAGTTCTGTGATAACTACAGAAATAATTTTATATTTTATTGACCAAGTAAAGTTTCCATTCCTTTTTTCTAATTCATTATTATCTTATCATCAGATATAAGTGTATACCTAAATTTAAAAACGAGTGTACAAACTAGTTAATTGGGCGTAGGTATGTTATAACAACTAACACTCGCGCTGTATTCATAGTGCGACATTCAATAGTAAACCACTTAAGCTGACGTCACGATTCAGCGCGCAGGCCTTGTCTATAGGTGGTGTTGACTGAAGACTCACTATACGAAAAAAAGATTTAGTATGGCGTATTTTCCATATCTATTTACATTATCATAAAAACATTGAAAAATCGTGGTTACTTTATTTGACGATGTCGGTTAAATTTTGTCACAATAAACTCAGATAAGCTAGTGATGTGCAATTCCACTAGCTTAAGTTAATTGACATTAGCTCCGGTAGCTCAGGGAGATTTATGATACTAGGGCGTAGTATTCGTAGGACTGCTTTGAAGGTTGACAATTTATTTGGGCACCAGGATAATTTTTAGAAATTAGAAACAAAAAAGAAACAACTATATAAAATTTAAGTGAATACAATATAATCAATAAACAAAGATGATTACAACTGCATACTAATGAAATTACTATTAAACAATAATTAAAAATTATGTATAGTTACTAGAAATGAAGAAAATTATATGAAATTGAAATTTTAAGCTGGGCTCACTTTACAAAAATTTTATGAGGTTCGGGGTCACTCTGACAATCTCGTTCCTTCTCTATATGGTCAGTACTCTCACCTTTAACCTGTTCTGATGATTGGATACAGGTGGACTTGCCGTGGCAAAGTGGGGAAGCTAGAGCTCTAGTCCAGATGACGGTCACGTACTGGCTAAGTCCAATCCTTATCTAGGGATCTGCAGGTGGTAAGCGTCCAGAGTTCTTCAGCAGGTTATAGATCTTGCAGTCAGGCTACAGCAGCCTCGTCTCAGAAGAGTACATACAAAGAATTGTTTGTGTTAAGAGTGCCCCAAAATTTACAAATATATAGATGAACGTTGACGGCTAGTGTAGCCAAGATTAAAAATTATAAATAAGTTCCTGAAGGGAATGTACCAGCAAATCTGGTTTGGTAAAATTCTCTGTGAATTCTCACAGGGAAAGTAATTAACAACTGATACCTGGAAGGTGTCAACCTTTAGTGACCCTACCCAGAATGAAGCAAATAAAATTACCCAAAAAAATTGCATTCAAAAGAACTGATTACAGTTCAGCCACTCGACAATTATTCTTAATAAAAACTATAATCATTAATAATTAAAAATACTATAGTTCAGAAGGAACAAAAATAAATTAAATAAAAAAACCCTCTATCATCTGACCCAAAATTCCAAAAACAACGGTTTCATAACCGGTTAAACCAGGAAATATTACCACTCTAATTAAAAGAGAAAATTTATTCTATTTCAATATGCAAAAGACTGAGTGACAAGTTACAAAAATTCCTATTGATTTATTGTACAAATTTGTTGCCAAAGAACAATAATCAATGAATTTACAAATATTAGGAAACAGGTTCCAGTCTTCTAATCGGCGTGCATGTAGTTATTAAAATCTCTACAAAGTAACAAATCACTTAACCTAGTGCAGAAATTACGATATTAGCAATTTTCTATAGCTCCCAATCATATATTATAACTATAAGATAAGAGAAGATAAGATAAAGGAACTTAATAGTAGCAATCTGATTCAAACAAAATGGAGGCAAGAAAACTCAAATTTATTGGTTTAAAAAAACTATATTTTCTATAATCTCCTGACTAGAGCACAGCTTCACAAATTTATAAAATAATATTGAAACTATATTCTATTGTTTCGAATCGTACTACTTCTAACCATATAGGGTGACAAAAAAATCTCACTGACCACGCCTAAATAATTTACCTAAAATCCAGGTAAATCCTGATAATATATGAAATATAATTACTTAATAATAACACCAAATCGCTATGATCGTATTTCTGTACTAATAATTATAATCTCAACCAATAATGAAAGTGAATAAATTATATATCTATCAAATAGGTAAAATAACTCACATCTGCACACACTCGAAGCCTGGAAACGTCTATCTTTCCTACCTGAATCACACCGGCGTTCTCGCTTGAGGCCACCGTTTACTAGCCAATCAGCGTCTTCCAACGCAGAATTGAAAAGTTGAGAACTCGGATACCAAAAATTAGGTTGGGTGTTTTACGGGGTGCATAATAAATAGTCAACCTCATGGAACGACTTGAAAAGTACGTTACAATTTTCTGGTATAGACGAGACTAGGAACACGTAACGAAGACTCTCTATACGAAAAAAAGATTTGTACCCTCGTACCAGTGGCGTATTTTCCATATCTATTTACGTTATCATGTATAAAAAACATTGAAAAAATCGTGGACACTTTATTTGACGATGCCGGTTGAATTTTCTGGTATAGACGAGACTAGGAACATGTACTGAAGACTCACTATACGAAAAAAAGATTTGTACCCCCCGTACCAGTGGCGTATTTTCCATATCTATTTACATTATCATAAAAACATTGAAAAAATCGTGGACACTTTATTTGACGATGTCGGTTGAATTTTCTGGTATGGACGTGACTAGGAACACGTACTGAAGACTTACTATACGAAAAAAAGATTTGTACCCCCGTACCAGTGGCGTATTTTCCATATCTATTTACATTATCATAAAAACATTGAAAAATCGTGGACACTTTATTTGAGGATGTCGGTTGAATTTTCTGGTATAGACGAGACTAGTAGCACGTACTGAAGACTCACTATACGAAAAAAAGATTTGTACCCCCGTACCAGTGGCGTATTTTCCATATCTATTTACGTTATTATAAAAACATTGAAAAAATCGTGGACACTTTATTTGACGATGTCGGTTGAATTTTCTGGTTTGTACGTGACTAGGAACACGTACTGAAGACTCTCCATTCTAAAATAATATTTGTACCCCCGTACCAGTGGCGTATTTTCCATATCTATTTATGTTATCATAAAAACATTGAAAATCGTGGTTACTTTATTTGACGATGTCGGTTGAATTTTCTGGTATGTACGTGACTAGGAACACGTACTGAAGACTCTCCATACGAAAATAATATTTGTACCCCCGTACCAGTGGCGTATTTTCCATATTTATTTACGTTATCATAAAAACATCGAAAAAATCGGGGACACTTCATGTGACGATGTCGGTTGAATTTTCTTGTATAGACGAGACTAGGAACACGTACTGAAGACTCACTATACGAAAAAAAGATTTGTACCCCGGTACCAGTGGCGTATTTTCCATTTCTAGTTACGTTACCATCAAAACATTGAAAAAACCGTGGTTACTTCATTTGACGATGTCGGTTGAATTGTCTGGTAAAGACGAGACTAGTAGCACGTACTGAAGACTCACTATACGAAAAAAAGATTTATACCCCCGTACCAGTGGCGTATTTTCCATATCTATTTACGTTATCATAAAAACATTGAAAAAATCGTGGACACTTCATTTGACGATGTCGGTTGAATTTTCTGGTATAGACGAGACTAGGAACACGTACTGAAGACTCTCCATACGAAAATAATATTTGTACCCCCGTACCAGTGGCGTATTTTCCATATCTATTTACGTTATCATAAAAACATTGAAAAAATTGTGGACATTTTATTTGACGATGTCGGTTGAATTATCTGGTATGTACGTGACTAGCAACACGTACTGAAGACTCTCCATACGAAAATAATATTTGTACCCCCGTACCAGTGGCGTATTTTCCATATCTATTTACATTATCATAAAAACATTGAAAAAATCGTGGTTACTTTATTTGACGATGTCGGTTGAGTTTTCTTGTATAGACGAGACTAGGAACACGTACTGAAGACTCACTATACGAAAAAAAGATTTGTACCCCCGTACCAGTGGCGTATTTTCCATATCTATTTACGTTATCATAAAAACATTGAAAAAATCGTGGACACTTTATGTGACGATGTCGGTTGAATTTTCTTGTATAGACGAGACTAGGAACACGTACTGAAGACTCACTATACGAAAAACAGATTTGTACCCCCGTACCAGTCGCGTATTTTCCATATCTATTTACGTTATCATAAAAACATTGATAAAATCGTGGCCACTTTATTTAACAATGTCGGTCGAATTTTCGGGTATAAACGAAACTAGTAATACGTACTGAAAACGCTCTATATGAAAATAGTATTTATACCCCCGTACCAGTGGCGTATTTTTAATTTTTTCATTAGGAACCCACAGATGGTTCTTGCGGAGAATTGTTTGTACGCCCTCATTACAGATGCCTTTAAATGTTTTCCAGTTCCCCATGAAGTGGGGGCTTGTCGAAAAACTGTTTTTGCTGTTTGTTTGTGCGGGTGTGTTGTGGGGGTGTTTCTGTGTCCATTAACGCACTAGGTATGTCTTCGTTGTTTTGTAAAAATGTAGCCCACAAGCTCTGATTTTTTGTAATATTGGGCTATAAGTGGTGGGGGTTTGTAATATATTATGTAAGTACAGTCCTACTTATTAAATCGATAAAGAACCTGGGGTTGAGGCCTTGACGGGACTAAGAACTTACATTTAAAATTCCAGGGACCTGTTGTCCAAATATTGTATGTGGTATTCAAAATAAATATTAGTTATGGAAATTAAATAATGGATGTCTAGTGAATTTTGGGACATTATTCATTAATCTTTTTTTTAAACAACCTGCCTTAAAACGATTATTTGATTTGTTTTTGTGTTGCCGTATTTTACATATGTTTGACACACAGGTTACATAAATGCTCGGAAATCGTAGCCGCATTTTTTATGAATTCGGCTTTTGCAGGAAATGCACTGCGTTTCACTACTATCCACTGTATCGCCACATATGAAGCAGAAATCTGAAACGCTAGAGGAGGTACTTATTAATAATAGTTTTAGGTGCCTTCTATATTGATTGAAGAAACAGACGAAACAGAGCATTCGCCTCAACATATCGCTGGCAATGAGGACTACATTCCTACCATTTATTTAGCCAGTCCTTTCTATAAAAAATTTGTAGATATTATTCAGGAAATGCCAGATATAAAAAAAAACGGGTCTACAGAAAATTATTATTACAACAAGATATTATTTGAAACCATTCTAAAGAAGTATATTCCTTTTCTGCCTCTTTGGACGGGTCTGTTACTCCCTCGTCCAATTTTACGATTGAGTAATGCTAACGTAGAAAATTGGTTTTCCGTAGTGAAGAATATCGTACTCGATGGTTTGCACAATCAAAAATGCAGTCGGGTTTAGGACTCTTCGAAAAAGAGTATTGGCCTTACATAAAGAAATTACCTTAAACATACCCAAGACAAAATGCACTAAAGGAATTGCCGAAACTACCAAGCAACAGGTTTTTACAGAAGAATCAGTTGATGAAGTTACATCGACTGAAACGTGGATAAAAAAGTTGCCACAGAAGCTCACATATTTTAAAGGTGACCATTTAAAGGCTACTTTAAGGAGATTAGAAGAGGAGAAGAACATTTCCGACGTTTCTTACATCTATCAGCACATCCTCAACAACGGATTAGTTAATTTGCCTGAATTTTATGTAAAAGATTCGGAATACGACAATTATGTGATCTCGAAGTACCCGCAGTGGCCTTGTTCAGAATTAAGATTTTTAGACTTTGATTCACTGTCAGGAAGGCAATGGCTGACAGATACCGTAATTGACTGTAGCACGCTTTCTATTCTCAAGTCATATGTAGATAATTGCAGTAGATATGTAGTATTCACAGTTACTCAAACTTACGCGATATTTCACCTTACAGATGAACTAGAAGAATCATTTTACGCAGATATGTTCCCACCTATATCGAATGACAGTATTTTGGTATTTCCACTACACATTAATCGTGACCATTGGTGTCTCGCGCTTGCAGACATCCACAAGTCAACTTTTTTTTTTTTTCGTATAGAACGTTTTTAGTACGTGTTTCTAGTGACGTCAATACCAGAAAATTCAACCGACATCGTCAAATAAGTAACCACGATTTTTTCAATGTTTTTATGATAAAGTAAATAGATATGGAAAGTACGCCACTGGTACGAGGGGTCAAACCTTTCTTTCGTATAGTGAGTCTTCAGTACGTGCTACTAGTCTCGTCTATATAAGAAAATTCAACCGACATCGTCACATAAAGTGTCCACGATTTTTTCAATGTTTTTATGATTACGTAAATAGATATGGAAAATACGCCACTGGTCCGGGGGTACAAATCTTTTTTTCGTGTAGTGAGTCTTCAGTACGTGCTACTAGTCTCGTCTATACCAGAAAATTCAACCGACATCGTCAAATAAAGTGTCCACGATTTTTTCAATGTTTTTATGATAATGTAAATAGATATGGAAAATACGCCACTGGTACGGGGGTACCAAATATTTTTTTCGTATAGTGAGTCTTCAGTACGTGTTCCTAGTCTCGTCTATATAAGAAAATTCAACCGACATCGTCACATAAAGTGTCCACGATTTTTTCAATGTTTTTATGATAACGTAAATACATATGGAAAATACCCCACTGGTACGGGGGTACAAATCTTTTTTTCGTATAGTGAGTCTTCAGTACGTGCTACTAGTCTCGTCTATACCAGAAAATTCAACCGACATCGTCAAATAAAGTGTCTACGATTTTTTCAATGTTTTTATGATAACGTAAATAGATATGGAAAATACGCCACTGGTACGGGGGTACAAATATTATTTTTGTATGGAGAGTCTTCAGTACGTGTTCCTAGTCACGTACATACCAGAAAATTCAACCGACATCGTCAAATAAAGTAACCAGATTTTTTCAATGTTTTTATGATAACGTAAATAGATATGGAAAATACGCCACTGGTACGAGGGTACAAATCTTTTTTTCGTATAGAGAGTCTTCGTTACGTGTTCCTAGTCTCGTCTATACCAGAAAATTTAACCTACATCGTCAAATAAAGTAACCACGATTTTTCAATGTTTTTATAATAATGTAAGTAGATATGGAAAATACGCCACTGGTTCGGGGGTACAAATCTTTTTTTCGTATAGTGAGTCTTCAGTACGTGCTACTAGTCTCGTCTATACCAGAAAATTCAACCGACATCGTCAAATAAAGTGTCCACGATTTTTTCAATGTTTTCATGGTAATGTAACTAGAAATTAAAAATACGCCACTGGTACGAGGGTACAAATCTTTTTTTGTATAGAGAATCTTCGTTACGTGTTCCTAGTCTCGTCTATACCTGAAAATTTAACCGACATCGTCAAATAAAGAATCCACGATTTTTTCAATGTTTTTATGGTAACGCAGCTAGAAATGGAAAATACGCCACTGGTACGGGGGTACAAATATTTTTTTCGTATGGAGCGTTTTCAGTATGTGTTCCTAGTCCCGTCCATACCGGAAAATTCAACAGACATCGTCAAATAAAGTATTTTGCGTAAGAATCGTAGTTAGTACTTTTTATCAAAAAACAAAAACATTTAACTACCCTTACGGCCGACTGTTGCTGTTACTCCACACATCGTTAGATTACCGTAGTTCTAGCAGCTGTAGCTAGCAACGGCCGCGGGTAGGTTGACCCCTTTACGAGCCCGGAAACATTGCGGCGTTGCCACATTGCGAAACCGAGGCTGGAAAACTGTGGCCAGCTTCACACCGGTTGAAAAGTCTGCAAAAAAAAAACTAACTAACTATTTTATTAAGCGAGATATTGGACTTCTGTGTAATAAGTGGACACTCAGTACTATCCAACTTGTTTAGAAACTAGTGAACTTGGTATTTTGATCGTAACATTTATTTATTAATCTACAACTTAATAAAAATTTGCCAAATTTACTCGTCTTGTTGTTGTTTTTCACACTGTGCTTCATTCAACTTCAACTAGAAGTTTCTTGGAAGGATAATAAAGGTAGAAAATAATTGTAAAATTTTTATCCTCACCAGATGGTCAGGTCAATAAAGTTATTGACCACTTTGTAAGAAATTGTAAATTGTGTTTCACTATAAAAATAGGCCGATGGGAATTCCTAGTTCTGTTATTTATGAAGTCATGACTTAGCCGGGGTGACAAAAAGGTACGTGGATTTCTTGAGAATAGTTGACCAACAACTGCTGAATATTGGCAAATATCCTTTATCAGTTTGTGATTTGTTTAATTATTGTACTAATTATGTTTCAACTTGCTGCAACAAATATAGATGCGTACGGTTTTTTATAACATCATCACATTTCAAGTATTATTTTTAACTACCTCGAGTATTCAAAAGTAATCAATCACTTGTGTATGATTCTGTTACTTAAAATTAATTTATTTGTGTATTTTGTAATGTCTTTTGATACCTAGTACATGGTGATGGATCCTCCAGAAACTAGAAATGTGAAGTAAAAAAACTATCACAATAGGTAAAAATGTATGACTATTATTTTCACTTTATAGTTGCACTGGAAGATTACAATAATCTTGCAATGCAATCTAAAAATCATTTAAATTATAGGGCCATTAAATAGGTTTGTATTATGGTGTCATATCAACAATGTAACGGTATGGGAATTACCCATAACTTTTTAAATAATAAATATTTAAAAACTGCAAATTAAATAGAAACACTATTCAAAAATGTATGTTGCCAAAAAAGTTTTTTTGAAGCGTCGCGGACGGGCAAGTGTCATCATAACTTCTGTATTTCTACCTTACCTTTTAGTAAAAGTAACTCAAAAAGTAATCGTTTTTAGAATATTTCATTTACTCGGCCGTTTCCCAGAAAACCTCATTTCTCCAGTTAAATCGATCACCCTGTACTACATTCGAACCGAAGAATTTTTTAGCACATGCTTATATGAATTTTTTCATAAATTACATACCCTTTATAATTATTTCATAAATTGCGTATATTGCGGGGCTATTGGTGAGACTCTTAGGGTAGGGTAAGCGAATAGTGATTTTAGCAGAATAATGTATTAAGAAAAGTAAACAGTACAAGTTACAACTATGAACAACTATTTTGATATTTTAGAATAAAGTGAATAAGGTAAGGCACGCGGAGCACGTTATAAGACAAAGTCTCGATCTGCGCTGCCACGCTGGGAACCGGCACTTGTTGATTCAGCCAGACTGCCCGTCGCCGTCTGGGTCGGAGCAGGGGTGGTCGCGTTATAGTCTCCATCTCTGGTTCCGCGGGTCGTCTCGAAGTGGAACCAGAACCAAAACTATTTTTCTTCTCCGGAGGTCTTCCTCTCTTCTTGATTCCAACTGTAGGCTTATCATCTCCAGTTCCGATACAAGGAGTAAGAGCTGATGAATGGTATTTACCAAGGGGATCGGTTGGGTTTGCAGGATCACAAACTTCATAGGACACAGGTGTCACCTGTCGGAAGATATTGTAAGGACCGTCCCTCTTTGGATCAAATTTGGAAGTTGTTTGGTTAGTAGAGTGACTGTGGGTATGGGTGGTTACCCAAACTTTATCTCCCACTTGGTACAAAGGACCTTCCCTCTTTTTCTCATCGGAATACTGCTTTTGGCGGTTCTGCTGACGATCATGTATCTCTTTAGCTTCTTACCAAGTTGATGCAATTCGATCCAGATAAGGAGTAATTTGAGGTAGAAAGTTTTCTGATTGTACAACAATTCGAAAATCATTATGGACATCATCTGGGGTTCTAAGTTCTCTAGCAAAGGTTAGATATGCAGCGGTACATCCAGTAGTTACACATCCACAATAGGCAGAATTCATAGAAAATCGGATAGTGGCTAACTTTTCTATTCAAGATGAATGGTTTTCCCCTACCAATATTGCAAGACGGGGTTTGAGGCCGCGATTTTTCCTTTCAACCATATTAGCTGAAGGATGATATACTGGAGTAAAAGCGTGTTTTATGCCAAGGCAGTAACAAACCTGTTGCATAATACCAGATATGAATTGAACTCCATTATCACTAATAATTTGACGGGGTAATCCGTATCGTAGAAATATTTTATTTATCAAAATTTTAGAACACTCTTCAGCTATAGCTTTAAATAGGCCAAAGAGTTCAACCCATTTGGTTGCAGTGTCTTCTACAGCCTTATTCAGAACTCATCTAAAAAACTTTGAGGATATGTGTACAAAAAAATTGTAATAAAAGTAATTAGGATTTCCAGTAAACAATGTTTAAAGTTATACCATTATAAAGGACTACGTAGCTGGGCAACTGTACTTCAACATTTGATATACCTACCACATTCTTAAGAATGTGGTAAAAAAGGTAAACACGTTTTTTTGTACCTCGAACGACGACCGAGCGAATAGAACTGGAGCGGGGATAATATCTGTATTGTCTATGATGAGTCGTCAGTTTGTGTGTCGCTATCACGGGTGGTTTATTTATCTTAGGAGTGTTAAACTGCAAAATTTAAAAAATGGCTCATGTGTACAGTAATGCTGAATTAATGGACATGATTCTTATTTATGGCGAAGTTGGACAAAATTCATTGGCAGCTTCGCGCTTGTATGCGGAACGATTTCCCAATAGACACACCGACACATCGACAGTTAGGTTTTGTGAGTGGTTGTTGCAGCAAAATGCTGAAAATCTCCAATTTACTTAATAATTTGCGTTTACAAGATCAGCAAGCAGGAGGAACATTCGGTTTAGTGCGGCAAAATTGGATAAGGCGTGCCCAAAAGTGTGTACAAGTCGAGGGACAAAATTTCGAACAGCTTTTGTAACAAGGTATGTGCAAAATTTTTATAAATTTCATGTTTCTAATACCTAGTAATCAAGTAGCGCAATTCTTCAAAATTAGTGTAACAAAATTTTATTCATTTTAAAGACACATCACTTTGGGCACATCTATCTATCTTTAAGTTTATTTTAAAGTAAAAACGCTGCAAATCTTTTTTGCGCCGGGCGCGCCGGTTTCTTCCGTGCTAGCTAGTTTGCATTGTCAGTCCCAAGGTCACTCCATTACAGTGGACCAGTATCCAGCGGCGTGCAATGAAATTTTTAAATAGTTTTCAGACCCCGCCAAAAAAATTTCTTTTTGCACTACCACATTTCTACATGTATGTTGAACATCCCCAAATTTTATTTTGGATAGGTTCTGAATAACCCTGTATATGAGATTCGAAAGTCTCTGACAACACTATCAAATCATCTAAATACGCGAGTATCAACACATCACCAAGTCCTCGTCGAAAATTATCCATTAGACGTTGAAAACTCGCCGGTGCTGTACGCAATCCGAATGGCATACGTAAATAACGAAAAGTTCCGAATGGTGTTGTAAAAGCAGTCTTATCACGATCCGGTGGATGTACACTTAACTGGCGGTAACCCGATTTCAAATCAAGTGTGGATATGAAAAAAGTTCGTTTAGTCGCGTGTAACAAATCGTCCATACGCGGAAGTGGATAAGAGTCATTAACCGTAACGGCATTTAACCGTCTATAGTCCACGCACAGTCTAACACCACCATATTTTTTTGGCACTAAGACGACAGGTGCAGCCCATGGAGATTCACAATCTTCAATGATTCCTTTCTGCAAAAGGTCATCGAGTTCTTTTCGCAAAACTTCTTTATTTGCTGGGGTCATCCGATATGGTGGAACTGATATCGGTGGATGATCTCCAGTGTTTATATAGTGCATTCCGTAAGGTGTTGGTTCTCCCCCAAACCGAAAGGTATCACTATTTTCTTCTAATACTGCATCGAGCTTATTTTTTTCTTCAGGGGATAACATAATGCCTTCATCTTGACGTAGAAAATTAAAAGAATGATGTTCAGTTTCTGTACCAGATTGATTATCCTCGAAATACAATCCATACTTAATCTTAGGCTCATAAGAAAATGACCAAATACGATTTGAGACATCGATACTTATTTTAGAGTCTTGTAGGAAGTCAATCCCTAGTAAGGTATTATTATTAGCAGCCTCTGGCAATACAATAAATGTTGTTGGGATCACATAACCTTTGACTGTTACATCAACACGAGTAACCAGCACTGTTTCTAATTTAGAACTTCCGTCAGCTAGCTTAACATAAATTTTATATTTATAGAATGTTTGTCCTTTAGAAAGCATAATTTTGTACAATGAGTGTCCAGCAATGCTTTGCTTAGCAGGCGTGTCCACGATACCAGTACCATGAGAACCAAGGATGTTAATGTACATTATAGGTCGGACTCTTGGTGATAATGAATAACCTTCCACTTTTGTACTCAGCATACAAAATTCGACAGATGATGTTTCGGCTGTTTTACAGTTGGGGCAATTAAATCGTACGTAACCTGATTTACCACAACCATAACAAGTTACAGAAGTTGATGGTTTAGATGAAACTGTAGGTGTGATCGTTTTTTGCGACGTATCTGCCTGAGATTGTTTATTTAATATTGCATTCTTCTTTCACATGACCAGTATTTCGGCAATAGGAACAACATGGTTTCTTAGGATCTGTACTACTTACTTTGATTAAAGTCACCTAATTCATGCAAAGTTTCTTCAGCATTCCGCGATTGTTCCAAAAGTTCGGAGAAAGTTGCGACTTTATTCATAGGAACCTTAGGTATCTCGATTTTTTTTGTGCAGCAAACCATATACCATGTCTAACTGAGTGGTTTCAGTAATAGTATTGGCAGGTAATTGAGCTAAAATACTACGAGCTTTACAAATAAAAACATCAGTGGGTGTTTTAGAATCTTGTTCTGAAGCAAAAAGTTCTTTGTACACACGATACGGAGGTTTTACTGGACCAAAAGTATTTTTTAAAAGTTCAACTGCCGCTTCCCAAGTAGTCCCAGTCGTCTTTACACCGTGCCACCATTTTGTAGCAAATCCATCAAGCAACATAGGTAAACCACGAAGCGCGTTTTCATTAGAAATTTTCGTACAGTCTTTGTAAATTTCCACGGCATCAATAAATGCTTTAACATCAGAGTCTTTCGAACCGTTAAAACGTGACGAACACTTACTAAAATTTCCACTATTTTGCTCAGAAGAGTTAATCACTTGAAGTCTCTATAACAGTTGTGTAAACTGTTCACGTTTATGCCAAGGTAGTAACAAACCTGTTGCATAATACCAGATATGAATTGAACTCCATTATCACTAATAATTTGACGGGGTAATCCGTATCGTAGAAATATTTCATTTATCAAAATTTTAGAACACTCTTCAGCTATAGCTTTAAATAGGCCAAAGAGTTCAACCCATTTGGTTGCAGTGTCTTCTACAGCCTTATTCAGAACTCATGTTTTTTTTTTTGAATGTTTTTTACTACGAAGCCAATAGTCTGTACGGTCAGCCGTTGTGATGTCCACTTCACTTACAGCATGCAGAAATAAAATAGTACTTACAGTTGACTTGTTATAGTTACGAATGGAAAATACACTACCAAGTCCTCAAAATCCTACTTAATGTGAAAACTGGTGTAAAATCACAAGCAGCAATTCAAGGGAGTAAGCAGCTAATCCACAAGTGTAACTATATGGCACTGAAACACTTTATTTTATAGGTTTTAGCAATATTACTTATTTAAAAGTAAAAACTTCATTCAAATCGATATTTTCGATAACACTGCGTTTTTCACTCTGTATAAATCAATGAACACTAACAGAAGCTCTAAAACGGTTTCAAAAATGTCACTGTGATACCTGCTGGTATGGTTAGGTTAGATTCAAAAGTGAGTGGGCCGAAAACCAGACCCTCCACCGCGACCATGTGGTCTATTGTGGCTCACACCTACTTATATTTCACTAAACAGGTCCAGCTTCTTAATGTAGCTGATCACCTTATTGGGTGAGAATTTGTTCAGATCCTCTGGCAGAAGTTGTCCTTTGCCAAATAATGAGTATTTGATCCTTTCCCCAGCGGGGCAGGTGCACAATATGTGTTCTGCCGTTTTATCATCTTCTAAGCATAGGAGGCACTCGGCATCTTCTGCTAGGCCGAATTTGCGCAGATGATATTTTAAACGGCAGTGGCCCGTATATAGGCCAATTAGAGTTCGTAGGTGAAACCTGCTTAACTCTAGAAGTTTTTTAGTTCTTGTTTTTGAAGGGTTTATTGTAAACGCCTTCGAATGAACTAATCGTGGTAGTTCCTGCCAGTACTGGAGGATTTGCTCCTCAGCCCGGGTCAAGAGCGTTGCTTTGGCAGTACTTGAGGATATGCCAAGCACCGGTTCTGGTCCGACAAATTCAGAAGCAGCACCCTCCCTAGCTAGAGAGTCGACTGCCTCATTCCCTTCATGGCCAGAATGGCCTGGGACCCAGACCAGAGTTATTCTATTTTTTCTGCTCAATTGAACAAGTGCCTGCTATTGCAGCAGCAGCCTATTGCGCTCCATGGTGTCAGACTGCGGCATGTTAAAAGCTGCCTGCTTTAGTCTGTATGTTGCCCATCTGGCCTCTCTCTCCAAATATATATGAAGAGGAGGTAGGTCCAGTAGGATTTCTAGAGCTGCTGACGGTGTGGAGCTAATTGCTCCAGTTATGGCCAGGCAGGCTTGTCTCTGTAAACCAGAGAGTTTGATTTTGGTCCTTTGTTGTAGTCCTTTGGACCACCAAACTATGGAGCCGTATGCGATCATGGGTCGTATGACCGTCACATACAGCCAATATATTTGTTTGGGTCCAGTGCCCCAAGATTTCCCACAGATTCTTCGACAAGTCCATAAGGACAGTCGTGCCTTGTGGATCATTTTTTCCAGATGGGAGTTCCAATTAAGCGACTTATCCAGTACTACACCCAGATACTTTGCTTCCTCCGCAAATGGAATTATTTCACCAAGTAAGGAGGGAGGTCTTAAGTTGTCCAGCTTTCTTTTCTTGGTAAACGGTACAATTACCGTTTTGTGAGGGTTTACAGACATCTGCTCCCTCTTACACCAACTCAGTACTGTCTCTAGTACCTCTTGGAGGGTGAGGGAAATTCCCTCTTCAGATTTTCCTCTGATTAAAATGACTAGATCGTCCGCATATGCTTGAACCTCAACCTCCCACACAGAAAGTATGGCCAGCAGGTCATCCACAAGCAGTGACCAAAGTAGGGGGGAAAGAACCCCCCCTTGTGGACACCCTCTTGCGGCCCTAAATCTGAGCGTTCTTCCTGAGGGGACGTCGTTATAGTTCTATTTTCTAACATAGCCCGAATCCAGCCACTTATGGTTGGGTCGACTCCCCTAGCAGTGACAGCTGTATATAGGGAGTCCGGCAGTGCATTGTTAAACGCTCCCTCAATGTCAAGAAAGGCCGCCACTGCAATTTGCCTACTCTGCAGGGATTGGGTGATTTTAGCGACTAAGTTCGGGCCGCTTGCTCAGGGCTTAGCGTCTCGATCGCTCAACCCAGAGGTCGTGGGTTCTAATTCCCATTCCGCCAACAATTTTTCATTAAATTGTTTGCTCGTAGATCAAGGCTTATTCGCAGGGATGGCTTGGCAACTATCCTGGCGATGGCCTAGGATGGGAAGAATGTCAACTTGGTGTTAATGTGAGAGATTAAAATCAGTTGATGTTTGACTTGTCCCCCTAACTAATGAGGTTTTCCAGGTTTCCCTCATTCCAGCACTGTTCCAAGTCGTTCCTGAGGGGCAAATGCGGCCCGCGAAATAATAATATGCCGCCCCCTCTCCCACACAAGTCTCAGACTTTCGGGCTAATCCTTGCGATTAGAATGAGGGGTAGAGATATTATTATTATTATTATTATTATTATTAAGTTGTTGAGGGCTAGTTCTGTTGACTTGCCGGTTTGATAGGCATACTGGTGGGTATTAAGAGGATGAATGCTTAGCACACTCGTCCTAATGTGTCCGTCCAGTACCTTTTCCAGACTTTTCAACAGAAATGATGTCAGGCTAATGGGTCTGAGCGATTTGGGGCATAGGTCTATTCGACCTATTTTAGGTATGTATACCACCCTCACTGCGGACCAACTGGATGGTATATAGCTCCATGCTAGACTAGCTCTGAATAGTCTAATAAGAAATGGTATGATGATTTCCAGTCCGTTTTGGAGCAGAGCTGGAAACACACCATCCTCACCGGGTGATTTGAATGGCTGAAAATATTTGATAGCCCACTCAATAGCTGGTCCTGTGATATCTTCCTGGCCACCATCCAGTCATTTTGGTTAGGTCGTTTAAATCGGCCTTCTGGTAGTGGTAGTTGCTGGTTATCCAAAATCGAACTACCTGGGAAGTGGTTTTGTAACAAAAGCTCCAAGGTTTCCCTTCCAGAGTTTGTGAAGGTTCAGAGTTCGTTTTATCGAGCCAAATTCCCTTGCCGGATCTCTAGAAAGGATCTTGTGGATTCTCGTACTGCTAGGTAAATCAGATATACTCTCGCAGAACTTCCTCCAAGATTCCCTTTTTGCCCTTCTTATTTCTTTATTATAGTCCGTTAATGCGGATCTATATGGAGCCCAGGCGCCTGAAACTTTAGCTCGATTAAAGAGGCGTCGAACTTCTTTCCTCATATTTTCCAGTTTTTTGTTCCACCAAGATGTGCCTCTATTATCTTTTTTGGTCTTAAGTGGACAGTTTTCGTGATAAGCTGCTATAAGAGCGTTCCGAATTTGTTCCGTCGCAATCTCTATCTCGTCACGATTATTTATAGTGGTCAGGGTACCTTGAAGTTGTGACTGGACCGATCGTTTGTACTCGCCCCAGTCTGTGCTTCTCGGGTCCCTATATTTCACCATGGGCCTAGGCCCGTTTCTATATTAAATAGAATGTGTTTATGGTCTGAACATGATGGTTCAGAAGATACCTTCCAGTCAGTTATCTTATTGCTCAAAAAATTTGAGCTGATGGTGAGATCTAGTACCTCTCTCCTATTTCTAGTGATAAAGGTTGGTTCTGAACCAATGTTGTTTACCATTAGCCCTTCACCTAATATATAATCAAATAGTGACTCATCTCTTTAGTTAATGTCTGTGCTGCCCCAAGCCGTGTGGTGGGAATTCGCATCACATCCGATGACCAGGTGGACATTGTTTCTCCTACTGAAGGCGACTAAATCCCGCACTGCAGATGTAGGAGGTTGACCAGCATCCCTATCGCCCGGAAAGTAAGCCGAGCAGAGGATTATATTCCCCCTGCTCTCCCCCATTCGGATCGATAGTTGGATGGCTACGACATCCGGGGTGCAGTAACCTGTAAGTACAAAATAGTTAATATTGTTTCTGATCCAGATACAAGCTCTGGGTCTGGCTTTAGATCCCATCACTATTACCTTTCCAGTAGTGTTACCTAGTCCGGTTACTCGGCCTGTATTACTGGTCCAGGGTTCTTGAATGAGAGCAATGTCAATTTGCTTGTCCTGGAATCTTTTTCCAAGGACTATGTCCTTGGAAAGGACAAGGCTCCGACGTATGCGTCGCAGCCTTGGCATGTTGAATGTTCGCCTGTAGGCACCTGATGTATGTAGTAGTAGTAGACATCAGGGGGAGGGGATGGGTTATTGGATGGAAAGAAGGTTATAAAGAGGGGAAACTAGGATAGGAAACGGGGATTAGGTGCTTGGTTTGGGTTTGGGGGAGGGCGGTTTACCCTTCTTTCCGGATGGCGGTTTTGATCCACTCTTCCGAAGAGGAGGTTTGTTTGGGATGGATTTTCCTTTCCCAAGTGGTTTGAGTCGGGGAAATTTTCCACCAGTGGAGTGCATTTTAGATTTGCCCCTCGAGGTTGGTGGTTCATCCTCCGACCTTTTAGTTGTTGGGGCGGGTTCTTTCCCCTTTACCCCTTTGATTTTGTTGATTTTTGGGCGGAATTGCACCTGCCCAAAACCAAAGTAGGGCTGATTGTTCAGCCCTTCCAGAGCTGCCTTAGACCCCTCGTCAGTCGAGAATGTCCAGACCTGCCCTGGGCCAGACTCTTCCCGGTGTAGTACTTTCCATTCCCGGGTATTCAAGCCATGGTTCATTTTTCTCAGCCTGCTGAGAACTATGTCCGATGTGAGCCGTTTGTCGGCTTCATCCGGTATATAGGCCACATATATATGTGGTTTAGGTAAATCCTCACCCTGTACGGTTTGAAGACGAGCTCCTTCCCACGGCTGAAGATGCTTTATTGTGCTCTCCAACCACGAGACGCTCGTCTGATCCACACAGGTGGTGAGAAGCCATCCAGGTCGATGTGTACAGCTCTGGAATCTCACCTGAGGTCCATCATCTGGTAGTTCATCTACAGCTGACATTATCGCCCTCTGCAGAGTTCCTAATTGGTTGTTGGTCAAGGCCGTTTTGGGGTACGCAGGGTGGATAATTCCCACCCTAATTCCCTCTGTTACAGCCTTGAATGATGGTTTGGTATATTCACCTTCCCGGGCTCTCTTGGCTCCCAGATCCGGTGAACTATCATCTGAACGCATGCGTTTGCTCGTTCCCACTGGCAGAGAGGAGGACTGGTTACCTACCTCCTGCTGAGGATCAAGTTTCGGCTGGTTCAGCACATTACTTAAGGCGGTTTGGCAAGGCACTCCGCTCTTAAGCAAACGACTTAGGCGCTTCCTTGCGGCTCCTCCTAGTCGTCTTCTTTTAAGGGAGAGTTTGTCTACAGATGTAGATGTCTCATCCCCTAAATTGCCTTCTCCTCCAGTCTCAGGTGTCGGAGACTGTAGCAGCCTCCTCTCCTGATCCGATGGAATCGGGCTTTCAATGGGAGTCGGATTAATCCCGATCTCCATAGGTTCCCCAGTTGCCTGGGGAGGGTCGAGGGTTTGACCTCCCTCGTTAGGTTGTTTTTGGTTTGTTACTACGTCTTCCATAAAAGTCCCACGAGTAGCAAGGGATTCAGGTCCACCACAGCAGAGCCCCGCATTGCTGTGGCAAGGCAAGGATACTCTAGAAGGTTGCCCGGTATTCTAAAGGCCCCGTTAGAGACACCTATCACCCCGGTGCCATTCGGCCACGGACACGGGTCGCATACATCCTGACTTGGGGGAATTTATCGACCTTCCTCGTCTAGATCCGCCGTGTTTAGTCGTCAGCAGGGCCACCTCGAGCAGGATGTGGCTTTTCACCACGCACGGACGGTCTTGAGAAAAGCTTCCTAGTGGGATTGCCACAGCCCACTCAGCTATTCTCCTGGAGTCAGTGGCTTGTAACTGGCCTCCTTGACCCCTGCTGGTATGGAAAATAACAACATACTGTTTACAATGAACAAGTTAACCTTAACTCAATGTTCGTAAAACACAACGGTCAATCCACAATCAGTTCATTTCACGATTTCGTACATAGAAACACGCACAATTCTCAAAATAATCAAGAAACAGTCAATGTTCAATATAAACACAACGTAATACTACTTTTCTTGTACAAAAGGCCGCGCGTGGGCGTCACTATTGCGGGGCTATTGGTGAGACTCTTAGGGTAGGGTAAGCGAATAGTGATTTTAGCAGAATAATGTATTAAGAAAAGTAAACAGTACAAGTTACAACTATGAACAACTATTTTGATATTTTAGAATAAAGTGAATAAGGTAAGACACGCGGAGCACGTTATAAGACAAAGTCTCGATCTGCACTGCCACGCGGGGAACCGGCACTTGTCATGATATAATAAGTACAAGGTTTGACATTCGTGAGTACGAAAATGCGTCCGCTGTGCGCATTACGTCACCGAGAGCGCAGAATGATCGCTAAATACAAATGTTATATACGATTTCAATGGAAACATTATCAAAACTTTCATATAATTGGCACAAAACAGTGTCCCGAATAGGAAAATATTGGGAAATTTAACCAGTGTCCTTAAATGTGTTCTTTAATAATCATAAGCACAGATTAGATATACTCCATATGGTAGGTACCTATCATATACAAAATGCCCTGGTAATCCCTGGTGGTTTAAAATTGGCTCTTTTAATTTCTTACCTACTTCAATAATAGTAACTGTTATCGGTGATTATTGCAATTTTTATTATAAGTAATTAGTTATTCTGATTCGTGTGTAAAATTATTAGTACTTAAATATAGGATAAACGCTTCATAAACATAGGATGTGGGCAACAAGTTAACTTTAATACATATATTTCGCCGTTCGCCTTACACCTACGACTAAAAGTGAAAAATGTATTCATTTTTTTTTTTAATTATTCGAAAATTTTAAATGTTTCTCATTTTTTTTTATTTAATGACCACATTACAGAACCATATCTATTACAGGTTATATAATTTATTACAGGCTTTAAATTTATCTCATAATCATCATCGGTGAAGTGTTTGGAACATATTCTGGCAGTATGTACATTAAACTTTTCTGCTCGACAGCAAGCTACCACCCACAGTTTCTTTATTACTTCATCTCGTGGAAACGTGAAAAACCTTGTAACATAATAGATAGTGCAATGTTTACATTGTCTAAATATCATAGCAATATAATTACCTAATATTATTTAAATTATTGGGCTCTTGGTTGCGATTATCACTATTATACAAGCACACAGCACGCACAACGCATTTTTATTGCACTTTTAGTTTAGGTACGTGTTAATATAAAATTAACTTTAACTATACTCACATATGATTATAATTAGTATACACTAGAATTATACAAATACTCTGCCAAAAAAAAATGAATTTAGAGGACAAAATGTAGTAAAAACCACGAAACTTTCACACCTTTACATATGTAAACACTGTAAAATGTCAAATTTGCGCTCTCGGTGACGATACGGATGTGGGAGGGATATGCGCAATATCATACCTTCCTTTATTGTATCATGGGCACTTGTTGATTCAGCCAGACTGCCTGTTGCCGTCTGGGTCAGTCCATTATTTGGGTCGGAGCAGGGGTGGTCGCGTTATACGTACAATTTATTGTTTTATCTATGCACCTATATTGTTTTTTTTTTAACCGGTAGATATTTGCAAGGGAGTGTTGAAATAAGCCCAAAATATTATATGTAGTACCTATATTAAATTAGTCACTATTGTATAATTTATAGTTCTAAGAATGTATCGATTTCTTTCTACATCTTTCTTATTCTTGCCAGCAATATTTTGTTTCAACTTTAGCCTCATCCGTATGTGAAATAAATTAAAATAATTAAATAGTCAGTCTGTACTGAAAATTCAATAAGCGCGTTTTATTTCATCAGGATGAGGCCGCTAGCAACCCGCCGATCACCACCCATTAGAAATATGTCAACATTTTGTTATAAATAAATAATAGGTAATACCTAAAAATTAGGTAGCCATATTAGGTATGATTGTTACATTGATGATAACGTCAAATATAAAATATGAGTTCGAGAATAATTAAAATTAGGTCCACATGGTAAAGTTATTATTTTAACGGCTGTTTTCTACTTTTTAAGTTAAATCGGTGTAGTAATTTTTTGTAATTCTTTTTTATTTTTAAAATTCCAGGCAAACAATCTTGTACTAAAATAGCGTATTTTCAAAAATTATTTTCCCTAAAATACATGTATTTAACAAAAATTTGCTACTATAGGGATCTAGTTTATTTTTTGATCTTTCCGGTGATATATAATTTATAACATTAAAAATAAATTTTGTTGCAATTATAAGACAAATCCGGTACCGTTGCAATAAGGGCTAACTTTATTTCCATATGCCTTTTTACTTCGGCTTTACGTGCACCTCCGAAATCTAAATAATTCGGTAGTGGGAATATGTATGTCTTTACCCATCGGCTACCCAACCTCTCAACCCGACCCAGAATTCATGTCTGTCAAGTTTACCTGAATGGACCCTTAAGTACGGCAACATTGTCGTGCTTCAGGAACAACCGTACAGCTACCTATTATTGTATATTTAGCTTCAGGATGGTACCAAAAATATGTCTGCTTCAGGATAGTGCGGCTTATGCGTAAATATATACTAAATTTTATTTTTTAAAATATCACTATATATCTTACAGAATCGGGTGTACCATAACAAATGTACACCCGAATATGGCATCACTTTTCCTGTATCTAATCTATAAACCGGTGCTTCAGGATGATACGGATTATGTGTTTGCTTCAGGTTTGATAAAAGGATGGGTGTGTGTGTGTGTGTGTGTGTGTGAGGTTTCAGTCCTATAGAGTAGCAAAAACTAAAAATAATTTCACTTGTACAAGGTGTTCTGCGTTCCCTGGGCATACATCAATTTTGTTTATATTATATACAACATATATTTTTATAATTTTTTTAAAATCCTACTACTTATTTTAGCGTGATTTTCATCACATTTCTCAATGTGATGAACGTACAAAGCCTTGTACGTTCAGAAAATGTATGGAATTATTTTTAATTTTATATAGGGTCCTCATAATCCTGTGAAAACTTTCATCAATTTGAAAACAAAAAAAGTGTGTGTGTGTATATATATACACACACACACTTCCGTTTCTGAATATCTTCCGCCTCCAGAAACACACTTGTTTTCATATATATATATATATATATATATATATATATATATATATATATATATATATATATATATGAAAACAAGTGTGTTTCTGGAGGCGGAAGATATTCAGAAAGAAAAACTTTGCCGAAATCTCCATTTAACCAAACAACAATTTGTCTGGGTTGTGCTCGAGATGTATTGCCACCTACGAAAAGGACTGTCGTTTGCGACTCTAGATATTCCGCCTCCAGAAACACACTTGTTTTCAAGTAGTACAGCCTGGCCGGGCTTTTATAGTTTGCGATTCTGCCGCTGGGTGGAGACACTTATGCCCTACCAGCAGAATGCTGACGAGCTTCTCTAAGTGTCTTTGCTGCCTGTGGTGTCATTGTGCTTATCTCGTACTGACGAAGCCTAACAGGCAGAAACTACGTAGTCTGCGAGTAGCATGATGATACCGGGGACAGCACTGCTGTCCAGTGGTCCAGTCGCAAACGACAGTGCTTTTCGTAGAAGGCAATAAATACACCTCGAGCACGACCCAGACAAATTGTTGTCTGGTTAAATGGAGGTTTCGGCGAAGTTTTTCTTTCTGAATATATATATATATGCTTCGCCTAAACCTCCATTCAACCAGACAACACTCTGTCTGGGTCGTGCTCGAGGTGTATTGCCACCTACAAAAAGCACCTTCCCTACCACTGGACAGCGGTGCTGCCCCTGGTGTCATCATGCTACTCGCAGACTACGTAGTTTCTGCCTGTTAGGCTTCGTCAGTACGAGATAAGCACAATGAAACCACAAGCAGCAAAGACACTTAGAAAAATCCGTCAGCACTCTGCTGGTAGGATATAAGTGTCCCCATCCAGCGGCAGAATCGCAAACTATCAAAGCCCGGCTAGGCTTGCACTACTCGAGAACAAGTGTGCTTCTGGAGGCGGAAGATATTCAAAATGAAAAGCTTCGCCAAACGACAGTGCTTTTTGTAGGTGGCAATACACCTCGAGCACGACCCAGACAGAGTGTTGTCTGGTTGAATGGAGGTTTAGGCGAAGCTTTTCATTTTGAATATCTTCCGCCTCCAGAAGCACACTTGTTCTCGATATATATATATATATATATATATATATATATATACATACACGGTGTCCCACCGGGAACCGCCTCGATCTATATTATGGCAAACTATAATTGGGAAAAAATTGAAAATTGGGCAGTGTACCAAAGTCATTGGGGGCAAGCGCTCTAAAGTATTTTCAAGATGGCCGCACTTCCGGTTATACCGGAAGTAGGTGTCAACTTGCTTATTTCAAATAGAATACCCTGTATATTATTAGATTTTTGAATTCTACTCAAAATTTTAAATATATTTCGTGTATAATGTCCTATACTTAAGTCTAGCCGTTTTTGACATATTTCAAATTTTATGTCAAAAATGACGTTTGCAGACCGAAAAATAAATATCAATTTTTCCCACACGGAAGCTTTTGTTATTTAATTTGGGTTGGATTCCTTGTAGAAGGGGTCCTATTTTAGAAGTCTTTGTATGATATTTTGATAATTATTATTAATACAGGGTGTTCAAAAAAGAAGAATGAAAATTGAACTGAGAAAACTGTCAAAAGTGAATTTTTTCAAATAGAATCCACCTGTTTTTATTATTTCATCTTATTAAGCATTAAAAATTAGGGTAAGTTTGTATAAGGTTGTCTATTCCGAAAACTTGTAGTTTTGTAGGTTTTTAAAAGAGCATCGTATGATTTCTGATATTTTTTTAACAATATCATCAGTTCTACATTCATAGTACTTATAATAAAAGCAATGATTAAAAGTAATAGTACACTAATTTTACTAGTGTCTCGCAATTTTTCTAAATTATTGCTATTTCGAGGTAATCAATCCGTACCATTCTCCAAACTGAAAAGAGAAAATTATTTTTCATAATTAAATTTTTTGAAGTTAATTGCAATGTCAAAGCACCAGAATATTATAAAAAAAGATATTAACACATTGTACCACATTTTAAGTGGTAATATCTATTATTAAGTGTCAAAGTTAGTGGGTTAGATATTTCAAAATTTTTACTTTAAACTTGGTTTTTGGGGCAAAAAAGTTAGTGTTTGTTAGATGACAGTACACGCTTTTAATAAAATAATTTAAGTTTCAGATGGCTTATCTGTTTATTTCATATAAACGAAAATATGAATTGCTATGAACATTAAAGAAGTTATACACTAAATTTAGAAATTAACCAAACAGTTGGTTATATTTTGTGTAAGATTCGTGGTTAATACTTTAGCGATAAATCTTGGATTCTTTGTCAACTAGCTGGATAGTACATAAATGAACCAAATTGCATAGTTATTTTAATGGAAAAATGATTTTCTATGAAAAGAAGGGTTTCGTTAATTTACATACCGCGGGTGTTCAACTAGTACGCAGAAGTTTAATATCTCAGTTAATAAAAGAGTTACGCTATTTATAAGAGTTACGCTAAGAGAGCTACGCTAAGAGTTTTGCAGAGATTTCAGTCCTATAGAGTAGCAAAAACTAAAAATAATTTCACTTGTACAAGGTGTTCTGCGTTCCCTGGGCATACATCAATTTTGTTTATATTATATACAACATATATTTTTATCATTTTTTTAAAATCCTACTACTTATTTTAGCGTGATTTTCATCACATTTCTCAATGTGATGAACGTACAAAGCCTTGTACATTCAGAAAATGTATGGAATTATTTTTAATTTTATATAGGGTCCTCATAATCCTGTGAAAACTTTCATCAATTTGAAAACAAAAAAAGCTAACTTTTTAATTTAATTTTTTTTAAAATGGAACACCCGGTATTTTATAGGGTTAGAAGAAGCACTGATAAGTACTCTGTCAATTTACTGAAGCATTCCCTATGACTAAATCAACTAGTTTTTCTTAAAAATGCACATCTATTGAAAATTGTAAATTTTGTACTTTTTATACCGAAAAATCATGGGCGTAAATCAAAATTCAGTAAGTGATTTTTATATTTTCTCATATATTATGATATATATATATATATAATATAATATAATAATAATAATATTTATTTATTCACATACTGCTACGCACTTTCCTATAAAAAAAAGATATACTCTCTAGTACTCTAGTGGGTTGTCACAAGTGCGCAACCATAAAAATTCCGGGATGCTCAGTCGGTTTTATGGGCGGGGTACAAATCTATATCGGCTTTTATGCTAGCCAGAAACAAAATAGAGAGGGCGCCACGAGTTTCGTAAAATTACCAGTCGAAGCCCGAAAACTGCCTAGCTCTTACAGGAACCCACTAGCGAACTAAAGAAAAGAATAGGGTAGAAAGTAAACCCCAGTATGTTAGTAAATTTCAATTTAATTTTAGTTAAATTCTCAAATGACTTTAAGAAGCGAACTGAGGGTTCACTCTTAATATAATAATACAATTACAATATCGGGAATTATACAAAATACAAAAGTATCAATCCAAAAAAAATTAATTCTCGTACTGCAGTGTTAGTGAATTCAACTTAGGCCAACTAAGTGGTAACCAATCAATAGAGTGGTAATAAGCGGAATGATATGTATACTCTAAAACTACTAACACAATTCCGTGGACTAATATAGAAACACAGTATCGGTAACCTGCACTCGCCTTAACTTACATCAGCGTGACGTCACGTAGGCTTAACAATAAGGACCCTGGGAGGAAAAAAAATGAGGGTGACCTTCTTAAGAGTGGGATACCGCAAGTGTCCACTGAAACTAATCGATAAATATATCCCTATAAAACCTTAATCACTAAACATGAACATCACTATGCTGTAAATAATATGCTAACATCTATTCAGTATAAATAAATAACAAAGTAACACTTAGCCGGCAGACTAACAATTAACAATACAATAAACTGAACCTGGACCTCGTTAGCTATTTGGCTAGACTATAACTATCGTTATACCCCCAACTATGCTTTACTATACTCGGTATGTGAACAATTATCTCCCCGGCAAGTACTATTAAAAATGGACTTAGACTCTATAAATGCGTACTCTGTGTGATAGTAAAATATTCCCCAACTATGCTGTACTGTACTCGGTAGACGAACAATTAACTCAACGGTAAGTACTATTAAAACTCTACATATGTATACACTGTGTGATAGTAAAATATTCCCCAATTAAGAATCTACTGGTGGTGCCAAGATTACAAGAAAAATGGATGGTACATGTACAAAAAAAAATGTAAATAGGTGTAGCTTATCTGATCGGCGGAGGGAGCTGATGAAGACCTTCCCTAGCCACTAGATGGACGTCAACCTACTCGCTGGGGAACTCGAGACTAATGGGATCCGTCGATCCTCCAACTTCTCGGGAGTCCACCCAGGTAACCCACTGAGTTCTTCACCAGTTCTGTCGGAATCCTAGTGCCTAGTACCGTTGGTGCCAAGGTTATAAAAAAAAAGATTGTACATGAACAAAAACAATGTAAATAAGCGTAGCTTATCTGGTCTGCTAAGGGAGCTGATGAAGATCTTCCCTAGCCACTAGATGGACGTCAACCTACTCGCTGGTGGACCTCGAGACTAATGGGATCCTTCAATCCTCCAACTTCTCGGGAGTCCACCCAGGTAACCCACCGAGTTCTTCATCAGGCCTGTCAAAATCCTATTTAATATCCAGGGTATGCGGTCGTCACCATAAATCAGATCAAGGGGGCAGGCCAGATAGGCTTGCTATCAAATGGATGCGCGGCAGGGACAGTCGACTAATGAAAAAACAAGCAGACACCAAAAATTCTTCAACCAGAGATAACTCAGGGTACAATTTCCTTAGGCTTATGTATTCAGATCTCCACACAGAGATACCGAGACAAGGAGGGACTGGATTCAAGTCCACCAGATGCTATCCATAACTAACCAAACTCGGGCCAAGTCCAAACCAACAATCAAAATTACCACTAAGCCAAAACTAGGCCATCAATAAAAACCCTGCAAAGATAACGTATTTAGAACACATAATGTTACACAAGGGGGAATCCTTACCTCCTGGGAATCAACAGAGGGTTTGCCCAAACAACAATATACCGGCCACGCTGTCAACTTATCTCTATTTAAAATTCGTCTTGCCAAAAAATATACTGTGGACCACACCTTACCTAACCAGAACATCCATTTATTTGGGTTTATCCCACAAATCCATAAATGATGGGTCAAGTTTAACGTGAATATTCACCAAGTTGCTAGACAGCGTGGCGGCTTCGGTGGATCCAAATACGCTCTATTAGTGTGACGTAGCTTCAGTCATTTTGTTCTGGTAGGTCGCGGTTCACGATCTAAACAAAGCCCGATTAACAAGGCAAATTTACAGAAAAGTGCTATTTTGACGTTATTTGAAGATTTTAAGGGGAAAAAACATCGAAAACGGTAAAAGTGTAGTAAATGTACCCTATAAACGCATTCATGCAAGACATATGGGTAATAATAACTGAAATATTAATAAAATCTAAATTTAACATAACCTCACTTTATATAGTTTATTGTAAAAATAACTTTATTTAATGATTTTTACAGTACCAATTTTACATTCACCATGGTTATGTGCTGGGCTCCGGATTGCAAGCACTACAATCAACGAGAAACTTGTAGATTTTTTATATTTCCGAAGGACCCTAAGGAACGCAACCGTTGGAAAAACTTGTGAGGTAGGTTTGAAATATACCTTTTAATTTTGGATAGGTAACTGTTTAATACAAATATATTGTATATTTATGACACGTAGCGACGAACCTGGACCTGGTGCATTTTTATGCAGTTGTCATTTCCGTGATGGTAAAAGGGAAAGTGGGCCTGAAATCTTCTTGCACAATGTGACAAAGAAATTCACTTATACAAGTCCTGAAAAGAGAAAAAGAAGAGAGCAGAGAGTGGTAGTTCAGGAGCATCTGGAAGGCCTACCAGCCAAGCATCGACAAGGTTATTTTGAACCAGATGTATCATCTCCACCATCTGAAATGGAAATGTGAGTGATATTTATGTCAAATATGTATACGTTATACAGATTTCATTGCGTTGACTGCTAAATAAATACAGTGCAATAATAATTACTTGTCATAACGAACGATCAAAAACTAGGTTTGTCGATTAAACGGTTTGTTCGTTATGACAAGTGATTATTATTGCACTGTATTTATTTAGCAGTCAGCGCAATCAAATCTGTATAACGTATACATTTTTGACATAAATATCACTCACATTTCCATTTCAGATGGTGGAGATGATACATCTGGTTCAAAATAACCTTGTCGATGCTTTGCTGGTAGGCCTTCCAGATGCTCCTGAACTACCACTCTCTGCTCTCTTCTTTTTCTCTTTTCAGGACTATAAGTGAATTTCTTTGTCACATTGTGCAAGAAGATTTCAGGCCCACTTTCCCTTTTACCATCACGGAAATGACAACTGCATAAAAATGCACCAGGTCCAGGTTCGTCGCTACGTGTCATAATATACAATATATTTGTATTAAACAGTTACCTATCCAAAATTAAAAGGTATATTTCAAACCTACCTCACAAGTTTTTCCAACGGTTGCGTTCCTTAGGGTCCTTCGGAAATATAAAAAATCTACAAGTTTCTCGTTGATTGTAGTGCTTGCAATCCGGAGCCCAGCACATAACCATGGTGAATGTAAGATTGGTACTGTAAAAATCATTAAATAAAGTTATTTTTACAATAAACTATATAAAGTGAGGTTATGTTAAATTTAGATTTTATTAATATTTCAGTTATTATTACCCATATGTCTTGCATGAATACATTTATAGGGTACATTTACTACACTTTTACCGTTTTCGATGTTTTTTCCCCTTAAAATCTTCAAATAACGTCAAAATAGCACTTTTCTGTAAATTTGCCTTGTTAATCGGGCTTTGTTTAGATCGTGAACCGCGACCTACCAGAATAAAATGGCTGGCGATACGTCATCACTAATAGAGCGTATTCGAAAAAGAAACAACAGAACACAGAACTCCAAAAGGAGTGTCTATAATGTCCCCAGAACTTATTCCATGGAACATATTCTATGCCATGCTATGGCATGTAGATCATGGACGGTTCTATGATTGACAATGGGAAAAGAATACCCCGCTAAGGGTTTCACGTTCCCAGGCTTTCTTTCCGGATGGTTATGAACGAATATAAGACACAAGTGATGTTATTAGTTAGTTCAAAATTTTATAATATTGTCGACCATCGAATGCAGACTTGCTAATTCGAAGTCGGTCCCGTGAGTTAAGATCTATAGTTGGCAACCCTACCTGTCAGTTCCATATATAACCTGTTGCTTACCGAATGAATTGGGAAAAATACTACTTATTGAAAAAGGTGAAATAGCAACAAAATGATACTGTAATTCCCAAAATATGCCCTAGGGAAGTGTGTTGGGTGGGTATTAAACTCGGAGATGATTTAATAAGCTTGAGATACAAGGTTGTTTACTAATGCCCTTCGCTACCCTTTATTTCAGGTATCAGATTACTGAGGTAGATAAAATTTTGTCGAATCACTAATTAGTCTTCAGGTTAAAACCTACATTTATCCCCGATCGGAAAGTGGTTGTCAAGACAAAAATTCTACTTAACTTCTCCAACTTATAAGGTGACTCCATAACTATAAACAACTCGTACCTCAAAACTGTGTACTGGATAATACCTAGGACATACCTCGCAAGAAAGTGAGCCTGTTTCAACCTTTTCCCCAGTCTTATAACAAAATGGGAACTATAAGCAGATTCTAGTCCCGGAGCCCTTGTGTAACCTGTGTTAATTAAGCCACCCTTACTGTATATTGATAAATCCTAGCCTAAAAGAATTACTGACTAATTAACTTCATTTAAGAGCCAACCCCAACAAAATAAAAAAAATACAAAAACTAAATCTTGGGTATATGTGTAGCGCAGAAATAAATCTCCCATGTGCCGTGACTCGATGGAGTTGATATGAAAATATTGTGTTACAGGTCTACTAAAATTCGACCTGTAACAATACATCAAATTTGCACATAAGTATAAAACATTGCAGAAATGCATTTGGAAGGTATCTGCAAATAAATATTCCTACTCGATAAGTACTCAAAGTACTTGTTTCGAGAGACAAAAATGAAATGTTACAATACAATTTTCTTAAATTCTAGTGAGTGTGTGTGTAGTGGAACAAAACAAAAACATTTAAAACATGGAAATAAAGCGATTTACAACTTACTTAATTTACACGCACTTTCCTAAATAAAATATTAATAAATTACATCAAAAATATACCTGTGGCGTATACAAATACTCATATAGAACTCATAACTCATATTACAAACCTATAAAAATAGTGTAGGCACTTAAGATAAAAAAACAGAAAGCGTAAAAACGAGAAGATAACCCAGAACAGTTTTTTTTTTATCATAGAAAACATTATCAATTGACATTCACGCAAAACCAAAATCAATAAAACAACAAAGTCATACATATGTAATAAGTACAAATACATTAAATGTATAATAGCAGGTACATATAATGAAATAAAGACATGAAATACACAGACAAAGCAACAAAAATTTAAAAATAAATGCAAATGGGGAAATACAAAAAACTACTGTTCAATCCATCACAAATTTGCTACTCTAATTATATTCTATTCTCTATATAGTTGTGACATACCTCCCGAGACAATGACAAAATATATGATTTCAATCTATATTTAATGGAAGTGCTATGCACTTGTTTTATTTCTATTGGAATGGTATTGTATAATTTCGGTGCCAAAAAAGCATAGGATCTTTGTCCAATTTTTTGGACAAAGATCTAAGTGCCAAAGTTACCATAAGAATAGACAAACGGAAGTTTGTCTATTTTGATGGTAACGGATGGTACAATTGAGGTAAAACATTTGCCTTATATCAAGGACTCTAGCCTCACTGTAGAGAAGATTACTTGGACAAGTTATGTTTTTTGGTAACATTACTTTCAAAAATCTTTTTTGCAGAACCTCCAGGGGTTGTATGTGACAATTTGCCGCTGCTCCCCAAGCTAAAATACCATAGTTTAAGTGGATTTCAACCAAAGCACAATATATAATTTTAATTAAACTTTTATCAAGAAGGTTACAAAGTATTCTAAATTTATGTAGGATAAACTGCAACTTCTTTACAATAAATCGAATATGTAAGTCCCATTTAAAGTGTCTATCAAATAATAATCCCAAATATTTAACTTCAGTCTTAGGTAAGATAGAGTAGGAACAACCCTGGCCTTTAATACTTATATAGTTAAATGAAGGCAAGTTAGTTATATTACAGGAAAAGGGCAAATAACAGGTTTTTTCTAAGTTCAATGTTAGTAGTTTATGATCAAACCAGTATTTAATGTATGCTACATCATTTTGCACAATATTTTGTAATTCATTCCAAGTACCTGCTTTGTAAAATATTGCAGTGTCGTCTGCATATCCTATTATTTTTCCCTTACCAGACAATGTAAATAAATCATTTATGTGGATAATAAACAATATAGGCCCTAAGACAGTACCTTGAGGCACTCCATATTAAATTTCGGACACGTCACTGAGGCACTCTCCCACCCTCACACACTGGTGCCTATTCGAGATATAACTTTTAAATAATTTCAAACATATTCCTCTTATTCCGATATTTTCCAAAGCTTGTATAAGTAGGGAGTGACTCACCGTGTCAAAGGCCTTCGTTAAATCTATGAAGACACATAAACACGGTGTACCCTTGTCTAGTGCTGAATATATGCTATTCGTTACTTCCAGTATAGCATACTGTGTAGACTTTTTTTCTCTAAAACCATATTGTCCATTTGAGAGTATTTTATATTTATCCAAGTAAGACATCAGCCTGATCTTTAATATTTTTTCCATTATTTTACTAAAGTTTGTTATTAGCGTGATTGGTCTGTAGTTGTTTACTAGGTTAGTATCGCCCTTTTTAAAAATAGGTATTACCAATGCGTCCTTGAAATATGATGGCCAATATCCCAATGACAAACATTCATTTATAATATATACTATTGGTTCCAACACATATTCCGCTATAGGTTTTAGAGTTTCCGCCTGAATATTATCCAGTTTTGTTGATTTTTTCCTTTTCAGTTCAAGAATAATTTTTTTGACCTCACTTTTATCTGTCGGTAATAAAACTAAAGAGAGTAATCTTGAAGTTGTTTTAAATCGAATATTTTTATTTATTTGAATTTTTTCCGCTAGTTCTTTACCCATATTCACAAACGCTCTGTTAAATTCGTTACATATATCTTTTATGTTAGTTAGTACTTCTCCGCTTTTATCGACTACTTGTGATACATTATTAGTTTCTTTTTTTTTCTTGTAATTTGTAATATCCTGTACAGCATTCCATAAAGTCTTAGAATCATTTTTGTTGTTGTTTATGATTTTTTGGTAATAATCTTGCTTAGCTTTTTTTATGAGTTTCGTTATGTAACAGGCTGGTCGATGTACTCTACAGGCTTCGCGGAACTTACTTAATTATTCAGTTATCTCGAAAGGGAGTCTAAAGTTTTACTACTGAATCGATTTCTCTGTCGCGGGGTTCGAGATATGCTGTGATTGACGTATAAAAAGAGTATTGACTTACCGTGGGTTATCTTATCCTGAATCTCGATGTAGGGACGTATTCCTGGGACACTTCTTATATGCTGAGAGGGTAGTTGGGCGGATTTGCACGAAAACACAGCACTTTTAGGCAAGGGTTTTTAATAACAAATAAATAGAATTTAGAAACGTAAACAAAATAGAAATGCAAAATACTGAAATAATATTTGACCTAAGAAAACGACTGAATACAATACTAATGAACTCTAAACTGAATGACTCTATATAAAACAACTAACGGCGTCTACTTTGAGCCCGAGAAACGTACTTTACCCTGCCTGGGTGGTGTGCCCTCATACTATGGGGAGAAGCCCCAAATAATTACAAACTGGTGGTGAAGTCGTACCGCGGGAGACTAACTTTTCTTCAGTCGAAACTTTCCAAGTAAAGTTTCTTTGCTATGAAATTTACATACACTAATCCCATTGGTTGTTAAAGTACGTTTCTTCTCTCTGTCTAGTACCGCGAACCATGACCTGTTTCTGTCACGGTGGCCAATCAAAATATTGTTTACTAGCTAGTGACCTAAAACCCTTAGATATTATCCTCGTCTCAAAGTGAGAGGGGGTTACGACTTACTCTACTGTTATTATTCCTGGAAAACCCCCTGAAAAACCAGGATGACCTATGCCTTTGCACTATTGTCTATATGAACATACAAAAGATCTTACTTCGAAGAACTTCCAAGTACCACCATAATTCATTACAATTTACTGGCTTTAATTAGTTACGCCCAATTGGCGCTTTGTGTCCTCAACATTGTTCCGTGTCCAGGAATGCACGGAATTAGACATCCATAAAATATTTTACTAAATCTGTTAAGCCCGAACAATTCTCAATACTATTTATGACCCAAAATGACATATTTGCTACAAAACCAGAAATGGTTCTTCAAAATCTATCTATTTGAGCCAGATGTTGCCTTCGAAATATATTTAACTTACAGACAAAAGGGCCACTTGACGTTTACCGTGGGCTTTTGTTACAGTTAAATTGTTTTTGTAATTTTTGTAATCTGCTTTCAACACTTCATTTTCCGGATTTTTCTGCAAATTCTTAAACATTTAATTTTTTACAGTAACTGACATCAACAATGCATTCGAAATCCAAGGGTTTTTTTTTGTATATTTTCTTTTGAACCTTTTTTCCACAGTACAATCTGTGACCGCCTGGGTTATAATTTGAATAAATGTCCTTGTTGCAGATTCGATGTCAGGAGCTACATAAACTGCTTCCCAAGACATTACAGACAGTGTTTATTCTTAAATTAACTTTTGATTATTAATTTGTTTAACAAATATTTTGCTCTCCTGTTCTCTATTCTTATAATCTTCTTTACCTAATACGATTTGAAGGACAGTTATGTAATGATCGGTAATATCCGTTTCAATTACCAATGGAATTAAGTAATCTATCATATTTTGTCTTTATAAAGATATGATCTATGCACGTCTGACTGGTTTCAATAACCCTTGTAGGATTGTTAATGGTAGAAGAGAAACCGAATTCACTCATTACATTCATATATTCAGTGCAATCTTCAGTTATTTGCAAAATATCTATGTTAATGTCTTTTTGAAAATACTCTTGTAACTGATGGCAAAAATCCAAAAGGTCCAAAGAAGGTGATCTATATATAGCTGCTACATTGACAACAGTAGATTTATCAATAGTTATTGCTATTTGTAATAGTTTCATATCAGTTAAATTTTTTATTTCATAGGTGTGTCCCAGGTTAGATTTCACATAAACCACTACCCCATCATTCTGGTTTAAATCACCATGATTATATATCATATTATTATTATACCCTTCAATATTGAATAAAACTGGATCGTCTAGTTTTCTCGTTTCAGTTAGTATTATGCAATCTATGCTCACAACTAATAATGGATCGTGCAAATATATTTTAAATTCATCCAAATTTTTGTTTATACTTCTAATATTCTGTTGTATTACAATAAAATTCTTTACACCTTTAAAACCGCCTTTGCCTCTATATTATTTTTTAAGGTGTAGGTTTCAATTGTATTTAAGTTAAAATCTCTTATATAGGGATCCATCTTTTGCATCTGTGTTTTGTTATACTATAGGGTTACCTTTTATTTCATAGCTGAAACTGATCCAGAGCGAGTTTTTCTTTTATCAATTTCCACCTTCTTCATATTCTGCTTTGTGACCAGACAACTTAGAGTGGTTGGTGGCTGCGTTGCTGTTGTTGGAATGGGCAAAATCTCAGAACTTCCTTGTATTCGCTTTTCCTTTTCCTTGCTACTATTTGGCTTTTCTTCTGTTACTTTCTCTGCTCTTTTTTTATTAAATTGCGCTGATGGGGTTGCAGGGGCACTTTTTGGTTCTATTTCACTAGAATCTTCCTGCTCTTTAATATTTTCTAAATATTCTGGTGTATATACCTCATTATTGATACAAAGTCTATGGTTTTTTATGTAACAGACATTATTTGAATCTTGTTTAGCTAAATGTAGGTGTTTCCTTAAAATTTTATTTTCTGCACGTTGTTTAGGTGTCAAATCTCTTGCTATGGATATGTTATTCCCTTTTAGTTTGCTTGTATTTTTTAGAACTAATGCTTTTTTTAAAAATGATATGAATTCAACCTTTACAGGACTATTCTCTCTATTTCCAATTGAGTACACATTGTTTAGGTCAATTACATTTATACTAATACCAAATAATCTGTTTAGTTCCTCACATATAGACTCTGGGGTTATTTTATTAGCTTGAGCCAAACCAAATATTATAATGCTATTTTTTCTCTGAACTCTATCAATATTTTCCAATCTTTCCTCTAATTTCCTATTTTGTTGCTCTATTGTATTTACTCTTCTATTTATATCCTCCACTCTCAGTAAAATTTTCACCTCCACTGCTTCAATTACGGCTCTCAACTCTTGTTTACATTTCCTTATTTCTTCTATTATTATTTGATTACTTATATATTCCGAGTTCGATGTATTTGTCATTTTCTAGTAAAACCCTGTGATGTATGGCAAGCCTTATCAGTTTTCAGTTTATACTTTTTTATGGTGTAAGAAGCCAATAAAAACTGATAGGTGTGTTATCCTTTGCAGTTCCTGTGTAAATATTCAATCAAATAATAACCGTTTCTATTCACTTCCTAGGCCTAAAAACATTACAAAGTTCTCAGCAGACTGCAATGATCCACCACAGTAATTTATATATATATATATATATATATATATATATATATATATATATATATATATATATATATATATATATACAGTGTGTCCAGTGTAAGATGATCTGTATGGGTATCTTGGAAACCGTTAGAGATACGAAGATGGTTAAATGGGAAAAAAGTTGCATAATTATATGCCCAAGTTATAATAATTATTAGATTTCGAAAATTCCCTTCCATTTGTTAGATACAGGGCGAATACTGAAAATGTGCGTTTTCTATAAATCGCTATATCTCGTTTATTATGAGAGATACATCTAAGATATTTGCAGGTTAGGGGTAATAACTGGCGAGGATTTAAATAATGATATTGAAAAAATCTAAACCTACTAGATTTTGAGATAATGTACCTAACTTTCGATTTTTTTATGGACGCCATATTGTATTTTTGCATTTTTGAATTCCTCATAAAAAATGCTTTTCAGCCATATGTAATATGTTTATAATCGGTTAAGGGAAAAGTAGAAAATTACGTCTTTTAATTTGGAATGAAGTAGGCCTTGATCGATCAGCCATATTATGTACTATTATTCTACTATCGCAGCAGAATAAGTAGGCGCTGATATCTTTGACATGTTTACAAAACAACTGCGTCATTGTTGCTACATTTGTGTAAATGTCAAACAGTTATTGTTAAAGGTTTTTGTGTTTCCATTTTCTATTAAAAGTTAGAAATGAATTCATTTTCCAATAGTGACAAATATGATATGTTGGAATGTTTTATTCTCTGCATAAGAAATAGTGATAGAGCTGCCGGAATGTATTTTGATTATTATCCGGAAAGACGTCAGCCGGGAAGAAGCATATTTAGGCGTATACGTGCAAATTTAATAAACCATGGCAGTTTTAATAAAGTAAAGAGAAACCGAAATATTAATGAAAACAACGAAAATGTTGTATTACAAGCCGTAGTTGAGAATCCCCGCATATCTTTACGTGAAATTGAAAACAATGTAGGCGTTTCTCGATCATCAGCTGGTGTAATTTTAAAACGTTATAAATACCATCCATACCATGAACGACCCAGCCAAGGGCTTCGAGAAGGCGACCATGCAAGGAGGATGGAATTTTGTCAATGGTTCATCGGACAATGTATTGCGGCATGTTCAATAGAAAAAATACCCACTACTGGTCGGACCAAAATCCGCATTTACACCGGGAAATCCGACAACAGGTGAGATGGGGATTTAATGTATGGATATGTATTATTAATACCTCCATTATTGGTCCTTTTTTTTACCATGAAAATTTGACCTCTGCTACTTATTTAAATCTTCTTGAAACTGAAGTAACAGAAAGGCTAATGGAGCTTCCTCTTGCTACTGTACGGGATATGATTTTCCAGCAAGATGGCGCTCCTGCACACAATGCACACATTATTCTCTCTCTTCTTCTTTGTACTTCAAAAAAGATGTGTGAGAAATATCTATGGACTGCAAAACTATGAATCCTGTAAAATCTATTTCCGTAACAACAAAATACTTGCCCTTGCTTGCATTTATATATATGAGTCCGTTTTGTTCGTCTGTAATAATAGAGACCTCCTCGGGAATTGTGATAGGCAGCATGGCCACAATACCAGAGGGAGGTCTGATCTGATTGATGATAAAATGAATTATACTTACCTACAAAAAAATGTAAAACATTCTATAATAAAAATTTATAATACAATACCAATCTCAATCAGAGCAAATTCAGTTGGTAAGTTGAAAACAATACTGTATGATATTTTGATACAGAAGGCCTACTACAGCGTTGGAGAATTCTATAGTGACTCTCATTTCTGCATCATATGAAGTACTTGTTAATGAAATATTGTGTTGTTTGTTTGTTGAAACTCTAGTTTTAACGTGTATGTTTGTTACTTATACACTTGTACACCTAACTGTGTTTTATACTTGTAACTGTTTTATTATCTGTAATTAGATTGTTCTTTGTAATTGTTCATTGATTCATTATTGAAACTGTATGACGTGTTCTACACCTTAAGGGTATTTTTTAAGAACTAATAAAAATATCTATCTATCTATCTCTATCTATTTCCGATTTTTTAAATATGGAGTATCCCAATAGTTGGATAGGAAACCAGGGACCAATAAGATGGCCAGCCAGGGCTCCTGATCTGTCGCCTATTGATTTCTTCTTGTGGGGGTATGTAAAAAATAGGGTGTATGCAAGGTCCTACAACAATGAGGCGGAATTACGGCAAGCAGTGCAACAAGCTGTAAATGATATAACTCCAAATATGATAACAAAGTCTTGTGCTGCAGTTCTGACTCGATGCAGATGTTGTCTCCAGGAGAATAGAAGTTTATTCGAACATTTACTTTAATTGATTATTTGTAAAGTCCTGTTTTCATTTTTTGTTGCTTGTTTTCTTTGTTACGTTTAATGTTATTAAACAATAATTTAAATTTCTAAGACATTATTTGATAATAAAGAAATTAGTTTTCCTTTAATTTAAATGCATAAGCCAAGGCCTACTTCATTCCGAATTAAAAAACGTAATTTTCTACTTTTACCTTAAACGATTATAAACATATTACATATGGCTGAAAAGCATTTTTTATGAGGAATTCAAAAATGCAAAAATACAATATGGCGTCCATAAAAAAATCGAAAGTTAGGTACATTATCTCAAAATCTAGTAGGCTTAGATTTTTTCAATATCATTATTAAAATCCTCGCCAGTTATTACCCCTAACCTGCAAATATCTTAGATGTATCTCTCATAATAAACGAGATATAGCGATTTATAGAAAACGCACATTTTCAGTATTCGCCCTGTATCTAACAAATGGAAGGGAATTTTCGAAATCTAATAATTGTTATAACTTGGGATATAATTATCCAACTTTTTTCCCATTTAACCATCTTCGTATCTCTAACGGTTTCCAAGATACCCACACAGATCATCTTACACTGGACACACTGTATATATATATATATATATATATATATATATATATATATATATATATATATATATCACAGACACATATTCAGAGTTGATAAAGTGTGTATGGTATTTTGTGCTCCTTCCTCACTAAAAACTTCTTTTGCATGAGTACAAAGACAAATAATATTAAGAAGTAAATGGAAAATTATTGTGGTGGATCATTGCAGTCTGCTGAGAACTTTGTAATGTTTTTAGGCCTAGGAAGTAGGCCTAGGCCTTGACATTTACCTTGTCGAGCTGAATTTTGTGGTTCCGTTTGTGAAGAAGTATGTGGATGACATGGTACTCAGTATACCAGCTGATGGTATGGATCACTTATTACAAGTGTTTAATAACTATGACACCTTCCTCAAATTCACGTTTGAAGAAGATGATCAAGCGTCTGTTCCTTTTTTGGATTCTAGACTAATAAGAAGGGTAGATAATACTATAATTACTTCTTGGTATATGAAACCAGGTGCATCTGGTAGGTTCTTGCATTACAAATCTTATCATCCCCACAAACACAAAATTAACTTGATCGTTGCAATGAAGGATAGGGTCATACGTACTAGTCACCATACTTTGCAGAGACGGAACCTCTTGATTCTGTTCGATAGGTTTGTGTCAAGTGGATATCCTCCAAGACGTCTTTATAAAATTTTGCTGAATGCCACTAATTTGAATAACAATTTTAACAATATTGGGCACGTTAATGACAATGATGTCACTAACAGTAATCAAGTTCAATTATATTTTTCATTACCTTTTTTAGAACCACTCGGTGGTAAATTTTAAAAAATTTTTCACAATTTAATAACGTTAAATTAGCTTTTCGTAATGTACTTAGTCTCAAATCTCTTTTTCCAAAAACGAAAGATAAATCTGACCTTTTGCATAGCAGTGGGGTGGTATATTCTATTCCATGTTCTGAATGTAATAAAAATTACATCGGACAGACTGGCCGTTGTCTCAAAGACCGAATCATTTCACACAAGAGTGATATTCGTTGTAATAGGACCTCTTGTGGGTTAGCGAAACACGTTTTGGAAAAAAATCACTCAATGTCTTGGGGTGAGGTTCAAGTGTTGGATGTGGAGAGTAATTTGACCAAGAGATCGTTCTTGGAGATGGTACACATCTTCAGAGATGAGGAGTGTATTAACTCGAGGAGGGATATAGATAATCTCATTCTGATATAAACTTACCTTTTACAGTTAAAGAATGACAGTATTAACAATTTAGTTGATAGTACTATTTTTAATTAGTGAATTCTCTTTTTTCCTTTTTAAAAGAATTTGAATTGGTTATTTATTATAACTGACTAAGAAGACTACCCCTTTTCTTTTGTTCTGTGGGTGGGTTGTTTCAAAGAATTTTTACCAGCACTGTTGATGGGTGGTTGCTTTTCCCTGTTTTCTTTTTTTCTTGAGACTTGTAATAAATTCAAATTTACCTCTCTTTCATTTAAATATTGACATCCCTGTTCAGCAACCTGGTCAATCCTAGTTACTTTTGATGGGGCGACCTTTAGGTTGGCATTTTCTGTTGTTTGAGATGCCTAGTAAATTTAGTTTTTTGGAATTGTTTTCCCTGCTCAAATGATGTTACCCAGCATGTTATGGTTTTTTATTGTTCTAAGATTAGTAGCACATGGCCTGTGGCAATCTGTTTTAATTATTAATCCTGATTACTTTTTTACAATCATGGATTATTTAAATGTTTCGTAAGATGTAATTGTTGATATTGTTGACAACAACTGTTAATGTCTACATAGTGATGTATTTTTGTAACAATTTAGTCAATTGCTCTGTTTATAACCCCTATTTTCGTAAGTACCATGATGTTATGTAATTTTATTATTCATAATTGAATGTATTTGTAGTATTCCTGAAGAAGAAGCAATAAACAGCTTCGAAAGCTCGATTTTGGAAAAAAAGAGGACAACCCCAACTTTGAAATTTTAAATGGGACACCCTGTATATTTTCATCCAGTATTGTTTATCATTCAATTTCAAATAAATTTGAAAATGGAACTACATTTCTAAAATCAAAAACAACGTTGCTATTTAAAAAAAAGACTAATTTCTATTTAATTTCAGTAACAAATTTGAAGTACATAGTAGGCGTAAAATAAATGAAGGGTAGGTTGTTTGGTTGTCAATAATAGTTTTATTAGTCCTATAACTGCTGTCACTTTGTAATAGTTCGTGTATTGTTTAAAAAGTTAATAATAATGGAAGAAATTGAAGAAAATTATAGTAACGAAGATATGTTTGAAATAATTTGTTCTTTTTGGTATGTGTAACCAGCGTTACAGAGAAACATGTAGACAGTTTAACCTCAGATACCCAAATAAGAAAAAGATTTATTATAAGACTCTAACTATTAACTCTCTTATAAATAATTTAAAAACTGTTGACCCAATAATATTGTTAGAAATGAAGAAGTCCAGATACAGGTATTATTATCAGTAACTGAGAATCCAAATATTTATATATATATATATAGTATATATATTTAAGCTAATGACTGAAGATGCAATTAGCTGTTTGTAAAATATTTCATAAATATGTACACACTATACAAGATATTGTTATTTAAAGAGTTTCTCATAGGCCCAACTGATCACTAACTCTAAAATTGGTAAAAACTGACTTGTAGCGATAGGTGTCGCAACACGGTAAGCGAACCGACTGGGAACTCGATCCAATGAAGTGGCCACTCTCGGCACAAATGCATGATCTATTTCAAATGAAAACATCTCTACGTTAGAATTCGTGGCTGGAATTTCGTGGGCAACTTCACACACGTCCATAAAGCCCTGCTAGATATAGCTTTCTGTCTGTCTATTAATTAATTGTAAACCGGGTATTCCTTTAAGTACCTATATCACTCCTGTGTGAATAATGAGAATTAAAACTATATAGGTACCTACTGTTTAGGAGCACTATATATTACAACTTAATTTGTTATCTGTTGCGTCTAGATTGTCTGTTTTCTATATTAGCACATACCTAGCACCTGTGATATATTATCACAGTCAGTTTCGGTCGTTATTTACACCATATGCCTTACCCCTGTATCCCGTCTAAACAAGTTTAGACCTGTCTTTGCAGTGGATGTTGTCGTTCGTTAACTTCTCTACATATGGGGTGCTCCTGTGCTGGGGACATTGGGGGGAAGGTATTTTAAAGTATAAGGGATAAAGATTGTTTTTTTTTTAAATCTGGTTTATTAAAACTTTTTCATCCCATTTATCTCCTTTTTGTTGGGTTGTTGCGGTCAATTTTCTTTTTAAAACCAAATTATAATTTTAAAAATCACCACTCACCTATGTGTAAAAATATCTATTTCATTTTGTAAAATCATTTTATTACATGAAATTCAGTACTGTACAATATACAACCAGTAATGCATTTACATAACTCAATTACCGTACATAACTACAACAAAGTTTATCCTTATATAGTGTTTCCTTGGGCAGTTTTAATAATAATAATAATAATAATATTTATTATTCCAACAGGAAAAAACCCAATTACAGGAATAAGAACATTGACAAAAAAATATACAATTATTTCATGCTAATATATAGGTATATAAAACAAAATTAACGATATAAAACAAACAAAAAGTAATTAACAACTACTACAAACTACAACTACAAACAATGCAACCAATAATACTTAAGTTAAACGACTAACCCCAGTTACATACACTTCTTAAATTATCAAAATGAATATCGCAGTTAGAAGCGATTTTATTATAAAGTTCACACATCAAAGATATTGGAGACTTTATTAAAATATTCGTTCAAGGAGCAACACAATAAAATAAAGATTGCTGTCTAATATTTTCGCGAGGTATCAAAAAATTTATTTTACCCAAAAGATCGGGGCAATCAACTCTGTCATTCAAGATGTTATACAGAAATCGAACCAACATTATATTACATCTGGTTTCTAAAGCAACAAAGTTAAATCTATTAAGATTATTATGATCCAAATCTCTAGGCGGATAATATTCATCTTGCAAAAAAGACAAAAATTTTTCTCGTTAATAAAGATATTAAAAAATAACGGACCCAAGACAGACCTCTGCGGCACTCCAGATTTTGTAACAAACTGTGTAGACTTTTCGCCACAGCACTCGACATACGATGATCGATTTTTGAGATATGATGAGAAGAATATCAATAGACTGTCGGAAAGCCCAAACCGAGCAAGTTTATTCAAGAGGAGATTATGATCAAGTCTGTCAAATGCCTTGGTGAAATCCGTATATACTACATCAACTTGTGAATTGTTATCGAAAGCATCAGTAATGTATTGAGTAATGCAACACAGATTTGTTGAAGATGAACTTCCTCTTATGAAGCCATGCTGATATTCATTGATCCTATTTTTAACATAAGCATAAAATATATATGGGTATTGTTTAACAGTTTTGACATGTTTTGGTTTTGACAGTGACACGTCGCAATGTCAATGTTACCAGGTTGTATATAGGAAGATTCGTTATAAAATTTCAAGTTCTATTGTGGCCTTGGCGATTTTTTTTATTTATTTTAAATTTCTCTTATTTACGCCACTGGTACGGGCCGACAAATGATTTCACCCCATAGGTCGGCTTCAGTGGACCTTTTCGATTGGATTTACGCTTGAAAATTTAACCGACAAGCTCAATTGTGACTTTGGTGATTTTTTTAATTCATCTTAAATTTCACATAGTTACGCCACTGGTACGGGCGACAAATGTTTTCACCCTATAGGTCGACTTCAGTGGACCTTTGTGATTGGATTTACGCTTGAAAATTTAACCGACAAGTTCAACTGTGGCCTTGGTGATTTTTTAAAATTTATTTTAAATTTCTCTTAGATACGCCACTAGTAACGGGCCGACAAATGTTTTCACCCTATAGGTCGACTTCAGTGGACATTTGGAGTTGGATTTACGCTTGAAAATTTAACCGACAAGTTCAACTGTGGCCTTGGTGATTTTTTTAATTCATTTTAAATTTCTCTTAGTTACGCCACTGGTACGGGCCGACAAATGTTTTCACCCCATAGGTCGCCTTCAGTGGACCTTTGTGATTGGATTTACGCTTGAAAATTTAACCGACAAGTTCAACTGTGGCCTTGGTGATTTTTTTAAATTTATTTTAAATTTCTCTTAGTTACGCCACTGGTACTGGCCGACAAATGTTTTCACCATATACGTCGACTTCAGGGGACCTGTGGGGTTGGATTTACGCTAGAAAATTTAACCGACAAGCTCAACTGTGACTTTGATGATTTTTTTCATTTATTTTCAATTTATCTAAGTTACGCCACTGGTACGGGCCGACAAATGTTTTCACCATATAGGTCGACTTCAGGGGACCTCTGGGGTTGGATTTACTCTAGAAAATTTAACCGACAAGTTCAACTGTGACCGTGGTGATTTTTTTTTCATTTATTTTGAATTTCTCTAACTTACGCCACTGGTACGGGCCGACAAATGTTTTCACCATATAGGTCGACTTCAGGGGACCTGTGGGGTTGGATTTACGCTAGAAAATTTAACCGACAAGTTCAATTGTGGCCTTGGTGATTTTTTCATTTATTTTGAATTTCTCTAAGTTACGCCGCTGGTACGGGCCGACAAATGTTTTCACCATATAGGTCGACTTCAGGAGACTTGTGGGGTTGGATTTCCGCTAGAAAATTTAACCGACAAGCTCAACTGTGACTTTGATGATTTTTTTCATTTATTTTCAATTTCTCTAAGTTACGCCACTGGTACGGGCCGACAAATGTTTTCACCATATAGGTCGACTTCAGGGAACCTCTGGGGTTGGATTTACTCTAGAAAATTTAACCGACAAGTTCAACTGTGACCGTGGTGATTTTTTTTCATTTATTTTGAATTTCTCTAACTTACGCCACTGGTACGGGCCGACAAATGTTTTCACCATATAGGTCGACTTCAGGGGACCTGTGGGGTTGGATTTACGCTAGAAAATTTAACCGACAAGCTCAACTGTGCCTTTGGTGATTTTTTTCATTTATTTCTAATTTCTCTAAGTTACGCCACTGATACGGACCGACAAATGTTTTCACCATATAGGTCGACTTCAGGGGATCTGTGGGGTTGGATTTACGCTAGAAAATTTAACCGACAAGTTCAACTGTGGCCTTGGTGATTTTTTTCATTTATTTTGAATTTCTCTAAGTTACGCCCCTGGTACTGGCCGACAAATGTTTTCACCATATAGGTCGACTTCAGGGGATCTGTGGGGTTGGATTTACGCTAGAAAATTTAACCGACAAGTTCAACTGTGGCCTTGGTGATTTTTTTTATTTATTTTGAATTTCTCTAAGTTACGCCTCTGGTACGGGCCGACAAATGTTTTCACCATATAGGTCGACTTCAGGGGACCTGTGGGGTTGGATTTACGCTAGAAAATTTAACCGACAAGTTCAACTGGGACCGTGGTGATTTTTTTCATTTATTTTGAATTTCTCTAAGTTACGCCACTGGTACGGGTCGACAAATGTTTTCACCATATAGGTCGACTTCAGGGGACCTTTGGGGTTGGATTTACGCTAGAAAATTTAACCGACAAGTTCAATTGTGGCCTTGGTGATTTTTTTCTTTTATTTTGAATTTCTCTTAGTTACGCCACTGGTACGGACCGACAAATGTTTTCACCATATAGGTCGACTTCAGTGGACATTGAGGGTTGGATTTACGCTTGAAAATTTAACCGATAAGTTCAACTGTGACCGTGGTGATTTTTTTCATTTATTTTGAATTTCTCTAAGTTACGCCACTGGTACGGGCCGACAAATGTTTTCACCATATAGGTCGACTTCAGGGGACCTGAGGGGTTGGATTTACGCTAGAAAATTTAACCGACAAGCTCAACTGTGACTGGTGATTTTTTTCATTTATTTCGAATTTCTCTAAGTTACACCACTGGTACGGGCCGACAAATGTTTTCACCATATAGGTCGAGTTTAGGGGACCTGTGGGGTTGGATTTACGCTAGAAAATTTAACCGGCAAGTTCAATTGTGGCCTTGGTGATTTTTTTCATTTATTTTGAATTTCTCTTAGTTACGCCACTGGTACGGACCGACAAATGTTTTCACCATATAGGTCGACTTCAGGGAACCTTTGTGGTTGGATTTACGCTTCAAAATTTAACAGACAAGTTCATTTGTGGTTTTGATGATTTTTTTCATTCATTTGGTGCGACGCCTCTGGAAGAAATGTTACAAATCTACATGTCCTGCAATACAGACAGCTTCATTAACTGTCAGGCACGTTATATTAGTTTCAGGTATAAAATTTGATCTATAGGAACCATAGACTTAATAGAATGGACTGGCCGCTTCTCGCTTGCGCTGTACGATTCTTTTGCGGCAAATATGCGAGAGAGAGGCTCGCAAGAGAGATGGAGCTAATTACGGCAAAAACGAACGAAATACAAAGGGAAACATATAAAGGAGTTCAATTTTATTTATTTCTCTTTATTTAGGGAGCTTTTGCGAAGTATATTATTATGGAAATAATTCATTGTCTACTCTAGTTTTGAATAAATCTAAAAGATAATTGTAGTTTATATATTTTTATACTAGTTTTGATCTTATTATGATTATGTGTAACATGAACAAAGAAAAAAAAATTGTTATATACTTACCCGTAATATTTGGCATATATAGGGTTCAGTAGGATTAAGAAATGAGTACAAGTAGTAACATAAAAAAACAGCAGTTTATTAAAGTACCTAATCATGTATGTACAGGGTCATTCACAATACATGGGCAACCCTTTATCTTTTTTATCTGGCGTTTTGGAAAAGTGTTTAAAATAAAAATGTGTAATGGTTTACAATTTTTTTTTTAATACTTTGTCTAAAATGTAAAGGGTGTTTCAAAAAATTTGGGCATGGCCGTACTTTTTTATTTTAAGCGTATACATACATGCATACCTACTCTATACTTAAATTTAATATATTTTGAACTTGAACCATAAAGTTTTTATTTTAAAATTTGTTTCCAAAATGTCAAATAAAAATGATAAAGTGACTGTCCATTTATAATAAGATGACCCTGTATAGGTATGTATACCTACAAAAAACACAGATTTATTGATTACAAAAAATAATAGTTTTGGTTAGCTTACTTCTTAGTCTATTTTGTATTTCACTATTACTTTTGTATATATGATGCAATCTTATAGTAAAATAGTTTTTTAATATCAACCTGATAAGTTGTAAAAAATCAAATACTGATGGTACTGCAGTGTTTTTACTAACCTTATTTCCATGGACATTAATTTCATAATCTCTCTCAAGAAAGTGTTTTTCACAAATAAAACCACGCTTTGGGTTATAGTTTACCCTTTTAATTGCATGTAGGCCATAGTTTTCTTAGTGCTTCATTCTTGGGTATGCTGTAGAATAAATTTAGTTTTAAAAGTTAAGCTCGTCATTTCGTATGTTTTAAAAATACTTATAGCACCCAATTCACTTGGTATGTAATTAATTTAATAATCAAACCTATCTTTTGTACCTGAAGAACAATAATTATAAGGCTACAATAAAACGAACTCACCTATGGAATTTGGTAGCTACCCCTTTCTGCCACCTTTCCGTGCAATTAACTGCTGCACAAGAATGAACCATTTTAATGTCTTTGAATTAACACCTGACCTGCACAAACTTTTAAAAAACGTAGTCAAATAATATTGAAAGCACACAATAATTAAAAGTATCAAAAAATCTAATTCATTACTTGAAAACGCAAGGAAACCAACGTAAATAAATGGAATCTTCGACTTTTCTGTCGTAAATAGCTCCATCCTTTACATCTTGTCTCTCTCGCTCTGCGCTGGAGTCGATAAAATTCGTTAGGGCCAGTCCATCCCTATTAGGTCTATGATAGGAACTGAAATCAACGGGTATTTCTTATGTTTCAGAAATACTCGCTGTTAAAGCTTAGAATTATATATATATAGAAAATAAGACCATATTAATGTGGTCTCACAATCTATAAGTATTAATAATTATTGAGATCGACTAGCTTGAGGAATTTTATATATTGACTAGTTCCATACTATCGCTCCTCTGGTATTAATATCTACAACACTCCGTTTTGATTTACTGGTAGAAATTAAAAAACGCGAAAATAGCAGATTTTTCTACACGTAATTCTGTATTTATCACACTACCACTGTGGCTGATCTTTGTTGAGGTCCACATTGATAGATTATCATACCGTAACCGTGGCTAGAACGATCGTGGATGGGTTTTAAATCGATTTGAAGCCGGAGCAATGCGACGTTGCCACATAGGAAAAGTGTGGCTGGAAAACTGTGGCTAACTTCACACCGGTGAGCTTGAGAACGTGTTAAATCTAAGGACGCTAAACTAGGTGAAAAAGCAGTCGCTTGGCTGTTAACTACGTCGATGAAAGCGAAACGTAATCTTGGCATGGGATTGAAACAACTAAAACAACCACCACCTCAATCGAGTTCCTTTAGAAGAGCCGTAGTGAAGAGGGTTACTAACGTTCTCAAGAAATCGCCGCCGCAAACTACGTTAAAAAAATCTGCATTAACTGCTTTGAAAGCAAATCGACTGGCAGTTAAAAAGGCTGGAGGTAAAAAGAAAATCCGTGTCTCCAGAATAATACCATTTGAACATTCCGGTGGATTTTTACCATTTTTAATACCGCTATTTGCTGGATTGAGCGCTTTAGGATCGCTCGCGGGTGGAGCAAGCGCAATAGCGAAAACAGTCATTGATGCTAAAAATGCCAAAAAGAAACTTGACGAAGACCAAAGACATAACGAAGCAATGGAACCAATTGGATCGGGCTTATATTTGAGAAAAAATCGTCGTGGCGGCTATGGTTTGTTCTTGAAGAAACAGCAAAAAATCTACCAATAAAGCTACCCAATAGACCTTTATCTGATGCTGACCTAAAAAAGTTTGTTAAACAATTAAAAATTCCCAATTTTCGAAGCGTTTCATGCGAAACACTCGACCAGCGGGTCCATGGCGGAGAGAAAACGCCATCCTAAACCTGGATTTAAATAAAAATAAAGGTACACATTGGGTAGCATATAAGAAAGATGGCAATGTAGTTAGATATTTCGACAGTTTCGGCAGCTTAAAACCACCAAAGGAACCGGTGCAGTATTTGGGCGGTTCGGCGGCGAAAATAGTCTATAATAATAATAATAATAATAATAATGTTTATTATTCCAACAGGACAATGTCCCAATTACAGGAATAAGCAATAACAATTAAAAAGTTAGAAAGTACATGAATTAGAAATAGACACTTGAAAATTACATATCTACAATTTTAACATAACTAATCTAACTGAGATACACAATAACAAATCAATTTTAAGCTATCATTAAAGATATCACAGTTTGTAGCAATTCTGTTATATAAATTGCACATTAGAAAAATTGGAGACTTGATCAACAGATTTGTTCTAGGAGCACTATAATAAAATAATCCTTGCTGCCTTGAGTTATCTCTTGAAACCCGAAAGAAAATGTTGTTTAGAAGTGTAGAGCAGTCCATCTTATTGTTCAAAAGGTTGTATAAATACCGTATTAGAGCAATATTACGCCGTACTTCCAGTGCCTCTAGGTTAAAACGGTTTAATAACTCCATGTGATTAAAACCAATAGGTGGATAGAATCCATCTTGTGAAAATGCTAAAAATTTAAGGAATTTTCGTTGGACTGACTCCGACCTTTGACAATGTACGTCATATATCGGGTACCATATAATAGACCCGTATTCTAGCTTGGATCTAACTAGTGAACAGAACAGGGTTTTAAAAGTATGTACATCCCTGAATTCTCTGCAATTACGGTATATAAATCCATACGTCTGAAGTGCACTCGATACTACATTATTAATGTGCTCAATAAAGCTAAAATTCTTATCGAAAGTAATTCCTAGATCCTTACAAGATTCAACACGACTAATGTTACTATCATTAATAGAATAATCGTAAATTATGGGATTAGTTTTTCTGGTAAAAGACTTAGGAAGGTCGTTAATAAACAGTAAAAATAACAGTGGCCCTAGATTAGAGCCTTGCGGCACACCTGAAGAAGGGATAAACGAGCGAGAAATAAAGTTTTGGTACCTAACCACAAATTGTCTGTCCGTTAAGTATGATTCAGAAAGCCTTATCAATGAATCGGAAAAACTAAATCGATGCAACTTCCCTAGTAAAATAGAATGATTTATCTGATCGAATGCTTTTTGGAAATCGGTAAAAATTACATTGACTTGCCCTCTACAGTCTAATGTTTCGGAAATATATTGCGAAAATACAGCAAGATTTGATATGGTAGATTTTCCCTGCACAAACCCATGTTGATGTATGGATATCAACTGCTTTGTGGAACGGTAAATTTCATTATACAACGAAGATTCAAAGATTTTCGAGAAGTTACACAATAGTGAAATAGCTCTATAATTCGTGATATCATTTTTATTGCCCTTGTTCAATATGGGGCAAACGTAGGCCTTTTTCCAAAGGGAGGGAAATTGAGAATGCTTTAGAATACAGTTAAACAAGACATATAAAGGTTCAACGAGTACATATGCACAATCTCTTAAAATAAAGCTTGGAATACCATCCGCACCCATAGTGAAGGAATCCTTAGAGCATCGTAGTTTTGCTAGTATATCATCATGATTGATAGTTGGAAAAATTACGGGTAAGTACACCAAAACTAGTTTTATCATCATATATAGCGGGATCCGTTGGTTGTGATTGTATAAAGACACTGTTAAAGTATTCACCAAATGCATTTGCTATATCCGTAGGGTTGGAAAACTCAGTATTTTGAAAAGTCATAACAGATGGGATACGTGACGTGCCTTTTTTCTTCTGGATAAAATTCCAAAATTTTTGGGGATTATCAGACAAATATTTTTCAGTATCCTTCATGAAAGTTTTATAAGCCTCGTTGATAAGACGTTTACAAGTGGTACGATGCTGGTTAAAGGAATTGTAGTGATCGGCAGTTTTGTGTAGCTTATATTTTTTATATGCAGTAGATTTAGCACGAATTGACTTGATAACGTTGCCCGTAAACCAAGGCGGATAATGAAAACGGCGCACTTGAGACAACGAGGGAGAATATTTCGGAATAGCTACCTCAAACCAACTGTATAGCTTTTGATAAAATCTAGAGAAAATCTCCTCCACATTATCAACATAATAATGATCAATACTAAGATTATAATCAGATTAACTGTGGACATCTCTGTTTGCAGTTTCTTTATAAAAAGGCCGATAGTGGGTGAATTGTATCAGTCATGTCTACGATATTGACGCTTAAAAGTCGCGCCTCTACATTATCTATTGATTTTGCGCCACCACTTCATTTAGATCTCAAGTCTGAGTACGGCCTAGCTCTTCTCAGTTTTCACTCGTACAATAGCATTCCCAACATTGAGGCTGGTCAGAAGATTTACCTTAATACCATCAAGTGCGAAATATTTAGTAGTAAATACGCCATCAACTTTGCACCAAAAGATAGTATTGGTAAGATATTGGGATTCTCTAGCAAGCAGTTGCTGGAGACAAAGTGCACAGCTCAGATTTTCCAGTCAATATTATAAAAGTAAGAATTATTCACTTGGATTGTAGTATTACTTCTGGAGCCTTCTACAACGATAGACCCTCCCACACCATATACGAATTTGCAATTTCCTCCGATCCTGGTTTTGCAATAATAAAACACCCAACCATCTTATTTACCTATCGATAATAAACGAGCGAGAAATATATAATATTTGTATAGCTGGGTCAGAACTTTGAACTTGTTAACTTTAAAGGCGAAGAAATAATAGTTCCATTGGAGATAAAGAAGCTTACGTAATAACATGGTGCTGATTTTTGATCGGCAGCAGGAGTCATCATGAGCATATAAAATTGATACACCCACGTCATTCACATCAGTATTGCAGAATACTTGTCGCAATACACCCGTCGCTGCTACAAATAAAAAAAATCCTTTAACGACATCGAGTATTTGTTAATGACGCTACTGCGCTACTAGCGTTGATTGAGTATTAATCAATCGACGCTATTTGATGCCACCTACGACAGCCAACTGCTTGTGTATGGAAAAATAATAAAGACCGGCGATGGAGATGTTTCCTTTGTAAATAACGCTCCAGCTTTTATATTCTCCTCCGTAAAATATGTAATTGGCGGCGGATCTAATGAGATGTAAATTGCCCAAGAGTGTGATATAGTTAGTACTGTTCGTGGCTATCTGTGTTATTCACCCGAAGATTCCAAACACTTGGCCATAGCAGGCTGGAATTATCCGAAAGGGGCTAAGTTAAACGCCGATGGTACTTTCAGTTTTCTAATTCCAATGAGACATATTTTTAACGTCTTTAATGATTATCGAGCCGTAATATGTGGCATGCAGATGTTTACATTTACGAGAGCCAATAATGACGACAATTGCTTTATGATCATAGAAAATGCCACTAGCCTACTTGCTACCAAGGTAAAATTAGATATTCAAAATGTGGAACTTAAAATCAAGAGAATATACCCGGAAAGCAGTATAAAAGAAAGATTGTTAAAAGGTGTTGCGGCAAATAATCCGATCGTAATGCTATATAGGCTGTGGGATGTACAAGTAAAAGCGCTACCCGAGGGGTCTACTATAGATGCCTGGGCTGTAAAACCTACATCTCACTTTGAAAGCCCAAGATATGTCATTGTCTGATATATATACATATATATATATATTATAACTGTAATATAATTCAGTATTACATCTGCAACTGTTACATCAACAATATATGAAATGACGTGGGGGTGATGACGACCCTTACTTTATCCTGAAATTATCCTGATTATCCTGCAGTTATCCTCGTTATCCTGGTGTGTTATCCTGAAATTATCCTGATTATCCTGAAGTTATCCTCGTTATCCTTGTTATCCTGAAGTTAGCGCCACGTTGTGACGTTATCGTGACGTGGCGTACAACTCTGGTTTGTTATACTAGATAACTGTTTGCTCGTCTCTACTGCTAATAAAAGGCATCGTTAGACTTGTTCATAGAAAAATTTAGCTCTTAGTATTTTATTACCCGGTAGTAGTCGTGATAGTCATACGCGCATGATTTTTCCTCTTATTACATCATCCATCCTTTCTATAAACAAAGGGTTACCTACTGCTCATGATTTTTTAGACCACTTTCTTATTTGCCTCACCCTATCTATATGAGTAATTGTTCGAGACACTCTGTATACTACATATTTGGATTTCTGTAAAAGTAAAATGTCGCGACCTTGGTGACTTCCTGTCTATTATCTACGTATGCATAAACCCTCGGTATTTTATCAAGTAGCTAGCAGGTGTTAATATATAAAATTGTTGAATAGCCATAAACGATGGTCACAATAAGTCAATGAACTAGAAAAACAGATGTCAGAGCTTTAAGATAAAATTACGTGTTACTTACTACATAATATAGTAGTATTAATAATAATAATAATAATAATAATAATAATAATAATAATAATAATAAATTTATTGCTTCAAAAACATATCATTTATAGCAATGAGTACAAGCAAGTATGAAACCTTAAAGATACAATAGGTATTAAGTAAGAATATAACAAGCTAGGTAATACCATTAAGATAACCTAAACATTAATAAAAACAATTTAGACTTTCGGCATTACAAAATTTACAGTGGAAGGCGGGCATTTTACTCGTTTAAAATAAATGATCTTAATTTAAGGATATTCCAAATATAAGTACAAATTACCTTGGCATTGTTTGACTGTCATCCAAAATTCTTTAGAATTATGTACATTAGATAATTTCGAAATAATTTCTGATTCATACTCAGTTTTCTTGAGTTTAATAATCCTGGTATACTCCTTTTTTGAGTTCAAGTAAATTTGCGTCAAATCCTCGGGGAAGTTCTGAATCTTACAAGCTCTTAAAGCTTCTTGCTTATTCCTTTTTGCAATAAAACAAGCTGCGTTAAACCAAGGTTTATTGCAATTTTGTTTTTTTATAATTTTTTGTGGCTTTATTCCTATGAAGCAACCCCAGGTCAGAAGCAGTGTCATTAATGGCCGCACAAAGGTTTTCAAATGAGTTATCGGGGTTAGAGATAAAATGTATCCGATTAGAATTAATCATCTTCGGTTTATAATTTAAAGTCAAACTATCATTCCAAACGAGCGAATTAAATTTCAGAGTATCAGATAAAATAGAAAGATTAATTAATAAATTAATCAGAAAATGATCAGACAAAAAATCGTTAACCCCAACATAAAAGTTAGTTACTTCAGAAAAATAGGTATTATTGACCCAGACCAGATCCACCACACTCCGACCCAACTTGCTCAGATATGTAAACTTAGCAGGCCTATCTAAAGGACTCCTACCATTAATCACAGAAAACGAATTGATATACATAAATTCAATCAACATCTTACCTCTAGTATTTAAGGTGGGATCTAGACTTAACCTGTGCTCAAATAAATTTGTGTTTTCAATAATCTCACTAGGAACAGAACCACAATTTGAAATTCGGCATTTGAAATCACCACCTATCACCATCATGATATCAGGGTATTTTTCAGTGATTTAAGATAACAAAATTTGAAAAATTTCAAATACATGTTCCAGTTCAAGAGGAGGTTTGAAATATGTATTACATAATATAACTTTATAATTAAATGCAGAAAAGAAACAAATAAGAAAGTAGTCAGATTTATGTAAAATAGTGACAGTAAAGTAATGTCTATAAAAAATACATAAACCTCCACTCGGTCTACCTAGCGACCTTTCCCTAGTGGCATTTGAAGTTATATATTTAAAGTTAGTAAAATATTCAGGCACAACAGAAAGATCACTAGGCAGCCAGGTCTCGTTTAAACACAAAATATCACACAATAGAGATTCTTCAGCTAAATTGTAAAGATTCTTATAGCCATGACAATTCCAGAAGATTATCTGAAGTTTTTTGAAGATCCAGCGGCGGACTTATTAACTTTGGAAGCCTTTTTGTTAGGGGATACAACTTCTTCACGGGGTCTTTTTTGCGAGCTAGATACAATAGTAGGTTGACCGGATATAAATTTCAGCATTAACTTCTCTCCATTGGCAGTTCGTTGATTAAGCTCAAGGTAAATTTTAGCGAGTTCATCCCTCTGCTTAGGAGTATAGTCATTTTTAATTTTTACATTAGGATATTTGTGCAAGTCAAGCTTGTTCTTATTTTTCAAAACAGAAATGGCCTCGTGACGAGAAGAAAATTCAACCTTTATCGGACGCGAGCTTGAACTTGTAAGTTTACCAATCTTGGATGCACACGTAAATTTGGGAGGATTAGAAGGGATAATCGAAGCTAAGATCTCGGGCACTATCACAGAAACATCAACCGAGTTATCAATTCCATATATAATAATATTTTTTTCACGAAGGACTCTCGAAGAGCATTTAGCGTAAATGGAAGAAATCGAATTATTTACAAGGTTGCCCTCAAGGTACATAACCTTAGCTTTCAATGGTTCGAACTCCCCTTTCAAATTTGTAATACTCTGCATGCAATCATCAATCTTTTTGTTCTGTGCAGTTAGTAGAGAACGTATGTCATTAACACTAGATGATCAGTACTCATCGTCGTCGTTTTTTGTCTTTTTTTTTCTTGAACACTAAAAAAGCACAATACAGAACTCGACGAACAGACTTTGGTATTCAGATATTAGTCTATTAAATTTTAACAGCCTTCACGCCATAAAAATTGCATAAGCATGTGTTCAGAAAATATATCACTTACTTATTGAACCTATTACAAGGCAAAAGTCAATAAAACACACTTACTTCCAACAGAAAACAATGAAAAACTTATCAATAAAGCAAACACGTGTTGACTGTACAGCATACTCACTCGAACTCATAATATAGTAGTATTAATATTGATGGTGCAATAGTGGTCAAAACATGTGTGCTCCACTCCAGTCACATAACCTCAAACAGCTGTAAGTTCTTTTTTAATATCTCATCATTATTATTCTACGTCGTAAATCACACCAATTGAATTTCCCGCTATTTTTTAAATTTACTGATCCCCATGTTTTTTATGTGTAAATATTGGAATCTACCACGCATGATTTTTCTTTACCCGTTATTTTACTTTCTTCTTTGGGCCATCCTATATAGCTTTATTTTTTATACAACCTGTATACTAATAATTTCAATTTCCCTCTTCTATTTTACTGACAGCCATGTTTTTTCTGTTTAAATATTGAAATATACTACGCAAGATTTTTCTTTACCCGTTAAGTTACTTTATTTTTTGGCTCATTCTATATAGCATATCTTTTTGATACACCCTGTACACTAATATTTGAAGTTGCCTCTTTTATTTTACTGTCTGCCATGTTTTTTTCCTGTTGGAATTTACTGCGCATGATTTTTCTTTACCCGTTAGGTTACTTTGTTGTCTGGCCCACCCTATAACTAACTTTTTTTTGGGACACCCTGCATACTATGAATTTTAATTTCCCTCTTTTATTTTACTGTCCACCATGTTTTTTTCTGTTGGAATTTTCTGCACATGATTTTTTACTTAAACTTCTTCTTTCTTGTTTTGGGTCACCCTGGTTTTAATTTGATACACTAAGGGGGCCCCATTGTGGGGGGCGGAGCCCGGCCTCAACCCTCACCATACCTACTTATGTATAACTGCCTAAAGTAGGATATTTGGTTCGAAATTTTCTAGCTAAATATCCCGCTACATACAAAAGACCATCATTTTGAGAATCGGGCTTAAGGAATATGTCTGAACTATTACTGTTGGCGCTAGAGGTAGTAGACGAACATGTTGCCTGTTCTAACTCATTTTCACCTGGTAAATCTTCCAAAGTCGGTGGTGTTACTGCAGCTTTTTTGAAAGCCGTTGATAACAAGTAGTTACCATCTTCTTCAATTGGGACATTTGTGTTACGCTGTACAATTCCAGGATTTTTCCAAAAAGTATCATTCGTATTCTGTAAAGTGCGTTGAGTGGTGATGGATGGTCGTGAAGGGCTTCTCTGGATCTTAGCTGAAATAAAAAAAATATTTTAATTATAAATAAATTTTATGTGCAAAGTTATTACTTAAGAAAAAAAAATTCCAAGCAGTCTTGGTTCAAACCATGAGTCAAAATATATTTTATGTCATATCTTGATTTTAACTCATATAGTTTTTGGAGAGATATAGTGGTACAGCACCTTTCTGGAAAATTTGCATACTATTTTTTGATATGCATCTCATGTTTTCGAAAGTTTCCTTTGCGTTTTGTAACACTTAATTTTATTCCTGCAAATATAATCCTCCATAGGGACGTTTAGTTGGAATAGAAGCTTCTGGTGCGTATGAATTCAGTATGTAAAACCACATTCCTATTAGCTCAATAAAATCTGCTAGATCCTTCGATAACTTTTCATCGCCAGGCAAATATCTTTTAAGAGCTGTGGCGGTGGTATTTGAGAATACTTGTGCTGCTAACAGTACCTTCTGCCTTTGAGTTCTTTCACAAGTTACATGCAGAGAGGTAAGTTTGTGACATGAGCTATCTTCTGTTTTTGAACTCTCAATTAAACTGTTCAGTGACTCTTTTAATATTAAAGTGCCATCATCTAGAATAAAACCAGTGTCTAAAAGCCAGTTGCGAATTAATTTAAGGAGATGAGGTGCATCAGCAAAAAAAATAAATTTTTAATGAATTATGTTCATAAACAGTTTTTTCTATTAAAATGTCTAGTTCTTTCCATAATCCTATGTTGCCTCCACCACAGTCTGATACACATGCTACTACTACGTATCCAACGGCATATAATGAATCAATTATTTCATCTAATATAATTTTTGTCATTTTGGTATCAAAATTTATGAAAACAGGTTGTTTTCAAGCATAGAACAAACCTCTTGCCATTATAGTTTGCATGTAATTATATCTGCCTACAATTTCATCCTCTTTTTGATCATATTCATAAGTTGAAGCAACTTTTATTTCATCAAAAGACAGAACAACAAGCCTTTGAAGTTCTGTTTTGTTTTGGCTATGTAATTTCATAATACTTAAAACGTCTTTCACCAATCCACTTTTCATGTCGATATGCCTTGCCCAATCATGCAAAGTTGCCAGTCCTGGTAATAGGTATTTAAGCATTTGTCTAACATATACAGGGTGATTGATTAAGGCCGGCCACTGGCTGTATATGGGAAACTATGGGTCCTACAGGTTCGGGAAAAAACTTCTCATAATAAAGGTGCCCATGAAAATTTCATTAAAAATATTTTTATCTTCCGTAAATCTCCGCAAGAGGGCGCAACTGATCATGAAATTTTTAAAATTGACTTTAAATGAAAAAATGCCTTATTAACCTGGATATATTTTTTATCAGTTTTAATCGTTAGTCCATTTCCTAAAACTTGTTCAGTAACATTTTTCATTTCCTCGATAAATAAAGCAGTTTTTGTTTTTAATTTGAAAAAATGCTGTATTTTCGGATCGCTTTAACGGATTTTCTTGCAATTGGGTTTTTTTAAAAGAGAATATCTTACAGATTTAATAAATGTTTTAGTGATTGCAAACAGTTGGTTAATAAAGCTACAAAATGGTGATATGTTGAAACCTAACCTATTTTTTAATTTTTCTTAGAAATTTTAAATGGAACGATATACTTTTTTCCACGTCATTATAACCAACATTTAGTTAAAATAACACTGGTCAAAACCGCATCTCGATATCTGAAACCGTTTAGGAAATATTTAGATTTTCGTATTGTACCCAAAGAAGGAGAATACATTTTCATTTACCCCCGTATCATTTCGAAACAAAACGTATATTTACTTGCTGTTTTAGTAATTTGATATTTTACATAAACCCTTCACACTTTATCCAGGCTTAGGAAGATTTACAATTAATTAAAATTAAAAAAAGTATTGCCCCGACGTGTATCGAACTCTCAACCTTTAGCGCATGCAAGTAATGAATAAATTGTTGCTTAAGTGAAAAGTATAATTTTTTATCAATCTAAATAATTAAAATTGACTCTATTATTTAATTCGAATTTAATTAGGTACCTCATTAATATTTTCTTCCTCAAAAGATCCCCTATAACGATGATCAATTTTAGTCATGAAATTCAAAATAAGAAACAAATGCTTAAATTAATGACAGGTCTATAACAGTTTATTTTGTCTTTGTCAGAAAGTTTACGTATTAAAATTGTTCATAAAATTAATCTAAAATTATTCAATAATGTCATATTCTAATGCAGAAGCATTTGATATGCTGGCTGCTTATTTTTAATGTTATGAAAATGCTATTATTGCATCAAGGGAATACGCCGCAAGATATCCGGAGAGACGTCATTATTCCAGACGAGTGTTCAGAAGATTGGCAGAGCGTTTACGAGAGACAGGTCAAGTTCAGCCCCTACGGCCACCAAATAGACTACAACCTATTACTGAATCTGAAGTAAACATTGTAAATGTTTTGGCTTACATCCATACAGATCCACATTTAAGTATTAGAGATATTTCAAGGGATTTAGGACTAACATTTTATTGTTTCTATAAAATATTAAAAAAACATAAAATGCACCCTTACCATATTGTGCTACATCAAGCATTAAACGAACAAGATTTTGATCGTAGATTGAATTTTCTCATTGGCTTAAAGGTTTCCTCACCAAAGATGCTATGTTTCTGTCAAAAATTTTATAGACCGACGAAGCAACTTTTCGTAGCAACGGGAAAGTAAATTTGCACAACATGCATTATTGGTCGGCAACTAACCCTCATTGGTTAAGAGAGGTCGATCACCAGAACAGGTGGAGTGTAAATGTGTGGTGCGGTATTTTAAACAGACGAATTATTGGACCATTTTTTTTTCGTTGGTCATCTTAACGGGGAAAGGTACCTAGAGTTCCTGAACACCGATTTGCTGCTTTTATTAGAAGAGGTACCCATTGCTGAGAGGATGAACATGTGGTAGTACCAACAAGATGAATGAAGATGGATGTCCAGCTCATTTTGCCCAGAACATCCGAAATTATCTTGACGATGCGTTTCCAGATAAATGGATTGGCAGGGGAAGTCTTTTTCCGTAGCCTCCAAGGTCCCCAGACCTCACTGGTTTAGATTTTTATCTATGGGGCAGAATAAAAGAAAAGAAAAAGAAGGAAAGAAAAGAATTTTATTTATACTGCAAGTTATACAGAAGTACATCCAAATTTAACACACAGTGCAGAAAAACTTAACCTAAACCAAACTAGTAGGTAGCAGCAGGTATATATAAACATACTATAATCAGTTAAAAAAACACAAAAAACACAAAAAATAACAAGAAAAAAAGAAACATACATAAATAGATACAGTATTGCAATGTACACATATTATCAACAACAATAAAACATTTTTAAAAACTGGTTTCTATTATAATTGAAAACATCAAAGCTAGAATTATCTTTTACAAATCTATTGATTAGTTCCAAACACCTATTAAGAGGAGAAGGATAGTGTGATACCTTAAAGACACTATCTCTTCTTCTTAACCTAGGATCAGGTACATTGTAGAATATATATTGTAATAAATCTCCGACCACTAAATTATTATTGATATTATTAACAACAAAAATTATGTCACAGAATTCCCTGCGCTTATCTAATCTAACAACACCAAACTCACTAAGTTGATCATTGTATGATACATGGTTTGGAAAAAGAGGATAAACCCCATAGCGTTTATAATAGACAGATCTTAAATTTTTTTTTTGTATTCGTTCAATCATTTCAGAGTGGGATAGGGTTTTAGTATTCCAAACCACAGAAGCATACTCTAACTTAGATCTAGCAAACGCATTAAATAATAAAACATGCGTATTCAAGTTACCCAAAGTCTTTACAACACCTAAGCACAAATCCTAGTCTTCTCATACCTTGATTGCAAAGCCCCCTAACGTGGTCAGTGAACACAAAGTTTTCAGTAAATAGCACACCCAGGTCCACCATCTCATTAACTAGTAAGCTCAACACTGTCAATATTATAACCGTACACGACAGATGACCTAGATCGGTTAAATGTTAAGCTCTTGCATTTGACAATATTAAGCTTTAAGTAATTGTCATTACAGAAAGTTATCAACGCGTCAATATCCATCTGGAGTTTTTTGCAGTCCGCTTCACCCTGGATAACTCTATAAATTTTTAGGTCATCTGCATACAATAGGAATTCCGAGTTTTTAATATATCCAGAAATATCATTAACAAACATCACAAAGAGGAGCGGTCCAACGATGGAACCTTGAGGCACCCCCGATGTAGCAATGAACTGATTTGAAACGCTGTGATTGAATTTAACATATTGAATTCTATTTGATAAGTACGATTTTAAATATTGTATTAGATTAGGGTGGAAAGAAAAATATTCCAACTTTTTTATCAAAACTGAATGGTTGACCCTATCAAATGCTTTTGCCATGTCAGTGTAAATGGCATCTACCTGACAACCAGAGCCAAGATGATAGGCAACAAACTCAGTAAAAATCGTAAGATTGGTAACTGTGGATTTTTTCCCTAAAAATCCATGTTGATTAGGTATTATCACCGACTTTATATGTTGATTTATCTTTGTATGTAATACCCTCTCAAATATTTTAGAAAGTGCAGGCAAAATTGTCACCGGTCTATAATTCTCAATAAGCCTCGTATTACCACTCTTATGAATGGGTGAAACGCGACCTATTTTTAAATCATCAGGGAAACAATTCTCTCTTAGCGATTTGTTTATTAAAATTGTAATAGGATTTACTAATATATCACAAAATGCTTTAAAGAAATAAGGAGGAATTCCATCTTCCCCTGTTGACGCTCTGGGTTTCAGGGATTTAATTGCTTCCCGCACCTCTTCTGCCTTATCGTTATTGATTAATAGCATATTTAAGTTATAGTCAATGCAAGATTGATTAAAACCCGAAAGTGTATTACCATTTGCATAGATGTCCTGAAAGAACTTAGCAAAAGCATTTGAGATATCATAAGTAAAATTAGAACCAACACCACTATTTTGTCTTTTGGCTCGAATGAAACTCCAAAACTGGTTTGGATTCTGAGAAATGCTACATTCAGCATCTTTTAAAAAACTAGTACGACACTGTCTAATCAAGGATTTAGTCTCAGACCGCAAGGCACGATATTTTTCTCGGTAAGAATTTTCCTGACAGGAGGACTTTTTTGACATTTTAAAGTAGTGTTTTTTCATACTCAACTTATGAATAAGTGTCTTAGAGAACCACTTTGGATATTTTTTGTTGAGATTAGATATTTTCTTCCTAGGAAGACATTGTAAGAATATACTATCAACAATTTTGTAAAAACATTGTAAACTTGCATTTACATTTTGAGATGGAAGAAGTTCAGACCAGCTTTGATTGAGAAATAACTGGTACATGAGATCAAAGTCCCCATTTTTAAAGTCATAGTCAAAATTTATAGAAGATCGCGTGTTATATTTGGCTTTGTGGTACTTGGTACCAGATGCGTGTGGTACTTGGTTATTAACGCACTCGAGTGATTGCAAACCTCACCTCACCGGCTCGGTTTACAACTTTCACTCACGTGCGGTAATAACCTACCTACCACACTTATTATATAATATACTATTATCTCCAATCAACACAAGTGTGTATTCTGTATCTAAGCCAAATCATGTCTAACCTGTGGATATTTGCAATAGTCATTTGATTTTAACTTCTCAATTATTTAAGATTCAATTAATTCACTAACATACATACAAAAACATAATACAAAATGAAAAAAAAAAAATATGGTTAGATGTTAGTTAATAAAATAGAAGGATTAATGAAGGATTTATAAAAGATTCTTGTTACATTTTTTGTTAGTTTTTTTCTCTGATTTAAAGGTAAACACACAATGCAATAGCGTGTGATATAAAAGTTGCTTCTTTGACAAATGTGTAATGACTGGTAGATATTGGTTATCATTTTCAAGTCTTCATTATTGAAGGGTCCAAAATGATAACCTGTGCTGACATGAAATCAACCTGAATATGAAGTAATATCAGAAAATCAAATTTGAAAGACCACCAACATCAACATTACAACTATGTTTTAACTTGCAATAATAATTAACCGGAAATCATTAAAAAAAATGTGCTGACACAATCAATACTTTGATGATGTTATATGTCACGTAAAAATTTAACCACCACCAGTGTGCTTACCTTGCAATTATATTTTGGTGGTTTAAAATACAGGGTGTCCCACGGTAACGAGACATTAGACATATTTCAGGGACTACTTCGATTTTAATTTTGAAAATTTGGGAAATAGTGTTTTTGGGCATGCCATTCTCAATTAAAATAATGGCGTTCACCTAACGCTTTCGGTTATACCGGAAGTTGATATCATCTCCATTATTTTAAATGGAACACCCTCTATATTATTGGAATTTTGGATTTTACGTCAATTTTTAAGTGAATTTTAATAAAGGCTTCCTATTCTTAGAGTTAACCGTTTTTGATATATTTAATTTTTTTCAAAAAAAATTAAAAAAGCTCTGCCTAATTCAAAAAGATATATATTTTACAATAATAAAGTAAGAGCGTAAAATTTATAGGGAACATAACTAAAACTCTTAAGCTTCCCTGCCATAATTTCAAAATGACTTAATTTCATACAGGGTGGTAGAAATTTAATGCCAAATTTAGTCAACTTTAAACCATCTTAACTTATTTTTTGTAAAATAGAACACCTTGTATATTTTTCCGCTGCCTGATCCACAAATTTATTCTCTTTCGAATGGTATAATGGTTCCCTATACCTATCTCTTCTGGTTTTTAAGGTATTTACTGTTTTTCGTGCAGTCAACGGATATCACATAATTTCTTGCGAGGATGGCTATGAAATTTTTAGTGGAATTTCAAAACAAGCACCTAATCTATCACCAGTTTATTGTTGTTAATTTAACACATATAGTGAATGTTTATTTGAGTATTATTTATTGTTAAAGAATGTAATAAATTTTGATCTAGTAAAAGTCTATGTTCAAGAACATTTTAATCTGGCAATATGTTTCAAATGCTGTGGTTTTGGTCATGTGGCAAAATATTGTAGAGAACCGGAATGCTGTCACAAATGCGGAGGGGCACACTATGGAAAGGATTGTGACGACGAACTTGAATTAAAATGCCCAAACTGCACAAAAATGAAATATATTGAAAAGCGACACTCTGCTAGGGATATAAACTGTCCAGTATACATAGAAAGATTAAAGAGATTTAAAAACAACATAAACTATGGACCATCTTTTTTATAAATGATAAACAGCTAAACAAAACCAAAAATTTACAAGCCGATAATAATAATAAATCTCATAAACAAAGAGCTATCAGTATTATCCACCAAAACGTCTAGTCATTGGGAAACTCTATAGACAAATTAAACGACATGCTAAAAGACCATATGGATTGTAAAGTGATGTGTGTATCTGAACATTGGAAATCGAAAGATCAAATACGTTTTTTTACAATTGAGTATTTTAAACTAGTAACAATGTTTTGTCGTGAAGAAGGACAACATGGAGGTGCAGCTGTATATGTAAGAAGATGTGTAAAGAGTAAAGTCAGGACTAAATTAAATGAGCTATCTGTGAGCGGTGTATTTGAGTGTGCAGCAGTAGAATGTAAGTTAGGAAAAACTGATGTCATAATTGTATGCGTGTATAGACCTCCCTCTGGGGATAAGAACATATTTTTCGAAAGGCTTGAACAACTGTTAATAAATGTTTTTGAGGAGAACAAATTGATATTTATAGCAGGAGATTTTAATATAGAATTGTTAAAAGAAAATAAAACAAAAACAGAATTAATGTCAATTATGGACTCCTTTAATTTTATACAAACAGTATTAGAAAACACACGAAAAACGCAAAATACATCTAGTTGCATTGATAATATTTTTACAAATTCGGAATTTGTAGAAACTCTGATAATAGAAAATTTTGTATCTGACCACGCCGCACAGAAAATAATTTTTAAAATAGAAAAAATAGAGGAGAATAAATTTAAATATAAACGCTTTTATTCAGAACAAAATAAAAATGATTTTCTAAGTGGCTTAAGAGACCAAGATTGGTTAACTGTGTACAATATTGATCCTTCAGATATAAACATGCAATGGAATAGCTTTATGAACACTTTTTTAGATATTTTTAATCAGCATTTCCCTTTAAAATTAATGGGGAATAAAAAACAACTTGATAACTCAAGAGATAATGAACTTAGTGAATGTAAACATAGGTTAGATATTTTATTGGTCATGTCAAGACATGACGCTCGATATAAGGAGAGTTATAATAATGAAAAACGAGAATATGACAATATGTTGAAGAGTACTAGGGCAAAAAAATACGAAACTAGAATGAAAAACTCTGATAACAAAACTAAATGCATGTGGGCTATATGTAATGAAATAACTGGAAAATATAACGGAACTGCTGATTTTGGAATAAAGGGAAATGCTGATGAAATACCAAATGAATATAATGAATATCTATTATCTGTGATTCCTGAACTACTGGAAAACTTAGAAAAGTGTTCCTTCAGCAGTAATATAGTAGAGAATAACCAATCTATTTATTTGGTACCAGTAACAGAGTCAGAAATTTGTGAACTGGCAAAACAAATAAAAAACAAACACAGCGGTGGAATTGATGAAATTCCCACAAGCATAGTAAAACTTTCAGTAAATGAAATAAGGAGTGTTCTGTGTTATGTGATAAATAACTCTCTTAAACAAGGAATATTTCCTGATCTTTTAAAAATAGCGTTGATAAAACTACTGTATAAAAAGGGCAACCCGGAGAGCATGGAAAATTATAGGCCAATTAGTTTACTTCCGGGGTTCTCAAAGCTGTTTGAACTAGCAATGAGTACTCGCCTAATGAATTTTATGACATATTGCAATTTATTTAATAAAAATCAACACGGTTATCTAAAGGGTAAATCCACTCAAACAGCAATTTTTCAATTCACACAAGCAGTTTTGAGACACCTGGAAAATGGAAATTTAGCTCTTGGAATGTTCCTGGATCTGTCAAAGGCCTATGATTGTTTGGATAAAGAGTTGCTTATCAAAAAGCTAGAAATGTATGGGGTAAGGGGAAATGCGCTAAGATGGTTTAATTCTTATTTAAGTGGCAGACAACAAAGAGTCACTCTAACAAAAGACGGCAAAAATTATGAGTCTAGGATTATGCCAAACAGAATTGGCATCGCACAAGGCAGTATTTTAGGACCAATACTATTCATTGTGTTTGTAAATGATTTGCGACCTGTAGTAGATGAATTAAATCAAAACATAGTAATGTACGCCGATGACACAAACTTGGTATTAGGGCACAAAGATCCATCAAATCTTCTAATAAATGGCGAAGTTTTTCTTAAAAATGTAAACAATTGGTTCATGAAAAACAGACTAATTTTAAACAAAGAGAAAACAAATATTACTTTATTTAGAACCAAAAGGAGTACAGTAGATCGACCAACTTATTTAAACGATAAAGGTGAACAACTGGATATCACGGAAAATGTCAAGTTTTTAGGAGTATATATAAATGAATTTTTAGATTGGTCATGTCATATAACGTATTTGTCAAAAAAATTGAGCTCGATATGTTATGGAATTCGATATGTTAGCAAGTACATGAACAAGAAAACACTTAAAATAATGTACTTCGCAAACTTTGAATCGGTTATGAGGTATGGCATCATTTTTTGGGGAAAAGATAGTAAAATGCAGAGTATCTTTGTGATTCAAAAACGCTTAATGCGAATTATTAAAAAAATGAATTATAATGAAACATGCAGAACAGTTTTTAAATCAGAAGGGATAATGACGGTTTACGCATTATACATTTATGAATGTTTAATGTTTTTGTTCTTAAATAGAGGAAATTTTGATCTTACAATACACCATCAATACAGTACAAGAGCAACAGCTATAAATTACCCCATACATCGCCTTACACTGACAGAGAAAAGCCCTCAATACATGTGCATAAGATTTTTTAACAAGTTGCCTGATAATATTAAAATAACACAAAGTAAAAAATTGTTTAAATCACACATAAGAAAAATGTTAATTGAATTGAAGCCATACAGTTTAAATGACTTTTTTACTGGAAGTAAAAAATCCACATAAAATTTACTGAATATGTAAATTTTATGTAGGACGCCTTTTCATTTTGTGTTTGTTTGTATTGTATTATAAATGTAACATAATGTGAAATAAAGATATATTATTATTATTATTATTATTATTATTATTAAAACGTTAACATTTATTCATATGGTGACATTCTAAATTTATTATTTATTCATAGAGAGTGTCACAAGATAATAAATAGGACTTGCAGGGTATTTAATGAGATATATCCTCATTTACCACCAATGAGTAGATACATTTTAAGAAGAATTATAAGAAATCAATTAGAACATGGTCGAATTTCTGCACATAGAATTTTGCCAAAGTCGATAACTTTAGATGAAGGTAACATCATCAACGTTTTGGCATATTTTTATGCTTTCCCTGAATCATCAGTTCGTGCTGCTGAACAGGACTTAGGCATTTCAAAAACTTCCGTCCAAACGATTTTGAAAACTAATGGTCGGCATCCATTTAAATTCAATTTTGTACCTACACTTCATCCCCGGGATGCTGAAAGACTAACCCAATTCTGTGAAATTATTTTAACGCGAACATAAGAAGATCCAGAGTTTTTATGAAAAATAATTTGGACAAATGATTCAAAATTTACTAACGAAGGTATTTTTAATAGACAAAATCGACACTTTTGGGCATCAAAAAAATCCACGTTATCTGCGTAAAAATTTTCAACACAAGTTTAGTGTCAACGTATTTTGCTTAGTTAAAGATAATCAGGTAAGGTTAGGTTAGGTTAGGTTCAAAAGTGAGTGGGCCGAAAACCAGGCCCTCCACCGCGACCATGTGGTCTATTGAGGCTCACACCTACTTATATTTCACCCAACAGGTCCAGCTTCTTAATGTAGCTGATGACCTTATTGGGTGAGAACTGTTCAGATCCTCTGGCAGAAGTTGTCCTTTGCCAAATAATGAGTATCTAATCCTTTCCCCAGCGGGGCAGGTGCACAATATGTGTTCTGCCGTTTCATCATCTTCTAACCACAAGCGGCACTCACCATCTTCTGCTACACCGAATTTGCACAGATGATATTTTAAACGGCAGTGACCAGTGGAATCTGCTTAACTCTAAAAGTTTTTTAGTTCTTGTTTTTGAAGGGTTTATTATGAACGCCTTTGAATGAACTAATCGTGGTAGTTCTTGCCAGTACCGGAGGATTTGCCCCTCAGCCCAGGTCAAGAGCTTTGCTTTGGCAGTACTCGAGGATATGCCAAGCACCGGTTCTGGTCCGACAAATTCAGAAGCAGCACCCTCCCTAGCTAGAGAGTTGGCTGCCTCATTCCCTTCATGGCCAGAATGGCTTGGAACCCAAACCAGAGTTACTCTATTTTTTCTACTCAAATGAGCGCGCGCCTGCTGACAACTCCATACCCTTTTTGAGTTGCAACGGTAGGAACCAAGAGCTTTAAGAGCTGCTTGGCTGTCTGAGAAGATTTGTATCGATTTGCGCGTAAGTTGCGTTTGTTTCACCCTCTGTACACACAATTCAATGGCATAGATTTCTGCCTGAAATATAGTTGCATAACTGCCAAGGGATGAGGATATTTTTACCGTTGGGTTGCAACTATATACTCCGGCTTCAACACCCATGGGTGTTTTGGAGCCATCTGTAAACCAACAACTATCTGCTCTCAATAGGTCGTCTTTATTACGATCCCATTCAACTTTTCCTGGGAAGAGAATGTTAAAGGGCAGTTCATGGTTGGTCATTGCAGCCATGACATCTGAAATCATCTCCAGGATGCTGTGACTTTCCATGTCATCCAGCAGCCTATTGTGCTCCATAATGTCAGACTGCGGCATGTTAATAGCTGCCTGCTTTAGTCTGTATGTTGCCCATCTGACCTCTCTCTCTCTCCAAATATATGTGAAGAAGAGGTAGGTCCAGTAGAATTTCCAGAGCTGCTGACGGTGTATAGCTAATTGCTCCAGTTATGGCCACGCAGGCTTGTCTCTGTAAACCAGAAAGTAGTCCTTTAGACCACCAAATTATGGAGCCGTATGCTATCATAGGTCGTATGACCCAGTGGCGGCTTGTGAGATTTGGATATGGGAGGGCGTTGAAATGAAAAAATGCGCCGCAGGCGAAAATTTTGCATATTTCAAGGTCAAACCCTTTAAAATTATAAATTAGAAATTCGTGGGGCAAAAATATTTCCTTGAAAAAATAACTTTCGTTACACAAATATCCTCCTTTTTAATCGTATGGAAATCTCGACAAAAATTGTTTAAAACAATATTTAAATACGTAATTAATATTTAGATATCAAAAATTTACATATAGGTACGTTACCTTCAAAAAGCTGTAAATAAGAATTCAGGAAGCGGAAGCAGGAACATAACTATTTTTAGTTTTTAGATATCCTTTAATTAAAAACGATATGGCACAATCACAAACTCACAAGTATTTTAGTTATTCAATTGATAGTTATCAAACGACACATTAAATTATTACGTAGGTAAACAAACTTCATACAGTTATTTATCCACGGGTACACTCACTTTCTAAAATTAAAATCAGCTCTACGGTCTTTCATAGAAATAAATTTTCCATTGCTTTTTCATAGAAATTATTTATTGGGCAGGCAACGCCCAATTCTTTTATTTGTACTTTATCTTCCAGTGGAAGATTTGCAAACTTAGCTCTAATTATACTCTACTAACAGTATTCATGTTAAGTAATATTTAAAATTGTCTTTTCACAAAAATTAAATAAGTAGGTATTTTAATAATGTTAAAAATATGTAATGTGTTAAAAATATGTTATAATGTTTAATAATGTTCGCGCAGAGCCGCGAAATAATTGCGGCCAAATCTGCATAATATAAGCATATGGAAAGTGTTTCACGAGTCTAGTCGAAAAGAAGATCGGGTCGGTTGCCATAGTTACCTGAGCCGCGACTCAATATGCGGCCAAGAAGCTGTGATGCCTTACTCACTGCGCAGTGTGCTGTGGTGATCCAGTAATGTGTACTGTGGCATTATGAGTACGATAGCTTAAGCGCTTGAGCCCCTCCTAATAATAGTTTTGTACCACAATAAACATGTTTTAACATTTGCATTTAATTTATAATAATGATAATAATAAGGATTTCTTTGGTATTTTTGGAGGAGGGGCTCGCGGCCATGCGGCCTTAAGGAGAAGCCGCCACTGGTATGACTGTCACATACAGCCAATATATTTGTTTGGGACCAGTGCCCTAAGATTTCTCACAGATTCGTCGACATATGTCCATAAGGACAGTCGTCCCTTGTGGATCATTTTTCTATATGGGAGTTCCAATTAAGCGACTTATCCAGTACTACACCCAGATACTTCACTTCCTCCGCCAATGGAATTATTTCACCAAGTAAGGAGGGAGGTCTTAGATTGTCCAGCTTCCTTTTCTTGGTAAATGGTACGATTACCGTTTTGTGGGGGTTTACAGACATCTGCTCCCTCTTACATCAACTCAGTACTATCTCTAGTACCTCTTGGAGGGTGAGAGAAATTCTCTCTTCAGAGTTTCCTCTGACTAAAATGACTAGATCGTCTGCATATGCTTGAACCTCAGCCTCCCACACAGAAAGTATGGCCAGCAGGTCATTCACAAGCAGTGACCAAAGTAGGGGGGAAAGAACCCCACCTTGTGGACACCCTCTTGCGGCCCACAAATCTGACCTTTTCTTCTTGAAGGGACGTCGTTAGAGTTCTGTTTTCTAACATAGCGAATCCAGTCACTTATGGTTGGGTCGACCCTTCTAGCAGCAACAGCTGTGTATAGGGAGTCAGCCAGTGCATTGTTAACCGCTCCTTCGATCTCAAGGAAAGCCGCCACTGCAGTTTGCCTACTCTGAAGGGATTGGGTGATTTTCCCGACTAGGTTATTGAGCGCTAGTTCTGTTGATTTGCCAGTTTGATTGGCATACTGGTGGGTATTAAGGGGGTGAATGCTTAACACACTCGTCCTAATGTGTCCGTCCAGTACCTTTTCCAGACTTTTCAACAGAAATGATGTCAGGCTAATAGGTCTGAGCGATTTAGGGCATAGGTCTATTCGACCTATTTTAGAATGTATACCACCCTAACTGCGGACCAACTGGATGGTATATAACGCCATGCCAGACAAGCTCTGAATAGTTTAATGAGAAACGGTATGATGATTTCCAGTCCGTTTTGGAGCAGAGCTGAAAACACACCGTCCTCACCGGGTGATTTGAATGGCTGAAAAGATTTGATAGCGCACTCAATGGCTGGTCTTGTGATAACCTTCCTGGCCACCAACCAGTCGTTTTTGTTAGGTCGTTTAGATCGGCCTCCTGGTAGTGGTAGTTGTTGATTATCCAAAATCGAACTACCTGGAAAGTGGTTTTGTAACAAAAGCTCCAAGGTTTCCCTTCCAGAGTTCATGAAGGTGCCATCAGGTCATTTTATCGACCCAAATTCCCTTGCCGGATCTCTAGAAAAGATCTTGCGCATTCTCGTGCTGCTAGGTAGATCAGATATACTCTCGCAGAACTTCCTCCAAGATTATAGTCCATTAATGCGGATCTATATGGAGCCTAGGCGCCTGAAACTTTAACTCGATTAAAGAGGCGTCGAGCTTCTTTCCTTATTTTTTCCAGTTTTTTGTTCCACCAAGATGTGCCCCTATTATCTTTTTTGGTCTTAAGTGGACAATTTTCATGATAAGCTGCTATAAGAGCGTTCCGAATTTGTTCCGTCGCAATCTCTATCTCGTCACGATTTTTTATAGTGGTCAGGGTGCCTTGAAGTTGTAACTGGACCGATCGTTTGTACCCGCTACAGTCTGTGCTTCTCGAGTCCCTATAATTCATCATAGGCTTAGGTCTGGTTTCTATATTAAATAGAATATGTTTATGATCTGAACATGATGGTTCAGAAGATACCTTCCAGTCAGTTATCTTATTGCTCAAAAGATTTGAGCTGATGGTAAGATCTAGTACCTCTCCTATTTCTAGTGATAAAGGTTGGTTCTGAATCAATGTTGTTTACGATTAGCCCTTCACCTAATATATAATCAAATAGTGACTCACCTCTTTGGTTAATGTCTGTGCCACCTCAAGCCGTATGGCGGGAATTCGCATCACATCCAATGACCAGGTGGACATTGTCTGCATTGTCTACTGGAGGTGACTAATCCCGCACTGCAGATGGAGGAGGTTGACCAACATCCCTATCGCCCGGAAAGTAAGCTGAGCAGAGGATTATATTCACCTGCTCTCCCCCACTCGGATAGATAGTTGGATGGCTACGACATCCGGGGTGCAGTAACCTTTAGGTACAAAATAGTTAATATTGTTTCAGATCCCATTACTATTACCTCTCCAGAAGTATTACCTAATCCGGTTACTCGGCTTGTATTACTAGTCCAGGGTTCTTGAATGAGAGCAATCTCAATTTGCTCTTCCTGGAATCTTTTTCCAAGGACATACGTCGCATCCTTGGCATGTTGAATGTTCGCCTGTAGGCACCTGATGAATGTTGACATCAGGGGGAGGGGATGTGTTATTAAAAGGAAAGAAGGTTATAAAGAAGGGAAACTAGGGTGCGGGATTTAGGTGTTTGGTTTGGGCTTGGGGAAGGGCGGTTTATCCTTCTTTCCAGATGGCTGTTTTAATCCGCTCTTCTGAAGAGGAGGTTTGTTTGGGAAGGACTTTCCTTTCCCAAGTAGTTTGGGTCGGGGCAAATTTCCACCAGTCGAGTGCGTTTTAGGTTTTTCCATCGAGGTTGGTGGTTTAACCTCCGACCTTTTAGTTGTTGGGGGCAGGTTCTTTCCCCTTTACCTCTTTGATTTTTGGGCGGAATTGCACCTGCCCAAAACCAAAGTAGGGCTGATTGTTCAGCCCTTCCAGAGCTGCCTTGCCTAAGACACCTCGTCAATAGAGAATGTCCAGACCTGCCCTGGGCCAGACTCTTCCCGGTGTAGTACTTTCCACTCCCGGGTATTCAAGCTATGGTTCATTTTTCTCAGCCTGCTGAGAACTATATCCGATGTAAGCCGTTTGTCGGCTTCATCTGGTATATAGGCCACATATAAATGTGGTTTGGGTAAATCCTCACCCTGCACGGATTGAAGACGAGCTCCTTCCCACGGCTGAAGGTGCTTTATTGCGCTCTCCAACCACGAGACGCTCGCCTGATCCACACAGGTGATGAGAAGCCATCCAGGTCGATGTGTGCAGCTCTGGAATCTCACCTGAGGTCCATCATTTGGTAGTTCATCCTGCTGACATTATCGCCCTCTGCTGAGTTCCTAATTGGTTGTTGGTCAAGGCCGTTTCGGAATACTCAGGGTGGATAATTCCCACCCTAATCCCATCTGTTACAGCCCTGAACGACGGTTTGGTATATTCACCTTCCCGGCCTCTCTTCGCTCCCAGATCCGGTGAACTACCATCTGAACTCATGCGTTTGCTCGTTCCTGCTGGCAAAGAGGAGGATTAGTTACCTCTCTCCTGCTGGGGATCAAGTTTCGGCTGGTTCAGCACTTTACTTAAGGCGGTCTGGTAAGCCACTCCGCTCTTAAGCAAACAACTTAGGCGCTTCCTTGCAGCTCCTCCTAGTCGAGAGAGGTAGGGAGAGATTCTCTACAGATGTAGATGCCTCATCCCCTAAATTGCCTTCTCCTCCAGCCTCAGGTGTCGGAGACTTTAGCAGCGTTTTCTCCTGATCCGATGGGATCGGGATTTCAATAGGAGTCGGATTAATCCCATTCTCCATAGGTTCCCCAGTTGCCTGGGGAGGATTGAGGGTTTGACCTCCCTCGTTAGGTTGGTTTTTGTTTTTTTACTGTGTCCATATACGTCCCAAGAGTAGCAAGGAATTCAAGTCCACCACAGCAGAGCCCCGCATTGCTGTGGCAAGGCAACCATACTCTAGAAAGTTGCCCGATATTCTAAAGGCCCCGTTAGGAACACCTATCACCCCGGTGCCATTCAGCCATAGACACGGGTCGCTTACATCCTGGCTTGGGGGAATTTATCGACCTTCCTCGTCTAGATCCGCCGTGTTTAGTCGTCAGCAGGGCCACTTCGAGCAGGATGTTGCTCTTCACCACGCACAGACGGTCTTGAGAAAAGCTTCCTAGTGGGATTGCCACAGCCCACTCGGCTATTCTCCTGGAAGTCAGTGGCTTGTAACTGACCCCTTGACCCTATCAGGTAAGGTACTTTATTTACCAGTACAATTTAAATACACAAAGATACCTCCATATTTTGAGAACCATTGTAACATATTTCTTAAAAGATCTACCTCTAGATCAACTAAGAAGCTGCTGGTATCAGCTAGACGGTGCTCCTCCTCATTGTGAAAACGAAGTATACTGCCAATAAGAGAATAAAATTGTTCATCAAGCTGCGCAAACATATACAAAGTGTTCCATTTAACAAAAATAAGTTAAGATGGTTTAAAGTTGACTAAATTCTGCATTAATTTCTACCACCCTGTATGATTAATTATTTAATCATACATTTGAATTAAGTCATTTTGAAATTATGGCAGAGAAGCTTAGAATTTTAGTTACGTTCCCTATAAATTTTATCGCTCTAACTTTATTATCGTAAAATATCTTTTTGAATTAGGCAGCGCTTTTTAAATTTTTTTTTGAAAAAAATTAAATATATCAAAAACGGTTAAATTTAAGAATAGGAAATCTTTATGAAACTTCACCTAAAAATTGACACAGTATCCAAAATTGCAATAATATACAGGGTGTTCTAATTAAAATAATGAAGATGACATTAACTTCCGTTAGGTGGGCGCCATTATTTTAGTTGAGAAGGATATGCCCGCAAACACTATTGTCCAAATTTTCAAAATTAAAATCGAAATAGACTCTGAAATATGTCTAATGTCTCGTCACCGTGGGACACCCATTTACGTTGTTATCTAACTGTTTAAAAATACACTAATAAATTAATGAATAATGTCTTTATCTGGTGTTATATTATAAGTAAACGTTTAATTACTTCCAATACGCTTAACATACATTTATATTTGACGTGTGGTCTTCATTAATTAATTAATTAAGGGTTCATTAATTAATAATTTAATTATTACATCCTTTTTCAATTTAATCGTTAATTAATATCATTGAGCTTCAGATTTAAGTATGATTTAATTTTTCAATTCTTTTAAAATGTAATAAACAGTTTTGTAAGCAACCAGAGGCTCCATATCCACGGCATCAATATAATCTTTGCTTAGAAACTTAAGATAATATCCTGGAACTGTCACATATTTTGAACTGTCAACTCCTCAACCTGAATATTCATATTCTTCAGCAGAGTTTCCTCAAAGAAATAGTATACCAAAATTGACTGATAATTATATTCAATTAAAGTTATCATCATTCCTGTCGCGCGTTATCTGAAAATTTGTGTTTTATACTGAAAAGTAAATATATTATATATAACGTAAACGGTATGCCGTTTTCCATGCAACCCCATCTTTTCTTCTAGCTTACAGTTTACTTTGTACCCTATGCATATTCTTCAGTATTGAAATTAACAATCATGCAATATTTTAGGTATCAAGAAAAAATTGGCACCTATGATAAACAAAAATGGGAAACAAAAATTGAGCAACGGGAGCAACGTAAACATGGATTGACCCATATTCAAACAAGATCTACGAAGCCAAACACCAATCTAATTGACCTTGATTTAGTTAGAGGTATTGTATATTTGTCTGATTCTGTTCGTTAAAATTCGACATTTTTTGTTTTATGATTTTGTGTTAAGTAAAACTAGTTTTAGTAATACCTTATGGGATTTTTTAGTTTATGATACACACTCAGAGTTTTACATTATAGATATAGAGATATTATATTTACATTATAGATATAGAAATATTAAGTGGATAAAAAGCTGTACCTATGCACAAAACCGAATTTTGTATTTTCTTACACATATATACAAGATGTAACTTAAGGTGTGGGACATATTTGTAGTAGTGGTACCTTTCAATCGTAGGAACACATCTCCAAAGTTTTATTTCAAAATTCCTCCATGAAAAATTATTATTTTTTAAACTGGTTTTCTATTAAACTGGATAAAACCCCGTCACTGGAACAGGGTTCTCAGCGTCATTCATACTCTGTCAGGGAAACGTCAGGGAATGTGTCGATATTCGTAAATAATCAGGGAATTTTTTTGTCATCAGGAAAAAATTTGTTAGGTGCTCCCTGTATGTTAAGATATGGACGCGCCATTACGATCGTAATTTATATTTCTGTGGCTTGTTTGGCCTTCAAAGCCAAAAATATTATTTAATAAAATTTAAATATTATTTAATAACAAAACTGTTTTACCTAAACGTGTTCCGTTATTTATAAAATAATTTAATAGAACTGTTTTATCTGAGTAGTTTGAGTTTCCTTGGTATTTATTGGGAACTAAATATTTTTATTAAAATTTTTTCGCCTAAAATATTTTTAATTAGAGATGGGTAAATTCCGGAAAATTCAAAATTACCAGTAATTTACCTTCGAAAGTTCCTGAATTTTTTTTGCTTTAACTGGCTTTATTATGTCAAAAGCTTTCAAAAAATACCAAATACATAGGTTTTTACTAAATAATAGCAATATTTATTAAGCTTTCATAAGTTTTTTTATATTACCGACTCGATAGGTATAGATATAATTATGATGCACCGTGCAAGTGATCCTTGGGCTAAATACTCAGTCAATACTCAATAATACTGTACTATAATATAAAAAATATTAAAAAAATTTCACTGTACAAACAAATATAGAGATCTACCCTCTGTACGACGATTACTAATACGAATACTAATTTTTCAGTTCTACATACCGTTAGTACCAATAATTTTTGCGGGAAAAACATTTCCACCATGTCATACCACATATATTTTTAGAACACCCCAAAATGATATATTTGAAAAATCCCCTAATTTTGCTCGATATTCTATTTCTGCAAGGATTTGTTTGTCATCTAAACCGAGTTTTGTACCTCACCTAATGATAAAATTCATGGTAAGATTTGCTTTTTCATTAGTAAGATATTGATCATGTTGTAGTTGGGATTCATGGAATTAAAAAGTTTTTTCTATTCTGAAAGGATTCTAATATACATTCTCTTTCCACTAAAGAAAAATTTCGAGATGCCGCTATTATATCAGTTTCAAGGATTTACAAGTTAAAATATTAAATTATTAAAATATTAAAGTTTGAAGGTTAAAATCGGTGGGAAATTACAATTATGTGGGTATTTTACAAAGTAAATTACTTTGAAATTTACTCGGGAAATATTCAAATCTCATACTTACAGTAAATTTCAAAATTCCATATTTTAACCAACTGGTATTTTACCATTTGCCCATCTCTATTTTTAATAAATGAAAAATCCCTTTTCATGCCACTAGACAGGAAATTTTGTAAATATAAGTCAGGGAAAACCTGGAAATGTCAGGGAATTTGATATTGATAAATTGCTGAGAACCCTGTGGAAGGCGGTATTGTGAGCCGCAAGGATAGCGCGCGTCCGGTATGATTACTAGGGTTGATCGAAATGCGCCGCGGGACATAGGCGTACGCATCGTAAAAGTATAATAAAAAGAAATAATAAGTAGTAACAAACGCAATAAATTGTAAGAATCAGTTGTGGTGGTTCGGGCATATCGGGACACTTGCTGAGATTGAGATTGATTGATTGATAGATTGCTTTAAGAGATGTAAGAAACGCTTTTTTGTGCAAGATGTAAAGCATGCACTTTACACGTAACATTAACACTTGACTTGTTGACAGATCAAATTTTTGTAATGTCTCCAGCACCACCCATGTAATTGTTTTGTTGGTACACTCAGTTAGTCTTTTTCTAGTTAGTAAAAGTGGAAATGTCGGTTTAATAGGGTTCTGTACACATACTATAACATTTATAATAGATTTTTACAGATTTATAGGGAATTTTTTTACAATCTATCGTTTCGTCAACACATTACTACAGCCGTGTATATTTTTATACACATTTGATTTTATTTATAATGTCTTTGTGTACAGTTGGTACATAATTACGTACTGTTGCGTGATTTGGTAATGTTACCAATGGTTTGTATTTATTCCAGAACTCCTGAAATGATTATTTTTCCAGTATGTGCAAGGGAACATCACAGGCAATCAGCATTAACAGTAAATCAAACATACACTGTTGTCGAAGTCACACCACTTTTTTATTTTTATATTGCACACTACTTACGTGACTTCTACAATCACGTTTGTCCCAGCACATCAGGTCTCTCTTGACACTACAAATTATTGTAGCACCATTATAGAATAAATCCGGGAATTTGCCGATAAATTTATTCATTTTGTCACTATATGCTCGTTTTCTACCCTTGTGCACGTCTGACATACTTTATTATAAAATTATTATTAGTAATAAAATATAACAAATAAAATTAACAAAAATTCAAGAACATAGACCACAACAGATAGGAATTAATTATATGCATACGACAGCGGCACAATATGACAGACAACAATGAACTACCATGAAAATCAGACTAGCGGCCGCGGCATATGTATTTACGTCGTTGGCCCGCCCTAAACACCTGCACGCTTGCACTGAACTACGACGCGAACTACGTGAAATACATACCGAGTTCTCAAATGTTGCAATTCAACTGAAACACGAAATTTAATCAAGAAAGCAAATTTCCACACTACCTGTGAGGTATTGCTATTGAAAGTGTTACTTTTTGTTAATAGGGGTTCGCACATTTTAAACAACATTGTTTTCTCCTAAACAATAAACGATAAAGTATCAACACAAAATTTCCAACTATAAAAAATGTACTATTGAATAATAACAATTAAAAATATAATTTTTTAACTGTAATAGACAATAAAGTAAGTACTATCAATAAAAATAAATTAATCTTTCTTCCTTCATAAGAGGTGCTGGAAATGTTCTCCATTATTAGCTAAACATGCTTCAACTCGTCTCATCATAGACTGTCTTGGGTTTTCTACATCCATACACAGTCACTGCCACTATAAAATAAACACTTACCATGGACACTAAACACCGCCAAAAATTAGTTCAAACTACAAACATAGAACACAGCTAACCGAACGTATCATGAAATTATATAAAAAGTCTTTTAAATTTCACTGAAAAGTACAACTATAAATTGAACACAACTGCAAAGCTACCGTCTCGCACGTATCTTTCCTTTCCACTAAAAAATCAAAATCTTGTTTCAAAATATCTCTATTCCCTTAAGGGAAAATTTTGTGAACAAGAAATTACATTTTTAGTCAGACAAGGATAGGAGCTTCCTAAAGCGTCCTGGTGGTAGTAGTCGTTCAAGAACAGCTCGCACGGTTGAATTTGAAGAAGGAGTTGTACACTGTATGGAGTAAAATCAATCTAAGCATAAACGAACCATCCTTTATGATCTAAGTGAAAAAAAAGTATTCGCACACACTAAATGGAATCCTCCAAATTGACGGTACACCTCTACCTAAGAACAACTCCTCTACCCCTACCATTTACAACACGATTAGCTTTTTACTAATGGTTTTTGGGTCCTCACTTCGGTGAATAGTATGGTTTTCTGATGAGGTATGTTTCACGCGCGATGTGGCCTCTAGAAGACACCAGCAACAATTTTCTGTAAACATGTGGGGTGGTATTGTTGGAGAGAATCTAATAGTTTACTTGCTGCCTGCTCATTTGAACGCAGATATTTATCTCCATTTTCTGCTAAATGTTTAGCCTTTATTATTAGAAAATGCCCCCTTTAGATATTAGAAATAGCATGTGGTTTCGACATGACGGGGCACCTCCACATTTTGGTTTGAATGCACGCTAGTGTCTGGACCAGCAATTTCCCCGCCAATGCATTGGAAGAGAAGGTCCCTTGGCCTAGCCCGCGCGTTTTTCCGATCTCAACCTTCTAGATTTTTTTTGGGTCATCTGAAATCTTTAGTCTATGAAATGCCTATTCGTAATGAGGAAGATCCTTAGCAAGAATAATTCACTTCGTATTTCCTTCAACGCGACATCATATATCAATTTTTTTATTTTTGCTGAAAGTTTTATGTGATGTGTTTATATGTTTAGAATACATTGGTAATATATCAATAGCTCTTTCCTTTTTAATTTTATTATTTCACATTACAAGCTGTGTTTACTGATAGGCGCAAAAAACTTATATGATATAAATGTAATATTCAACAGAAGAATGAGGACAAACCCTCTCTTTGAATATTTTATATACTATTAACATATATTTTTTTATTGCCAAATTTATTTATTTATAATCCAAATTATCTACTAATATTATCTAATTTCCCAATATATTTTTTACTTAAATCTAAATTATTACGTATTTCTGAATTGTTTTTACCTAAATTCCGGTGAATTGCTTTATCATACAGCTTGCCAACGTTCTCGTTCCTCGGCTTTACTTTTCCATAGTTTGTTCTTGAATCACCACACAGTACCAGATTTCACTATGCACTATTTACTAGCATACAGATAATGGTAAGCTATTGATGGTAACTTACTCCTTACTCTGAGTATTTCCCAACTTAGAAATTTATAGTGGCAATTCAGGCAAGTCTTAACTTCTTTAAGTTAGTAGACTCCATCGGTTAACTTAGCTAGGATCACCATATGTTGAACTCAAGTTAGTTTACATTAGTTTACGTTAGGGTTTAATAATACAGATGATGGTTACTCGGAAAACTCATTATAAGAATATCATATGTGGATGACTTCACACCGGTTACTTTAGATACAGGCCAATAATAGTCAGCCAATCGAATTATACTTATTTTGATGTAGCTACATAAAAGTGAATAATAATTTTACTTTTGTTGTAGGTTCTTCTTTCACCAAGGCAAAGCCACAACATGGATTTTTTAAAGTTGTGAAGTTAGCAACACTAAGATGCATATTTTACCCTTTTTATGGAAAATGGTGGATTGAACAAACATCAGTACATATTTTTTTAGTCAGTTTAATGGTCTATATATCCCACATTATCAACATATTTCTATATTTTAAATATTTATCTAAAAATAATACAAATTCAGAGGTAGGTATTCTATATTTTATTGAAAGTATTCTGTATACCTACTACTGTGAGTAGATATACCGGCCTGGTTCCGCAGCGGAAGTGACGTCACAGCGAGCTGGATGGCCAGCTGCCATCGAGCTAGACCGCAGAGCCGTTGGTCATTGTCGTTAGGGTAAAGAACCAGACTTCTTGTAGCATCCCCGCAGGTGAATGTGCCCAGTGGCTGCAGAAGAGCACCCCAAGAGTGTGTGACGTAGGTTCGTCAACATGGCGGCCTGACGTCAGGAGCCGCGCCCAAGCTAGTAGCTCAGGCGGCCACGAGAGGGCGCGGCAGTCTGGCGGCAAATTCAAATATCTGAGAAATTGACGGGTAGATTCAAACGCAGCAAAAGCAAGAGCTTCTGCCATGGGCGCAAGAGGTCTCTGCTGCTGCAGTTTGGCGGCAAATTCAAATATCTGAGAAATTATCGGGTAAATTCAAACGCAGCAAAAGCAAGAGCTGCTGTCATGGGCGCAAGGGGTATCTGCTGCTGTCTGGCGGTAATGTTATTTTTATTAAAGTTCACCATTTGTTTTAATACGATAGACAATGGTCTTCATTGTAAGAATAAACAAAGCAAACGATAAGATAAAAATAAAGTACTATAACAGGAAATAATAATATGTAAAATGTGATAAGATTTATTCGCGGAAACCGCGTTTTCCATCAATTAATTCTCACTCGCCGCACACGTGGTATTTTTAATACAATAGGCAATAGTCTTCCATTGTACGAATAAACAAAGCAATGGATAAGATAAAATAAAAAATGCGTCAGCGAGACGCTAATATAACTAGTTCTATAATAACAGGAAATAATATTACCATTCGCTGCACACATGCATGGGGAAGTGTGGGGATTATATTTACATATCCCATCTCCTCTATGAAGATGTCAAAGTAGTGATTATAAAAAAGTTTAACACCAGCTTTGAACTGCTTGATCAAGATATAAAGGAAATCTTAATAATGGACTCATGTGTATTATCATCTCGTATTGCTATGTTAGATTCGTTAAATTTTTGTTCGTATTATCATAATATTTTAGAATTAATAAATTTGTGGCTTGTAACAAAATTTTAATCGTTTTGTTCCCTTTTGTTAGTAGAGGAATAAGTATATTTCCGGACGAATTATTATTATATCTAAAATCCTTACATTTTATCCCTGAATACACATTGTAATGTGTTTTGTCTACCTCTCAAGCTATCATTAATTGGTCACTTTTATGAAAAAGGGGAGGGGCGCCTCAAACAGGAAGTGTGGACACGCGAACTGGATCGAGAGTCGGTCTTCTACTAGAATACAAGCAAGTTGTACATTTTGATGCTTATTTGAAACACATGTTCTAGATATTTAATTTTCAATTTCAATCATTAATCAGCCTCACAATTCTTGCTGATGAGTGTTTATAAATAATAGCTTGGTATCTGTGATCATCGTTTTAAGCGATATTATAGTATATTTTTTTATTCTCACGAGACTCGTGATTATTGATTTTATTTAGGGAGGGTGGGCCACAGTGAGACAAAAAATTGTTTTTAATTTTTATTTAAGGGAGAATTAAAACAAATCAAAAATTGAACTTTGTTTAAAAAACTTCAACATATTATAGAACTAATCCTATTTGTAAATTAAAGTAAAATAAAAAATAGGCACTATAAACTAATTTAAAAAAACCATTACAACTGTCTCATTGTGGCCCACTAGTGGGCCACAATGAAACAAGTAAGGGGCCACAATGAAACAAATTTTCTTTCTTTAATGCATGTTCAATGATGTGAAATCGAGTTCAAATTTGAAAGATGACTGAAGTCTTTTCGTTTTTCCCAAACAAGTGGGTTTTGGTAGGATCATTTTTATGTCCTCTAATGACACCGATGCCATGTCTGGCACAATAGGAAACACAAAGTGCCGCTCATCTTTCAAACTTTTTCTCAAAAAATTAATTTCTACATCGTTCTCAATATCCTTCTCTTTAACAACTTGTCCTATATAAAACACTACTGTTTTTGCTTTGAATTTCACTAGCACGAAATCACCAAGTGTGGGATCCCGATCTAGTTCCTCAAATCCAAAGGGATCCAACACCGGAGGCCACTCCACATCTTCATCAGGATCCTCCTCTGTAAGGTTTGGAATTTCTTCATCTTCAGACGAGGATAAATCGTTTATTATTGGTTTCTTTTTGCGTAAAAGGGAACTTTTTTTTAAGGAAATTTTGCGTTGCCTTTCCATGTCTTTTGCCTCAAATAAACTCTTTTCAGGAGTGTCGGTTGCAATGCAGCTACGTCCTTTAACACGTGGCTTTTTAGATTTTCTTGCTCCTGCTTTTGGATATCCTTTGAACTGCTGTGGAGAAATAAATAGATTGTTCGTGTCTGGATTAGTTACGGAACTGGAAATTTGAGCAACATTTTTTGGAGATGAATAAGCATTAGGTAAATTTGCTTGTGTGGCTTCATTCGTGGGTGTCCTGAGTTCTTCTTCTCTCGTATTTTCAGCTGTGATATGTTCTGTTTCCATCTCTACAGCTTCAACAGTAGGAAGTTCTCTATCAGTTACATAGCTAACAAGGAAATCATCTTCAGAAAAAACATTGCGGTCGAATGGATAGATTCCCGTCTTCTTGAATCCAGATATTATATTTGCAGGTGTCATAGCTCTTTGGTGGGCTATGCCCACACAACTCGCAACTTCGTAAATACTAATAGGAGTGCCAGGATGATGCAGCAACCAAGAGTCGATGGCTGCATTATAGTGAGACTTGAACGAATAAAATACAGAGACATCAAGGGGTTGTAATTTATTACTGCAATGAGGTGGTAAGGTGATTATAGTGACCCCATTTTGTTTGGCTAAGTTTAAAGTCTCAATTGTCAAGTGACTTTCATGGTTGTCATAAATAAGGATACTTGGATTATCTTTGGATGAATTACTATGGTTTATAAAATGTTTCATAACCGAGGGAAAAAGTTCACTTGTCATCCATCCACTTGCAGAAGCAAGACCTAAGGTTCCTGGGGGTGCGCCATTAATCATGTGAATTTTAAAATGTTTGAAAATCATAGCTGGCGGTAAACTGTTCCCATTTGCTCTTATTATGCAACATGTTGTTACCAGGGTTCCGCGTTCCCCACTCGTACACTGACTAACTTGTTTCTGACCTTTCAGAGCCAATATTTTCTTAGGTTTCTGAACAGTGGTTGTTCCTGTTTCATCAAGGTTAAATATACGACTTCCATCAGCAAATTTGTCAGAACGTCTGTATGCCTCTTCTATGTTGTCAAAAAATTTAAAAACATTATGCTTATTGAATGATGTTGCCCTTGATATACTGCAACCTTCTGGTTGACGAATGCTTACTTGTGGATGACGTTTTAAGAATCCCTGTAGCCAATCGATACCTGCTCTTTTGTTACCTTCCCAGGTGTCTGGAGTTTTAATTTTATTAATTTTTGCCATTTCATAGGCTAGAACTCGGAAGTCTTTTGTTGACTTTCCGTAGCACATTTTCGAGCAAGTCAACATATACTCCTTTAAACAAAGTTCCTGTTCATAGGAGAATATCAGGCGACATTTATAGTTTGGCGTCATACGAATAGGTAAATCTGGGGTCTCCCGTACTTTTTTTACATATCTAAAGAGCGTCTGATACTTGACGTTATATCGTAAAGCAGCTTCTCTAAGTGAAAGTTTGCATCCATTTATCCCACCCGCCAAAACTGCATTAACAGCCTGCCTCATCGAGTCTTCACAAAACATTCCCTTGTTGGTCTTTCTCTTTCTGCCTCTTGACATTGTACCTACTCCTAAAACAGATTCAATAATTAGATAGGTAGGTAGGACCTAAACATAAAATTTGTTGCAACAAGTTTACGCTGTTGGAAATATTTCTTCGAAAAAACTCTGTACCTCAATTACCCTATTATACTTTTAACATTGCCAGCAGGTTGGTTTAACACAAAAACACTAAACAAATAATACCTAGATGAGTAGTTCATTGAAAAATTACAAATGGGCCACAATGAGACATGTCTCAATGTGGCCCATAAATGTTGTCTCAAGTTGGCCCAAGGCACATGTAACATCAGTTTTATAGTTTAAGCAAAACAAAAAATTAAAAAGTCCTATTCCCTCCACAGCACATTGTACCTTAATATATATACTAATTAGCAAATCAAAAATACTTACTGATTTCAGTGTCCTTAAATTTAAAATTCACAGAACAATGCTTACAAAATATTAACTTTCAACAACACACAAATGACAAACCACCATAGCCTCAAAATGAACATCAGTTTAGAACTACTGTCAGCATGAAAATGTCAAGTTGTAACTATTCTTCCCATGTAGAGATGGCGCAACACATCCGATTTTATTTAAATCAGAAAATTTGATTGTTTCACTGTGGCCCATGTCTCACTGTGGCCCACCCTCCCTACACGTGGTGTAGATTTTCTGGAGAATTTTTATATTTGCAGAGTTGTTGAGATGCTGGCCTAATCTTCCTAAGGACTCTACTACCGTCGTGAAACCATCGTATTCCATGTGGAACGTCTTAGGACAAATTTGAGTTGGATTCACGAGGTTGGAGCCGAAATTTGTATACAAGTGAGTACATTTTATTTTCTTAATAAATTGAATCTGATTAAATAAAATTGTACCCTTTATGCAAAAGTCGGTTCTCTCTGAGGAGCTTGGGTTGATTGGTGCGGGTGTATATATAACCATATGGTTATTTAATTTTGATATACTATAGTTTTTTTGTCTGATGATTACAGAACATCTGATTATATCCAGAAATTTTATTTTTGATTAGCTTGCTAATATTCTTGACCGTCTCACATTAACTTTTCAAATATTATAATATTATTGTACTTGATACTGTTATTATATACATATGTTATGAGATATACAAATATCTCATGTTAAAATTATAAATTTTCACATTTTGTTCTCACTAGTTTTTTGTGTAGCACAGCTACATATTTTGTTACTGCAATTTTGGTAATTTTTATTGTAGTTTATAGTAACTTTTGTAAGTTACTTTTACCTATTAATTTTTTATATATCGTTCTTCAGACACAGTTACTCACAAGTGTTGATCGTTTACAAAATTAGAATTCCTGGATCATTTTTGTATAACTGGGACTGGACTAATCCTACATATTTTTACATGTACCTATTTTCACCATTGGAGCACTACCTCACTCATAGCTACGTTGGACCCTTGTAGTCCTCCAATTCCCTAGCACCGTGGGATTTAGTTTCATCTATAAATCCATCCATCCCAAGTCTAGCTAGACGTGGAATTGGGCAGGAGTTCCTGTATTAATCTAGGAGAGGCTATTTGGTGAGATAACTCTGTAAGTAGGCCAGAAGACAGGTGAACCCAGCCCAGTAAAACTTTTTTGTAAAATTTTGTTAAATGCCCATCAGGCAGTAGACGAGTAACTTCCTTTCGTTGCTGTTGTAAATAAATTTTATTTAATATATAATTTTATTTTAAATTAATTTGTTTGGTCTTCATTTAAGCATTCACAAACTTTTATTTTTTTCTTTGATTTTCTAAATTACCTAGTGCCCTATTTATAAAGTAAGCTTAACAGTAAAATCCATTCCACGCCTTGAGCTCAGAGCTAACCGGAGCTATGTCCCTGACCCTTTAGGGGAGAAGCTACTGATTCCCGAGGTTCAGTGCAGGCTTAAATCCAAAAAAGTAACATTAAATGTAGAGGAAATATTATTAGCATTTTGGATGTATACAATGATAGTTTGTTAAGTAATGCCCTGCGTGAATATCTACATTATTATAAAAATAATGTACTATATGATTTAAATAATAAATAAAAACACTTAAGTAAGCTGTTTCTTTTATTTTAATCAGTGTTTCACAATGTCTGAGCCTGTCAGCTGCGATGAGAAAACAAGTAGTTGTTCCTGTTGCAAAACTAAAATTATGACGGGACTTCATTGTGACAAAATAAAGTCTTTTAGTGATTTAACTACAGATGAACTGCACCATGTTCCACTAGAATATATTTTTAAATATATACAACCAACTGAATTATTTCATATTTGGTCAAAATTACCAGCAAGTTAACAAATTGCATTGCTTTGTGCACTACAATAGGCTAGACTGGAAAACTCACTGGGATAGTCCAGTTTCATCACAACAAGATTGCAGTTTTTGTGTACGTGTTTTACATCATCAATAAATGTCTAAGCATGTTTATTTATATATTGAAAGAGTAATAAAAGATACATAAAAGATATAACATTTCTGAAAAGTAAGTATTTATATTTAAATTATTACACAATATTACTCAATTTGAAAAACTTGTTACTAATTTTTAAGTATTTATTTTTTTAATTATTACACAATATTACACAATATGGGGAAGAAATGATATACCCTGTATTTTCTAAATCATGAATATATTCTTCCTGTTCCTGAGATTGGCAATACTCCCCACTAAGACTTAGATGTTGGATATGAATTATTTTTTATATCTTTCCATTACATGAATTTATTGTATCCATATATTGTAATTACTTCTTTTATATATGTTGTAACCAATAAATATGTATTTATTAAAATTATTAAAGTACTTTATGAAATTTTTTCGAACATTTTTTTTACAAAGAAACAAAGTGATAAATATTTAAATTTGTCAACAAGTTCTTATATCAACATCATACTAGGATGAACCACCTAAGCTTCGCTTGTTTTATGGTTATCATCCTATTATGTACATACTTAAATTTTTATAATTATTATTATTAGTAAATCACAATACATCTTATTAAATATATAATATAAATTATTATATCTGTGTATAGTGGCTACTATCTTCATACAAACAATTATCCTAAAAATAATAGAACAGATTTCAGTTTTGGAGTAGAATACAGCAGGCGCTTGTGAGTTAGATCAAAACATAAAAATTGTTATACAGATATATATTATTATTATTATTATTATTATTATTATTATTATTATTATGCATTTAATATGTTTTGCTACATATCATAGACTGTCCTAAATTGGTTATAATTAGCATTTAAATAATTTTTTAGCTGTTTCTTTAATCTAGTTTTATTTTTAATATCCTTTATTGACTTAGGCAACATATTGAACAATTTGGGACCCGTATACCATATAAATCGTTGAGTATGAGATAGCTTACACAATGGTATATTTGCAAATTCATTGCTCATTGTTCGTGTATCATATTGGTGGCATACATAAGACACAGGCGATGACATGACCCATAATAAGCTTTGATAAGTGTACAATTTTCTAATATCAAATAAACCACTTTCTTCATACAGAAGTTCTGTGGAATATAGCTTCTCCTATTTTAACATTATTTTTATTAAAGTATTTTGAGTTGTTTGTAATACACGTAAATGTGCCTTATAAAGTCCACCCCATTCTACAATACAGTATCTTACGATAGATTCAGCCAAGGCGTCATACACCATCATCATGAGTTTTTTGTTTAAAATATTTCTTAACTGATAAAATTTAAATATAAGCTTTCGTAACCTTTTTACAGTGTATTCAATGTGATTGTTCCACCTCAAGAGTTGGTCAATCATCACACCCAAATATTTTATTGTATTTACTTTTTTTATGGTAGAACACTTGCAACTATGTACGTTATTGCATGAAAATGTATGCAGGACTAAATTTTCTCTGTTTGGCTGATCTCGTGCGGTTGAGCCAAATGCAATAAACTTAGTTTTTTCAACATTCAGGCTTAGATGACTAACACTGAGCCAGTTAAAGATAATTTGTAGTTGTTGTTCAGCCGTGTCATATACATATACCCATGATTTACCAAAGAAAACAATTGCAGTATCATCATCATATGATATTAAGTGCCCATTTAGGTGGTTTAAATTATATATATTGTTAATATAAATTATAAACAAAATTTAGGAGATCGGCAATGGGTCACTAAAAACATTGTTAATTTTAACAATTTGTTTTCTATTGGTTAAATAATCTTTAAATATATTAAGTGTGATGCCTCTAATTCCAATCTTCTCTAGTCTTTCTAATAGAAACTCATGATTAACAGTATCAAACGCCTTAGCAAGGTTTAAAAAAACCGTAAAACATTTTTCCCTACTGTCAAATTTTCCAACAATTGTATGGATGAGTTCATGAACAGCATTTTCTGTTGACAAATTTTGGCGAAATCCCCACTGGCAATTTGAAAGAATATTATTTTTTTCCAAGTAGTTAACCATTCTATTTTTTAAGCATTTCTCAAAAATTTTTGTAAAATTATTTATTACTGAAATAGGACGGTAATTAGTTACAAGTTTTTTATCACCGGATTTGTAACAAGGGGTTGTGATTGATTCTTTAAAGGCTCTAGAAATATTTCCATTTGAAAAACATAAATTTATAATATGACATAGAGGATTCACAAAATATAAATTATACTTCTTTATTAAAAAAACCGATAGTCCGTCAGGGCCAGAGGAAGTATTGTTTTTTAGACTAGAAATTACATTTGTTATCTCATTTTTTGTTACAGGGTGAAGGAACAATGATTCGCGATTGCTTACATTCTTTTCTGAAACAGGCAATTGAGACTTTTCAATTCTCCTTGCCATTTCTTCTCCAACATTAATAAAGAAATTATTGAAATAATTGGCTTTATCTTTGTCTGACACAATTTTTTGCCCATCATCACTTATAATGTTATAACTATTATCATTTTTTGATTTTTTATTATTACTTATTTCATTTATCTGCTGCCAAATTTTCTTGTAATTGTTATTAACTTCTTGTATTTTTTTTTGAATAAAAATCATTTTTTATTTGTCTTATTAATGAGGTAAGGTAGTTTCTATAGTTTTTAAATTCATTTTTATCCTGTTGTGTATGTGTCCTACCAAGTCGTTTTTTTAATAAATCTCTATGTTTAATCGAATTAAGCAGACCCTGTGTTATCTATGGTTTTAGTTTAACATCTTTTTTATGTTAATGTGATTTAGTGTTTTTTTAATAAACGTATCATATGCAATATTTGATTCATATGACTGCAAGACCTCTTCCCACTGCTCTTGTTTTAGAGAGGATTCCAATTGTTTGTGGTTAATATACGTATATTGTTCATTTTTTATATTATTATTTTTCTGACTAGTATTATTTTCTAATTGATTTTTTAAGTCAATACTTAATACTAATGCGTAGTGGTTAGTTATATTTGTTTTAACAATGTAAGATTTAAATTGTATTTTACTAAAGATTAACCTATTTTGTAAACTGATAAAGATGTGGTCTATTAAAGTAGACGAGTTTTCAGTTTCCCTTGTTGGCTTATTTACATATGAGAAAAAACCATACTGCGTTAGCATATTAATATAATAGTTACATTTAATATCAGCCTCATCTAAAATATTAATGTTTATATCACCAATAAAAACTTTTACATTTGCACTTTGTTGAGCAGAGAAGTAGTGCTCTAAATCACTTAAATAAATGTCTAAATCCGTAGCAGGTAGTCTATACAAAGCTGTTAGAATGAATGATTAATTTATAACAGACTTCCAATAATTTAGTTTGTGATAGGCATTTAATAGAGGTTATATAATCAATACTATTTTTCACATATACAATTACCCCATCATTCTGATTATAACGTGAGTCATTGTAAAGAATATCAAAATTAGTTATTGCAAAATCTTGTATGTCATGTAACAACCAAGTTTCGGAGAGAACTATGATATCAATATTTTTTTCATTAAAAGTATCTATGTATAACAGAAATTCGTCAAAATTTTTTTGTATGCTTCTTATATTAAAATGAACTATATTAAATAAATGTTTGCCTTTAAATGTGTGTTTATTAACACTCACCTCATCAAGAACCGTTGCTTCTCTCTCTTCACTGTTTTCTAAAATGTCTAAAAACTCAAGCATTATAGCAAAAGGTAAACAAACAGGAAAACTAAAGGTAAATTAAGGAGAGTACAAGCAGACACTTATATTAACTTAAGTACAACTATACTGAGTAGAGTATATACAAGAATATTTAATCTATGGAATAATAAAGAATTAGAGAAATAACCTATTAGAACACACTAAATTATTTCTTATACTGTAATATATTAGTCTCTGTACGTAATTTGATATTTTTCCCTTCAACTTTAGTAAATATCTGACCATTAAAAGACCAAACCTTTTCCTCACTTAAGTCGTTTTTTGCCTTCGCCAGTAGACTTCTTTTATTTCTTGTTAAGTCCTCTGTGAGAAAAATCTTCTTACCCTTGAATTTCTTTGCGTTTCTTAAAATGTTAATTTTTGTTTCATGATTCAACAATTTCAGTATTATGGGTCTAGGTCTACTACTATTTTCAATGAGTTTACCTACTCTATAGGACATTAATATATGCTCATAATCAATTCCCAAGGCTGTGTTTCCATTTATGAGTTCTAGTATTTTTTGTTGTAAGTTTTCACCATTTTCTTCGTACACTCCGTATATACATATATTATTTATTTTTATACTTTGCTGTAAGTTATCCAGTTTTTGTTCCAAAAGGTCTATCTTACTATTTTGAGCTGCTATTTCTTCTTCAAGTAGTTGTAGTTTTTCTTCCACCTTCTCAGTGATGTTTTTTGTTATTTGATTGATAAACTCTACACTTGAAAATAATTCGTTTATAGGTTCTTTAACTGCAGACTGTAAATCGCTTTTACTTCTTGTACCCATTGCACACTTACTTGTTTATAATACTGTTTATTAGATTTGTTGAATTGTATCGTTGTGACCAATAAACGGTGAAATATTTTACTTTTTGCCACTTTTTAACTGTAAAAACTTTAAGTATTTGCAGGAGCAATATAGAACACGTCCACTCACTTAACACGTGTTTATTGGTATGATACGTAACTTTAGGATATTTTATTTCAAACCTAAACTAGAAATAAAAAGAATAACTAGATTATAATCATACTTTATTTAAGTACTTGTCACAAAGCATTTTTTATCCAAGGCAATTTTCAATCATATTACAGCTTTAGGACCATGCGCCCCAGCCAGCCAGATTACAGCATTCAGAGTATGTCTCCTATCCAATCAGCTTAGTATTAAAACGGCGCGAAATTCAAATTATTAGTATGCAGGGCGAATAAAAAATAAAGCTATATAGGATGAACCAAAGAAGAAAGTAACCTAACGGGTATAGAAAAATCATGCGCGGTAGATTCCAATATTTATACAGAAAAAACATGGTGATCAGTAAATTTTAAATAGCGGGAAATTTAAAAGGAGGAACGTAGTCAGTAAAAATGTATTGTAGCAAAAGTAGCTATAGAGAGAGAAAGAGACAGACAGACCCAGATAGTCTCTTCGGTCTTACATCACATACAGGACCATTGACTTTCTTTCAGCTGTTACTTAATAAAAACATATATTACTATTTGCTAATATATATATATTTATATATATTTACGTACATAAAATAAATTAATTAATAGAGGTATCAAATATTTCACTTATAGAAAAATATGGTCGTTATAGAAAAATAGATAATTAACACGAGCTTGGATTAAAAGCTTTTCTTCTACTAAATCATGGTTTGGCGTGATTTACGACGTAGAATAATAATGATAAGATATTAAGAAAGAACTTACAGAACTTGATAAAATACCGAGGCTTTATGCATACGTAGATTATAGACAGGAAGTCACCAAGGTCGCGACATTTTGCTTTAACAGAAATCCAAACACGTGGAACGTACACAGGGTCTCAAAAATGAAAGGTATAGGGTGAGGCAAATAAGAAAATGGCCTAAAAAATCATGCGTGTTGACTATCACTACTACTACTGGATCATAAAATACTAAGAGCTAAGTATTTTTAATAATAATAATAAAAATATAGCGGAAATTTAAAATTGTATTTATTAATCTACAAGATATATTCTACAGGTCAAAACATTTTAACAGTTTTATTTAAAATATTTTTTTTTTAAATGAGAGCTTGGGATATGCTTTGAGTTATCCATATTCACAGAAAATTCTTCACTTTCACATGGAATACATTTATTGTTAGGTAGTTCGATTTCTCCACCGCATTTGATGCATTTATATTTCACTGGAATAAGCATATTCTACAAAATCTTCAGTGCCACAAAACCTTGACTGCAATAGTTGATCTTTTACCTTCTACAGTTCGATGACCTTTGTTCGAATCGCAACTAAGCTTTAAACTGAACAATAAATATTTCTGTACTAAAAACTAAAAAGAAAATATAAAGATAAATTGAAAATAAAGGTAAATTGAAGAACTTACTTTAATTCTGTGATAGCATAAATCTCAGAAACTATGATAAAATTAAAACTATACGTTAGGTATACCTAGCTGCTGGTAAAGTTGAACTACTAAACTAATTATTCTTCAATACACTTGATGTATTTATACAAAATTAGTTTTCGTATTTTTAATACTTGGTGTTATTTGAAATAAGAAAAGCATAATATGTTGAAACTTGGAATCGAACCAAGGACTTTTAGATTTTCAGTCTACTACTAGATAATTGATGAAGTGACATCATAATTTTACTTTTACAACAGAAACAGCTTATTGTTTTCTCATCACAGCTCTGTTGCTGCATTACTCCAGAAAGAGTGATTAAAATAAAAAAAACAACTTGGCAAAAATGTTTATTCAATATTATTTAAATAAAATATTACATCATTTTTATAATACCTAATATAAATATTCACGTAAAGTATTTTCTGCTAGGTCTGTAAACTGATGAAATTATTTCATCTGTACTAGTAGATATTTTATTTGATTTTTCCAACATAATAATATTTAAATATTATGATAATATACATTAACATTTTAAAGAGTCTATCGTGCATATTCGATGTGAAATTAGATTAGTATCCAGATCCAAAATTTCAATCAAGTTGTCCTCATAGAAAGTAATGGAGATATCATGTTTTACGATTACCAGCATCTTAACGTTTTCCATGATATGCTGAGAGACTATGATGTAATCACCACATTTATTATTTATTGGCTAAAACTCGTTCGGGAAGTTATCATCAGATTTAGCTTTGAAAAATCAGTTTGCACCTCACGTAACAACTTTATGAAAGAACTGCATTCATTTGTATCGAATGGCATTAACTTGTAAAATTATCGCAGGACAAAATCATCACACCTTCTTTCCCTTTTTTCTTAGTACCTTTTCCAAAAGATAGATGTCGGGGTTGGCAGTTTTCTCTAGTTCTTCGTTGTAAAAAGCACCTTTGATGAGATGTCAGTGCATATCCCAAAAGATAAATATGAAATTTAAATATGTAATATACAGGGTGGTTCAAGAATGTAAATGTACAGGCAAGAAAATGTTCTAATAGAAAAATCATGCGCAGTGTATCCTGTAGTTTATTAGAAAAAGTAATCTTAAACTACGTTTTAATTGAAATTGAATTATAAATACTGACTGACTCAAATTTATTTAGCTGTAGAATTAATGTTCTTAAAATACTTTTTAGGAGTTAAGAAGTTATGTGATAAAACGTACACTTGATATAAAATTACGCAACAGGCATACATACGCCAAACCACTACTTTAACGGAAAGGAGGTAGTTATGGCATTTTAGTTCACTTAATTGAAATTTTAAAGGTCAATTATAATTCTCATTATGAAATATTAACTTTGTAGTATTATCTTACTACATCCCTTATCGTACTAATTATACCAAAACCTCATAAAGTATCCCTTTAAATATTTTGTCATTTATAGCCACGAAACAACGCTGTTCATGATATGTGAAATATTTTAAAATATACCAGGATACTTACATATATGTACCTATACTTTATTTTTCATTTAAGCTGTGATTTAAACAATTCTTTTTAAATATTTCATTATGTTTTGGAACTTCAGCCTGACTTCTGAAATTGCCCACATAATTATAATCAGGCGGCTATCGATTGGTAGTAATGATGACCGTTACTTTATCTTTATTATTATTATCCTCATGTATCCTGACGCAACACGCGTGACGTGTTTGCGGACACGCGTGATGTATTTCGCGTGACGGTTAGCCTTATTTACCCTTATTTACGTGACGGTTAGCCTTATTTTGCGCGACGGTTTGCCTTATTTTGCGTGGGGCGGGTACGGGCGACGTATTTGCGGGTAAGCGTGACGTATTTGCGAGTACGCGTGATGTATTTGCGAGTACGCGTCGCATACGCGTGACTTATTTTACATGACGGTTAGCCTTATTTACGTGACGGTTACCCTTATTTACGTGACGGTTAACCTTATTTACGTGACGGTTAGCCTTATTTACGTGACGGTTACCCTTATTTGCGTGACGGTTAGCCTTATTTTGCGTGAGGCGGGTACGCGTCACGTGTTTTGCGGGTACCCGTGACATGTTGCGGACGTAAGGTCAGGTTAGTATACACGTCACGCGTATCCGCCTCCCGGCCCCCGGGCCCCATTAGGTCCGGTTAGGTCTTTCGGGAAAGATCTAACCTGACCTAACGGGGGGCGTTATTTATTTTATGGCATCATATGATGGCTGAACCTGTATGGCCCATCCTGCTATTGATACACCGGTACCGATCACACCGGTACTTATAGGTACCAGTACCGGTGTAACTGGTATACCGGTACCGGTTACAACACCGGTGTGTACCGGTACTTGCGGAAAGTTCTAACCTGACCATACAGGTTTGTTGTTCTAGTATATTCAAGCCCTTTCTTGTCACTGTGTAATTAGGTGCTTGTCAAAATTTGCAGTCTAGTAGTTTTTCTTAATGCTTAAGGTATTTTGTCAGAACAAAAACCTTTAAAGAGTATCATACTGTGATATTATTTTACCACTACAAAGACAAGAACAAGTTTTACAATATCGTCTTTATTTTCTTATTGTATAATGTAAAGGGCTGGATATTATAGAATTTTTATAATTAATAAATTATATTCATTTTGCGTAGCTCATCGATGATGTTTTTGCATCTAGAGGATGCTGTATATTCAATTTCTTATTGATAAGGTAATCCCTTAATTTATCCACAAGTTTATTGGGGTCGTTCAGGGGTTCCTCCTCTCCTCAGAGTTTTTAGGTCTATAAATGTATGTTCTGATAGGTTCGTCATGTTCAAGCTGATCATCATTGTCCTGAGCCATACTTTTGGTTGTGTAAGTTCTAGGTTGTGGATGGTTGTTGGCACTATCTGTCAGAGCATGGTCTTTCATATTGTGATCGCTATGTTCATTTGGGTGGTTATTTTCTATGTGAACATCCAAGTTATCCTTACGCGTAAATTTCATTTTGCATGTGTTGCAAACAAAGAATACAGTCTTGTGCTTGTTTTGGTGACGGCTTAGAGCACTAGGCCAGGAAAATTTTCTGTCACAGGTGTTGCAAGCATACATGTTTACTGTTTTGAACCACAAATGTTGAATAAGTCAGTTATCATATTATACACTCTTATATACCCTTGGCATACTCCAAAAATACTCTTATTACCATCCTTGTTACCCTTATTATTACCCTTTGTTGTTATCCTTAGTGTTACCTACATTACCCTTATTGTTACTCGTATTACCCTTATTGTTATCCTTATTGTTACCGTTATTACCCTTAATTATTAAGGAAGATAAACTCTTGAACGAACTCAATTGACCATTGAATACTTTACATGTAATGACGGGAGCATTATTTTAACTGAAGATGGGGAAAAATGTGTGCATATTGAAATTGTAGCTAGAACTACTACTAAAAGCAAACAGTAATGGGTTTTTCTTGTTGGGTTATTCTTGTTACATAATGTTAAAGTTTTTTATCAAAACAATGAGGTAATTGGGAGAAGGGATATAGAAAGTTATAAGTACCGGTGTAACCGGTATCGGTCAGTTGCTAGGTAGATACAACAATGAACGCTTCACAGCTTATAGTACTACAAGCCATTTCTCAGAACGTACTGTTTGTGCAGTATCCTTATAATACAAAGGAGATTTTTATATGCTTTGACAGTAATGGGACGAGAAATGAAAGCTGGCCCTCTAAATGGAGGAGGATGGTCCTATATGCAAGCGAACACGTTACCACTTTGAGTTATTCAATACCCACCAACAGCACCGAGTACAGACTACGTCCAAGGAAAAAATATAATATAATGGAAGGCTCTGATTGGCTGGACATCTATAGTAGACCCCCTACAAACACCTATACACCCCCTACAAATATCGGCTGTGGAGTGGAATATCCTGCAGAGTATTTCATGATTTGGTATATAGCAGTGTGCTCCTCCCTGTTAGTGCTTAAAGTAATTATTACGACCCTTCAGGCATCATGTCTCAACAACTGTGTTGTTCGAAATGTATAACAACCGAGCTGATAGATAGACAAAAACAATGAAAGCTTGTACAATTTCACTAAAGAAGAGCTGTCACACTCTCCTTTGGAATATCTAATTTCAAACGTAACTGCTGTGGAACTACTTCATGCATGGCCTAAACTTCCACGAGAATATACGCAAAAATTTGAGGTTCAAATTCAACTACCCTGTCTCGTGCATTACAACTGACCAGAATCAGGTCCTCCGAGTTCACAAGCAGCTTGTCATGTATGTGCATGGCGGTTACAAAAATGTAGCCGGTATGTTTCGTATTTAAGTATTGTATTTTATAATGGAATAATAAAACAAATATTTATATATAATGATAGTTTTATTAACTATTATTCCCAAATATGACAAAAAAATAAAATATATATATACATACTAATAGTTTATTTACATAATTAAATAATAAGCAGAGTTTGCAATGAACTTTAGATAAGCTAGGGATATGCAATTCCACTAGCTTAAGTTCACTGACATTACTCCGGTAGCTCAGGGAGATTTATGATACTAGGGCGTAGTATTCGTAGGACTGCTTTGAGCGTTGACAAGTTATTTGGGCACCAGGATAATTTTTAGATATAAGATAAAAGAAAGCTATATAAAAGTTAGTTGAATACAATATAATCTATAAGCAAAGATAATTACACTGATTAATTGGAAATTAAACTATGGAACTATTAAACAATAATAATTTAAAATTGAGATAATATTGACTAACAAAATTGGGGAAAAAAATGGTAAAATTAAATTTAACTTGGGCTAACTTTACATAAATTTTATGAGGTTCGTGACACTCTTACAATCTCGTTCCTTCTATGATGTCGGTACTCTCACCCTTAACCTGTTGCTGCTGGTTAAGTGGGGAAGCTAGAGCTCTAGTCCAGATGACGGTCACGTAGTGCTAAGTCCAATCCTTTTATCTAAGAATCTGTAGATGGTAGGCGTCCAGAGTTCTTTAGCAGGTTATTGATCTTGCAGTCAGGTTACAGCTGGCTCGTCTCAGAAGAGTACATACAAAGAATGTTTGTGTTAAGAGTGCCCCATAATTTACAAGTATATATAGATGAACGTTGAAGGCTAGTTTAGCCAAGATTAAAAAGTATAAATATTTTCCTGAAGGGAATGTACCAGAAAATCTGGTTCTTGTCAAATACTCTGTGAATTATCACAGGGAAAATTATAAACAAATGAAAACAAAACCTGAAAGGTGTCAACCTTTAGTGACCCTACCCAGAATGAAGCAAATAAAATTATCCAAAAATTTGCATTCAAATGAACTGATTACAGTTCAGCCACTCGACAATTATTCTTAAAAAAACTCTAATCTTTAATAATTAAAAAATACTATAGTTCAGAAGGAACAAAGATAAAATAAATAAAAAACCCTCTATAATCTGACCCAAAATTCCAAAACAACGGTTTCAGAACCGGTTAAGCAAAGATATATTACTACTCTAATTAAAAGAGAAAATTTATTCCATTGCTATATGCAAAAGACTGAGTGACAAGTTATAAAAATTCTTATTGATTTATTGTACAAATTTGTTGCCAAGAAACAATAAGCAATGAATTTACAAATATTAGGAAACAGGTTCCAGTCCTCTAATCGGAGTGCATGTGAGTTATTAAAATCTCTACAATGTAACAAATTACTTAACCTAGTGCAGAAATTACGATATTAGCAATTTACTCTAGTTCACAATCATATATTATAACGCTAAGATAAGAGAAGATACGATAAAGGTAAGATAAATGAACTTAATTCCCAAAGGGCACAATAACGTGGTTGAATAGTCGCAATCCGATTCAAACAAAATGGAGGCAAGAGAACTCAAATTTATTGGTTTCAAAAAAACTATATTTTCTATAATCTCCTGACTAGAGCACAGCTTCACAAATTTATAAAATAATATTGAAACTATATTCTATTGTTCTGAATCGTATTACTTCTCATCATATAGGGTGACGAAAAAAATCTCACTGACCACGTCTAAATAATTTACCTAAAATCCAGGTAAATCCTGATTATATATGAAATATAATTACTTTATAATAACAACAAATCGCTCTGATCGTATTTCTGTACTAATAATGATAATCTCAAACATTAATAAAAGTGAATAAATTATATATATATCAAATAGGTAAAATAACTCACATGTGGCTATAGTAGAAGCCTGGAAACGTCTATCTTTCCTTCCTAATTCACACCGGCGTGTTCGCTTGACTTTGGAGGGCTACCGTTTACTAGCCAATCAGCGCATTCCAGCGTATTAGATGAAAATTACGAACTTAAGCCACCAGCAATTAGGTTGGGTGTTTTACGGGGTGCATAATAGTCAACCTCATGGAACGACTTAAAAAGTACGTTACATATCCCCCCTTCCCCGGTAATAAAAATTGATAACTTTTTATAACCATAATATACAGGGTGTCCCCGTTTTTTCGTTCATAAATTTGGCAAAGGATAGAGCATGTAAAAATAATAAGGTATTTCCTATAACATTTTTTTCGAAGACGCTTCGTTCTCGTTATACGGGGCGTTCAATTTTTAAAAACGAATTTAATTTTCTTAAATATTTACTAAACCTATAAATATTTTTTGTTGAAACTTGGCACACACTAATCGTGGTAAAAAGCTAATATTTTGACGTAAAAAATACTTTTCGACTAAAGACAGTGCCGTAGTTATGGGGTTTTGTTGGCATTTAAACCCCCTAAACTTCTACGCCAATGGCGAAAAATGATTTTCGATACAGAAATTAGTATTTTGATGCTTTGCCTAAAAAAAAGTACCCTTGACAAAATTCGCTAGGAAGCTCCCTTTTTGAGATATTTGGAACATTTAATAACGGTTATCTTATGAAATTATTTAAATCTTGGCTAAAAATTACTATTGTAGAATTATGCAGGCACTGCAAGTTTAAATTTTTAACAACAGTATAACAGTATTGACATATGTCATGTTTAATCAGTTTGTTTGCTTGTAGTTTGTATAATTTGTTGAAATTAATTCTCATTTCAACCCCCTTCCCCCGCAGCGTATACCCAAATGTGAAAAAATAATATTACAAATACAATATTATAATATTTACTACAAACGGCAAAAACAATAATAATTTACAAATGATTTAATCTAATAAATGCTCAAAATGATATCCTTCTTCTTGAATGCAAAGATGACATCGATTTCTTAATGAACGTCTTGTACGAATTAGCATGCCATTATTTATTTCATTAGAAGCCATTCGAATACGATTTATTAAATCTTCTCTATTGTTAACTGGGGTCGCATATACTTTTTTTTTAAGAAACCCCAAACAAAAAAATCTAGGGGATTGAGATCAGGTGATCGAGCAGGCCAAGCAACTGGACCACCTCGACCAATCCACCTTTCCCCGTAGACAGTATTTAGCCACTCCCGAACTTGCCGTCCATAATGTGCAGGACAACCGTCTAATTGCATCCAAGCATTTCTTCTCTCGTGGAGTGGTATTTCCTCCCACATATTAAAATGATTTGTTTCCAAAAATTGAAGAAATGTAGCGGCATTAAGTCTATCCGGTAAATGTATGGTCCAAAAATATTGTTGTTGAAAATTCCAACCCACACATTGACACTGAATTCTTCTTGGAAACTTCTTGGTCTTATACCATGCGGGTTTTCATGGGCCCATAAATGTAAGTTATGAAAGTTTATAACTCCCCGTCGAGTAAAATGGGACTCGTCTGTCCACAGTATTTGCCGGAGAAAGTGTTCGTTGTTATTCAGGGAATTAATAATAAAATTGGAAAACTCTAAACGCCTTTCGTTAAATTGGAAAACTCTAAACGCCTTTCGTTATCTCCTGGATGTAAAGCTTGTACGGGATGTAGATGAAAAGCTCTTTGACGATCTTTGTGCAAAGTTTTCCAAATTGTAACACGAGGTATATTAAGAATGCGAGTAGCTCTTCGAACACTCATAGATCTTGTTTCTTCAAATAACCGAAGAACACGTCTAGTTCTACCTCTAACTAAAACATTATTATTTCTATTTTGTTCTCTCCTACGTGCAGGATCATTTTCTGAAAGATGCTGATGAACTCTTCTGAATACTGCTGGGGATGGATGTCTTGTATTTGGAAACCGTCTTTGGTATTCAGCTGCAGCAGCTACGGAATTTCCGTTACAAAACCCATAAACAAAATGTATATTTGTGTATTCTTGATTAGTAAATCTAAACGGCATTATTAACTTATTTAAACTATAACTGTAACTAATTTCAACCAATTACTCAAACTAAGTACATCCAACACTAATTTAAACAAACTGATTAAACATGACATATGTCAATACTATTGTTAAAAATTGAAACTTGCAATGCCTACTTAATTTTACACTAATTTTTAGCCAAGATTTAAATAATTTCATAAGCTAACCATTGTTAAATGATTCAAATATCTCAAAAAGAAGACTTCCTAGCGATTTTTGTCAAGAGTACCTGTTTTTAGACAAAGGATCAAAATAGTAACTTCTGTATCGAAAAATCATTTTTCGTTATTGGCGTAGAAGTTTAGGGGGTTTAAATGCTAAAAAAACCCCATAACTACGGCACTGTCTTTAGTCGAAAAGTATTTTTTACGTCAAAATATTAGATTTTTATCACGATTAGTGTGTGCCAAGTTTCAACAAAAAATATTTATAGGTTTAGTAAATATTAAAGAAAATAAAATTTCTTTTTAAAAATTGAACGCCCCGTATAACGAGAACGAGGCGTCTTAGAAAAAAATGTTATAGGAAAAACCCTATTATTTTTGCATGCTCTATCTTTTGCCAAAGTTATGAACGAAAAAACGGGGACACCCTGTATACAGGGTGTTTCATAATATATGCGCAGGACTTCAGGATGTTATAGCTCGTCCAAAAATATGAAAAAAAGTTTCTATTAACTTACCCTCTAAAATGCAACATTTTAGAGATACGGGGTGTTGAAATTGAAAAAAAAATTTCGTTTTTTGCGAATTTCTCCGGAACCGTTTATCGTACAGAAAACAGCTTTTGTAAGCATTTTCTACTCATAATAAACTATGTTTTGTGCGGAAATTTTTTTTTAAAGTCATAATTGGTGAAGGTTTTGAAGGGGTACTGGGTGTTTTTTCTCCCCAACTTCTACGCTACTGGAAAAAGTACGATTTTGGGACGCCCATTTGAACCGCCAATGTTTTCTACACAAAGAAGGTACTCTTGGTCATAAGCTCTAAAGCCCATCGTTTTCGAGAAAAATGAACTTTTATGTTGAAAAACATGGTCAATTTTTTGAAAACATGGTCAATTTTACCTTTACGGTTTGGGGAATTTTGAAAAGACAACTTTTATATCATTTTTTCATTTTTTTTAATTTTGCAATTATGAAGTTAACGTTTGGTTTCGTTACTTGTTCTAACGTTTAAATAAATTTTGTTTAATTAGTAAGAAAAAAATTTTATTTAAAAAAATTTACCATGTTTTTCAACATAAAAGTTGATTTTTCTCGAAAACGATCGAGTTTAGAGCTTATGACCAAGAGTACCTTCTTTGTGTATAAAACATTGGCGGTTCAAATGAGCGTCCCAAAATCGTACTTTTTCCAGTACCGTAGAAGTTGGGGAGAAAAAACACCCGCTACCCCTTCAAAACCTTCACCAATTATGACTTTAAAAACAAAATTTTCCGCATAAAACATAGTTTATTATGAGTAGAAAATGCTTACAAAAGCTGTTTTCTGTACGATAAACGGTTCCGGAGATATTCGCAAAAAACGAAATTTTTTTTTCAACTTCAACACCCTGTATCTCTAAAATGGTGCATTTTAGAGGGTAAGTTAATAGAAACTTTTTTTCATATTTTTGGACGAGCTATAACATCCTGAAGTCCTGCTCATATATTATGAAACACCCTGTATACAGGGTGGTCCAACTTATAATAGCAGGACTTCATCAAATGATAGATAACGTTAAAATAATAGCAGTTTCTCAATACACTTATATCCGGGAAAGCTTCCTTTTCTAGATACAGGGTGTTGAAATTTTGGAAAAAAAGTATATTATTTTAAATATTGCCAAAACGGCTAGTTAGAAAAATTGAAAATTTGGCATACAGTATCAGCTAAGGATCCTTCACGATTTAAGGCTTATGGTGATAAATTACGAAAACCAGCGGCGGAGTTATGGGTATGCCATCATCCCTTTTCGAAAAAATCTTTTACGCCACTGACTTTATTGCAAATACAATAACGTAATTCAGTGTCCCATGCTTTTTAAAAGAAAAAAGTATTCTTTCATTTTTTTTATACGGCGCACCGTTTTCGAGATATTTGAGGTTTTATCAGGTAATGTTGGACCATTTACATTTAGAATTTAGAATGCGGCGGACACCCATCGAGTTGGAACCAGGCTTATCTTCGCAAATGGAGTAGAATGTCATCCCACATATTCGGATTCTCAGTCTCCAAAAATTCGAGAAAGTTTTCAGAATTTAGTCGCTGTGGAAGTACATAAGGGCCAAAGAGATTTCCATTTAGATCCTTATCCAAATGTTAATACTAAATTCTTGTTGAAACTTTCGTGGTTTGATTTCATGTGGATTTTCATGTGCCCATACATGTTGATTGTGAAAATGTACAATACCTCGTCGAGTAAAACATGACTCGTCGGTCCATAGAATATTTCTTATGAAATCGTCATTGTCCAGAAGCCACCTACAAAATACCATCCTGTATTCTTCGTCTCCTGGATGTAAACCATGGAGACAGGTTGGAGATGAAAAGGATGTCGATGATCCCGTTTTAACACTCTTAAAATAAGTAGTGCTTTTAGGAGTTCCAATCGACTCACTTTTCTTTGACTTGTTCTCGGATCTCTGTTAAATTCACGCAGTATACGATTATTTCTTCTTACGGTGTTAATATCATGACGATTAGGATTCCTAGGTAAGGGCCTTAATCCTTGATTAACGAATTGATTGTGCACATTTGAAAAAACATTATGATGTGGCTGTCGTTTGTTGTGGAATTGTCTGCGGTATTCTCGAGCTGCTTCTGGCGTATTTCCATCACAAAATCCATAAATAAAGTATATGTCAGCATATTCTTGATTAGAAAATCGGAAAGGCATTTTAATGTTTTAAAATAACAGACAGATTTGCTTTAAAGTAGTAGACTTAGTGGCACTTATAAGGAAGTATTAAATTGGTCAAAACTTGTCAGTCTAAGTAGTTCATAAAATTTAAATTAAATTCTAAATGTAAATGGCCCAACATTACCTGATAAAACCTCAAATATCTCGAAAACAGTGCGCCGTATGAAAAAAATGAAAGAATACTTTTTTGTTCTAAAAAGCATGGGACATTGAACTACGTTATTGTATTTGCAATAAAGTCAGTGGCGTAAAATATTTTTTCGAAAAGGGGTGATGGCATACCCATAACTCCGCTGCTGGTTTTTGTAATTTATCACCATAAGCCTTAAATCGTGAAGGATCCTTAGCTGATACTGTGTGCAAAATTTCCAATTTTTCTAACTAGCCGTTTTGGCAATATTTAAAATAATATACTTTTTTCCCAAAATTTCGACACCCTGTATCTAGAAAGAGAAGTTTTCCCGGATATAAGTGTATTGAGAAACTGCTATTATTTTAACGTTATCTATCATTTGATGAAGTCCTGCTATTATAAGTTGGACCACCCTGTATATTATACAGGGTGGTCCAACTTTTAGAATCGATAGATAATCGACAAATAATGTGAGTTTGATTAATAAACTATGTGCGAAAAATGCTTCGTTACAAAGTTACAGGGTGTTAAAGTTTAAGAAAAGAATTCGAATTTTATTAATATCTTTTTTCATGTAATATTATTTTTATTTCCACCAGTGGCGTGCGTACGGGTACCAATTGCGATATTTTTAATGAAAAAACAGATACCCCACTGGTTTATCTCAAAATAAAAATTATAGCTGCAATCCTTATTCAATTTAAAAGAAAAAAGTACTCTTGGATTTTTTTCGTATGACGCAACATTTTCGAGTAAAAAAATAAAAATCGTCTAAATCAAATGTATTGAAAACCAACATAAAAATAACATATCATTACACGTTTACACATATTTAACAGATTTTACAGGTTTTTTTTTTTACAGAAACTGTTCAAAATGACTACCATCATTGTCAATACATAATTGGCATCTTCTGTTGATGCTATTAATTGCTGCCGATAGAATGTGATTGTTACGACGCAACTCATCACAAGCTTCTTGAATTTTTAAGACTAATTCTTCGCGGTTTCTGACCGGCACCCTATACACTTTTTCTTTTAGGTAGCCCCAAATAAAGAAATCAAGTGGGGTCAGGTCAGGCGACCTTGGGAGCCAAGATATAGGTCCCTCATGATTATTTTCGACTTCTCCAGGGAAACGGCCAGTCCATTGATTTCCGTAATGCTCTGTTATCCAGTTTCTCACATTCCGCCCGAAATGTGCTGGTGCTCCATCCATTTGAAACCAACCATTCGCACGTAAATGAAGTGGCACGTCATCCATTAAATCATTTAAATTATTCTGTAAAAACTCTAAAAATAATTATGCTGAGAGCCTAGCTGGTAAAAAGAATGGTCCGGGGAGATTATTGGATATTACTCCTATCCACACGTTCACACGGAATTGGTGTTGAAACTTTCTCGCTCGCACTTCGTATAGATTGTGTTGTGATTAAATATGAAAGTTGTGGTAATTCGTTATACCAGTTCTTGTAAATGAAGCTTCATCAGTCCAGCAAATCTTATGCAGGAAGTCTCCATCTACTTTAACTTTATTCAATAACCAATTGCAATATTTACGCCTTTTAACATAGACCTCAGGCAATAAATCTTGCACAGGCCTAAAATGATAAGCCTTTCTACCATCTTTATGAAGTGACCTAAGAATGGTTGACCTTGATATGTTAAGCATGACAGCACCTCTTCGTGAACTTAGGTTTGGATTTCGATCAAACGTTCTTAAAATACGCCTTTCATCGGTCAAATTGTTTCTTCTAGAGCGCTGTCTATTGTTGTTTATGTTAAAAGTAGTATTTAAACCTCGTTCTCGAAATGCCCGATGAACTTGAGAGAAAACTTCTCTCGTTGGATGACGTCTATTAGGGAATCTGCGTGTATATTAAATGAATGTCTGCGTATTCTTGGTGACTAAATAGCCGCGGCATTATTATTAACACTAAAAATAACACTTAAATGCAACACAATTTTGTTGTGACAAAATGATTGACATTTCTGTTTTGTAACCAAGTGTTTTGTTTTAATCAAAGCTAATGTGATAATTATACGCCTTTCCCTGAAAAACGTCAATCAAGCCCAGTTTTCTCTTAAGCTCAAAGAATTTCCAAAACATTTTTTAAATTCAAACCTAAGTTCACGTAATTATTGCTATTGGTCATTAAATAAATTTCAAGTAGATGGAGATTTAAAAAAGATTTTAGAACTTTATTTACAAGAATTGGTATAACCAATTTCAAATGGATGGTGCACTAGTGCATTTAGGGCAGAAAGTGAGAAACTGAATAACAAAGCATTATGGAAATCCATGGACTGGCCGTTTGATTCCAACTCAAGCCAGTTGATTCTTTTCTTGGGGCTACTTAAAAGAAAAAGTGTAAAGGGTTTTTGTTGTTTAATTGTGCCATAACAAATGTGCAGCCTGCAATCACATTCTATCGGCAGCAATTAATAGCATCACCAGAAGATGCCAATTATGTATTGAGAATGACGGTAGTCATTTTGAACAGTTTCTGTAAAAAAAAACCTGTAAAATCTGTTAAATATGTGTAAAACGTGTAATGATATGTTATTTTTTATGGTGGTTTTCAATACATTTGATTTAGACGATTTTTATTTTTTTACTCGAAAATGTTGCGTCATGCGAAAAAAAGCCAAGAGTACTTTTTTCTTTTAAATTGAATAAAGATTGCAGATATAATTTTTATTTTGAGATAAACCAGTGGCGTATCTGTTTTTTCATTAAAAATATCGCAATCGGTACCCGTACGCACGCCACTGGTGGAAATAAAAATAATATTATTACATGAAAAAATGAACCTAGATTACCTTTCTACACGTGCCAAATTTCATTTAAATATGTCAATTGGTTATAAGGATATTAATAAAATTCGAATTTTTTTCTTAAACTTTAACACCCTGTAACTTTGTAACGAAGCATTTTTCGCACATAGTTTATTAACCAAGCTCACATTATTTGTCAATTATCTATCGATTCTGAAATTTATGCTGGTAAAAGTTGGACCACTCTGTGTATATATACAGGGTGATTGATTAAGGCCGGCCACCGGCTGTATATGGGAAACTATTGGTCCTACAGGTTCGGGAAAAAAATTCTCATAATGAAAGTGGCCATGAAAATTTGATTAAAAATATTTTTATCTTCCGTAAATCTATCTCCGCAAGAGGGCGCAACTGATCATGAAATTTTTAAAATTGACTTTAAATGAAAAAATGCCTTATTAACCTGGATATATTTTTTATCTGTTTTAATCGTTAGTCCATTTCTTAAAACTTTTTCAATGATATTTTTCATTTCCTCCATAAATAAAGGGGTGGGAGCAGTTTTTGTTTTTAATTTGAAAAAATGCTGTATTTTCGGATCGCTTTAACGGATTTTCTTGAAATTGGGTTTTTTTAAAAGAGAATACCTTACAGATTTAATAAATGTTTTAGTGATTGCAAAAAGTTGGTTAATAAAGGTACAAAATGGCGATATGTTGAAACCTAACCTATTTTTTAATTTTTCTTGGAAATTTTAAATGGAACGATATACTTTTTTCCACGACATTATGACCAACGTTTAGTTAAAATAACACTGGTCAAAACCGCATCTCGATATCTCAAACCGTTTAGGAAATATTTAGATTTTCGTATTGTCCCCAAAGAAGGAGAATACATTTTCATTTACCCCCGTATTATTTCGAAACAAAACGTATATTTTCTTGCTGTTTTAGTAATTTGATATTATTTTACAAAAGCCGACCTCCCTTCACACTTTATCCAGGCTTAGGACTGGTCCAAATAGTACGTGAAATAATAATTGGAGCGTGTTTAAAGTCCAATGGGCCAAACAGCAATAACACAAAACTAAACGAAAAGCAATAAGGTATAACAATAACTACAACAAATTTGCCAGCGTTTATGAGGACAAAAAAGCAAAAATTAAAAATGTTCAAAATGTTTACCATCATTGTCGATGCACAAATTAAGTCTTTCTCTCGTAGATTGTACCGATGCTTCAATTTCGGCACCTGATAAATTTCTTATAGCCACACGAATTCTTTGTTTCATATCTTCTGGTGTTGTGGGGCGATTTTTGAAAACCACGTCTTTTATTCTACCCCATAGATAAAAATCTAAACAAGTTAGGTCTGGGGACCTTGGAGGCCACGTAAAAAGACTTCCCCTGCCAATCCATTTATCTGAAAACGCATCATCAAGATAATTTCGGACGTTCTGGGCAAAATGAGCTGGACATCCATCATGTTGGTACCACATGTTCATCCTCTCACCAATGGGCACCTCTTCTAATAAAAGCAGCAAATCGGTGTTCAGGAACTCTAGGTACCTTTCCCCGTTAAAATGACCATCGAAAAAAAATGGTCCAATAATTCGTCTGTTTAAAATACCGCACCACACATTTACACTCCACCTGTTCTGGTGATCGACCTCTCTTAACCAATGAGGGTTAGTTGCCGACCAATAATGCATGTTGTGCAAATTTACTTTCCCGTTGCTACTAAAAGTTGCTTCGTCGGTCCATAAAATTTTTGACAGGAACGTAGCATCTTCGGTGAGGAAACCTTTAAGCCAATGACAAAAATCCAATCTACGATCAAAATCTTGTTCGTTTAATGCTTAATGTAGCACAATATGGTAAGGGTGCATTTTATGTTTTTTTAATATTTTATAGACACAATAAAATGTTAGTCCTAAATCCCTTGAAATATCTCTAATACTTAAATGTGGATCTGTATGGATGTAAGCCAAAACATTTATAATGTTTACTTCAGATGCAGTAATAGGTTGTAGTCTATTTGGTGGCCGTAGGGGCTGAACTTGACCTGTCTCTCGTAAACGCTCTGCCAATCTTCTGAACACTCGTCTGGAATAATGACGTCTCTCCGGATATCTTGCGGCGTATTCCCTTGATGCAATAACAGCATTTTCATAACATTGAAAATAAGCAGCCAGCATATCAAATGCTTCTGCATTAGAATATGACATTATTGAATAATTTTAGATTAATTTTATGAACAATTTTAATAAGTAAACTTTCTGACAAAGAGAAAATAAACTGTAATAGATCTGTCATTAATTTAAGCATTTGTTTCTTATTTTTAATTTCATGACTAACATTGATAATCGTTATAGGGGAACTTTTGAGGATGAAAATATTAATGGGGCACCTAATTAAACTCTAATTAAATAATAGAGCCAATTTTGATTATTTAGATTGATAAAAAATCATACTTTTCGCCTAAGCAACAATTTATTCATTGCTTACATGCGCTAAAGATTGAGAGTTCCATACCCGTCGGGGCAAAACTTTTTTTAATTTTAATTTTAATTTTAATTAATTGTAATTCTTCCTAAGCCTGGATAAAGTGTGAAGGGTTTATGTAAAATATCAAATTACTAAAACAGCAAGAAAATATACGTTTTGTTTCGAAATAATAGGGGGGTAAATGAAAATGTATTCTCCTTCTTTGGGTACAATACGAAAATCTAAATATTTCCTAAACGGTTTGAGATATCGAGATGCGGTTTTGACCAGTGTTATTTTAACTAAACGTTGGCCAAAATGACGTGGAAAAAAGTATATCGTTCCATTTAAAATTTCCAAGAAAAATTAAAAAATAGGTTAGGTTTCAACATATCGCCATTTTGTACCTTTATTAACCAACTTTTTGCAATCACTAAAACATTTATTAAATCTGTAAGGTATTCTCTTTTAAAAAAACCCAATTTCAAGAAAATCCGTTAAAGCGATCCGAAAATACAGCATTTTTTCAAATTAAAAACAAAAACTGCTCCCGCCCCTTTATTTATGGAGGAAATGAAAAATATCATTGAAATAGTTTTAGGAAATGGACTAACGATTAAAACTGATAAAAAATATATCCAGTTTAATAAGGCATTTTTTCATTTAAAGTCAATTTTAAAAATTTCATGATCAGTTGCGCTCTCTTGCGGAGATTTCCGGAAGATAAAAATATTTTTAATCAAATTTTCATGTCCACTTTCATTATGAGAATTTTTTTCCCGAACCTGTAGGACCAATAGTTTCCCATATACTAGCCGGTGGCCGGCCTTAATCAATCACCCTGTTTCGGGAAAAAAATTCTCATAATGAAAGTGGCCATGAAAATTTCATTAAAAATATTTTTATCTTCCGTAAATCTCCGCAAGAGGGCGCAACTGATCATGAAATTTTTAAAATTGACTTTAAATGAAAAAATGTCTTATTAACCTGGATATATTTTTTATCAGTTTTAATCGTTAGTCCATTTCCTAAAACTTGTTCAGTAACATTTTTCATTTTCTCGATAAATAAAGGGGTGGGAGCAGTTTTTGTTTTTAATTTGAAAAAATGCTGTATTTTCGGATCGCTTTAACGGATTCTCTTGCAATTGGGTTTTTTAAAAGAGAATACCTTACAGATTTAATAAATGTTTTAAAGATTGCAAAAAGTTGGTTAATAAAGGTACAAAATGGTGATATGTTGAAACCTAACCTATTTTTTAATTTTTCTTAGAAATTTTAAATGGAACGATATACTTTTTTCCACGTCATTATGACCAACATTTAGTTAAAATAACACTGGTCAAAACTGCATCTCGATATCTCAAACCGTTTAGGAAATATTTAGATTTTCGTATTGTACCCAAAGAAGGAGAATACATTTTCATTTACCCCCGTATTATTTCGAAACAAAACGTAGATCTATTTGCTGTTTTAGTAATTTGATAGTATTGTACAAAAGCCGGCCTCCCTTCACACTTTATCCAGGCTTAGGACTGGTCCAAATAGTACGTGAAATAATAACTGGAGCGTGTTTAAAGGCCAATGGGCCAAACAGCAATAACACAAAACTAAACGAAAAGCAATAAGGTATAACAATAACTACAACAAATTTGCCGCCAGAGTTTATGAGGACAAAAAAGCAAAAATTAAAAATATTGAAAATGTTTACCATCATTGTCGATGCACAAATTAAGTCTTTCTCTCGTAGATTGTACCGATGCTTCAATTTCGGCACCTGATAAATTTCTTATAGCCACACGAATTCTTTGTATCATATCTTCTGGTGTTGTGGGGCGATTTTTGAAAACCACGTCTTTGTTGGCAACATGGCCAGCATGGTAAAGGTGTCTGTAACAGATCCCAATAAAGTATTGTGTAGGCACTGCAAAAAAGATGTAATGAATTATATAAAGTGTTCTAAGTGTGAGGAGTATTTCCATCCTAGTTGTTTATATTATGCCCAGTGTATTCATGAGACACAATGTGACTACTAATAACAGTAATAATTCCAATAATACACATTGGGAAACGGAAAACGGACTCTTACTTAGAGTAATCGAGGAAATGGAAAGTAAATATAGTATCCTTGTGGAAAATTGTAATTTACTAAAAGAAAAGGTTAATTTCCTGGAAGAGAAAATGGAAATCTTGAAAGGAGATGATAAACAGGATTTGGCAACGTTGGCTTTGAAGTCCTCTTTATGTTTTAAAGTGCGCAGACAACTCAACTTCCTGTATTAAGCAGGTTCACAAGCCGCTGATGGGTGGTGTTGGGACTGTGGGGCAAAAGCAAAAGCAGAAAGGCAAAGCTGCGGTCCGCTCTGGATCCAAAGTACCGGAGACAGAGACTGATCATCGTAAGAACACGAACACGGAGGCAAGTGACGGAGATCTTTCCCGGCCTAGCCCCCAACCTGTAATATCAGCTAGTTCGGTAAATTCTGCTATTAATGAAGTTCAGTCTAAGCTAAAACTGGATGAAATAATTAATCTGGCCGCTGGTGACAATGGACCGGCTGATGAAGATGGCTGGCACAAGATACCAGAAAGGAGAACAAGGCCTAAGCGGCGATTTGTACTGGGTGGAAACACTTCAAACCATATACAGACTGTTCCAAGGTTAGTTTCCTTATACGTGACTCGCTTGCACTGTGAAGTGAAACCGGAAGTTCTAGAAAATATGCTAAAGGTGCATTTCCCTGAGGTTAAGTGTGAGCAGCATAACTCTAGACGACCTGAGTTATACAGCTCGATGAAAGTGACTATAAAACAGGAGAACTTTAACAAAGGGTGGAAGAGGGAAATCTGGCCAGAGGGTGCTGTGGTGTCACGGTTTTTTGTAAAGAAAAGGATGTCATCACAAACACAAGGCTAGGTGAATCCTCTGATAGTATTAATTGCCCGACTGATGAAAACTCAGCTAATATAAACAATAAACTTATCCAAATAATTTATCAAAATGTTAGGGGGCTTAGAACTAAAACGGCCTCTATATACCAAAGTATTCTTGAAGAAAACTGGGACATTGTCTCAATTAGCGAAACTTGGTTGAATGATGCATTTTATGATGGCGAGATATGTTATAGTAGGTACATAGTCTTCAGAAATGATAAAGAGTATTTAAATTCTGGCGTAAATAGGGGAGGTGGCGTCCTAATTTGTGCTAAAAAAAAATATAAACCATATTTACTTGCCAAGAGTAACTCACCTGATTTTCAATGGGTGTGTGTAGGGGTTAGCATAGATAATACTAAATTTTTAATATGTTCTGTGTACATCTCTTGTTCATCAAATGTGTCTGTCTATGAAAATTTTATTGACTCTCTAAATATCCATAACTTGGTTAATTTTGAACACTTAGTCATACTTGGGGATTTCAACATCTCGGAAATGAGTGATCTGAATTATGTTCTAGCAAAGGGTTCGTTAAAAGCCCAATTAATAAACACGTTAGTAAGCGAATATGATCTCTATTCAATTAACAGCATACATAATCACTTAGGAAATACTCTAGACCTTGTTTTGACAAACATAACTGAGGCCGGGGTCAGGGATGGTACTGAGAGGGCCATGGTGGGTATCGATAACTACCATCTTCCCTTAATTATATCATTTAGAATGAAAGGGAAGCCTTCCAAATATAACACGCGATCTTCTATAAATTTTGACTATGACTTTAAAAATGGGGACTTTCATCTCATGTACCAGTTATTTCTCAATCAAAGCTGGTCTGAACTTCTTCCATCTCAAAATGTAAATGCAAGTTTACAATGTTTTTACAAAATTGTTGATAGTATATTCTTACAATGTCTTCCTAGGAAGAAAATATCTAATCTCAACAAAAAATATCCAAAGTGGTTCTCTAAGACACTTATTCATAAGTTGAGTATGAAAAAACACTACTTTAAAATGTCAAAAAAGTCCTCCTGTCAGGAAAATTCTTACCGAGAAAAATATCGTGCCTTGCGGTCTGAGACTAAATCCTTGATTAGACAGTGTCGTACTAGTTTTTTAAAAGATGCTGAATGTAGCATTTCTCAGAATCCAAACCAGTTTTGGAGTTTCATTCGAGCCAAAAGACAAAATAGTGGTGTTGGTTCTAATTTTACTTATGATATCTCAAATGCTTTTGCTAAGTTCTTTCAGGACATCTATGCAAATGGTAATACACTTTCGGGTTTTAATCAATCTTGCATTGACTATAACTTAAATATGCTATTAATCAATAACGTTAAGGCAGAAGAGGTGCGGGAAGCAATTAAATCCCTGAAACCCAGAGCGTCAACAGGGGAAGATGGAATTCCTCCTTATTTCTTTAAAGCATTTTGTGATATATTAGTAAATCCTATTACAATTTTAATAAACAAATCGCTAAGAGAGAATTGTTTCCCTGATGATTTAAAAATAGGTCGCGTTTCACCCATTCATAAGAGTGGTAATACGAGGCTTATTGAGAAATATAGACCGGTGACTTGCCTGCACTTTCTAAAATATTTGAGAGGGTATTACATACAAAGATAAATCAACATATAAAGTCGGTGATGATACCTAATCAACATGGATTTTTAGGGAAAAAATCCACAGTTACCAATCTTACGATTTTTACTGAGTTTGTTGCCTATCATCTTGGCTCTGGTTGTCAGATAGATGCCATTTACACTGACATGGCAAAAGCATTTGATAGGGTCAACCATTCAGTTTTGATAAAAAAGTTGGAATATTTTTCTTTCCACCCTAATCTAATACAATATTTAAAATCGTACTTATCAAATAGAATTCAATATGTTAAATTCAATCACAGCGTTTCAAATCAGTTCATTGCTACATCGGGGGTGCCTCAAGGTTCCATCGTTGGACCGCTCCTCTTTGTGATGTTTGTTAATGATATTTCTGGATATATTAAAAACTCGGAATTCCTATTGTATGCAGATGACCTAAAAATTTATAGAATTATCCAGGGTGAAGCGGACTGCAAAAAACTCCAGATGGATATTGACGCGTTGATAACTTTCTGTAATGACAATTACTTAAAGCTTAATATTGTCAAATGCAAGAGCTTAACATTTAACCGATCTAGGTCATCTGTCGTGTACGGTTATAATATTGACAGTGTTGAGCTTACTAGAGTTAATGAGATGGTGGACCTGGGTGTGCTATTTACTGAAAACTTTGTGTTCACTGACCACGTTAGGGGGCTTTGCAATCAAGGTATGAGAAGACTAGGATTTGTGCTTAGGTGTTGTAAAGATTTTGGTAACTTGAATATGCATGTTTTATTATTCAATGCGTTTGTTAGATCTAAGTTAGAGTATGCTTCTGTGGTTTGGAATACTAAAACCCTATCCCACTCTGAAATGATTGAATGAATACAAAAAAAATTTTTAAGATCTGTCTATTATAAACGCTATGGGGTTTATCCTCTTTTTCCAAACCATGTATCATACAATGATCAACTTAGTGAGTTTGGTGTTGTTAGATTAGATAAGCGCAGGGAATTCTGTGATATAATTTTTGTTGTTAATAATATCAATAATAATTTAGTGGTCGGAGATTTATTACAATATATATTCTACAATGTACCTGATCCTAGGCTAAGAAGAAGAGATAGTGTCTTTAAGGTATCACACTACCCTTCTCCTCTTAATAGGTGTTTGGAACTAATCAATAGATTTGTAAAAGATAATCCTAGCTTTGATGTTTTCAATTATAATAGAAACCAGTTTTTAAAAATGTTTTATTGTTGTTGATAATATGTGTACATTGCAATACTGTATCTATTTATGTATGTTTCTTTTTTCTTGTTATTTTTTGTGTTTTTTGTGTTTTTTAACTGATTATAGTATGTTTATATATACCTGCTGCTACCTACTAGTTTGGTTTAGGTTAAGTTTTTCTGCACTGTGTGTTAAATTTGGATGTACTTCTGTATAACTTGCAGTATAAATAAAGTTATTTTCTTTTCTTCTTTTTCTTTTCTTTTATTCTGCCCCATAGATAAAAATCTAAACAAGTGAGGTCTGGGGACCTTGGAGGCCACGGAAAAAGACTTCCCCTGCCAATCCATTTATCTGGAAACGCATCTTCAAGATAATTTCGGATATTCTGGGCAAAATGAGCTGGACATCCATCATGTTGGTACCACATGTTCATCCTCTCAGCAATGGGTACCTCTTCTAATAAAAGCAGCAAATCGGTGTTCAGGAACTCTAGGTACCTTTCCCCGTTAAGATGACCAACGAAAAAAAAATGGTCCAATAATTTGTCTGTTTAAAATACCGCACCACACATTTACACTCCACCTGTTCTGGTGATCGACCTCTCTTAACCAATGAGGGTTAGTTGCCGACCAATAATGCATGTTGTGCAAATTTACTTTCCCGTTGCTACGAAAAGTTGCTTCGTCGGTCTATAAAATTTTTGACAGAAACGTAGCATCTTTGGTGAGGAAACCTTTAAGCCAATGAGAAAATTCAATCTACGATCAAAATCTTGTTCGTTTAATGCTTGATGTGGCACAATATGGTAAGGGTGCATTTTATGTTTTTTTAATAATTTATAGAAACAATAAAATGTTAGTCCTAAATCCCTTGAAATATCTCTAATACTTAAATGTGGATCTGTATGGATGTAAGCCAAAACATTTACAATGTTTACTTCAGATTCAGTAATAGGTTGTAGTCTATTTGGTGGCTGTAGGGGCTGAACTTGACCTGTCTCTCGTAAACGCTCTGCCAATCTTCTGAACACTCGTCTGGAATAATGACGTCTCTACGGATATCTTGCGGCGTATTCCCTTGACCCAATAATAGCATTTTCATAACATTAAAAATAAGCAGCCAGCATATCAAATGCTTCTGCATTAGAATATGACATTATTGAATAATTTTAGATAAATTTTATGAACAATTTTAATACGTAAACTTTCTGACAAAGAGAAAATAAACTGTAATAGACCTGTCATTAATTTAAGCATTTGTTTCTTATTTTGAATTTCATGACTAAAATTGATCATCGTTATAGGGGATCTTTTGAGGATGAAAATATTAATGAGGCACCTAATTAAATTCGAATTAAATAATAGAGTCAATTTTAATTATTTAGATTGATAAAAAATCATACTTTTCGCTTAAGCAACAATTTATTCATTGCTTGCATGCGCTAAAGGTTGAGAGTTCGATACGCGTCGGAGCAATACTTTTTTTAATTTTAATTAATTGTAAATCTTCCTAAGCTTGGATAAAGTGTAGGGTTTATGTAAAATATCAAATTACTAAAACAGCAAGTAAATATACGTTTTGTTTCGAAATGATACGGGGGTAAATGAAAATGTATTCTTCTTTGGGTACAATACGAAAATCTAAATATTTCCTAAACGGTTTCAGATATCGAGATGCGGTTTTGACCAGTGTTATTTTAACTAAATGTTGGTTATAATGACGTGGAAAAAAGTATATTGTTCCATTTAAAATTTCTAAGAAAAATTAAAAAATAGGTTAGGTTTCAACATATCACCATTTTGTACCTTTATTAACCAACTGTTTGCAATCACTAGGTTAGGTTAGGTTAGGTTCAAAAGTGAGTGGGCCGAAAACCAGACCCTCCACCGCGACCATGTGGTCTATTGTGGCTCACACCTACTTATATTTCACCCAACAGGTCCAGCTTCTTAATGTAGCTGATCACCTTATTGGGTGAGAATTTGTTCAGATCCTCTGGCAGAAGTTGTCCTTTGCCAAATAATGAGTATCTGATCCTTTCTCCAGCGGGGCAGGTGCACAATATGTGTTCTGCCGTTTCATCATCTTCTAAGCATAGGCGGCACTCAGCATCTTCTGCTAGGCCGAATTTGCACATATGATATTTTAAACGGCAGTGGCCCGTATATAGGCCAATTAGAGTTCGTAGGTGAAACCTGCTTAACTCTAGAAGTTTTTTAGTTCTTGTTTTTGAAGGGTTTATTATAAACGCCTTCGAATGAACTAATCGTGGTAGTTCCTGCCAGTACTGGAGGATTTGCTCCTCAGCCCGGGTCAAGAGCGTTGCTTTGGCAGTACTCGAGGATATGCCAAGCACCGGTTCTGGTCCGACAAATTCAGAAGCAGCACCCTCCCTAGCTAGACAGTCGGCTGCCTCATTCCCCTCATGGCCAGAATGGCCTGGGACCCAGACCAGAGTTATTCTATTTTTTCTGCTCAATTGAGCAAGTGCCTGCTGGCAGCTCCATACCGTTTTTGAGTTGCAACGGTAGGAACCAAGAGCTTTAAGAGCTGCTTGGCTGTCTGAGAAGATTTTTATCGATTTGCGTGTAAGTTGCCTTTGTTCCAGCCTCTGTACACACAATTCGATGGCATAAATTTCTGCCTGAAATATAGTTGCATAACTGCCAAGGGATGAAGATATTTTCACCGTTGGGTTGCAACTATATACTCCGGCTCCAACTCCCATGGGTGTTTTGGATCCGTCTGTAAACCAACAACTATCTGCCCTTAATAGGTCAGCCTTATTCCGATCCCACTCATCTCTTCCTGGGAAGAGAATGTGAAAGGGCAGTTCAAGGTTGGTCTTTGCAGGCATGACATCTGAAATCATCTCCAGGATACTGTGACTTTCCATGTCATCCAGCAGCCTATTGCGCTCCATGGTGTCAGACTGCGGCATGTTAAAAGCTGCCTGCTTTAGTCTGTATGTTGCCCATCTGGCCTCTCTCTCCAAATATATATGAAGAGGAGGTAGGTCCAGTAGGATTTCCAGAGCTGCTGACGGTGTGGAGCTAATTGCTCCAGTTATGGCCAGGCAGGCTTGTCTCTGTAAACCAGAGAGTTTGAGTTTGGTCCTTTGTTGTAGTCCTTTGGACCACCAAACTATGGAGCCGTATGCGATCATGGGTCGTATGACCGTCACATACAGCCAATATATTTGTTTGGGTCCAGTGCCCCAAGATTTCCCACAAATTCTTCGACAAGTCCATAAGGACAGTCGTGCCTTGTGGATCATTTTTTCCAGATGGGAGTTCCAATTAAGCGACTTATCCAGTACTACACCCAGATACTTCGCTTCCTCCGCAAATGGAATTATTTCACCAAGTAAGGAGGGAGGTCTTAAGTTGTCCAGCTTCCTTTTCTTGGTAAACGGTACAATTACCGTTTTGTGAGGGTTTACAGACATCTGCTCCCTCTTACACCAACTCAGTACTGTCTCTAGTACCTCTTGGAGGGTGAGGGAAATTCCCTCTTCAGAGTTTCCTCTGATTAAAATGACTAGATCGTCCGCATATGCTTGAACCTCAACCTCCCACACAGAAAGTATGGCCAGCAGGTCATCCACAAGCAGTGACCAAAGTAGAGGGGAAAGAACCCCCCCTTGTGGACACCCTCTTGCGGCCCTAAATCTGACCGTTTCTTCCTGAAGGGACGTCGTTATAGTTCTATTTTCTAACATAGCCCGAATCCAGCCACTTATGGTTGGGTCGACTCCCCTAGCAGTGACAGCTGTATATAGGGAGTCAGGCAGTGCATTGTTAAACACTCCCTCAATGTCAAGAAAGGCCGCCACTGCAATTTGCCTACTCTGCAGAGATTGGGTGATTTTAGCGACTAAGTTGTTGAGGGCTAGTTCTGTTGACTTGCCGGTTTGATAGGCATACTGGTGGGTATTAAGAGGATGAATGCTTAACACACTCGTCCTAATGTGTCCGTCCAGTACCTTTTCCAGACTTTTCAACAGAAATGATGTCAGGCTAATGGGTCTGAGCGATTTGGGGCATAGGTCTATTCGACCTATTTTAGGTATGTATACCACCCTCACTGCGGACCAACTGGATGGTATATAGCTCCATGCCAGACTAGCTCTGAATAGTCTAATAAGAAACGGTATGATGATTTCCAGTCCGTTTTGGAGCAGAGCCGGAAACACACCATCCTCACCGGGTGATTTGAATGGCTGAAAAGATTTGATAGCCCACTCAATAGCTGGTCTTGTGATAACCTTCCTGGCCACCATCCAGTCATTTTGGTTAGGTCGTTTAAATCGGCCTTCTGGTAGTGGTAGTTGCTGGTTATCCAAAATCGAACTACCTGGGAAGTGGTTTTGTAACAAAAGCTCCAAGGTTTCCCTTCCAGAGTTCGTGAAGGTTCCATCAGGTCGTTTTATCGACCCAAATTCCCTTGCCGGATCTCTAGAAAGGATCTTGTGGATTCTCGTACTGCTAGGTAAATCAGATATACTCTCGCAGAACTTCCTCCAAGATTCCCTTTTTGCCCTTCTTATTTCTTTATTATAGTCTGTTAATGCAGATCTATATGGAGCCCAGGCGCCCGAAACTTTAGCTCGATTAAAGAGGCGTCGAACTTCTTTCCTCATTTTTTCCAGTTTTTTGTTCCACCAAGATGTGCCTCTATTATCTTTTTTGGTCTTAAGTGGACAGTTTTCGTGATAAGCTGCTATAAGAGCGTTCCGAATTTGTTCCGTCGCAATCTCTATCTCGTCACGATTATTTATAGTGGTCAGGGTACCTTGAAGTCGTGACTGGACCGATCGTTTGTACTCGCCCCAGTCTGTGCTTCTCGGGTCCCTATATTTCACCATGGGCCTAGGCCCCGTTTCTATATTAAATAGAATGTGTTTATGGTCTGAACATGATGGTTCAGAAGATACCTTCCAGTCAGTTATCTTATTGCTCAAAAGATTTGAGCTGATGGTGAGATCTAGTACCTCTCTCCTATTTCTAGTGATAAAGGTTGGTTCTGAACCAATGTTGTTTACCATTAGCCCTTCACCTAGTATATAATCAAATAGTGACTCACCTCTTTGGTTAATGCCTGTGCTGCCCCAAGCCGTGTGGTGGGAATTCGCATCACATCCGATGACCAGGTGGACATTGTTTCTCCTACTGAAGGCGACTAAATCCCGCACTGCAGATGGAGGAGGTTGACCAGCATCCCTATCGCCCGGAAAGTAGGCCGAGCAGAGGATTATATTCCCCCTGCTCTCCCCCATTGCAATCACTAAAACATTTATTAAATCTTAAGGTATTCTCTTTTAAAAAAACCCAATTGCAGGAAAATCCGTTAAAGCGATCCGAAAATACAGCATTTTTTCAAATTAAAAACGAAAACTGCTCCCACTCCTTTATTTATCGAGGAAATGAAAAATGTTACTGAACAAGTTTTAGGAAATGGACTAACGATTAAAACTGATAAAAAATATATCCAGGTTAATAAGGCATTTTTTCATTTAAAGTCAATTTTAAAAATTTCATGATCAGTTGCGCCCTCTTGCGGAGATTTACGGAAGATAAAAATATTTTTAATCAAATTTTTATATAGGCCAATTTTAGAGTAGACGACAGAGGAACAACGGTAATGAAAATGTGGAAAGGAACTTGAAAGTTATACCTTCCGAGACATCGGTCTGACGCCTCAGCAGCAATATAGCTGTTACCAGTACTAAAATGGGTTTAAAAAAAATCCCCAAAAGAAAAATATATAGAAAACTTAATACACATGGCTAGTAGTGTGTCCTAAAACTACAGCGCTTGTAAAAAAAACAGGCACTAAAATGCTTGACAACAGGTTGCCTAATCCACTGTTGTACTTGCAAAAACCAAAAATATGGAGATAAAAATGCTGTACCTACAACATTCTCCCAGTTGTGGTACTTGCAATCAAGATACTATTAACTTTATATAAGGTTACCAGTTATAACTGTATATGGACTATATAGAATAAGGAATTAAAAGATAGATCCATTCTCTGAGTTAGACTCGAAAACTAACTAGAACAATAACCACCCTTCAAGTGAACCTCACTAATTAATATGCTAAGAAACTCTCAGCCAAATTTATATAACTAGCAATTACACAAGTAGGAGGTATGCCTGAAACCACGAATCTCAAAGAAGCCGACTGGTACTAGTCTAGTCCTATGGTAAACCTTAAATTTTACTAAATATTGAATGTCTCATATTAAAGTAACTCATAAAAGATACACGAATAATTGGTAACGACTCGACTAGGAAATATTGAATTCACATAAACGAAATATCAGATAAACAATCATAGAAAGATAAAGAGAAACAGGCAAATAATATAAGATCACAATCGCAAGATAACAATCACATCGCAGACCTAGTCTGTATATGACTGAGGGACTTATGAACATCGTAAACCATCAGATCTGAATAATCGCACCGGCAGACCTAGTCTTGGGATACGAGAATTTTAATCTAATTGTGTAACACAGAAGGTTAAAATAAACCCGGAAAAAGGACATCACACAAGAAATATTGCGACGATCTTTGTGTCAAATTTAATGGATACTGGGTGACCAAATAACTAACGTACGACAATGTATTGATTATTTAGTTAAGATAACCAAAAATCCGATAATAAAATATTTTGAGGGTTAAGATAATACGATAATAAAGATAAGATATACCCAAAAAATATGTACTAAATAATACAATTACCCTATATCTCCATTCATTGCTCAGACGCTTACCCAGTCCAAAAAATACTTAAAGTAAAGTAACGTAAAGTAACCCACCCATTTAACATCCTGAGTGTCTTAGATCAAAGAAAAGAAGAGAAGACGATACAGGAAAGGTAGCGACACTCACCTAATTTTTTTATAAAATTAGGCCAAATTAAGATAACTAACGATAAGGTACGGTAATATTTGACAATATACTAAATCACTACAAAATACTAACTAATAATTAGTAATAAAAATTCCATAAAACACCAGAATACAATAATAGTAGACTTAAACATAAGACACAATAAAAGTAGAAGGAAACAGAAGAAACTAAGAACTAAACAGCTGACGATGTTACTGGTCATACTATCTGTACTTAAAAAAAAATAAAAAAATGGGAATGTCTAATTAACGACTAGATGCAATATCCATCAACAATCATTGTATGAACAGATAAAAAACAAGATAAAGATAATATTCAGACCCCAGATTATGATACGATACCACCCACTACTTACATATCTCAGACAATCACCAAATCCTTTAATTCACCAATTAGAAATGGGAGTGCCTAAATAAAGACTAGATGCAATATCTATTATAAGATACCACCTACTACTAACATATCGCAGACACTCTGACCCATCTCTTTAAATTCAACTTAAATGTACAATAAAATGAGGAAAATATACAGATAGCTAAAATAGATATAGTTATAGTTTCCACCCTATAGCCTTTGCATTGCTAGAAAAAAAAACAGAAAAAAAAAGAAACAGAACCATATGGTAAACAGAAGACACATAAAACAGATACAGTTCCTAATATTCAAATATAACTAATATACACCCTGTATATTACGAATATTTAAAACACAATACTATTTATAACTCGGTCACTCAATTTAATTAGCCTAGGAATTTCTGTTATAATTTATTCTTGGGTTTCTCGGAAGAAACAAAATAATTTACCACATCCAAAACATAGGCAAGATAAGATAAGATAAGATAAGATAAGATAAGATAAATATAAAACGTTTTTTTTATTGCACAAAATCCGTTCTATAAAATACTTGAACCGATAAATATCACATCAAATCATACATCAAACCATGGTCATCAACCCATCAAATATACAAAAAGTAGATACAGAAAAACTACTACCAAAAAGTTTTCACTACCCAGGTATACAATAAATAAGTCCTGTTTTTCATGTGAATAAAGAAATTCCTAGTTTAATGTTTTACAAATATTAAATAGCAAATAAAATAATCCTAAAATTGGTTCTAAAAATCTTTTCACTAAAAGTTTTCAATCGATATATTATAAAAAATTAAAAGATACACAAATTTTGAAAATATTTGAATTTTGGTCAGAAGGAAAGAGATTAATTTATTTCGTTATCAGAAACTAATTTGTCAACTATCAAAACCTCTACTTGCTTGCACGAGTTCTACACGTTGAAATTGCCAATTTTGTTGCAAACGTTGTGCGCCAATTTGTTCCACGGGCCCCACGTTAGGATTGTCAATTTGTGCAATGAACTTTAGATAAGCTAGGGATGTGCAATTCCACTAGCTTAAGTTCATTGACATTACTCCGGTAGCTCAGGGAGATTTATGATACTAGGGCGTAGTATTCGTAGGACTGCTTTGAGTGTTGACAAGTTATTTGGGCACCAGGATAATTTTTAGATAAAAGATAAAAGAAAACTATACAGGGTTATTCAGAACCTATCCATAATAAAATTTGGGGATGTTCAACATACATGTAGAAATGGGGTAGTGCAAAAAAAAATTTTTTTGGCGGGGTCTGAAAACTATTTAAAAATTTTTCATTGCACGCCGCTGGATACTGGTCCACTGTAATGGAGTAACCTTGGGACTGACAATGCAAACTAGCTAGCACGAAAAAAACCGGCGCACCCGGCGCAAAAAAGATTTGCAGCGTTTTTACTTTAAAATAAACTTAAAGATAGATAGGCGTTCCAGGTACAAAAAACTTGTTTACTGTTTTTTGCCAGAATGTGGTATATCCGATGTCGTTGAAGTACAGTTGCCCATCTACGTAGTCCTTTATAATGGTATAACTTTAAACATTGTTTACGGGAAATCCTAAGCCTTTTATTATAAATTTTTTTGGTGATATCGATTTCTTATTTAAGGATGCACATATCCTCAAAGTTTTAGAGATGAGTTCTGAATAACCCTGTATAAAAGTTAGTTGAATACAATATAATCTATAAGCAAAGATAATTACACTGATTAATTGGAAGTTAAACTATGGAACTATTAAACAATAATAATTTAAAATTGAGATAATATTGACTAACAAAATTGAAAAAAAATATGGTAAAATGAAATTTAACCTGGGAATTTAAACTTTACATAAATTTTATGAGGTTCGGTGACACTCTTACAATCTCGTTCCTTCTATGATGTCGGTACTCTCACCCTTAACCTGTTGCTGCTGGTTGGATCCTGGTGGACTTGCCGTGGCCAAGTGGGGAAGCTAGAGCTCTAGTCCAGATGACGGTCACGTACTGCTAAGTCCGTGACCGTCTTAAATGGACAACAATTTGAGCATTTGATTTAATTGTAATATTGTAAGTAACCTAATTTTTGATATTTTGTTTCAATAAATTGCATTGCATTTATATCGAAAAATTTCTTCTGTAACCCTATAAAGGTTTTTTTCTGTAAAGTTTTAGTCAAAGATACGTAAAAAAATGTGTTTTTCATGAATTCCGAATAAAAAATTGGGGTTGCCATTTAAAAAAAATATTTTTTTTGCACCTCAGTGATACGTCACTGTACAAATAAATCAATACCTCAAAAATACAGAAAAGTAGAATCAAAAATTGACGTGTCTGAGCGTTTTTGCAAAAAAACAATATTTTGAAAGTTATTTGGGGCGTTCCAGAGTTTTGAACCACACTGTATATGAAATATAATTACTTAATAATAACAACAAATCGCTATGATCGTATTTCTGTACTAATAATGGTAATCTCAAACAATAATGAAAGTGATTAAATTATATATATCAATACCTCAAAAATACAGAAAAGTAGAATAAAAAATTGACGTGTCTGAGCGTTTTTGCAAAAAAACAATATTTTGAAAGTTATTTGGGGCGTTCCAGAGTTTTGAACCGCACTGTATATGAAATATAATTACTTAATAATAACAACAAATCGCTATGATCGTATTTCTGTACTAATAATGATAATCTCAAACAATAATGAAAGTGAATAAATTATATATATCAATACCTCAAAAATACAGAAAAGTAGAATAAAAAATTGACGTGTCTGAGCATTTTTGCAAAAAAACAATATTTTGAAAGTTATTTGGGGCGTTCCAGAGTTTTGAACCACACTGTATATGAAATATAATTACTTAATACTAACAACAAATCGCTATGATCGTATTTCTGTACTAATAATGATAATCTCAAACAATAATGAAAGTGAATAAATTATATATATCAATACCTCAAAAATACAGAAAAGTAGAATAAAAAATTGACGTGTCTGAGCGTTTTTGCAAAAAAACAATATTTTGAAAGTTATTTGGGGCGTTTCAGAGTTTTGAACCACACTGTATATGAAATATAATTACTTAATAATAACAACAAATCGCTATGATCGTATTTCTGTACTAATAATGATAATCTCAAACAATAATGAAAGTGAATAAATTATATATATCAAATAGGTAAATTAACCCACATGTGCCTATAGTAGAAGCCTGGAAACGTCTATCTTTCCTTCCTAATTCACACCGGCGTGTTCGCTTGATTTTGGAGGGCTACCGTTTACTAGCCAATCAGCGCATTCCAGCGTATTAGATGAAAATTAAGAATTTAAGCCACCAGCGATTAGGTTGGGTGTTTTACGGGGTGCATAATAGTCAACCTCATGGAACGACTTAAAAAGTACGTTACAAGTTATATCGATTTATTAACACATTTACATAGCAAATAAGTTTAAATTAAAATCTGGTAAATTATTATCTAGTTGCGGCCTTTCCTCTCCTCTAATCATCTCTTCAGCTACTTGTAGCAACATTTCCAAATTGATGTTTCGATCCTGATCTGGTGGAGAAAGGCGATGATGTCCCCAGGCTAATGTATTTACATCGCCCCGTATGACATACCTCTTATCGTCAGCTGATAATAATGCTACTTTATTCTTCAGTTCAGTGTGGATGGTGTGCAAAGTTGATGTAAATATATGATGTAAGTCTATTTGATGCTTAACAACACTTGTGGATACTCCTTTTGCCTTTTTCATTACGTCACCTGCTTTTACACAATACGCCTTGGCACCTGTTCCATAAAAGCTTTCGATGGATCGCCCAGCGTACTCATCTTTCCTACGACTGATTTTGTTTTAAGCATATTTTGGATGTTATCTGGTTTATAATTTGAAATATCGAAATACTGAGGATTTTTCTTGATGTCCTCATACGAGTTTTCGGTGAAAAGCTCCAAAATTAGGGAGCCAGTGTCCGTGTATAAAACAGTTGCTTTATCACCATACATAGGTTTTATATAACCATAATGGAATTAGTAGATGATGGTCTTGAAAATATCCAAATTGAAAAACCAACGTATAGCGGTTTGTCATACACTACTTTTGTCTTATCCAAATGAACTGCTACTAAATTCTCATCAAATATGGAACAGTATTTAAAATGTGGTAGATTTATTTTCTATTTACCTATATTTTGTCTCTCATCGACATTTTCCATTGTTTTTCCAACAATTGAATTTACCATGAGCTTGAACAAATCCTCAAATTCGTTCCTAGCAGAATTTCGGAGATTTGTGTTTAAGTCTAGATATGACCCCAGCTACGTCGATGGTGCAAAATCTAATATTTTGTGGATTTTCGTCAATTTTAGTCCATATTTCAAACACTGTTTTAAATTTCTATAGTAAATAATATAGCTGTTCTTATTATGTAAATTCAGAATTAATTTAGGGTATTTAGAATCTGGTGGTATCAAATTTTCTGGACAGAATGGTTGTGGTCGTTATGCAAACTTGTTACATATTCCAAATCCACCTGCAAGATTCCTTTAGGTGAGTTGTCGTCGATGGTAGAGAAATCAAATGTGTCAATTTCTCCTTTTTCGAGCCACCGGAAGCCTCCAGTGGGAAGACATTCCTTCATCGCTCCACCATACAGGTTTGTTGCATCCAGGTACATGAATATGTGAAGTTGGCTTAGTAGGATCATAATTTGGTAAACATTTATTTTTGGCAATAGACTTCCTTTTACAACACTGAGACACACCTCCTCTAATTCCTTTGCGGAAAAAATGTAGAGAATCGACATCTGTTAAAAGTCGAGCTCGATGTTTGTGTAACGTAGCATCGCATCCCAGCTTAGCGACGGAGCTGTTAAATAATGGACGGGATCTAATTTATATTGCTCCAAACACACTTTTCCAAAGTTTTCAAACACATCAGCTAACAACAACACATCTGATTTTAAATATACATAAGCGTACCCTCCCAAAGTTTTACAGTTGAAGGTATCCCACACTTTATTTTCTCGTTCATAGTTTTCATCAGAAATGGATTCCAGGGTTAAATCATTGTAAAATTTTTTTCTTGGTGGTAGTTGTTTCCCTTCCAGCTTTTCAAGTTTGTCCACATAGTTATATGGAAAAACACCTTTTCGTCTGATTAACTTAAACTCGTTATCATCTGAAAAGCATTTTCTTCTTTCGATGCACTGGTGATGTTCTAAGTTTTTACTCAGATTATCGAGGGACTTGGCTAAAAAGCGAAACGAGTCAACAAACTTTAGCTTCAAATATGTATCTGGTACTTTTAGATCTGAAGATTTTTCAACCAGAAGTGATTTGGAGAATGAGATGTATTTCTCCTTGGTTTGCGCTATCACAGAAACACTTTTCTTTTTAGATTTTAACTTCGACAGAAAGAGGTGTCCATCATAATTACTAAGACAGTGCAAGAAAACTGGTATAAACTTTGACACTTTGTAGTTTAAATTGCATACAGAGTGGGCAGCATCTCGAAAGTGTCATGTTAAGTGGCAGTGATCACGAACCTGTACATTTTGAAAGGAAGTGTTGAAAGGTTTTGTGCAGATATGGCAGTAAATAGCATTTCTGTAAGAGGTTTTTTCTGGATCAGAAAGCGGCAGCATGTCTGTAACATTTTTGAGGTGGTTGTTATACAAGTCCAAAGTTATTTTGTCCAATTTTTCAATAAATATTTGTGCAGCATTTGGGCCTCGATATGATACGAATCTCGAGAACTTATCATCAAAATTACACTTTACGTAGAAAGCGAAAGAGTATGGTTCATGTTCGCAGGTTGTCACTGTAAATGATTTATCATCACTAGGTTCATTATGATGAATTGATTTTAGTAAACTCTCGAAATCTGCATACATTACGAATGGAACCGATAATTGTCTTTCAAAATTGACAAACTTAAGTATATTTTCAGGAATAGTTTCACCATACTTACTGATCTTCAACTGGGTGGTTGGTATTTTTGTACATATACAGGGTTATTCAGAACTTATCCATAATAAAATTTGGGGCGCGCCAAAAAAATTTTTTTGCACTACCACATTTGTACATGCATGTTGAAGCATGTACAAATGTGGTAGTGCAAAAAAAATTTTTTGGCGCGTTCTGAAAACTATTTAAAAATTTTTAATTGCACGCCGCTGGATACTGGTCCACTGTAATGGAGTGACTTTGGAACTGACAATGCAAACTGGCGATGTCACATATAGCACGAAAAAAACTTCGGAAGTTCTGAGAGTATACCGACACCCGGCGCAAAAAAGATTTGCAGCGTTTTTACTTTAAAATAAACTGAAAGATAGATAGATGTGACCAAAGTGACGTGTCTTTAAAATGATTAAAATTTTGTTACACTAATTTTGAAGAATTGCGCTACTTGATTACTAGGTATTAGAAACATGAAATTTATAAAAAATTTGCACATACCTTGTTACAAAACCTGTTCGAAATTTTGTCCCTCGACTTGTACACACTTTTGGGCACGCCTTATCCAATTTTGCCGCACTAAACCGAATGTTCCTCCTGGTTGCTGATCTTGTAAACGCAAATTATTAAGTAAATTGGGGATTTTCAGCATTTTGCTGCAACAACCACTCACAAAACCTAACTGGTAATTGATAATCCACTGGTAACAGTGCTTGAACACGTTGGATATGATACGGATAAAACTGAGCTTCATGTAGTAAGCGCCATACCGTTGATTGGGATACCCCAGGCACCTGCCTAGCGATCTGACTTGTACTTATTCGCGGATTTTCACGGACCAGATTCAACACTTGGTCTTCAGTTGCTAAAATACGTTGTGATCATCCCGGGCCACCATCTCGTCCACGATTTGCACGTTAATTACCAGTATCAAGGCCACGTTGTACCTCTGCCGTAAAAGTTGCATAATTTGGCGTGTGTCGATTGGGAAATAGATCTGCATACAACCGCGAAGCTGCCACTGCATTTTGTCCAACTTCACCATAAATAAGAATCAAGTTCATTAACTCAGCATTACTGTACACATGAGCCATTTTGAAAATTTTAAAGTTTAACACTCCTACAATAAATAAAACAACAAACAACAGTACTGACTTCTTTACCACCGGCACTGAGAGGGCGACACAGATAGACAATAGAGATATTATCCCCACTCCAACTCTATTCGCTCGGTCTTGACCAGGCGTTCCAGATACAAAAACATGTTTACTTTTTTTGTAGGAATGTGGTATATCAGATGTCGTTGAAGTACAGTTGCCCATCTACGTAGTCCTTTATAATGGTATAACTTTTAACATTGTTTACAGGAAATCCAAAGACTTCTATTATACATTTTTTTGGTGATATCGATTTCTCATTTAAGGATGCACATATCCTCAAAGTTTTAGAGATAAGTTCTGAATAGCCCTGTATGATTGCAGTCATTTTTCTCATGTTGGTTTAGCTATTCAACCTTTCTTAAAGGCCTGTAGACATCCATCGCAAATATGTATTCTAGCATCATGTTTAGATTTTTGTTTCGAAACTAATCTTGACATATCTGTTATGAGGCAGTAGTCATTGTTACCAGAATTGTCAGATACTAGCAACAAATTAACATGTGTACCTTGTCTGTTATATGAATCTGTTATATGTCATTATAGATATATCCTTCAGGCTCATGGGTACTTTCAAACCATTAAAGTTTAGTAGCCTATCATAATGGGGATATGAACTGGTACTATGAGGATTCCCTTGTGAACGAAATATGGCTGCAATAATGGACCAAGCAAAGCAGGCTCTATCTTTGTTTTGAATATTTAAAACGGCTTTTCTAGCCTCGATGCTTCTAGGTAGCTTAATATATGAAGAGGCTGATAGTGGTGTAAATTTATTTATGTTCACATCAAAAAACATTATCTGTTTTAAAGCCCATCCAGAGTCCGTTCCTCAAATGAGGAGGGTTGTGAAGTCATCTCTTTCATAAAATTTTCGAAAATCTGCTGAAGATCTGATGATGGGGTTATCACCTTGTTCTTACTATTAAATGACTTGATATCAGACATCTCCTTTTCGGGTATAATATAAAAACCGAACACTTCGAAATCAACTTTGAGAGCACGATAGTTCTGCAAATATTCGTTGATTCTATCAAACACTTTCTGTTTTACTTCTTCAAAGAAATTATTGTAATCAATATGAGTTCGGGGCTAGTAAAACTATAACTGGCTATCCTGTTCTTAAATCCGCTTGAAAGTTTTTGAACTCCGTTTCCGTCACTTTTCTCAATTGATCGATCAATTTTCTATCAGCTACATTATTCCCCGCACAGTAGGAGTATTGATTATGTCGTAGGAGGTTGGATGGCTTTGAAAATATTTTTCCACAACGTTCACAGAGTATTGAGTTTGTTGTATTAGCATCACTGGAAGATGGTACGTCATATTTTTGTTTCTTTGGAGGAGATGTAGACGGCAAATTATGACTTTCCCTTTTTCTATCGCTGTGTAGGATAGGACAGTAATCACGAATATGTCGCACTAGGTTGTGTTTGTAAGAAAACAATTTGCCACAATGTTCACAGACCGCTGGAATTGTTTCATTAATATCACTAGAGATGGTATATCGTACTTTTGTTTCTTTATTGCGGATGTAGAAGACACATCACTTTTTCTTTTTTATGTAGAACGGAACAATACTCGCGAATATGTCGCACTAAATTGTATTTACAAGAAAAATTCTTTCCACAGTGTTCACACTTCATCGTAACTGATAAGACTACGTACAGAGCATCTGAGTATTCACCTTAATAGTAAAGGAGAGGGGCGGGGCTAATAATAATAATAATGCCTTTATTGCCCAACAGAATCGTATTCCATAACAGGACAAAACAAAATAGTACAATATAATAGCGGTATAATATTAAGTATAGCGTCTGTTGACATCAGACTAATTTTAAACTAAGACAAACTTAATAACAAAAAAAAAAACAAAAAAAAACAAAAGCAAAAATAAAAAAGAAAAGGATATGCTACGAGCTACTACAATTTAATTTTCTAATCTGGATAAGAACCAATTAAATGGCTGCTGTTTCCGATATTAGCCGACTTCAGCCGAACTCATACTATATTTTTAGATATTGCGTCATACTCTGAAACCGGATACTATCTAGACGCCAGGTGTTCGATGAGTCATCCCAACTTGTCTAGACAAGTCAGCTATTTTTAGATATTGCATCATTCTATGAAACCGAATACGATCTAGACGCCAGGTGTTCAATGAGTCGCACCAACTTGTCTCGATAAGTTATTGAAACCAGATATTCTATTATATTTTTAGATATTACATCATACCCACGAGTTGTGCGGGGAAGGAGGCGGTAGTAGAAAGGCTATAGGGATTCTAGCTCAATTTGCATAATATTTCGTCACTGGGTTGTTTTTTGGGAGGTCCTTTAGTGGGGTAGGGTTCAAATAGATCATGGCCATTAATTGGATTAGTCAATCCCAAAATTATAGCCAAATTTCCGTAGCTCGGGGAATCCTACTCCGATTCGGCGATCGCAGGAGCGAAGTAGCACCCGAATATATTTCGGCTAGGGGTTCTCAATTTCGGCCTTGGCCCAGGCTGGTTTTTTGGGAGGTCCTTTAGTGGGGAAGTGTTCAAATAGATCATGGGCATTAATTGGATTTGTCAATCCTAAAATTACAGCCAAATTTCGGTAGCTCGAGGGGTCCCGATTCAGCAGTCGCAGGGGGTTGTGCGAAGTAGCGCTCGAATTTATTTCGGTGTCCAAAATATATTTTCGGGGATGGGTCCTTATTTAAAGGCCTATAAGAATTCTAGCTCAAATTGTTTTATATTAATATAAGAATAATAAATAACATACCTAAATTCCACTATCCAATTTATTCCAAAATATATTTGGCTAATTTTGGGGATGGCCCATGGGGGCCTACGGGTCCTTATTTAAAGGCCCATAAGGATTCTAGCTCAAATTGTTTTATATTAATATAAGAATAATAAATACCATACCTAAATTCCACTATCCAATTTATTCCAAAATATATTTGGCTAATTTTGGGGATGACCCACCACCAAATTTCTTCCGAAATATATTGTGGCTAATTTGGGTGATGACCTATTTAAATGGGAGATGACCTATTTAAATATATTTTGGTTAACTTTGGAGATGGCCCATGCGTCATTAATACTAATTAATATAGCCAAATTTCACTACCAAATCTCTTCCGATGCCATTATCGAATTTCTACCAAAATATATTTTGTTTAATTTGGGGATGGCCCATTAAAGGCCCATACGGATTCTAGCTCAGATTGTTTTATTTATATGAAGTTAATAATAATTCATATACCTTATATATTACGTGCTACCTATAAGGAAATAATGAAAATGCGAAGGCTGCCACCTTCATATAACAAAATGTTGCAGCTACGTGCTTTGATTGATTTAAAATGCACCGATTAACTCTCGCTGCCTGGTTAGTATTCAGAGCGACCTTCAATGTCATCGGTGGAATGCTACATACCTGTTTGTAATAGAAGACACCTTATACAGGGTGAGGTGTCTAAATTTCGTTTCTTAGTGAAGCATGCTATTGGTTACATATTATAGGTATAATTAAAAATTCCATAATTTGGAACTTTTAAGAAGTATGTTACCACACATTAACGCACATAAAAATTTGGTGTTACAGATACATTCGGTGTTACTTGTTAGGGTGTTATGTTTATACGATATAAAATAACCCACCTTTCAACAACATTTTATCATTGGAAAATTGAGTTAATATCATTATGCTAATACCAAATTCAGTAATATATTTGCAAAACCTAAAAAAGAAAAAAAAAGTTATATGGGATTCGAACCCACGACATTTGGTTACCATGAAAGAGCCAGAACTTTATCTCAAGACATATAATTTCTCAACTAACCGAACTTTTGGTAACTAGTTATCTTGATGTGCTATACTTATATTAAATGAAATCACTTAAATTAGTACTTAAGTAATTGTGTTATCTACTCATATATCAATTAAGTATTATGTAATTTTCGAGGTTTGTCCTCTTTAAATTGAATGTTAAATAGATAGGAATGATTATAAATAAATCTATTTACTTACCTTGGTTTACTCTAATTTGCTAATGCTCATTTAAATTCTAAGTCATTTATGAGTTTTAGAAAAAAATGTCTATACATTTGTATACAGGGTGTCCACCTAGTGCGCGTAAGTCCAATATCTGGGTTAATAAAAGAGATAACTTAATTTTTTTTTCTACAGGGTTGTCTAATATCCCGAGCTGCACAAAATGAAAATATATTTACATATTCAGGGTGTTCAGTTTTTCCTGGACAGGTACCAACTTCATTTTTTTAAATGGAAACCTATATTTTTTATGGCATTATCGAATTCTACGTAAAAAATTAGTGGGACTTTGTGCATAACACTGCTATTGAAATATTGATAGTTTTCGAGATATTTGACTTTTAATTTTTTTTCTTATGTTTCGTCACTTCTAATAGTTGACATAATTATGGTTGTATGACAGCTAGAAATTATTTTTTTTCAGAAACTGTAGAGTGAAGATGGCTCTTTCGAAAAACGTATCAAAAGTTGACCTGCGATATACAGGGGGCTACAGAAATCGTGCCAAACCTGATGGTTTAAAATTTAAAAAATCTCGACTTTTTCAAATGGAACACCCTGTGTTTTATGATTTCATTAGATGCCTTTCTGTAGACTCTACAATTTTATAATAGCTTTCCCTATACCTAAGTTGCGTAGTTTTTGCAAAAAACCCACTTTTATGAAAAATACCCGATTTGCGCACTCCTTTGACGGAAAAAATATTGTAAGGCTATTTATTTTTATAAAATGTATTAGTTTACACTTCTTAAAATAAAAATAACTGAAAAATTTAGATAATTTCAGTTTAATAAACAAGTCTTTATGGAAAGTTACCATTTATTTGTAAATAAAAGTAAAAAATCATAAAAGCTCTACATGTAATTAAGAATTAGCAAAACTGGCGTATGCTTTAGAAGAAGTTCATGGGAATTATTTGCTAGCAGCACGTATTTATAGAGATTCCCACGTGCTGACTGTTTTGAAAATGTGAAAGAAAGATTTGAAAAAACAGCAAATGGGAATTATGGGAAAACTACCAGGAGACATGGGAGTAACAACGATAATATTTAGTTTAATGTTGTGGTTTCTGCTGTTGAAAATCCAAAAATATTAGTATCAGAAAATCAGTAGAAATCTTGGAGTTTTCAAAAGCTCGACAAATAAGATATTGAAGAAGAAGTTTCATACGTATCATATTGAAAACCAAACGGTGTTACCGTAGTTAGAAAAATTATTAGTGAAATGGATGAATATACATAGAGTATTGAAAAAAGAATACGCAATACTCATACAAGCAAGCTAACCTAAAGTAAATGCTCAAAATGTCCACCGTTGTTTTCAACACAAAGCATTAATCTACGACGAAAATGAATGTGAACATTTCTTAACATTTCGGGCGTTATGGTTAGAAACTCATTTTGGATCTTTTCTTTCAAGTCTTGCATATCCGTTGGTGGTACTTCGTATACTCGCTCCTTGATATAACCCCACAAGAAAACGTCCAGAATATTTAAATCAGGCGAACGTGCAGGCCAAGGAACTGGACCACCACGACCTAACCACTTATTTGGATATACGTGGTTTAGGTGTTCTCTAATCTGAAATATGAATAGATAATAGGAAAAGTACTACAACAATAAAATAATCACAGTACCGCCAAAGTGGAATGTGGACGGGCACCATCATGCTGAAACCATTGTTGAACCAAATAATCAGCGGGCATATTCTGTAGCTGTAGAAGGGGAAGTTCGTTTTGCAAAAAATGCAAATACACATTGGCATTTAAATTGCCTTCAAAAAAGTACGGTCCAACAATATGTTCTCCACAAATTCCAGCCCACACGTTCACTTTGAAACGATGCTGATTATCTAGTACCCTCAATAATCTTGGATTATTGTCAGCGTAGTGATGAAAGTTGCGACGATTGGGTAAGCATGTGTTTGAAAATGTTGATTCGTCAGTAAACAAGACATTCATAAAAAAGTTTGGACTTTCCTGAATTTTATCCAATGCCCAGTGGCAAAATTGCAGGCGGTTTAGGTGATCTTGAGGTAACAGTGCTTGATGGTTTTCAATATGATACGGATGAAAATTATTCTTCTTCAGTATCTTGTTTGTCAAGCTTTTGGAAACTCCAAGATTATTACTGATTTTCCTGACACTAATATTTGGATTTTCAACAGCAGACGCCACAACATTAAACTGAATATCGTCATTGTTACCGTCATGTCTCCTGGTAGTTTTCTCATAATTCGCATTTGCTGTTCTTTCAAATCTTTCTTTCACATTTTCAAAACAGTCAGCACGTGGAAATCTCTGTAAATCTGGATTATTTGCTTTGTAAATACGTGCTGCTAGCAAACAATTTCCATGAGCTTCTCCTAAGGCATAAACCATTTTCACTAATTCTTCTTTTGAATAGTTCATTGTATGCATGCTTAGTACTTACTCTAAACTCGTACGTGAATATTCAGTAAAAGAAGAAATGACATGTAAACTGATTGTCACAAATTTTATTGCGTGACAGACGCTCACTGCGTTTTTCCCGAGAAAGGAACGTGCGCAAATCGGGTATTTTTCATAAAAGTGGGTTTTTTGCAAAAACTACGCAACTTAAGTATAGGGAAAGCTATTATAAAATTGTAGAGTCTACAGAAAGGCATCTAATGAAATCATAAAACACAGGGTGTTCCATTTGAAAAAGTCGAGATTTTTTAAATTTTAAACCATCAGGTTTGGCACGATTTCTGTTGCCCCCTGTATATCGCAGGTCAACTTTTGATACGTTTTTCGAAAGAGCCATCTTCACTCTACAGTTTCTGAAAAAAAATAATTTCTAGCTGTCATACAACCATAATTATGTCAACTATTAGAAGTGACGAAACATAAGAAAAAAAAATTAAAAGTCAAATATCTCGAAAACTATCAATATTTCAATAGCAGTGTTAAGCACAAAGTCCCACTAATTTTTTACGTAGAATTCGATAATGCCATAAAAAATATAGGTTTCCATTTAAAAAAATGAAGTTGGTACCTGTCCAGGAAAAACTGAACACCCTGAATATGTAAATATATTTTCATTTTGTGCAGCTCGGGATTTTAGACAACCCTGTAGAAAAAAAAAATTAAGTTATCTCTTTTATTAACCCAGATATTGGACTTACGCGCACTAGGTGGACACCCTGTATATATATATATATATATATATATATATATATACACACCAGCCAGTTCCATATAAGATACTACAGTCCTTATTCTCTGTGTAGTGTAAAACCATAATGTAAGTATATCTACCCCTAATTTATTTTATTATTTAATTGATTAAAATTTATTATGTATTATACAGGGTGATTCAGTCATCATGTTATTAATTTTAAGAGAAGATAGGGAAAAATTAATATAATACGAATACGCGATTTAAAAAAGACCTTCCGAATACCGGGTTAAAATTAAATACGTGTTGACTGAATCACCCTATATAAAAGGTATAAACTACTTTATTTGAAATGAAAGCAAAATTGGTAGTCTATTTATATCTGATGCATTTGCTATACAGAATGCTCTAGTAACCTAATTATATTGTTTACGAATCATACAGGATGTTTAGTTTCTTACTAAAATTTCTTTGTTGTTGTTTACACTTCACATTGATATTAACATCTCTATTTTAGTGAAATGTTTCTCGCAATCGATGGTGTCGCTTGTTATTTCAAAACAACGACTTTGAAAAAAAATGGTTAAAGAAGGTTACAGGGTGGAATTTTCTGATTTGTCTGAAGACTTACAAATTTACCCCTTTTTAAAAGAAATGAAAACGAATAATGTTTTGAACAGTTTGTACTTATTATCTAAACAATCAAATATTTCATCGGGTATATTTTATGATAGAACACCATTTTCAACAATTTTATATAATATCATATATGATACAACCTTAAGTTATGAACGTATTCTTAAAATATTCGGATATTCAAAAGCCATGAATCTATTAGAAAAATGGAGAGTTTTGATTGTAGTTCCTACTCTAGATTCCCTTACTCCCTTACAACAGTGGTAGAGAAAATGATTCATCGAGACAACAATATTGATACTTTTAGTCTGGAATATGTAAAAAGACAGACTCATGTCTTTAAAATGTTCGCCAGTGTGTTTGGATATCCAATAATAGAAGTTTATGGGGATAATAATTACGATCTTCAAATAGAAAATATAAAAAATCTTTGGTAATGCTGGGCAATAATGTTACATTATGTAACTTTTCCGTTAAGAGACCATTCCCATGTGATGCTGGTATAGATGTAACATTAAAAAGAAATAATTTTGCTCAAGCTGGAAAGCCCATTGAAATTTAATATTTTTAAAAACTTATGGTAATAGTTTAAATCTGATAATATTATAATATAGTCTAATAATATTATATATTTTAGATACCCTTACACCACTATGGACTATTAATTGCAAGGTCATCAACCAACAAACTTGGTAGCCTAAGAAATGGTGTAATAGCCGCCACATATAGTGGCCCACTCAAATCAATTTTTGTTCCCGATAAGGATATCAAACTTTTAAAAGGTAGAAAGTTTGCACAAATAGTAATAAGTCCATTCAATGATGGTATAAAGGTGGTGAATAACTTACCCCCATTATTTCGCGGGGGGAACATGGATTTGGGTCCTCTGGACAATAATGGAAAATGTGATACATCATATTATATTCTTGTATGTATTTAATTATTAATTTTCAAACGGTTACAAATATAACTCATTACTTACATAATTGTTAGATTTTATAAGCTATTACAATCTTCGCTTAATATAGAAAAAACATGCTATGTTCACCAACAAAATAAAAACAAATATAACACCCATTAATATGAACTCAGTAAGCCAAGATTTCGTTTTTCTATATTTCCATATATTTCTAATCCAATCAGTCTACAAACGTTCTATTTTGATACATAAATCTTACTTTATAATATAGAAAAAGTTCATTGTGCTGTTTAATTATTTTTGGGGGTAATTCCCTAATGAAAACTAACTCTTCACCGAGGTTCTCCATTTGCATTGCATTCCAATCATTAGGCCACTGTATATTTTTTTCGCTGTTCCGTGTTTCGCTATTATCGAAATCTAGAGCCAAAAAAGCTCGTTGCACACCTATTGGATTTAGTATAACCAATTTATTGGTGATATTTGTAAGCTGAAAAAGCAGCAGAATTTTGTTAAATAATTCCATGATGGTATTTACCTAGCAGTGAAACGGTTGAATTACAAATGTTTACTTTTAAAGAACTCCCCATTTTAAACTGAATGTTTTTCACATCAGGTAAAACGTTTATGTGGGGGGGAAGGGAAAGCTGATTTGACAAACCAACAAGAATCAACAAGTTCACAATGCTTTTAATTTAAATAGTTTTGGCCCTGCGTGGGGGAGTTTAACTAACATAGGAAATAAAACACACATATAATATATTTATAAATCTATATTACTCATGTACAACTGGTCAAGGTCATTTATAATTTTATTAAGATCAAACTCTACATTCTTGAAGGCAATAGGATTGTACAGTATTATTAAGATGACAAATATCTTTTAATCGCTCGACATCATCTCCACTGCATGTAGTAGATAGTTGATTGATGTATTCTAATGTATTTTCATAGAAATTGGTAAAGTCCAAATCTTGAAATAAATGTAGTCTATAATCTATTAGCTGTTGGAACGCACTTATTTCTTTAATGCATGTCTCGCTTAAACAAACAGAATTTTCTATAGTTTCCACTATGGCAGTAATGTCGGTGCCTGGGTCTTCCACGTACGATATTTTGAAATTGTTCCCATCGCATGATGTAGCCATCTCTGAGTCTCCTTTATTATAATATGCTAATTGATCCATGAAGTCTCTCCAGTCGCATAAAACAAATGTTACATATTTCTGTGATACATTATCAATCAGCTTCACCGTCGATAAAATATCTCTAGCGGGACTCATGCCCACAACCATTGCAAAATTAGACTTTTTCAGGAACAGATATGATTGGTATATTAAATTTTTTCTAATCGTATTTTCCTATTATAATTTTCAACACTTTTATCTATAGCTTCCCAGTAGAATGGAGTTGCGGAAGAGCCGCAAGTATCTTCAGATACACTAAAAACTTGTTGAGAAGACATCTTTCCAACAAAAACACTAATACAACACTAGCTCAAATCGTTATAGTAATAAATTTAAGGCGATTTATTAGAACATGCGCAATTAAATCACCTGATTTTTTCCAATCCACTCCCTCTTTTTTTTGTCCAAGCCACTTGACATAAAGCTTATTGTTTTTTCTTTTTAAAATCTTCTCAATGAGAAACACATCGGGATGTTTAACTTTTTGTAATTCGAGTTCATAGAAGCCCCCACTTATTTGAGTACCTTCCTCATCCTCGAGAAGATATGTCGTTGGATTTGTTTTTCGAACTCTTCTTACTGTAAGTATTTCATTGGACCAGTTTGGTGTATAACCTTTTGAAAAAGCTTCTCTATATTTACTTATTCTAACCTTATCTCCACTTTTAAATTTTTGCTTGTAATAAATAGTATTTTTAGAGCTATATGCTTTTTTCAGAATATTCTTCTCATTCTTTTTGGTAACATCTCTAGGTCTCACACCTATAGTGCTATGTTTGGAGTTATTATATCTGGAGACGATGGTTGGTAATAAATGTAACCACCTGTAGCTTCCCTGTAGGCTGAATGGTTTCCACACCTCATTTTTCAAAGTTCTGTTGACGCGTTCAACAACACTGGCCTTCAAGTCGAATAAGAGCTGTAATGATTAATTTTCCATTTAAGCATTAACTGTTTGAATTCTTTATTCCAAAATTCCCCACCCATGTCAGTTTGTAGATTCTTGGGCTTTATTGTAACTTGAGATAAAATTTTTTCCATCGCCGAGGCAACATCTTTGCTATTCTTCTTCTTTAAGGGTTCACACCAAACAAATTTTGAGAATACATTAATAACTACCAAAATATATTTGTAGCCTTTATTAATTTTTGCGTAAGGTATTACTTCTATAAGATCTGCCTGATAAAGGTCATTAAGTCCCCTAACAATCACTTTCCTTCGTTTAAAATTTTTTCTAATAGGTTTGTGCATTTCATTCACAATCTCTTTCTTAATATTAGTCATTTTTTGCTATGGGACACTGTAAAATGATTTCTACATACAAAGTTGGACGCCCCAGTGTAAATATAAAATTAATCTTGTCCCCCTTATTTATATTTCGTCCAATGAGACCCCTCGATTGAACGGCAGCATCATCGTTAAGATACATTTCAGAATCAGCCGGTAGAATGTCTATATTTTCAATTTTACCAGATACTTGAAAAATGTACTCATCTTGCTCATTCTCCAAAATATAGAATAACTTGTCTACGGGCGATTTATTTTCAACACCTCTTATATGTAAAACACATTTAGTGTGGTGTGAGGAAGGCTCCCAAATAAAAAATGGGTATTTTGACGTTTCTGAGTTGATGGTAGTCCCCAACATTGTTGTAGTTGAGGGGTAGGGAAGGGATCTGGCTTTGAAAATATGTCTACCAAATTTATCTATCATGCTTGTGTACTGAGATTAGACTAAACACTAAATAATAAACACCACTATTTAATAATTTTAGCTTCTCTCAATTCTTTAATTATAGACACCATCTCGTTTCCAGATTATCATTTCCAGCCACCTGGGAGGATAATAAAAGGCGCAGTCTGTTTACCAATTCGTTAGGATTATCATAATACACAAAATCCAGCGCCTTATTTGATAAATTAATCATTCCACCCTTTTTAGGCTGCTTAAAGGTTTGAACTCGCCTTAACGGTCTCGTAGGTGGGGGTGGTTTCGCGAAGGCATAGGTATTAGAACGTGAAATTGTACTCTTCAATATTTTCGGTTGAATTAAATATGGCTTAATTATTCTTCTTTACTTTTCAGATGTTGAACCTTGAATTTGTTCATTTGGATCGAAATGCCTGTGGTAGGCGTGTGTTCTCTTCAAGATATCCATATAATGATCCAAATCCGTTTTGCTATAACCCGCCGGATCCTTTTTGAATAACAATTCATAGAGACCTACGGTGCCTGGGTACGTTATAGTACCTACTTGCATATCCTTACCAATCATTTTCAGTTCTGAATCACCAATTTTAAGTTTCTCTAATGTAGTGTTGTGAACTACTCCATATTGCCTATCATTATCTTTTTCCTCACCACGTATTGAATATCTATATAAAGCCGCGGTAAAGGATCATAACCTTCAAGATACTATTCATAAGCTCTTGTATTTGATAAGTCTGCAATATATTCGCGGGCGTTTTGTACCTCGCTGTTAATTGCATCATCACTACTATTTTGCAAATCCACATCATTATCACCTATAAAAGTATCTTCTAGAAAACTAACTCCAGTGGTGGGTAACTTTGGTAAATATTTATTGTAAATATTAACTGAAGACTTGATTATCGGAGGTGGCAATGTAGTTGAAAAAGATGGAGCTCCGATGGTTCAACTTTTACCGCTTTTTCCATCTCAACATTTTTAAATAGCTTTTGTAGCGGTTCTGTGATGGGTTTGTAACTTTGTTCTAAGGTACTTTGAGTCTGGGAGAGAGATGACTTTAGGTCTCGATACTTTTGTCTAATGGCCTCTCGACTTCTTATTAACTGTTCTTTTATTCGTTTATCCTTCATAGCTTATGATGCGGTAGAATTTACATAACTAAAATGTTGTTGATAAATTCGTGGTATATATTAAAATTTCACTTTAACATAGAAACCCTTTCTATATCTCCCATTATTTAGATCACTATCCTTATCTATCACCATAAAGCCATAAGCATACTTCCAGCATAGAGAACATAAATCACGAAATTGCTGAAATGTCATATCCATGTTTACGTGATTATCATAAATATGTTTCAAATTTGTATTGTCTTGGTGGAAAATAATTATAAGATTTGCATTGTCCCTAATTAATTGCTTAGGAATGGATGAGTAGGTTTGACACAGATCAAAAGCAATCTGTCAGTTTATGTCGCCCAAAGCAGAAATAGTCTCGCATAACGCTTTGGTTGCAAGAAGCAACATCATCGAAAATAATCACCGAATTTGTTTAATGTCTTGTGGTGGAACTATGCTTTCACCATCTTCATGCTCGCAATAACCGATCTCCCTAATTGGTTTTATCAAATCGCGAACATAAGCATATTTGGATTGGTACAGCGATCTGGAATATATATAAATGTTTTCAAAGCGAATACCATTACGATGTTCTAACAAAGTAATAATGACGTTAGTTTTACCACAACCAGATGGTCCAACTATTAGCGCCCTTATACAAGAACCGCCAAATAGCTTCCCATGTTTTCTAAACGTTGGAACGTTGGAACACCATTTTTCTAAATTTGTAACTGGTAATGAAATATTCAATTTTTCAAACTTCATGTTTATGTGGTAGTGTGCGGAAAAGTGGTGTTTAACAACGATATTATCAACTATTTATAACATGTTTTAATTGATCTGGTACATTTTAGAGGTTAAAAGTTTTATATTTCCAACACCATCCCTCACTTTAACGATTAGTGTTGTAACCACCTTCTTAATGAGCAAATCAAATTATATTATGCTCTTACACAACGCTCCCACCGTTAGTCATAGTAGAAAAGTAAGGAAGAGAGGTCGCGGTCTCTTAAACAAACTAATAAATAGTCTACCATTTGAGCTTCACATCCCCACCTATAGATTTTGTGGGCCGGGGACTAAGCTGTCTAAAAGATTAGCTCGTGGAGATACTGGCGTCAATGTCCTTGATGAAGCGTGCAAAGCACACGATATAGCTTACTCCAAATTTAGTGACGTAAAAAACAGAAACGGAGCCGATAGGGTCTTGGCCGATACAGCCTATAAACGTTTCAAGGCAAACGACGCATCAACTGGCGAAAAAATAGCTGCTCTTGGAATAGTGGGAACAATGAAGGTTAAAAGTAAACTTGGAATGGGTATGAAAAAGAGAAAACGTAATCGCAAGCGAGGTAAAGGCGTAGGTGGCAGAAGAAGAAAAGCAAAAATAACTTTTAATCAGGCTGTTCAAAAGGCTCGAAGTGGAATCCGCGGTATTGCTCCCACAACGGATCTTTTTAAAGTTGCTAAAAAGGCACTCTTATCAATAGGTACTAAAAGCATAGCTTTTCCAAAACGAAGAATAATTCCACTTCCAAAAGCGGGTGGATTTTTACCACTTATACCTCTATTTGCCGCATTGGAAGCCCTGGGAAGTTTGGGGGGAGGTGCTGCTGCAATTGCAAAATCTGTTGTAGACGCGAAAGCAACCAGAGAAAAATTAGAAGAGGATAAAAGACATAATGTGGCTATGGAGCAAGCTAGTGTGGGAAAAGGATTATATTTAAAACCCTACAAGGAGGGAATGGGACTTTACTTAGCGCCGTACAAAAAAAACTACCAGTGAAGCTACCACGCCGGGCTCTAACCAACATAGATTTAGAGAAATATGTCGAAAAATTAAAACTACCACATTTTCGTGGTATATTTATGAAAGATAAATTACCAAACAAGATTAAGCGGTATGAATGCATGCGGCATTATCAACTTGGATGATTCATCAGGATCGGGAACTCATTGGACGGCATATGTGAAAGAGAAGGATTTCATCAATTACTTTGACAGTTATGGTAATTTACGACTACCAATGAAGTTAGTTCAATATTTTTATAGCGATGGTAGCTCGAATCAAATAAAATATAACCACGATAGGTATCAGAACTTTAATACGTATAACTGCGGTCACCTATGTCTTAAATTTTTGTATAATACTTGTAATTCATAAAATAAAATTTAGTATAGAAGATAATCTCTTTATGAAATAATGTCCCTAACTTTTATATTTTCTGTCAGTTCTAACGTCCGATTTCAATCCCCAATATATCTTGAGGATGAGTATGACTATGAAATTGGGTTAGTAAATTTTGAGACATTCAACACAATACCCAATATTGATGAAACAAATAACACGTTTACTTATGCTAATTTTACATTAACCATTCCAATGGGTTTATATGAAATTGATGATCTTATTAAGTATATTGAAAACAACGTGGGCCCTTCCATTCTTATAAAAATTACGCCAAATCTAAACACCACTACCGTTTCTATTTCATCAAATTGCGATATTGATTTTACGAGTGACAATTCGATTGGAAATTTATTGGGGTTCAACAGACGAGTGATTAAAGCTGATATATTACATGAGTCAGACTTTCCCGTTCAAATTATTAGAGTAAATGCCATAAATGTTGATTGTAGTATTGCAGCAGGTTCTTATTTGAATAATAAACCAGTACATATAATATATCAATTCTTTCCAAATGTGCCGCCGGGCTATAAAATTATTGAAACACCCCAAAATATTCTCTATTTCCCCATTACGTCTAAAACTATTTCCGGTATAACTGTTAAAATGCTTGATCAAGATGGAAAACTAGTTAATTTTCGAGAGGAAGTGATTACGCTCAGACTACACTTAAGAAGGACAACTAAAAAGTAGCATGGTGTTGCGTTACAATACTACGCGGCACTTTAATAATAAAAGGTCGGTGATGAGAAAAAGTAAGATTAGTAAAAAGTCAAGCGTCCGCAGGTTAACACGTCAAAATAAAGAATTTTTACGTTCTTTAGGTTTTGAATTGTTGGTATAATGAATATTTTAGATGTAACAGAGACACCCCTGGTGGACAATTCCATCATTAGTTATGAATATCATAATTATCAACCGTTTGTAACTTCAAAGTATGATTATAATGATGAAATACGTATTCCCATACAAGAGTTGGATACATATACATTACCCAGTGAAAGTATTTCGTATATTGAGGGGGTTTTAACGACATAATGATACCACTCCAACAAAATTAAAATAAATAAATAATGGAATAAGTTTTCTATTTAGAAAAATTCGATATGAAATGAATGGAATTGTAATTGATGCAGTGCGGAACGTCGGCGTAACAACAACTTTAAAAAGTTACCTATCATTTAATGAAAATGAAAGTATTAAGCTGAAAAATGCTGGGTGGTTTCCCCATTTTGACTCAAAAACGGATACTATAAATGCGATAAAAATGGAAAATTCAATCTATGCATACCCCTAACTATGTTAATGGGCTTCTTCGAGGATTTTAAGAGAATTATTTTAAATATGAGGCAAGAACTTGTACTTATTCGAAGCAATAATGATCAGGATGCGGTGACTAGTGCAGATCTTACAGAAATTCCCAAAGTCGCTATAAATAAACTTTATTGGAAGGGCCCCCATGTATCTGTTGGATTACCGCAAGAACTGGCTTTAATGAAGCTTCTGGAAAGAAATATTGAAATTCCCATAGCATTCAGGAGTTGGGAGTTTGTTGAATATACATTATTATCCGAAACTACTACGCACACCTGGCCTGTTAAAACTACCACGAAATTAGAAACTCCAAGGCACGTAATAATTGCTTTTCACACTAAGAGGAAGAACAGTATCACATCAATAATGAGCAACTTCGATAGCTGCAATCTCACAATTATTAGAGTATTTTTAAATTCCGATAGATTTCCATATAACGATCTATATTTAGATATGAAAAATAGCAAGTATGCTTCCTTATATGAAATGTTTGCGAGATTCCGTCAGTCGTACTATGAGAAACAAAACGAACCCGTTTTATCACCCGAACAGTTCATATCTATCGCCCCCATAACAAATATCGATTGTTCGCGTCAAAAAGATTCCACTCAAACTGGTTCCGTGGTTATGCGAATTGAATTTGAAACGACTGAAAATATTCCCGCCGAAACATGTGCATACTGTCTAATTTTACATGACAGATTATTCTATTATAACCCACTAACAAAAATTGTTAGACAAGCTTAAAGTACGCATGTCTATTTACAACCAATTTATTACTAACATCAACGTGATTAATCACAGTTGTATTTGTTATTTATTGCGAGTAGCTGAATATTCACGTATTTAACATGAGGTTGGTACTGGATCTTCAGTGCTTCAGGGGTGAAAATAACGAATATATTGTAAAAGAGCTAGCTGCGTATGATGGTATTAGACGTGAACATTATATATTTCAACCGCCTTTCGACAAGAGAGACCTATCACCAGCGTTGTTAAAACAAGCCAAGTGGCTTACAAGAAATTACCACAGTTTAAAATGGAAGGATGGTTATACACCATATCAGTATGTTCCCTCGATTATTAGGGGCCTAGTGGACCAAGCAGATGAGGTTTATGTGAAGGGAAACGAAAAAGCTAAATTTGTTGCGAAATATTCCACGAAACCATCAATTATCATGGAACTAGAAGAAAAACCCGCTGTTCATAAATTACAACCTAGGTGTTTTTCACATAAAATGAGCCCTTGTGTATGTGCTCTAACGAATGTATTTTATTTTTATGATTATATTTTAGAAATGAATAATATATGTTATAATCAATACTTACTATATTTTTGCATCTAATAAAGCACTCATATCAACATGCAACATTTTTTTTTAATTTCTTAGGATCTATAAATAAAACAACGAATATAATTTAAATAAATGTATTTCAAATTACAAATTCTTTTCATTACATTTCATTACAATTCAATCTCTTTACATTACAAATATATAAATTTCTTAATATTAGAGCGTTGAATAATGCCCATGGGGTAAAGTATCTGTGCTATCCTCCAATAAAATTCTTTTATCATCAAACGGACTTAACGCAAGTTTAAATTGCTTACTGAATAAATTTTATGAAGATAAGATCTAATTAACCGCTGAGTTCTATAGATCTCTTTGAACTCTTTTAAACATGTTAAGTAATCTTCAAATTTTATAGATTTCTGCACAACACTTTTTTAAACCTTTAACTTTTTTCATATTGCATATTTCCCCACATTTAATACTGTACATTTTCGAGCGTAACCCCACGAATTCGGTCATGATGTTCCCGTTATTTTCGTCTTTCATTAAACCAACCACTTTTTTATTGACTTGGGGAATGGAATATACATTATCCGGTTTGTAATCACTCGTATCGAATTTGTTAAGGTTATCTTTAATAATTTGATAGAAATCATCGCAGTATACATCATATATTAAGCTATCTGTATCCGTATATAGTAATTTACATTTTTCTACACTAAACTTTTTCAACATAAAATTATAATGAAAATCATACACACAAGTTTTAGAAATGTCTAATATACACATACCCACATATAGGGGTTTAATTAATACTATTTCAGTTTTATTAAGCTCTACAGCTACCAAATTCTCATCAAAAATTGAACTACTGTGGAAAGAAGGACTGGATATGTAATTTTTAGCGCCGTATCTTCCCTCCCAAGATGTAAACAATTTCACAATGCGATGTTTCCTAATATTTTCCATTGTCTTACCAAACACAGCATTCAAAATCAACTTGAAGAGATTTTTTTCAAACTCATTATCTGCCCTCGCTCTAGGAAGTGTATTTAAATCTACATATTCTTTTAACCAGGCTGATTGTTTAAACTGAAGTATTCTATGTATTTTTTTAATTTTCAAACCGCTATCAAGACACTGTTTTAGGTTTCTATAGTGCAGCGTATAACGCTCTTTGTCATATAAAGTAGTCATTAATTTAGGTTACTTGGAATTTGGAGGGATTCTATGTTCGGGGCATAAAAGTAAATCTTTATGTAGATTATGAAGGTCTTTTGGGTAAGTTAAATCAACCTCTAATATATAGCCCGTACTTGAGTCATCGGACACTGAATTTACATCAAAATTTTCAATATCTTCTACCCATTCAAATCCCCCATATGGTAAATACTGCGACATTGCCCACGCGTAGAGTCCATTTACATCGAAATAAAGTAGATACTCAGAAAGTTTGTTTGAATCGTAATTAGGCATATACTTATTATTTGCTTTTGCATATCTATTACAACATTGACTTACACCACCACGAATCTAACGCTCTAAAAATAGAAGCATCTCTACGTCTTGCAAAAATTCTAGCTTGACATTTGTGTATTTTAGCATACAGTCCCACGTATATCCCAGAAGCGTATAATAATGTGCGGGGTCTAAGCCATATGTATTGAGGCACCTTTCTCTAAAATTTTCAAATATATCCGCCAATAGCAAAACATCAGTTTTTAAATATAATTGAGTATATTCAGAAAGATTTGCAATTTTAAAAGTTTTCCAAACATTTTGAGCATGATTATAGTCATCATCGGAAATATTATCATCATTTAATTTATTATAAAAATTAGCTATACTAGGAAGTACTGTTTCTTTTAAAACTTCCATTGACGACATGTAATCATATGGATATATTCCTTTTCGAGTAAGCAATGTGAAACAATCATTGTTTAAATGGGAAAATTCTTTCTTTAGTATTTTTAAATCTTCTATTTTCAATATTGATGCTAATTTATCTAGCGATGATGCTAGAAATCTAAAAGAATCTAAACCTAAATTTAACCGGAGAACTTAAAATATGCTTAGTAAACGAAATGTATTGTTCCTTATTTTTTGCTAATAACGTAATATTACCTGGAGACGATTGGGCCACATCATTAATTAGCAAATGGCTGTCGTAGCCACTTAAATTGTGAAAAACTACGGGCACTATGAAGGTGTTTTTATAATTTAAGTTGCAGGTAGAATAGGCCCAACCCCTAAATTGACCGGTAAAATGTGAGTGGTCTCGAACGGGTTTATCTTCTTCAGTAAATGGTTTCACACATATATGACAACGATTTGTTTTCTTTAATTCATTATCAACCTCAGTAGAGCATTCTTCCATAGGAAATACAAATTTTAATTTGGAGTCAACAAATTTAGCAATATTTTGAAGTTCCTCTACAAACCACTTCACGCAATCCAAACCCACATAACTTCTATAATAGGATAAACTTTTATCATAGGTACAGTGAAAATAATAGCCCGCAGCAAATGCCTCATGTTTTTGATACTTCACCGTTTTACTTTCCCTATTACTATTATTATTATCCACCGATTTTAACAGCGCTTCAAAATCACAGTAAACAATAAAAGGAATAGTTTCTTTATATTTAAAATTTTTAAAACTTAAATACTTTTCATCCGGAAATGATATTTTACACGTATTAATTTTTGCACAATCTACTTCATGTTTGTCTAATTGTTTCTGACTTTGAAAATAATTTAAACATCTATCACAAATAAATATCGCATTATTACTTTTTGTAAGCTGCTTTGAAAGCAACCTCGATAGACTTTTAATCCAAGTGAGGTGATATTTGATCTCAACGTTTTTTCATTCTTTCCACCATTATAATTCCTTTATATGAAGGTGGTAGCCTTCGCATTTTGATTATTTCCTTATAGGTAGCACGTAATATGTAAGGCATATGAATTATTATTATTAACTCCATATAAATAAAACAACCTGAGCTAGAATCCGTATGGGCCTTTAAATGACCCATGGGCCATCCCCAAATTAAACAAAATATATTTTGGTAGAAATTCGATAATGGTATTTGGGTATATTAATTATTATTATCTTTTCATATAAATAAAAGAGTTTGAATGGACTTTAAGTAATTGAGACAAATTAGCAACAATATACTTTGGAAGAGATTTGGTAGTGAAATTTGGCTATATTAATTAGTATTAATGACGCATGGGCCATCTCCACAATTAAGCAAAATATATTTAAATAGGTCATCTCCCATTTAAATAGGTCATCACCCAAATTAGCCAAATATATTTTGGAATAAATTGGATAGGGGAATTTAGGTATGGTATTTATTATTCTTATATTAATATAAAACAATTTGAGCTAGAATCCTTATGGGCCTTTAAATAAGGACCCGTGGGCCCCCATGGGCCATCCCCAAAATTAACCAAATATATTTTGGAATAAATTGGATAGTGGAATTTAGGTATATTATTTATTATTCTTATATTAATATAAAACAATTTGAGCTAGAATCCTTATGGGCCTTTAAATAAGGACCCGTGGGCCATCCCCCAAAATATATTTTGGACACCGAAATAAATTCGAGCGCTACTTCGCACAACCCCCTGCGACTGCTGAATCGGGACCCTCGAGCTACCGAAATTTGGCAATAATTTTAGGATTGACTAATCCAATTAATGGCCATGATCTATTTGAACACTTCCCCACTAAAGGACCTCCCAAAAAACCAGCCTGGGCCAAGGCCGAAATTGAGAACCCCTAGCCGAAATATATTCGGGCGCTAGTTCGCCCCTGCGATCGCCGAATCGGAGTAGGACCCCCCGAGCTACGGAAATTTGGCTATAATTTTGGGATTGACTAATCCAATTAATGGCCATGATCTATTTGAACCCTACCTCACTAAAGGACCTCCCAAAAAACCACCCAGTGACGAAATATTATGCAAATTGAGCTAGAATCCCTATAGCCTTTCTACTGGCGGTATATTACTACTGTTCATATTATGATATGTTTGATTATAGGTGAGCTGTGTGGGGAATGGTATATTATTACTATGCATATTGCTTCTTATAGAAAATAGGATTAGATATTATTTAAACAGAAGCATATCATTCATATGTATTATCTCTTAATAATAAATGTTGCTGACGCGGTTGATTGAGTGAAATAAATGTGTGAAATATATTAGTCTTGATTTGTGTTGTATGTTATACAGGCTCTGTACCTTATATTGTATCCATAAATAATCAATAAAACCAATAATAATCGATAATCAATAACCAATAATCGATAATCAATAACCATTAATCGATAATCAATAAAATCAATAATCTATAAGATAAATAAATCAGTAACCAGTAATCGATAATCAATAATCAATAACCAATTATCGATAATCAATAAATCAATAAAATCAATAAATCAATAACCAATAATCGATAATCAATAATCATAGACATCTATAATGGACCAAGCATTCAAGATCATTCAAAAAAGGTTAGACCTGTCTGCAGCATTCGTTATTGACAAGTGTTTCAACTCCTGGGAACTACTTGTAACGGCTATTCCCATAATTTTTATCGCCGTCAGATTTTTTTAAATACCGTCGTCAGATATTTTTAAATATTACATTATACTCTGAAACCGGATACTGTCTAGACGCCACGTGTTCGATGAGTCATACATTACTAAACGGGGTATGACTTACGCATTCCTCATTCCCCACATCCCATCTTTCGGCTCAGCTCCGTTTGCTCTGTCATTTACATACTACTCTTATTTATTGGTAGTAAACTAATGCTATTAGTTTTTGCAATTTCATGTATGGAAAAATGGCCGTCGTAATTACTTAAATTGGGAAATACTAGCGCCACTACAAAAGAATTTTTAAAATTTATTATGAGCCGGCCCTCTATACCCGTAAAGTAGCAGTGGTCTCTAACCTTATAATCATCTGTCGAAAATGGTTTCTCACAAATGTGACAATGTGTGGATGCCTCAAATTCAAACTTCTGCACTTGCGACAACATATCCATGGCAACAACTGTAGTTAATTTTGAATCAACAAATTGGGAAATGACATCAAGTTCATTGGAGAACCATTGTATACAATCGACACCTCGATAGCTTTTATAAAAGGATAAACTATCATCATAAGAACATATGAAATAATACCCAGCACTAAATGCTTTATGTTTTTGGTATTTCTTGGCTTTGGTATTACTCGCCTCAGAGAAGGATTGTAGCATTACCTCAAAGTCGAAATAAATAACGAAAGGCGTTGGAATCTTGTACTTGCGATTCTTAAAAGATTTCTCATCAGGAAAAGTGATTTTATTTAATTTTTCACAATCTATAACATGATTATTTAATTTTTCCTCAGTAATAAAATAATTGAGACAAATATCGCAGATATGTTTTTCATTGTATCTTTACTTGATTGTGAAGAAATAAATCGTGATAAATTTTTAATCCAATTAAATTGGATTTATTGTGAATTATTAACAAGTTAACGTGCCTCTCTACTTTATTTTTTGTCAAACGGGCAGGTAAAACGTTAAAAACCTTACCACGTTTTTGGAAGATGTAAACATTTATGGATATATCACTGAGTTTTTCAAATTATGTAATTTGACCTAACGTTATGGGAAATATTAAATCTTTTAAATTTAGTACCGTTGTAGGGTGAGGGCATGAAAAAGTACTATCAGCGTGTGCATCTAGAGTATGCGAAACATAAGTCATCATCATAATTGTTAGCGTTAACGCAAGCATGTTTGCTGGAAATTTGTTCTGGTAATACAGGGTGTCCACCTAGTGCGCGTAAGTCCAATATCTGGGTTAATAAAAGAGATAACTTAATTTTTTTTTCTACAGGGTTGTCTAATATCCCGAGCTGCACAAAATGAAAATATATTTACATATTCAGGGTGTTCAGTTTTTCCTGGACAGGTACCAACTTCGTTTTTCTAAATGGAAATATATATTTTTTATTGCTTTTTCGAACTAAACCCTTGATTTTAGTAGGACTTTCATCAGCCTTCCCTATACCTAACTTAAACTGTTTTTGAAATATTGACGGGTGAATATTGACATTTTTGCAACTTTGACACCCTGTAAAATCTAAACGGTTTGAGATCAAGCAAAACGGTTTGCACATTCCTATCTTAACTTTTCATAAGCTATCGTTTGGTACTAATTTCAAATTTATCCAGGAATAAAAAATTTTCAAAATTTTCAGAAAATTTTAAATTTTTGGATAATTCTGAAATTAGTACCAAACGATAGCTTATGAAAAGTTAAGATAGGAATGTGCAAACCGTTTTGCTTGATCTCAAACCGTTTAGATTTTACAGGGTGTCAAAGTTGCAAAAATGTCAATATTCACCCGTCAATATTTCAAAAACAGTTTAAGTTAGGTATAGGGAAGGCTGATGAAAGTCCTACTAAAATCAAGGGTTTAGTTCGAAAAAGCAATAAAAAATATATATTTCCATTTGGAAAAACGAAGTTGGTACCTGTCCAGGAAAAACTGAACACCCTGAATATGTAAATATATTTTCATTTTGTGCAGCTCGGGATATTAGACAACCCTGTAGAAAAAAAAATTAAGTTATCTCTTTTATTAACCCAGATATTGGACTTACGCGCACTAGGTGGACACCCTGTATAATATAGGAAGAGGCGCCATTACCCATTTCCAATTTATTGATGTTTACTTCTAAAATGAGAATTTTGTGAAGGGCCCAGCCGCTATCTTTCTCGCTGAACTCTTAAAGCTTATTTAAATTTTGTCTATGACGTTTTCCTGAAACCATAACTTTAAAGCCGTTCCCATATCATAACTATATTTTTTTTAGTGTTAAAATACTTAGTGTGCCGTATTTCAGAGACTTTATTTTTTAATAAATTCTCAGGATACGACAATCACTTTAATGGATGGATGTACTTGTAGAATTTTAGTCATTCTAGTCTTGAATAGCGAGAATGCATCATTTAAAAATTCAACAACATCAATATGCTTTTTGTTGATGGAATAACACCTGTCCGGATACGGCCAGAAAAAACTGATTGAATATCCGCCCATTTAACCCTATGACTTCTATTATCTCTACACCCAGCCCCCACATGTGTTGTATTAATGAGCGTTTTGATTCGCTTTAAATGTCCAAGCTGTGTATGACGTTTTCGCAAAACACCTATAGATTCACTATTTCGCAAGGCCCGGTATATCAATCTAAGTTGTTTATTAATTAATTTTATATAGTTGTTAACATTAGGTGGTGTACGACTTCCTCCAAGAAGTTTAACTACCTGCTCCAATTTTTTGATAAACCCTCCTCACACAATGTAATTAAAAAAATTAAGCTACAAACACTACAATGGGGTACTTACAGTTTAAGGTAACAGCAGCGTCTTGCTTGGGATGATGGTGGTTTCTTATGAGGTGGCAACTTCTTGAATTTCAAAATTGATAGCGGCGTTAGGTTTACCACAGTCTTTTAGTCCCTTGAATATCACGGTGTATTTTCCTGGTATAAATTTATCCAAGTTTCTCTCAATGGCTTCTAAAGTCCTTCTAGATAAAAACACCATATGATTTTCAAGCTCGACCAGTGGAGAACGGCCAAACATTATATTATTATTATTACAAATTCAGTAAGAGCAGAGGACAGGTGTCCTATAATGCCCCAAATAAAATACAATTTGATAACAAGAACATATTTTAGTAAATAAAGACCTAGTCTGTAGAAAATAATGCCCCAAATAAAATACAATTTGATAACAAGAACCTATTATAGTAACTAAAAAGACCTAGTCTGTAGAAAAGAGGTAATTGTCAATTTTATTTTTGAACGAGTTCACCGATTGCGCATTAATTACATCATTTGGCAGGTTGTTCCAAACTACAAAGTTTCTATTACTCAGGAAATGCTGCCTGGTCCGTGTTTTGAAATTTTCTTTCTTGAGTTTCAAAGGGTGTCCTCGAAGCCGATCATCAGGATTTAGCGGAATAATCGAACCTAAGTCGCCAAAATTATATTTTATGATGCAAAAAGTTAGAATTAAGTCACCACGAAGACGTCGCTGCTGGAATGTCGTGAGCTTAGCCATTGACAGTCTATCCTCGTAAATCGGCCTTACGGGACCAAACGAGAGTCTTGTTGCGCTACGTTGCACTCTTTCCAGCATATTCTGCTCACGAGCTAGATCTGAACACCACACTGGTCCAGCGTATTCGAGTATCGGGCGAACATACGACTTCTAAAGTTTACAGGAGGTTTCGAAAGACACTTTTGAGAATGTTTTTTAATTAGAAACAGTCTGGTATTTGCACGTTTGCATAACGCGGCGATATGATCACTCCAGGTAAGGCTTGTGTTCACCGTGACACCGAGATCATTATGTGACGTCACTGCATTTAAGGACCGTCCATTTATAAAATATGGTAAATTAGGATTGTCTCTACCGATATGAAGAATGACACACTTATCTGCATTCAGCGCAAGGAGCCAGTCAGAGCACCATCGTTGCAAGGAATCGAGGTCACCTTGAAGGTTGTGATAGTCGGTGACGGGATCAGCAAATATTTTGGTATCATCAGCGTAGAACGAAATGGAGTTGGATATATGAAGTTGAACGTCACTCGCATAGATAATAAACAACAAGGGGCCGAGAACTGAACCCTGTGGAATTCCGCTTGTTACTGGCCTTACTTCAGAATGTTCTTGGCCCACTCTAACTTTAAACTGTCTATCATTGTAGTAACAATTTTTACATCAACAATAGGCACAGGTACGTTGATAGGTAGGTCCTGGAGTTTTATCGTTGACTTCCTCTAGAAATTTGTGTCTGAATTAATTTCATGCAGGATCCATTCTACAAATAAAATCGATAAAATCTAATATAATAAGGCATTTGATGTTTAAAATTCATAATATCTAAACAAGAAAGCCTTTGATGTAAACATTCTTAATATCTAAATAATAATAATAATAACTCACTTTAATGCGTTGAAGATGCTTCCGTTGCAAATAATAAACTTTAATAATAGGGCGTCGTGTATTATACCATTACGAACGTTGATGATGATGTCACACACTTGGTAAACTATTTTGTACTATTAGCAACTGTTGTGTGCGATGTGGCTGCTAGACGATTCTTCTCTAAACTGATTTTTATACTTATCCAACATTGATATTTACAGGAGTTCTCTGCATCACATGATAACAAAGCCGTACCGGGCACGGGTGCAGCGAGTGATAATAATTAATTACGGGAAACCCAGTTTCCGCTGATAAATCATATCGCATTTCCTGCAAATAAACAACATCCGTTAGCGTGCTGATAAAGAACATCCGTTAGCGAGCTGATATCACATTTCCTGTTATTGCCGACCATACGCTTATCTCATGCTTGCAGACCCTGGTGATCCGATAAGAATTACTATTATTTAGATTTCAAATTTTAAATATTTGCTACACGTGATCTGCCAAAAAGACGTAAGATCTGCGGGCCAATAAACCAGTGGCCAATAACTGGGGTGTTCACTACTGGGGTGTCAATCATTAGGCCTGGCCAATAACTGGGATGTAATCATTGGGGCTTGGATGCGGCTCCTGACGTTTGGTCCCCATCTTGACGAAGGGTGCTCTTCTGCAGCCCCTGGGGCTCCTACACCTACGGGGATGTTACAAGAAGTCTGGTTCTTCATCCCAACGACAATAACCAGCACGTCCATGCTCTTGGCCACCATTCTGACCATCAGCAGCTGTCCCAATGTGCCCCGGTCCAGAACATACACAGTATATCTACTACTGTGTACGTTCCACGTGTTTGGATTTCTGTTAAAGCAAAATGTCGCCACCTTAGTGACTTCCTGTGTTTAATCTACGTATGCATAAAGCCTCGGTATTTTATCAAGTTCTGTAAGTTCTTTTTTAATATCTTATCATTATTATTCTACGTCGTAAATCACGCCAAACCATGATTTAGTAGAAGAAAAGCTCTTAATCCACCCTCGTGTTAATTATCTATTTTTCTATAACGACCATATTTTTCTATAAGTGAAATATTTAATACCTCTATTAATTAATTTATTTTATGTACGTAAATATTAGAGTTGGGATTTGAGGCCAGAAGCCGGGCCTGGCCGGGCCGGGAAAATCTGCATATTTTACTGGCCGGTTTGGACCTGGCCGGATGCTTTGTAATACCTGGCCGCGCCGGTTCGGGCCTGGCCTGTCCGAATTGGGTCTGGGCTGGCCTGGCCGTTTCGGGCCGGATCGGACCGATTTCGACTTAACCTAGGCTTTTTTTAACCGGTTTGCTGTATAACAATTTTAAAATACTATATCTTGTTCTTCCTGTGAGGAATTTGATTTCATAATAACTTGAGGTGTTTCACCCATTTATCTGACCACTTACGGCCAATCTCACTCATACTACTTAAAATTTAAGGTGTCCCAAAATGGAAAAATTATACTTAGCAATAAGTATTACTCTGATATTTAAGCACATCTAAAAATTCTTACACAAATATAAAGTTGATGGTCGTAACTTCTTTTTGGACTACCCTGTATACATGAATTGAGCATAAAAAAATCGCATTAAAAAATAAAAATCCACATGTCCGAGTGTTTTTCCAAAAAACACACCGCTGAATTTTAAATGAATTTAGACATCACTTCTGGGACTCACTGTACATACATATAATATCTTATACTACAATATATATATATATATATATATATATATATATATATATATATATATATATATATATATATATATATATATATATATATTACAAGTGTTAAATGTAAAACATTATGTTTGTGTTTAAGTTGTTGAACAAATTTGTTTTCGGAGTTTGTATTTATTTTATTTGATAATGAAATAAAAAATTATTCTATTAAGGTTATTTTGTTCTATTTTGTGAGACATTTGAACGTTTCATTGAGACATAAAAGAGTTAATAAATTTATGAATTGTCATACCTATTGTCAATGTCAAGTAGGCAGGATTTCTGGTATCGGCGAATGTGGCTTAGGCAGACTGGGTTGAATTTGGGCGGACTGATTCTGGCTAAACTTGCCTTCATAGAGCCGGGCCGGATCAGATTCGATTTGAGCTTCAATTCGACTGGCTTGGTCGGGTCTGGCCTGGTCTGACGTAGCCGAGTCGCGCCTGGCCTGGTCTGGCCGGGCCGGGCCGAATTCAATCTGGCTTGGTCGGGCCTGGCTCAAATCTGGCCTGGCCGGGCCATAATTGTCAAAAGGTCTGGTTTTAATTGGGCCAAACGTTCGATGGGTTTATCTGGCCTTGCCTGCCCTATACTCTGTCGGGCCGGGCCTGGCCTGGCCTGAATTTTTTTAAAAAGTCGCAACTCTAGTAAGTATATAATAATATTAGCAAATAGTAATATATGTTTTTATTAAGTAACAGCTGAAAGAAAGTCAATATTTCTGTCTGTGATGTCAGACCGAAGAGACTATCTGGGTCTGTCTGTCTCTTTCTCTCTCTATAGCTACCTTTGCTACAATACATTTTCACTGACTACGTTCCTCCTTTTGAATTTCTCGCTATTTTTTTAAATTTACTGATCACCCTGTTTTTTTCTGTATAAATATTGGAATCTACTGCGCATGATTTTTCTTTACCCGTTAGGTTACTTTCTTGTTTGGTTCATCCTGTATAGCTTTATTTTTTATTCACCCTGTACACTAATAATTTGAATTTCACGCCGTTTTAATACTAAACTGATTGCTGTAATCTGATTGAAAATTGTCTTGGATAAAAAATGCTTGTAACAAGTACTTAAATAAGGTATTAATATAATCTAGTTATTCTTTTCATTTCTAGGTTAGGTTTGAAATAAAATATCCTAAAGTTACGTATCATACATATTTATTGGTTACAACATATATAAAAGAAGTAATTACAATATATAAATACAATAAATTCATGCAATGGAAAGATATAAAAAATCATTCATATCCAACATCTAAGTATTAGTGGGGAGTATTGCCAATCTCAGGATGAGGAAGCGTGTATTCATGATTTAGAAAAAAATACAGGGTAATTACTATCATTTTTCCTCATGTTGTGTAATGTTGTGTAATAATTAAAAACAAAAAAATACCTAAAAATTAGTAACAAGTTTTTAAAATTGAGTAATATTGTGTAATAATTTAAATATAAATACTTACTTTTCAGAAATGTTATATCTTTTATATATATCTTTATGTATCAATATATAAAAACATGCTTAGAAATTTATTGATGACGTAAAACACGTACACAAAACCTACAATCTTGTTGTGATGAAACTGGACTATTCCATTGAGTTTTTCAGTCAGGCCTATTGTAGTACACAAAGCAGGGCAATTTAATTTTTAAATTAAAGTCACTTTGATAACTTGCTGGTAATTTTGACCATATATCTAATAATTGAGTTGTTCGTATATATTTAACATGGAAGTGGAACATGGTGCAGTTCATCTGTAGTAAAATCACTAAAAGACTTTATTTTGTCACGATGAAGTGACGTCATAATTTTACTTTTGCAACAGCTGACAGGCTCAGACATTGTGAAAGACTGATTAAAATAAAAGAAGCAGCTTACTTAAGTGTTTTTATTTATTATTTATATCATATACACTCGTCGGATAAAATAATAGGCAGTGACGTATTACCGCGTGACGTAATAAATTGTGGTGGGGACTGTAATTCCATAGGCGTACGCAAAAATCATTGGAAAGGTGCTAATAATGTCAAATAAATATAAAAAATATCAGAACATGAACGGTGCTATAGAAATTGTGAATTGTTTTTTAAACTCACCTTACAGATTAGTTGTATATCGAAGGAAATTGATGAATATTGCCACAGATATTAAAAGAACGCTTTTAAGTGTTGATGGCCCACCACCAACCCACAGCCGCCACCGAAAACGCGATTAATCACATTCAGGAGCAAGTTTACTATTTAACACTTCACTTCACTTCACTTCACTTCATTTCACTACACTACACTACACTACACAACACAACACATGTCTACACATCCTTCATTTAACCATGTCTCATCCATATAATATATTTTCTATTTAAAGCGCGAAATTCTCTTATTTTCTCCAAATATTCTCGTCTCCATGTCACAATCTCATTTTTCTCTATAATCTTAGGTACTCTTCCGATTCCGTTTGCAATATTTGAAATTCAGTCTTCTGCTAGGGCAGCCAGAACTTTACTTACTGTTGGGATTTCATTTTTGAAAAAGAAACCATGAATTTTTCGCCGAATAGCATATTTCACATTTTCATTCACAGTAATTTTTTTTCTTCCCCGTGTTTCCATTTTCTTCTTCTTTGCGTCTGCGTCTCCATATTTTATTGCACGAAATACACTACGAACGGAGACTTTTGTTAATTCACTACACAGTTCTGCCGCATCCACTACACTTAAATTTTTATCACGCGCTTTTAATCCTGCGCTTGTCGCTATAGGAACTCTGCGTCATATAATAACAAATGCGTACCATGCACGTGTGCAGCGAATGGTAATATTATTTCCTGTTTTTATAGAACTAGTTATATTAGCGTCTCGCTGACGCATCCTTATTTTATCTTATCCATTAGTTTGTTTATTCGTACAATGGAAGACCATTGTTTATTGTATTAAAAATACTACGTGTGCGGCGAGTGATAATAATTAATTGCTGTAAAACGCGGCTTCCGCGAATAAATCTTATCACATTTTACATATTTACCTTATCGTTTGCTTTGTTTATTCGTACAATGAAGACCATTATCTATTGTATGAAAATAAATGCTGAACTTTGATAAAAATAACATTACCGCCAAACAGCAGCAGATACCCCTTGCACCCATGGCAGCTCTTGCTTTTACTGCGTTTGAATTTACCCACTAATTTCTCAGATATTTAAATTTACCTCTAGGTGACAGAGGTCGCTGATATTACATTTTACATATTTCAATTATGTGTTATTTGTTATTGTAGAACTGTACGCTTATCACATTTCCTGCTGCAGGCGAGCAGCATCAGCCGTTAGCGAGCTGAGCTTCTAATTATTATTTAGATTTTATACTATACCATAATATTTTGGTGTAATATTGGAATATACTTGGATTTATGCATGCTTATATTAAAATGATAAATTAGAAATTGTTTATGTAGGTACAGATAACTCATTTATTTCAACCAAATCCTACGATATGTCAATCTATTGACTCGTCTATAAAACGTTTTCTTATATATTACGATGAAAAACGACTATTTGATGTTTATTATACTTATTTAACTAAGTTTTCAATCAAAGTGGGAAAAAAAGGCATTTGGGTATCAATATTTTAATTTAAAGTGCATAGGTATGTTCTCTGACTCGAAACAAGCTAGAATCCATCAGTTTTCTGTTATTGTAGAACTGTTCGCTTATCTCATTCCTCCAGATGTCGCGTAAAATAAGGCTTACCGTCACGTAAATAAGGCTAATCTTCACGTAAAATAAGGCTAACCGTCACTTAAATAAGACTTACCGTCACGTAAAATACGTCACGCGTGTCCGCCAACACGACCCGTGTTGAACACATGTGGTTAATAATAATAATACACACGATTCCAGGACTCAGTCTCAGTAGTTACTCACCCCTCGGACGTGGGGAGTAGCTACTCGTAACCACGAGCGGCCGACCCTGAGAATCGGAGTCAGGGAACCGATCGACTGGATTTCGACAAAAAATAATAATAATAATAATAACATTAACAAGCATTAATAAGTGCATCAGTCATTAACAATTGATGACAAACAAATGAAGAGCAACACTGAATCCGCTGTTCTAAATAGAGTTAATAGGATCCTAAGAACGGATCTATATGCCAAAGCAAAAACATCGGCTATTAATATGTGGGCAATACCTGTACTATCTTATACGTTCGTTCGGCTTACTGAAATGGAGTCACAAAGGCCTAGAAGCAGTTTATAGAAAAGGGAGAGTGATGCTGACTAAACATCGTTCTCATCACCTTAACTCGTCTACTGCACGTTTATACTTACCGCGGAGTCAAGGTGGACAGGGCCTACATAAGGCCACATTACTGCATGAACAACAGGTAAAGTCTCTACGGAATTATTTTCTTTCTTCCACCAACCCTCTTCATATGACAATAGTTGGAATAGATGAGAAATACTCACCGTTGTCACGTGCTGTCCCGAATCCACACCAACGAGCTGAAAGCTTACAGTAGATAGAAGAGGAGTGAAAGACCAAGGCATTGCATGAAAGATATGCTGCAGATTTAAATAAAGATGACGTAGATCGGAAGATGTCCACCCTTTATCTCTGAAATGGTCTCCTTATGTCTGAGACAGAAGGATTTATTAGTGCTATACAAGATCAAGTAATACCAACTACAAATTACAGAAAATACGTGCTGAAAGAGGCAATACCTACAGACAGATGTAGATTATGTGCCAAGACTACGGAGTCCATACAACATCTAACATCTGGATGCAGTTACTTGGCGCCGAAGGACTACTTAGATAGACACAACAAGGTTGCTGGCATCATACATCAAGAAATCTGTAACGTAAAGGGATTACTAGCTGTAAAAAAGCCGTATTACAAGTACTTACCTCAAAATGTACTTGAAAACGATACATATAAAGTGCTATGGGATCAGACGGACAACGAAGTGCATCACAATCGCCCGGATATTATCATCTTTAACAAGCGAGAAAAAACTTCTCAGATTCTAGATATTACAGTTCCTCTAGACAATAACATGGCAAGAGCCAGAACAGAAAAATTATTAAAATATCAAATTCTGGCTGGCGAACTGAAAAGGATATACCGGTTAACGAAAGTATAGATATCTATCCCACAATAATTTCAAGTAATGGGCTGGTTGATAAATATTTACCACATACGTTGGAGAGAATTGGATTAAAATACATCCAAAATTTAATCGCTTTGTCCCAGAAATCGGTAATCCTTTCGACATGCCGTACTATACGTCGAATAATGGCCACTGGCGTTCGTGTGTTCCGCAAAGAACTCGACTCGTTTTGACTAACGAGATGTTAGTCAAAACCAGCATTACGCTGTGAAAAAAAAATAAATAAAACAAAAAAAATAAAATAATAATAATAATAATTATTATAATATTAATAAGAATAAAGTAATGGTCATCATTACTATTTATAGATAGCCTCCTGATTATAATTAGGTGTACAATCTCAGAAGTCAGGCTCAACATGCTCTTCCCTACCATTCTCTTACCACCTACATCTATCTATTACATATTATTTTTTAATACTATATCTTATTGTTGACTCCCCACTAGCTTATTTCGAACCCCACTTGCCTGTTATACTAAATTCTTAAATCTTTATGCTTAATGTTTATGCCCAAATGACCAAACACAAACAAACGGGTTTGCATGGGCTCGTACTACCTTTAAGCAGCCTCTGTCCTTTTAGGTCACTATAGAGAATTAGATATATAACGAGATTTTCGGCTATCTACACACTGATAAGGTCGCTCAGTCTACTAATAGCTCCTCTATTTATGGAGATACAAATTATTTTGTATTTGAGACCAATATATACTACAAAATCTCAACTATTTCCACAAATTGGGTTAGGTATTCCTATTGCTGACATACAAATTACTCCCCTAAAATTCAACTATGTCTACAAATTGGGTTAGGTATTTCTATTACTGAAGAAGCCCCTCTTCTACTCGCTATTAGATTGAAAATAGTTTGAAATTAATATCTCGGATGCCGCTACGAGTCATTTGATATATATGAATATATACTTTTTTGTTTTTTGACATAGGAGCTTGGGACTTTTTTCTATTGATATAATACTAACAATCAGAGTCGGGGCGAGAGGGGGAGATTTTTCCAATTGTTTCCAGAGACTTCTTGCGCCCGTGGCAGCAACTCTTGCTTTTGCTGAGTTTGAATTTACCCGCCAATTTCTCAGATATTTTAATTTGCCGCCAGACTGCCGCGCCTTCTCGTGGCCGCCTGAGCTACTAGCTTTGGCGCGGCTCGTGACGTCAGGCCGGCATCTTGACGAATCTACGTCACACACTCTTGGGGTGCTCTTCTGCAGCCCCTGGGGCACCTACACCTGCGGGGATGCTACAAGCACATGCGGGGATGTTACAAGAAGTCTGGTTCTTCACCCTGACGACAATGACTAGCGGCTCCGTGGTCTAGCTCGATGACAGCTGGCCATCCAGCACGCTGTGACGCACTTCCGCTGCTGAACCGGCCCGGTATACTTACTAATGTGTTAATATTTATTTTACAGAATCTGATCTATGTCTCAAGTATGGATATTTTGATACCTTTAATAATGATGTGGATCTTAAGTTTAATACATTCTCAAATAGTTGCCACTAGCCCTGCAATTGAACCTAAGAATATAAATGTTAAACGGAGACAATATAAGAGAAATAGAAAAGAAAAATATAAAATAATAGGACAAAACATCTGCACTGAAAAAATTGACATTACTTGCTGCAAAAGGTAATCCATTTTTTCCGAAATTCTTCTTCTAGGTATAGGTATTTCTATAAGAACTATAAGAACGTAAAAACTCCTCAACAGAGTAAAGGGCCCTATTTATAAGATAGTGATACAATAGTGATTTAATAGTTCCATAGTTCTCCACACTTCCAAATAATTTTTTAGCCTGGTTATAACAGATGACTCCCTTGTATGACTATGAATTCTGGCCAACCGCCAGTCGTGAGTATGGCAGAAGTAAGTTATCACATATACGCGTTTTATAATTATGAATAGTATTATTTCTGTCATTCTGATAAATTTTCCTTATATCCAAAGTAATCAAGTATATATACACGGTGGGCCATTTTAATCTATGCACCTGAAAAACTCAGTAAGTTCGCATCCTATCAAAAAATGACCTTTATAAAAGTTGTAGGATACAAAGGGGGTCAAACAATAGTGACCTTGAATTTGACCTTCAAGGTCAAATCAAGGTCAACTTGAGTTTTTTAAACGGAAACCCCTATTTTTTACACCGAAATCGGAAAGGGCGGGAAATTTTACGTCCGAATATGCTCTCAGGTCATCTGACCTCGATGACCTCAAAGGTCAGATGAAGGTCATAAATACGAAATAATCGGATGGCTATGAAAAATCTTAGGTAGGGTATTGCCGAAAAAGTAAAGGTCATTATTTAAGTAATTTTTTACGAGAAATTCAAAGGTGCCCTTAAATTTGACCTTGGCAGTGACCTTCAAGGTCAAATCAAGGTCAACTTGAGTTTTTTAAATGGAAACCCCTATTTTTACACCGGAATCGGAAAGAGTGGGAGATTTTACGTCCGAATATGCTCTCAGATCATATTGCAGAGAATTTTTATTAACATTTAAAAATTCATGACACGTCTGTCATACTAAAAAAATCTAATAATAAAGCTTGTGTTGCAGCGAGACTCTAAGTTGCACTTTTTCTGATAGACGACACCCTACGGATATAACGATACGCAACTTAACTGAAAGAGCTCGTGTTTAACATCTTGTTCATTAACGCGAATTCAGATTTAACGATTTATTTTCAGGCAAATGAAGGTGCCTTCGAACATTTATTTCCTGGCTAAATTCGAGAGAGGCAAAGAAACTTTTGCTGATCAAGCACCCTGTTAAGGTTTCACCTCTAATTTTGTTTTGTTAGTATCTAGTTTATTTAGTTTAGTATTAATATTATTGATTAATAATTGAATAGTAATAGTATCTTATTAGGGTTGTCACCGAATATACTTTTTTTTTCCCGCTACTTATTCCAAATCAGTAAGTCGAGAATTCTTATTGGTCGGCTTGCGCAGAGAAGACACAAGTCTACACAGTTCAAAAAGTGTCGAAAAGAACTCAATACGCCGCTGAATGCCTTGTTAATAAAATAAGTGTTCTTAAGAAATTTGAAATACCAATTTGTGAGTTGTGTGATCGGGTACTTGGTCCTGCTGATCTTTTGCCCTTATGGAAGCTTGATGAAGCCTGCATTTTGGTAAGTCGTACCTCGAGTTTTCGACTTATCGGGATATCGCCTAATACAGTCCACTTTATATTAATTTTAAATAACATTACGAAACATTTTAGTCACTTCGGCCAGGGATATGCTAGTTATTTTTTAAGTTTCAATTGTTTAAGGGTAGATTTGGTGATTTTAATATATTGGAAATATAATCTCAATAAATTATTTTCTGTATTGAGTGGTTAAAACACGCCAAGGTCAAGTTTCCAAGTACCAGGTGACATTTTTTGCGCCACGCTATCTCCACTTTTTTGTTCTGGCGCTCGCCATATGATTTACCGATTTTGTTTACAAACATTGTAAACAAAACAGTAGGTACGCCGCTTGTTTCTATTAATCAGTCGATGCTTTAGCTTATTGCTGATTGAAACTTTTGTGATAATATTTCACTGCCTATGATTAGCTAATTGCTTTGGCTACTAAATAATAAATTAAATAAAATTCAGATATTGTTCTCGCTTTTCATTAGTATTGTTTTTTGCTTAGCATTTCGTTTTTGCTAGTATTATAATATTTCTTAATATTTTCGCCACTGTAGAGTATTTATTATCATGGCAGAAAAAATTAAAAAGGTAAAAGCTTTACGCCAGATGGAAATTGTTAAATTAAATGATTTGCTCCGGTCAGCACAGGCGGCTTTAGATGATACTTCGGCTCAAGCTTTATTTAAAGCAAGGTTTGCTGATATTGATGAAATTAAAGTCGAATTTCATAAACAACAGAGTACTCTTGTTACTTTAGTCATTCAGGATGAGGCAGAAATGCAGGAGGCCATTGAGGCATCTAGAGAATTTGATTCAGAGTTTTATAAAATTAAAGCACGTTATGATGACTTGTTTGTAAAATCGGAGAAAAAGGTTACTGGTAGTGGCGTCAAGGGTGAACCTTTATTAAACCAAGATAATGTAGTAAAACTTCCAAAGTTTGATTTAATAAAATTTTCTGGTGACATAACTCAATTTTCCACGTATATAGATTTTTTTAATTCCTCTATACATGAAAATATGTCGTTATCCGCAATTGCTAAATTTCGTTATTTGATTTCATCTTTGGAAGGACCACCGCTTAAAATTGTCACTCGCTTACCTATGACGAGTACAAACTATATAATTGCATATAATTCATTGGTAAAAAGATATAAGAATAAGAAATTATTATCACAGTCTTATTTTTCTGCTATAGAAAACTTACCGAAATTACCCTCAAAGAATCCTCAGGCTTTACGCAATATGCTCGATGTATTTTTGGAAAATTTAGAGGCTCTTAAAGCTCTTGGCTATCCGGTGGATTCTTGGGACTTTATCATGTCGCACATGTTACTTAGTAGAATTGATGAGGAAACCATAGACAGATTTGAATTGATAAATGACTCCGAAGCTATGCCTAAATTTGAAGATTTACTTAACTTTTTAGAGAAACAGTGTAGCTCATTTTCTAACCAGCAACTAAACAAAAGTAAACAAGTAAAATCCAAATCGGATTTTACTAATAAAAATAACATAAACTTCTCTCGTCATCATGTACATTGTTCAGCTACATTTGTAGGGACTGACAAAAAAAATGATACAAAACCTTGTGTTTATTGTTCAAATTCTCATCCTTTATATAAATGTCAACAATTTTCAATTTTAACGCCCAATGAACGTTTTCAGCTAGTAAAAAGTAAGAATTTGTGTATAAATTGTTTAAGTAACATGCACAGTACTTCTCGTTGCAATTCATCGTCTTATTGCCGTATCTGCAAAAAACGACATCATACACTGCTTCACTTTGAGAATATCGGTATAAATTATACACATACTAACTCTCAAGACAGCAATTCTATCGCGACAATTAATAATAGTATCAAACAGACAGATATTATGTTGCCTTCTACATCGCATAATTTTTCTACTCCTCCCGTAACAAGCGCAACTTGTTGTAAAAATTCTACTACGATATTACTTTCAACAGCTATCATAGAAGTTTTGGATAGTCGTGGTAATTTTCAAAAGGTGCGAGCTCTGTTAGATACTGGCTCCCAAACAAGTTTTATTACATTAAAATGTGCCAATCGATTGGGTATCCCCAGACAAAAATTGTTTACTGAAATACAAGGGATAGGAGAGTCAAATGTAAATACCTATTTAGGAGCTGTTATATTAAATTTACGCGCGGTTGGCAAGCCTTATTCTAACTTTTCAACTAATGCTGTAATTTTACCTAATATTTGTGCTAACCAGCCCAGTATCCCCTTAGTTGCTTCCGGGTGGGATCATATTAAAAACCTGCGTCTAGCCGACCCGGACTTTTTTAAACCAGGTCCACTTGATGTCCTCTTAGGGGCAGACTTGTACCCCTACATTGTACAGGGTGCTCGTGTAACAGGTAATGAAAATGAACCGGTCGCCTTAGATACAGTTTTTGGATTTGTATTAATGGGGAAAGTCACAAATTCTAGTGAAACTATTAATTCTAATTTGAAAAGTTTGTTGTGTCAAGTTGAACATCAGTCTTTAAATAATATTTTGCAAAAATTTTGGGAAATTGAAAATATCGCGCATCAAACATTTTCTTCTCCAGAGGACATACAATGTGAAAAACTTTTTACCGATACGGTTTTTCAAAATTTAGAAGGTCGCTTTGTCGTACCTTTGCCATTTAAGGACGACGTTTTACCTACATTCCCGGACAGTAGAAATCTCGCACTAAAACGCTTTTATGCCTTAGAACAACGCTTACTTAAAAATCCTGCGCTGTATTCAGAATATAATAAGTTTTTAAAGGAATATTTAGATTTAAATCACATGGAAATGTTGACTAAGCCAATGCATACGGAACAGTCCTATTACATACCGCATCATTGTGTAATAAAACCCGATAGTACAACTACGAAATTGCGAGTTGTCTTCAACGCATCTGCTAAAACAAATAACTCTCTCTCGCTAAATGATACCTTATTAATTGGTCAAAAATTACAAAAGGATATTTTTCAAATTTTATTAAAATTCAGATTACATAATGTGGTTCTAACGGCTGATATAAAAAAAATGTACAGACAAATCTTGATTGTCCCCGAACATCAAGATTTTCAGCGCATACTTTGGCGTTTTGATTTAAATAGCCCTGTTTTAGAATTTAAATTGCGTACAGTCACATATGGCGTTTCCTCTGCGCCCTATCTCGCGCTGCGCACTTTATTATTTCTAGTGGAAAAAGAAAAAAATAATTTTCCTAATGCCGCGAATATAATTGCTTACGACACTTATGTCGATGACATTGTTACAGGGTGTTCTAGTATTGATGAAGCAGTTGCTTTAAAGAAAGAACTTACGCTACTTTTACGCACCGGAGGGTTTGAATTACATAAATGGTGTAGCAATAAATCGCAAGTTTTATCGGACACATCGTCCTCGCTCGCTAACCTTTCTCCTCTTTCACTTGACCTCGATGAAGTTACTAAAGTTTTGGGTTTGCTTTGGTTGCCTTCATCAGACATGTTTACATATTCTGTTACGCCCCTGGATCGACCCTGTACAAAACGAAACTTACTCTCAGAGCTCGCACGCGTTTTTGATCCCCTTGGATTATTAAGTCCCATTACGCTTTTTATGAAACATTTAATGCAACAATTATGGGTTTTGGGACTAGATTGGGATGAAAAACCTCCATTAGATATATTAAATATATGGACACGCTATAAGAAGGAATTGCCCTTGTTATCTAATTTTAATCTACCTCGTCACATTGACATTAATTTTTCGCATTCATTGGAACTTCATCTCTTCGCCGATGCAAGTTCAATAGGTTATGCGTCAGTCGCATACCTACGCAATATTCAAAATAATAAAATTTTGACTTACTTAGTTTGTTCAAAGGCTAGGGTCGCTCCCTTACGCACTCTTTCTATTCCCCGTTTGGAATTATGCGCTGCTGTACTTGCAGCCGATTTGTGTGATTACATATTGAAGACTTATCCCCAATTACATTTTGCTAAAATATGTGCATATAGTGATAGTCGTGTTGCATTGTGCTGGATAAAATCACTTCCATGCAAATGGAAACCGTTTATAAGTAATCGTGTCAGTTTGATACAAGAACGCCTTGACCCCTCTAACTGGTATCACGTAAGTTCTTCCGAAAACCCGGCAGATATCGCATCTCGAGGAGCCTTTCCCTCTTCTTTTCTAGATAATGAGTTGTGGTGGGCTGCACCCAAATTTCTCCAGTTACCTAACTACACTCCTACAGTATTTGAGGTTAATGTAACTTCAAATTCCCAAGAAGTTACCCTTGAGGAACGCAAAAGGGTCGCACTAAATGTTACCCAAAACCCTTTTTTAGATACTCTTGTCAATAATTACTCTAGCTTAGATAAAGTTCAGCGCATTCTCGTTTATGTTATGAGATTAATTAATAATTGTAAATTCCCTGATCAGAAGCTAATGGGTCATATTGGGTTCTCCGAATTACATTGCAGCATGTTAATTCTTGTTAAACATGTCCAAACTTTAAGTTATTCTGAAGAAATTAATAAAATAAAATTTAATAGAAAACTTCCAAAGCCATGGCAAAAACTTGGTGTATTCTTAGATGATAAGGATTTTCTAAGAGTTGGAGGTCGTCTCCAATATTCGACACTGTCCTATGATAAAAAACACCCGTATCTGTTACCACGCCATAAACTGACTTATATGATTATTGAACAAATTCATTTAAAATATTTCCACGCTGGGGTACAAACGGTTCAATTTTTAGTTTGCCAGAATTTTTGGATTTTCTCCGCTAAACGCGCTGTTCGACATGTATTATCTAAATGTGTTAGATGTTTTAAAATAAAACCCAAAACCTTTCAACCTCCAATGGGTAACCTACCCAGGCCTCGAATATCACAGCTAAAACCGTTTTCTCACTCGGGTGTTGATTACGCGGGTCCTTTAACCATAACTCTGGGTAAGACTAGAGGGGCCAAACCATATAAGGCATGGATCTGTCTCTTTGTCTGTTTATCTACTAAAGCAATCCACATAGAATTGTCATCCGATTTAACTGCAGAAGCCTTCTTGGCTGCGTTACGCCGTTTCATTTCTCGTCGTGGACGTGTAACTGATTTATATAGTGACAATGCTACTAATTTTGTTAAGGCCAATAAACAGCTTTTAGACTTAACAAAAATCGCGGCTTCTCAAGAATCCATACAGTGGCATTTTATACCGCCATCGGCGCCACATTTTGGTGGAATTTGGGAAGCCGGAGTTAAATGTGTGAAAAGTTATTTACTTAGGGTTATAGGTCATCAAATTTTAACGTATGAGGAAATGAACACTATACTATGCCAAATTGAGGCTATTCTTAATTCGCGTCCATTGACTCCCATAAGTACAGATCCAAATGATTTTTCTGCTCTTACGCCTGGTCATTTTCTTACTCTTGACCCTCTGACCGCCGTGCCTGATGATGATTTCACTTCAGCTAATATTAATAGGCTAACTCGATGGCAGTTGCTCCAACGAATCCAACAAGATTTTTGGCGTCGCTGGCACCGAGAGTATATAAATACTCTTCAAGTTAGAAACAAGTGGCTGAATCCTATTGTAACACCTGATATCGGGACTTTGGTCTTAATTTACGATGAACTTACTCATCCTCTTCAGTGGCGCCTAGGGCGAATTAAAGCGTTATACCCGGGGGCCGATGGAGTGAGTCGAGTCGCTGACGTTCAAACGTCCACTGGTACTTTGAAACGACCTTTTAGAAAACTATGTCCCTTACCACTTTGTTCCTCTGAAAATGCATCGCATTTTGGTGGGCCGAAATGTTAAGGTTTCACCTCTAATTTTGTTTTGTTAGTATCTAGTTTATTTAGTTTAGTATTAATATTATTGATTAATAATTGAATAGTAATAGTATCTTATTAGGGTTGTCACCGAATATACTTTTAAATATTTTTTCCCGCTACTTATTCCAAATCAGTAAGTCGAGAATTCTTATTGGTCGGCTTGCGCAGAGAAGACACAAGTCTACACAGTTCAAAAAGTGTCGAAAAGAACTCAATACGCCGCTGAATGCCTTGTTAATAAAATAAGTGTTCTTAAGAAATTTGAAATACCAATTTGTGAGTTGTGTGATCGGGTACTTGGTCCTGCTGATCTTTTGCCCTTATGGAAGCTTGATGAAGCCTGCATTTTGGTAAGTCGTACCTCGAGTTTTCGACTTATCGGGATATCGCCTAATACAGTCCACTTTATATTAATTTTAAATAACATTACGAAACACACCCCATCCTGAGAGGCAAGGGGACTCACGTTAATCAAGCATCCCAAAGGACACAAAACTTACTACGTCCACGTCAATGATTCTGGGTAACGCTAAAAGTAAGTGTAAGAAACAACAAAACTTTAGTTCAAGGTGTAATTCAAGGTCACCAGTATTTGACCTCATAAGCACCTTTTATTTTTTATTTGACCTTAAAGGTCATCGCCAAGGTCAAAATAAAGGTCACCACTGAATTTCACGTTAAAAATTACTTAAATAATGACCTTTACTTTTTCGGCAATACCCAACTTAAGATTTTTCATAGCCATCCGATTATTTCATATTTATGACCTTCATCTGACCTTTGAGGTCATCGAGGTCAGATGATCTGAGAGCATATTCGGACGTAAAATCTCCCACTCTTTCCGATTCCGGTGTAAAAAATAGCGGTTTCCATTTAAAAAACTCAAGTTGACCTTGATTTGACCTTGAAGGTCACTGCCAAGGTCAAAATAAAGGTCACCACTGAATGTCACGTTAAAAATTACTTAAATAATGACCTTTACTTTTTCGGCAATACCCTACCTAAGATTTTTCATAGCCATCCGATTATTTCGTATTTATGACCTTCATTTGACCTTTAAGGTCATCGAGGTCAGATGACCTGAGAGCATATTCGGACGTAAAATTTCCCGCCCTTTCCGATTCCGGTGTAAAAAATAGGGGTTTCCATTTAAAAAACTCAAGTTGACTTTGATTTGACCTTGAAGGTCAGCTTGAAGGTCAAATTCAAGGTCACTATTGTTTGACCCCCTTTGTATCCTACAACTTTTATAAAGGTCATTTTTTGATAGGATGCGAACTTACTGAGTTTTTCAGGTGCATAGATTAAAATGGCCCACCGTGTATATATACAGGGTGTTCCAGATCTTCCTATAGATATATCTTCCATTAGACGTTTCTAGAATGCTGTGCGTACTGGAATTCTGAAAATTTATATACGGGAGTTACTCACAATTTTCTATCGATTAAAAATATTGCCGATGGCGTCACACTTCCGGTTCTATCGGAAGTAGACATCACTCGCTTCTTTCAAATGGAATGAAATATTTTTTATTTAATTTTTGGATTCTACATTAAATTTAAAGGTAAGAGTCATAAGAATACCATATCCCTAAACTCAATCGTTTCTGAGATATCTCGACTTTTTCAGCTGCTAACTGAATTTCTGCAGCTAACTGGCGGATTATTTTCGTTGCAGTAATAATGTCCAAATATCTTCAAATCGGTGGAATTTAGGTACTTATAGGGAATGCTAATTTCAATCGAAAGAGAATTAAAAGCTGCATTCATTAGCATTATAAAACATAGCGTGTTGTATTTATAGTTTGTTTCTTTTGGGATTACACCACCTGTAAAATAACAAAAGCAGAAAACCAGAAGCATACAAGTTAAATATTCAAAGTGTAGTAACAAGGCAAACTTCTAAACTTTGCCCCAAAAAACCACTGTATAATGTGTGATAAAATAATATTTGATATATTAACTAAATTTCGTCAGTGGTTTTTCAGTTTTATACAAAATTCTAAAATATTATGTCATATTTTGAAAATATGTCTAAATAAAATAGTTATTATAATAAAATTTAAAATAAATTAAACACTTAACTAGCTTTTTTCTATACGTTTCGAGTTGATCCTCAACTCTTCGTCAGTAGAATGTTTGTACGATAAGAACTCTCTATATGAAAAGAAGTACTTTTTGTCAGATTGACAAAAAAAAAAGTCAATCTGACAGAAAGTACTTCTTTTCATATAAAGAGTTCTTATCGTACAAACATTCTACCTTCAAATAAACTATAAAAAATGAAAACGGTTAGCTGCAAACTAAATCATCTGTGTCTACATCTTCTTCGTCTGATGATTCTGAACTTTTAAATGAATAGTCGTAGTTAGCTGTAAGAATGAGTAATGACTAATGACTAATGACTGAACACGGTGTTGTTCGGTGTTCCGACGAACACTGGCTGCGAACATGAATCGGCGCCGGCGCGCGGGTTAAGAGAGCAACGTAATGCAGTTGAATTTTGATGTGTAACATATATGTAAGTAACACAGATTGTTTTTCTTGGGTATATCGGTCACTTAATTACATATAAAAAAGGTTACATTTTTTTATACATATATATATTTCTGACGTTTCGGCTTTATTAGGCCATCTTCAGAGATTCTGCAGAAGATTATATTTTACATTATTTGTTTAATATTTTTTTGATATATTATACTTACATTTATAGGATGTTTCACTAACTAAACTAACTAAATTATAATAATTTTAAATTGTTTGAAACGATTATTGCGTTATTTTGCTGCATACATGTTGTTTGAGGGCTTTGACGCGACTGAGTTTTAAAGTGGTTTGGGTTCAGTTTTGTTTCCAAGCTGACAGATTTGCTGATAATATTCATATACATGCATTAGGTAGAGGTATAATTGAAATTTAAAAAATAATATTTGTTCCGACATGTTAAATTACAAACTAAATTTACTTAATTTAGTATTTTTTGTGTGAGATGTAAAAATTTTTTTTTTTTTTTTGTTTTTCCCCATAAATGATCTATTATTATTTGTATTTATTTTATTTATATTAATTAGTAGCTATTATATTTAATAATGAATTATATTATATTGAAATAAGTTTCGCTTAAATTTTCTGTATCAGTGCGGTTATTTATTGCATTAGTATGTCTTTTTATTTGGATCATCTCGTGAATTGTTCTTTTGTTATAATTTGTTTCTTTTTCTAAAATCTGTACATTATTAAAATTGAAGTCATGGTTATTTTCAATAGCGTGTTTTGATAAAGCAGTTTGAGAATCATTTTGACTTCTTATGCTGTATTTATGCGCGTATATTCTCTTATGTAAATATTGTTTCGATTGCCCAATATATGTACTATTACAATCGGTACAATCTATTTTGTATACTGTGTTTGTTTGGTTTGGTTGTGGGATTGGTGTTTTAGTATTAGTGAAAAAACGTTTAGTGGTATTATATGGTTTATGTGCAACAGTTATGTTATGGTTTTTGAAAATATTAGCTATATTTTCCGATAAATTCGGTACGTATGGTAACGAGAAATATTTATTATTATTATTTTTTTCTTGGGTGGTTGTTTTGTTATATATTGTATGGATTCTTTTTTTTATAATTGGTTCATAAACGGTTTTTGGGTATGAATTGTCTTGTAAGATCTTTTTAACTTTTTTTAAATTACTGGGTCTATGTTTGGGATGTGAGAGTTTAATTGCGCGGTCCGTCAAATTGTTAATTACACTATTTTTATATTTGTTAGGGGTATGCGATTTATAATTTATATATCTTCCAGATGAAATTTCTTTTGTATACCAGTTTGTCTCAATGATTCCACTGTTGTGATTGTATGCAACATTTAAATCTAGAAAGTTTATGCTATTGTTTTTTTCAGTTTCATAAGTAAACTGAATTCTTGGGTGATAGCTATTGAACTTTTTTAACGTATATTCTATTTTGTTTTTGGGTAAGCATATAATACAGTCATCTACATATCGTTTATAAAATACCGGCTTGTAATCCAGAGAGTTAATAATATTATTTTCTAATTCTTCCATAACTAAATTGGCAATTGTTGCGGATATTGGTGAACCCATGGCTGTTCCAAAAATTTGTGTGAATATTTGATTATTAAATTTAAAGTATGTAGAATTTAGGCATAGTTTTGTTGCTTTTATGAATTCGTCTTGATTAATTACTGAATATTTACTAATTTCCGACCATCGGTTCTGTATACATTTAACTGCAAGATCGGTTGGAATGTTTGTGTATAGGGATGTGACGTCTAGTGATATTATATTATGATCTTTAGGGACAATTTGTTGTTTAATAAAGGTGCAGAATTGCCAAGAGTCCTTTACGAATGCTTGAGAATTACCTAAAATGTTACTTAAGGTGTTTGATAAAAATTGTGAAAGGTTATAAGTAGGACTGTTTATATTGCTTACTATGGGTCTAAGAGGAATGTTTTGTTTGTGGAGTTTTGGTAGGCCGTATATGCATGGAGCATGACCATTATGGCAAATGAGTTTGTTTTTTTCTTTTTCTGTAATAATTTTTTTTTTGATACCACGATTTAATTAAGATATTAAGGCTGTTTTGGATTTTATTGGTAGGATCTATATTTTCTTTCTTGTATGTGGTATTGTCCTCGAGTAAATTATTCATTTTTGTTTCGTAGTCGGTTTTGTACATAAGAACTGTTTTATTACATTTATCGGCTCTTAATATATATAAGTTTTTATTTTCGGTTATGAACTTCTCTGTTTGCTTTATGTAATGATTGAGTTGGTTTTTGGTTTTTTTATTTACGTTGCTGAGTTTATTTTTATAGTTCGTTAATAAATTACAAATTTTGTTCCTGACTTCAATTTTATTTTCTTCTCTAATATGTATTATACCTTGTTCAACACTGGCTATTATTTTATCTATTGGAAAAGTACTACATGGTAGGGAGAATTTTGGACCTAGACTTAAAACATATTTTACGACATTTGGAATTTTTATTTTGGTTAAATTAGTTAGCCAATTTTCATTAATTACGGGTGGTTTAGATTTAATTTGGGAGTTCATTAGGTTGTTTATCTTGTTAATATGTTTTTCTTTTATGTTGTTGAATAAATTTTCTATTTTTTCATTTATATTTTTATATAAGTTATTTAGATGTTCTCTGTCGTAAATATTTCTTAAGTTATTGTCTGTTCTCTGTATTTTAGATTTCAGAATATTTTTCTGTGAGTACGCGTCACTGATACATAGATTTAAGCAGTTTAAGTAAAATACGGATAACACATTTAGATATTTTGCTTTGATTTTTTCATTGTTAAATATATGAGTTTTAGGTTTTATCTTTAGAAAATTCGGGGTTATTTGTAAATTTTTACATCTTACCAAAAAGTTGATTCTGTTCTTTTCCTTCGCTAGTTTCTTCTGCAGTTTTTCATAGGTTCTACTTTCTGGGCAGCTTGTTGCTACTATATTAGGATAATTACTTCTGCTTGTTGTAGTCATCCTTTTGGCTTCTTTCACCCTTGCCTTAATAATTTAACTGTTCTTTTCTTGACCGTTAGAGATTTAACACAGATTGTTTTTCTTGGGTATATCGGTCACTTAATTACATATAAAAAAGGTTACATTTTTTTATACATATATATATTTCTGACGTTTCGGCTTTATTAGGCCATCTTCAGAGATTCTGCAGAAGATTATATTTTACATTATTTGTTTAATATTTTTTTGATATATTATACTTACATTTATAGGATGTTTCACTAACTAAACTAACTAAATTATAATAATTTTAAATTGTTTGAAACGATTATTGCGTTATTTTGCTGCATACATGTTGTTTGAGGGCTTTGACGCGACTGAGTTTTAAAGTGGTTTGGGTTCAGTTTTGTTTCCAAGCTGACAGATTTGCTGATAATATTCATATACATGCATTAGGTAGAGGTATAATTGAAACTTAAAAATAATATTTGTTCCGACATGTTAAATTACAAACTAAATTTACTTAATTTAGTATTTTTTGTGTGAGATGTAAAAATTTTTTTTTTTTTTGTTTTTCCCCATAAATGATCTATTATTATTTGTATTTATTTTATTTATATTAATTAGTAGCTATTATATTTAATAATGAATTATATTATATTGAAATAAGTTTCGCTTAAATTTTCTGTATCAGTGCGGTTATTTATTGCATTAGTATGTCTTTTTATTTGGATCATCTCGTGAATTGTTCTTTTGTTATAATTTGTTTCTTTTTCTAAAATCTGTACATTATTAAAATTGAAGTCATGGTTATTTTCAATAGCGTGTTTTGATAAAACAGTTTGAGAATCATTTTGACTTCTTATGCTGTATTTATGCGCGTATATTCTCTTATGTAAATATTGTTTCGATTGCCCAATATATGTACTATTACAATCGTTACAATCTATTTTGTATACTGTGTTTGTTTTTTTATATGTAATTAAGTGACCGATATACCCAAGAAAAACAATCTGTGTTAAATCTCTAACGGTCAAGAAAAGAACAGTTAAATTATTAAGGCAAGGGTGAAAGAAGCCAAAAGGATGACTACAACAAGCAGAAGTAATTATCCTAATATAGTAGCAACAAGCTGCCCAGAAAGTAGAACCTATGAAAAACTGCAGAAGAAACTAGCGAAGGAAAAGAACAGAATCAACTTTTTGGTAAGATGTAAAAATTTACAAATAACCCCGAATTTTCTAAAGATAAAACCTAAAACTCATATATTTAACAATGAAAAAATCAAAGCAAAATATCTAAATGTGTTATCCGTATTTTACTTAAACTGCTTAAATCTATGTATCAGTGACGCGTACTCACAGAAAAATATTCTGAAATCTAAAATACAGAGAACAGACAATAACTTAAGAAATATTTACGACAGAGAACATCTAAATAACTTATATAAAAATATAAATGAAAAAATAGAAAATTTATTCAACAACATAAAAGAAAAACATATTAACAAGATAAACAACCTAATGAACTCCAAAATTAAATCTAAACCACCCGTAATTAATGAAAATTGGCTAACTAATTTAACCAAAATAAAAATTCCAAATGTCGTAAAATATGTTTTAAGTCTAGGTCCAAAATTCTCCCTACCATGTAGTACTTTTCCAATAGATAAAATAATAGCCAGTGTTGAACAAGGTATAATACATATTAGAGAAGAAAATAAAATTGAAGTCAGGAACAAAATTTGTAATTTATTAACGAACTATAAAAATAAACTAAGCAACGTAAATAAAAAAACCAAAAACCAACTCAATCATTACATAAAGCAAACAGAGAAGTTCATAACCGAAAATAAAAACTTATATATATTAAGAGCCGATAAATGTAATAAAACAGTTCTTATGTACAAAACCGACTACGAAACAAAAATGAATAATTTACTCGAGGACAATACCACATACAAGAAAGAAAATATAGATCCTACCAATAAAATCCAAAACAGCCTTAATATCTTAATTAAATCGTGGTATCAAAAAAAAATTATTACAGAAAAAGAAAAAAACAAACTTATTTGCCATAATGGTCATGCTCCATGCATATACGGCCTACCAAAACTCCACAAACAAAACATTCCTCTTAGACCCATAGTAAGCAATATAAACAGTCCTACTTATAACCTTTCACAATTTTTATCAAACACCTTAAGTAACATTTTAGGTAATTCTCAAGCATTCGTAAAGGACTCTTGGCAATTCTGCACCTTTATTAAACAACAAATTGTCCCTAAAGATCATAATATAATATCACTAGACGTCACATCCCTATACACAAACATTCCAACCGATCTTGCAGTTAAATGTATACAGAACCGATGGTCGGAAATTAGTAAATATTCAGTAATTAATCAAGACGAATTCATAAAAGCAACAAAACTATGCCTAAATTCTACATACTTTAAATTTAATAATCAAATATTCACACAAATTTTTGGAACAGCCATGGGTTCACCAATATCCGCAACAATTGCCAATTTAGTTATGGAAGAATTAGAAAATAATATTATTAACTCTCTGGATTACAAGCCGGTATTTTATAAACGATATGTAGATGACTGTATTATATGCTTACCCAAAAACAAAATAGAATATACGTTAAAAAAGTTCAATAGCTATCACCCAAGAATTCAGTTTACTTACGAAACTGAAAAAAACAATAGCATAAACTTTCTAGATTTAAATGTTGCATACAATCACAACAGTGGAATCATTGAGACAAACTGGTATACAAAAGAAATTTCATCTGGAAGATATATAAATTATAAATCGCATACCCCTAACAAATATAAAAATAGTGTAATTAACAATTTGACGGACCGCGCAATTAAACTCTCACATCCCAAACATAGACCCAGTAATTTAAAAAAAGTTAAAAAGATCTTACAAGACAATTCATACCCAAAAACCGTTTATGAACCAATTATAAAAAAAAGAATCCATACAATATATAACAAAACAACCACCCAAGAAAAAAATAATAATAATAAATATTTCTCGTTACCATACGTACCGAATTTATCGGAAAATATAGCTAATATTTTCAAAAACCATAACATAACTGTTGCACATAAACCATATAATACCACTAAACGTTTTTTCACTAATACTAAAACACCAATCCCACAACCAAACTAAACAAACACAGTATACAAAATAGATTGTAACGATTGTAATAGTACATATATTGGGCAATCGAAACAATATTTACATAAGAGAATATACGCGCATAAATACAGCATAAGAAGTCAAAATGATTCTCAAACTGCTTTATCAAAACACGCTATTGAAAATAACCATGACTTCAATTTTAATAATGTACAGATTTTAGAAAAAGAAACAAATTATAACAAAAGAACAATTCACGAGATGATCCAAATAAAAAGACATACTAATGCAATAAATAACCGCACTGATACAGAAAATTTAAGCGAAACTTATTTCAATATAATATAATTCATTATTAAATATAATAGCTACTAATTAATATAAATAAAATAAATACAAATAATAATAGATCATTTATGGGGAAAAACAAAAAAAAAAAAAAAATTTTTACATCTCACACAAAAAATACTAAATTAAGTAAATTTAGTTTGTAATTTAACATGTCGGAACAAATATTATTTTTAAGTTTCAATTATACCTCTACCTAATGCATGTATATGAATATTATCAGCAAATCTGTCAGCTTGGAAACAAAACTGAACCCAAACCACTTTAAAACTCAGTCGCGTCAAAGCCCTCAAACAACATGTATGCAGCAAAATAACGCAATAATCGTTTCAAACTATTTAAAATTATTATAATTTAGTTAGTTTAGTTAGTGAAACATCCTATAAATGTAAGTATAATATATCAAAAAAATATTAAACAAATAATGTAAAATATAATCTTCTGCAGAATCTCTGAAGATGGCCTAATAAAGCCGAAACGTCAGAAATATATATATGTATAAAAAAATGTAACCTTTTTATATGTAATTAAGTGACCGATATACCCAAGAAAAACAATCTGTGTTAAATCTCTAACGGTCAAGAAAAGAACAGTTAAAATATGTAAGTAACATAGGTATTTTTAGCAGTGTAATATTACACGATATATTACGTTACACTTTTATATTACGCATGTAATATTACAGGCTTACATCCCTGAGTGGGGTACAACTATAGGGTGGAGCCTGAGTGGGATGAAAATTTCAATTCCGTAAAGTTAGGTTTTATTAATAATAATTTACTAATAAATATTAGTAAATTTAAGAAGACTTCATTGAAATGATTACAAAGTTTAGTTTTGTCAGAGATGTTTTCATTAGATATTTTAGCTTCAATTAATTGTTGAGTTGCTATTGACATTTTTCATTTCATTAATAATTTTCCAACTGTCTGTTTATATTCTTATTCTGTTTAGTCTGTTTCTCTTATTCTTGTGTTATTGTATTCTAACTTATTGTTTGCAATTATCTCTTATATATTTATTTTAGATTTTTGTACCTATTTTTTATTATATCACTATTTGTAGATTTAACTAGTTTACACATCTCACATAGAGTCCGATGCAGCATTGTAATTTCGTGGTTAATCCACGGTTTTTCTCTTTTATTAATAGTTATTTTCTTTAGCGGAAAAGTATTTAAATATATTGTGAAAACATTTGTCGGCCCGTACCAGTGGCGTAACTAAGAGAAATTCAAAATAAAGGAAAAAAATTACCACGATCACAGTGAACTTGTCGGTTAAATTTTCTAGCGTAAATCGAACCCCACAGGTTCCCTGAAGTCGACCTATATGGTGAAAACATTTGTCGGCCCATACCAGTTGGGTAACTTAGAGAAATTCAAAATAAATGAAAAAAATCACCAAAATCACAGTTGAGCTTGTCGGGTAAATTTTCAAGCGTAAATCTAACCACAAAGGTCCCCTGAAGTCGACCTATATGGTGAAAACATTTGTCGGCCTGTACCAGTGGCATAACTTAGAGTAATTCAAAATAAATGAAAAAAATCACCAAAGTCACAGTTGAGCTTGTCGGTTAAATTTTCAAGCGTAAATCCAACCGCAAAGGTCCCCTGAAGTCGACCTATATGGTGAAAACATTTGTCGTTCCGTACCAGTGGCGTAACTTAGAGTAATTCAAAATAAATGAAAAAAATCACCAAAATCACAGTTGAACTTGTCGGTTGTCACAATAAACTTTAGATAAGTTAGGGATGTGCAATTCCACTAGCTTAAGTTCACTGACATTACTCCGGTAACTCAGGGAGATTTATGATGCTAGGGCGTAGTATTCGTAGGACTGCTTTGAGTGTTGACAAGTTATTTGGGCACCAGGATAATTTTTAGATATAAGATAACAGAAAACTATATAAGCAAAGATAATTACACTGATTAATTGGAAGTTAAACTATGGAAATTAAACAATAATAATTTAAAATTGAGATAATATTGACTAACAAAATTGAAAAAAAAATATGGTAAAATGAAATTTAACCTGGGCTAACTTTACATAAATTTTATGAGGTTCGGTGACACTCTTACAATCTCGTTCCTTCTATGATGTCGGTACTCTCACCCTTAACCTGTTGCTGCTGGTTGGATCCTGGTGGACTTGCCGTGGCCAAGTGGGGAAGCTAGAGCTCTAGTCCAGATGACGGTCACGTACTGCTAAGTCCAATCCTTTTATCTAAGGATCTGTAGATGGTAGGCGTCCAGAGTTCTATAGCAGGTTATTGATCTTGCAGTCAGGTTACAGCTGGCTCGTCTCAGAAGAGTACATACAAAGAATTGTTTGTGTTAAGAGTGCCCCACAATTTACAAGTATATATAGATGGACGTTGAAAGCTAGTTTAGCCAAGATTAAAAAGTATAAATATTTTCCTGAAGGGAATCTACCAGAAAATCTGGTTCTTGTCAAATACTCTGTGAATTATCACAGGGAAAATTATAAACAAATGAAAACAAAACCTGGAAGGTGTCAACCTTTCGTGACCCTACCCAGAATGAAGCAAATAAAATTATCAAAAAATTTGCATTCAAATGAACTGATGCAATACGAAACTACTATATTTCGGATTTGCAAAAATCGGGGTCTAAGGTGATGAAACTACCCTATGATTATTAAAATTTAAAAAATCCATAAAATCTACAAAAAAAGTTTTTAACACCTTCATGTTTGGCTGGGTAGTTTAGAAGACCAGTACGAAACTACAGTATTTCAGATCTGAAAAAATTCAGGGTCTAAGGGGATGAAACTACCCAATAATTAGTAAAACTTAAAAAATTCACAAAATCCGCAAAAAAGTTTTTAACACTTTCATGTTTGGCTGGGTAGTTCAGAAGGCCTATACGAAACTACAGTATTTCAGGTTTGAAAAAATCAGGGTCTAAGGGGATGAAACTACCCAATCATTAATAAAACTCAAAAAATCCATAAAATCTGCAAAAAAGTTTTTAACACTTTCATGTTTGGCTGGGTAGTTTAGAAGACCAGTAAAAAACTACAGTATTTCAAATTTGAAAAAATTCAGAGTCTAAGGGGATGAAACTACACAATAATTAGTATAACTTAAAAAATTCACAAAATCCGCAAAAAAGTTTTTAACACTTTCATGTTTGGCTGGGTAGTTCAGAAGGCCTATACGAAACTACAGTATTTCAGATTTGGAAAAATCAGGGTCTAAGGGGATGAAACTACCCAATCATTAATAAAACTTAAAAAATCCATAAAATCTGCAAAAAAGTTTTTAACACTTTCATGTTTGGCTAGGTAGTTTAGAAGGCCCATACGAAATTACAGTATTCCAGATTTGAAAAAATTCAGAGCCTAAGGGGTGAAACTACCCAATCATTAATAAAACTTAAAAAATCCATAAAATCTGCAAAAAAGTTTTTAACACTTTCATGTTTGGTTGGGTAGTTCAGAAAACCAGTACTAAACTACAGTATTTCAGATTTGAAAAAATTGAGGGTCTAAGGGGATGAAACTACCCAATCATTAATAAAACTTTAAAAATCCATAAAATCTGCAAAAAAGTTTTTAACACTTTCATGTTTGGCTGGGTAGTTTAGAAGACCAGTAAAAAACTACAGTATTTCAGATTTGAAAAAATTGAGGGTCTAAGGGGATGAAACTACCCAATCATTAATAAAACTTTAAAAATCCATAAAATCTGCAAAAAAGTTTTAACACTTTCATGTTTGGCTGGGTAGTTTAGAAGACCAGTAAAAAACTACAGTATTTCAGATTTGAAAAAATTCAGAGTCTAAGGGGATGAAACTACCCAATCATTAATAAAACTTAAAAAATCCATAAAATCTGCAAAAAAGTTTTTAACACTTTCATGTTTGGGTGGGTAGGTCAGAAGGCCTATACGAAACTACAGTATTTCAGATTTGAAAAAATTCAGGGTCTAAGGGAATGAAACTACCCAATCATTAGTAAAACTAAAAAAATCCATAAAAGCCGCAAAAAAGTTTTTAACACTTTCATGTTTGGTTGGGTAGTTCAGAAGACCAGTACTAAACTACAGTATTTCAGATTTGAAAAAATTCAGGGTCTAAGGGGATGAAACTACCCAATCATTAATAAAACTTAAAAAATTCATAAAATCTGCAAAACAATTTTTAACAGTTTCATGTTTAGCTGGGTAGTTTAGAAGACCAGTAAGAAACTACACAGATTTGCACAGATTTTTTGACAGATTTGAAAAAATCAGAGTCTAAGGGGATGAAACTACCCAATCATTAGTAAAATTTAAAAAATCTATAAAATCTGCAAAAAAGTTTTTAACACTTTCATGTTTGGTTGGGTAGTTCAGAAGATCAGTACGAAACTACAGTATTTCAGATTTGAAAAAATTCAGGATCTAAGGGGATGAAACTACCCTATCATTAGTTGTTTATGCGTTTAATCAAATTGGAATCAAATAGGAGAAATGGAGCGAAACCCACAGAGAAGATGTCCACCTACCTTGCACTTGGCTCGCCGGCTCTTCACCCAGGGTTTAGAATTAATTCACCACGTTATGCCATAAAACCATATATAAAGCTTCACCACGCGGCGGTTCAAGGGAGAGTGCGTTTTAATTGTGTTCGCCTTTCTCTCTCTTTCGGTTTTTTCTCTTCCTTGTTTAAGGCAAGAAGGACGAAGTCTCTCTTGGGTCAAAATGCGCGAAAATATGCGGTTTGAATTTTGGGACATAAACATTCCGCCCACCAAAAGAAATATTATTATATATTTTTTTTCTCAAAAAGATTTATTTTACTAAAACTAACATTGCAGACTCCTATAACTAACTGTACAAAAAATAGCAGTACTCTACTGCGTAGGCAGAGGGCATAATTTGACCAACGGTCGGTCAATCACACCCTTTGAGGTGCGTACCTTTGCTACTCGAGGTATGCCATCTCTACTAGGGTAGAACTCTAAAATACGCCCGCAGACCCACTGTAGTGGCGGATGCAAGTTGTCCTTAATTAATACATAGTCGTTGACATGCGGAGGATGCTGAGGGGTATTCCACTTAAAACGCTGCTGCAACGTGTGAAGGTACTCAATATGCCATTTTTTCCAAAAATCTTGATGTAGACGCTGCATTAATTGCCAGCGATGAAGGCGGTTAAGCTTTAGAGAAGTTAAATCCTCATCAGGAGGAGAAGTCAAGGGCTCTAACGTTAAAAAATGGCCTGGGGAAAGAATCTCCAGATCATTGGGATCACTACTTTGCTTACATAGCGGCCTCGAATTCAATAAAGCTTCAATCTGGGTTAATACCGTCGTTAACTCTTCGAAAGTCAGAGTTTGGTGTCCTATGACTCGTTTGAGATGGGTTTTCATAGATTTGACCCCAGCTTCCCATAATCCTCCAAAGTGAGGAGAGGAAGGAGGTTCAAATGCCATTTGATATGGGAACCTTCGGCAGCCGTTCGACAATAGGATAAAAGTATCTTATTTGCCCCTACAAAATTGGTTCCTTGATCGCTGTACAGGTCACTGCATCGACCTCTTCGAGCAACAAGCCTGCGAAGGGCAGCAATAAATGCCTCAGAGGATAGGCTAGATACCACTTCTAAGTGAATAGCCTTTGTAGCCAAGCACACAAACAAGCAAACATATGCCTTGTCCGATCGAGAGCCACGACGACGTTTCTCAGTAATAAGAAGCGGACCAGCAAAATCAACACCCGTATGGGAGAAAGCTTTTACTTGGGATACTCTAACCATGGGCAAATTACTCATATAGGGTTCTAAGGCACGTGGCTTCGCACGGAAACAACGATAGCAACGAGATAAGACATGATTTATCGCCCGACGTGGAGACAGGATCCAAAATTGCTGACAAAGTAAGTACTGCATCGTACTCAAACCAGGATGTAGGTGTTTCGAATGTACAAATTCAATGACTAATTCTGTCAAGCGATGTGAGCGAGGTAAACACATAGGATGTTTCGCATCATATGGTAATCCGGAATGCTTAAGTCGACCGCCCACCCTGAGCACACCTTCACTGTCAAGAAAGGGAGCTAATTTTTGAAATGGTTTGGAGCAGCGGTTCCCATTTTTTACATTGAGGATTTCAGCGTAAAACACTACGTGTTGCACCGTTCGCACTATTACTTTCAAGGCATTGTATAATTCTGACTCAGAAAAGGATCCTACTTGACGATTCTCAAGATTCTGAGAACACGAGTTCTTTATGAATCGTTGACACCGCTGATAGTAACACCGCTGCACACAATTCCAACCGAGGAATGGAAACTCTTTTTAAGGGAGAAACCTTTGATTTTCCACACACCAAGTACACCCGAAATAGGTTATATTCACAAATTTGTCGAAAGTAAATTACAGCAGAAAAACCTACTTCAGAGGCATCACAAAAACCATGTAATTCATTTCGTCTCACTTTAATTGGACTTACTAGTAAACGAGACACAGTAATGTTTTTTAAATCCACAAGTTGAGATTTATACGCTGACCAACGAGTCTGAAACTCCGAAGATGGTTGTTCATCCCAATCCAAACCCTGTGTCCAAAGACACTGCATGAAATGTTTTGCCAGAAGAATGAGAGGGGATAGAAAACCCAAAGGATCATAAATCTTTGATAAATCCGAAAGCACATTTCTTTTGGTACAAATACGGTCCATCTGTTCAACAGAGTAGGAGAAGGAATCCGTGACAGGACACCACTGTAAGCCCAAAACTTTCACACCCGTGTGTTGTTCTGAGTCGAATGACAGAGGTTGCTGATGCGTTTCTGGCACGGACGACAGTAACTCCATGTTATTACTAGACCATTTTCTTAATTCAAACCCAGCCCTAGCCAACAAGTCAACGAGCTGAGCTTTCATTTCACGAGCTGTTTCCAGAGAACTTGCCCCTGTCACTATGTCATCGACATATAACGCAGACTTTAGAATTTCTGAAGCACGGGGGTGTGATTCCTGTGCCTCCTCATCTAATTGTCTTAAGCAACGAATTGCAAGATAAGGACTAGACGAAATACCATACGTCACAGTGTTCAATTGAAACTCTTGTAATGGCTGAGTATGGGAAAATCTCCACAAAATACATTGATAGTCTCTATGAGGCTCATAGATAAGAATTTGTCGACACATTTGTCGAATATCCGCAGTGAATACGACATTATGTAAACGAAACACCAACAAAATTGAAGTGATGTCCTGTTGCAGTTTAGGACCAACTAATAACACATCATTCAGAGAGACCCCCGTAGAGGTTTTGGCTGACGCATCAAAGACCACTCTGATTTTGGTCGAACCACTTTCCGGCTTAACAACACAATGATGGGGAATGTAGTACCTCGACTGATTTTTCCCACGGGAATTCTCTATACGACACATGTGATTTTGATCCAAGTAATCTCGCATGAAGGTTGAATAGGCTTCATATAAAGGAAGGTTTTTTACAAGACGACTTTCCAGAGACATAAACCGCCTTAGCGCAACATTGTAAGAATTTCCTAATTCGTTTGACTGATCACGAAATGGCAACTTGACAACAAACCTGCCAGAGGAGGACCGCTGATGTGTTTGCACAAAGATGTCCTCACAATGTTGATCTTCAATAGACCACGAACTACATTGAGGAATTTCTTCTAACTCCCAAAAAGCTTTAAGAGTAGTATCCAAAGCTGGACATACTGAAGTACAGAATGAATTCACCGTATTACCTGAACACGTAGGCATTCTCCCAAGTATCACCCACCCAAACACAGTATTGATGGCACATGGTTTATTAAGACCTCCCCTTCTTAGTCCGGGTCGTAATATGTTTGCATACATATCCGCACCTAACAAAATATCTATTTCCCCTGGGTTTCCAAAAGTAGGATCTGCAAGTGAAAGATTTTGAAGAGGATGCCACTGTTGACTATTGATAGGCACTTGAGGAAGATCTCCACATATCTTTGAGATGATAAGCATTTCAATGTCAAATACAGGCTCAGGCCTTTGACATGGAGTAATGCTACACATGACTGTACCCAAGTTTGAGCACGTAGTCATCTGATCTAACCCTTGAATAGATACAGAGGACGACGATTTTTGCAACGAAAGTCTTTTCGCACATTTACTGGTAATGAAACTCGATTGACTAGCAGAGTCAAGAAGTGCTCGACATTTTTGGAAATTACCTTGATGGTCCTTAACATTTATTAAGGCCGTGGCAAACAACACCGAAGATTGTGTCACAATTGTACTAGTCATCACGTTGACCGATGGGTTCTCCGCTTCCTCACCACTCCCTTTTTCCGCATTAGCCTCAGACCCTGTAGGCTGTTCTGTTGGAAAATGCAAGAGACTGTGGTGTCTTTTGTTACACACACGACAACTGTGTTTCGACGCACATTTAGCAGAGGAATGCGACCCCGAGAGACAATTATAGCACAAGTGTTTAGTTTTTACAAAACTATGCCTTTTATGAGGACTCAGCTTCAAAAAAGCATCACAAGCAAATAACAAATGATGTTTATCACTCTTGGAACAAATAGGTTTGTCTGTCTTTGTTACCAAAGATACAGAGGAACTGGATTTACCTTCTTTGTTATTAAATACCCTTTTCGATGAAGTGGAAGGATTGCCGGACACCATAGCATCCGTTTCCAACGCTTTACATTATTTTTGAAGAAAATAATACAAGTCCTGAAAAGTCGGAATTTCGACATCACTGAACTCAATCTCAAATCTGGTTCTTAATTTATGATCTAATTTCTTTAAAAGCCAATTGAATTTTGTAAAATCCCACCAATCGTAATTAAATTGATCAAGGGCAGCTATATTGTCATTAAAGGTTGATAACAAATTTCTCAACGTCGCGGGGGAATCACCACTGACCTTTGGCGCATTAGCTACTGCCTTCCAATAATTATGGAACAAAGCCCTTTTGTTCTGAAATCTGGATTTTAAAGATTCATATGCAATGATATAATTTTCCGCTCTCATCGGTAAATTTTTCAAACATTTTAATCCCTCTTTCGTTAAATAGGCTTTTAAATACTGAAACCGCTCGATATCCGACAATGAATCATTTTCGTGTATTAACGTATTGAATGTATCAAAGAATGTAGGCCAATTTTCTATGTTACCATCAAACTGATGAATTTCTAACTTTGGTAACTTTAGCCTTTGCGAAACGCTCCGTGACGTTCCCCTCACCACCACCTCATCATTGACGCTTTCACGTTTAACACCCGTATCTACGCTTGCATTCACCACCACAGAAGTTATGTTATTACCTTTTTCGCTTGCCATCGACATTGGATTATGGTTATTTTCACTTGCCCCCGACGAGGACGAAATATGAGAACGTGCCGAATTTGGCGGACTATTGCTCTTTCTAGACTTCGTTTTCAACAATTCGTTGTAAATTGATTTAATTGAATATTGCACGTCATCAAATTTACCCTGTATTTCATGCTGTTCTTCCAGCTGAGAAGAATCAAGCAACGATACAATTTCCCACTGCAAAGTCTCAAATGACTTTATTAGGTTATCTAAAGAATCAAATCGAACCCGAAAATCGTCGAAAGCAGCTTCGTCTTTTTGCGTTTGGGCATGTTGCGCGTTCTGTAAGATGTTTTGCACCCGTCTGATAACAATCTCACGTTTGTTTGTTAGACTTCTAATTTCCCCATCCATTTTGTCAGAAACAGAAATACAACAAAGTACAAATTTACAATACACAAGTTTGTAGCAAATCTATGACAATTTAATATACGTGGCAACACCGCAAGAAACCTTACTATGCGTAGGCCAGGCCCACAAAAAACAAATTCCTAAGAATGTGTTTAGCACGTATACAAAAAACCCTCTACTTGGAACGGCGAAAAACCATCACGAATCACGGCATGTAAATCTAAAACTTTTCACAAAAGTTAGAGGAGGCTGCAATGTATCAATAGTCACCACAAATATGACTTCAATATCACTGAACAGTACTAAACACATAAAATGAATATGAATTATTGTAAATGGACTGTATTCAATTAAAGAGCCTTTCTTATACGGCTCGAAGGCCAAATGTTTATGCGTTTAATCAAATTGGAATCAAATAGGAGAAATGGAGCGAAACCCACAGAGAAGATTCCACCTACCTTGCACTTGGCTCGCCGGCTCTTCACCCAGGGTTTAGAATTAATTCACCACGTTATGCCATAAAACCATATATAAATATGGTGGCGGTTCAAGGGAGAGTGCGTTTTAATTGTGTTCGCCTTTCTCTCTCTTTCGGTTTTTTCTCTTCCTTGTTTAAGGCAAGAAGGACGAAGTCTCTGTTGGGTCAAAATGCGCGAAAATATGCGGTTTGAATTTTGGGACATAAACATTAGTAAAACTTGAAAAATCCATAAAATCTGCAAAACAGTTTTTAACAGTTTCATGTTTAGCTGGGTAGTTTAGAAGACCAGTAAGAAACTACACAGATTTGCACAGATTTTTTGACAGATTTGAAAAAATCAGAGTCTAAGGGGATGAAACTACCCAATCATTAGTAAAATTTAAAAAATCCACAAAATCCACAAAAAAGTTTTTAACATTTTCATGTTTAGCTAGGTAGTTTAGAAGACCAGTAAAAAACTACAGTATTTCAGATTTGGAAAAATTCAGAGTCTAAGGGGATGAAACTACGCAATCATTAGTAAAATTTAAAAAATCTATAAAATCTGCAAAAAAGTTTTTAACACTCTCATGTTTGGTTAGGTAGTTCAGAAGATCAGTACGAAACTACAGTATTTCAGATTTGAAAAAATTCAGGGTCTAAGGGGATGAAACTACCCTATACTACTAAGTAAAACTTGAAAAATCCACAAAATCCCCAAAAAAGCTTTTTGCAGATTTTATGGATTTTTTAAATTTTATTATCGATTGGGTATTTTCATCCCTTTACACCCTGAATTTTTTCAAATCTGAAATACTTATTTATTAAAGGTGTAAAAAGGTCCATAACTTTTGAAGACTATGAAAATTGTCTTAGGAATAGCAGTGAAATCTTTAGATCTCTACGAACTATTCAATCCTACTTACACAATGTCTACAGCGTTGAACAATAAAAAATTGCGCTAAGTCCACATGATGACAAACGCTTTCTTTTACATGATGGCAGCCACAACACTTTACCTTGTGGTTCTTATGCTATTATGGATATTTAGTTATTATTATTATTAATCTTATTATTATTATACTTGGTTTATAAAAAAAAATAGTATATCTGTATATGTTGTTGTCGTTTTTACTATTTTCCTAATACTAAATAAAGCCAAACACCCTACTAGAAGAATAAAGATGTTGGTAACATATTTAATTTCAATTTGCTACTGTTCTGTCTGAGTCTAACTATTACTTGCTATAAATAAATAAATAAGAGGTGATATGGTATTCAGCCTTGGTGTTATTGATAACCTTGCGGTTGCTGATAGCGTATAGAAATTACAGCAGATGTTATTACAGTGGCGTTGCATGAAGGGAGATATTTAATTACAATGATTTTGGCTTTGAGTTTGAATTACCAATCGATTACCTAATATATTGATGGCAGCCAATAAGGCGTCGACAAAAGGATGTCAGAATGCTGCATTCTGATTTGTGTGGTCTGAATGCCACAAAAAAGACCTAAGATGGCCGGATGCTGCATTCTGATTGGTGTGGTCTGATTGCTGCTGCAAAAAAGACTTGCTGGCCAATAAGGCTGCTGCTGGAAACGTGATGTGAATGGTGCAATCTGATTGCTTGGTCTGAAAATGGCCGCGATCTGAATGGGGTATGTGTGTCTGAAACGTGATCTGAATGCTGCAATCTGATTGACGTGGTCTAAATGTTGCAATAAAGCCTCAATGGCCAATAACCGAGTGGCCAATAACTGGGGTGTCAACTACTGGGTCTGGGGTGTCAATAATTGGGACTTGGGTGCGGCTCGTGACATCAGGTTGCCATCTTGACGAACCTGCGTCACACACACTCTGGGGGTGCTCTTCTGCAGCCCCTACGGCAATGACCAGCAGCTCCGTGGTGCAGGCCGCCATCAGCAGCTGTCCGAATGTGCCCCAGATGCCACTTCCGCTCCAGAATGCCTCCAGTATATCTACTATTGGGAAAAGTGATTTTGTATTTGTTTAATTTTTCGCAATCTATAACATGATTATTTAAATTTTACTCAGAACTAAAAAAATTGAGGCAAATATCACAAATATGTTTTTTGTGAGATTTTTTACTTAATTGAGATGAAACAAGTCTAGATAAATTTTTAATCTAACAAAAATGATAGTAGGTAAGGGGACGGTTCAGCCTGGGAACCAAAATGCGGGGGCGCCGTCTAAACCAAAGACCCGTAGACCTACAATTCAGAGGGGCCAAAGCTCCATAGAACTACAAGCCTCTGGGGCCCTCAACCTCAAAGTCATAGCGCCTTATGGGCACGGTTCTAAAGCAGAAAGCTAAAGATTACTTACTCTGTTGTGGACTAATCAGCTGGCACTGAACTCACGTACAACTGTGTGTGAAATCTCTACGAGAGCTCCAGGTATACCACAACAAAATATTTAAAAACTTAACCCAACTTTCCGAACACCGGAGCCCTCGTACGTAATATATAATTATTAGCTGTAGAATTTTGTATCTCAACGACGAGAACAACAGCAATTTAAAAAACCTAACCTAACTTTTTTGTGTGGAACAAGCACGACCGACCATCAACACAGAACACTCTAGACTGAACCCACATACCTGCGCGCGCGTAATATAATAATAATAAATATCTATGTATCTCCATAATAACGACGACGAGAGCTTAAAACTTAACCTAACTTTTGTGTGTGTGGAACAAGCACGACCGATCACTAACACAGAACATTCTAGACTGAACCCACATACCTGCGCGTGTAATATAATAAATAAATATCTAATTATCTCCATACTGTTGAGAGCGACAACAATTTGAAACCTAACTTTAGCGCGGGAATTTACCACGCACCGATCAATAACACTGAACTCATATACGAAATATCTAATCATTGCATATCTCCATACTGACGACGACGACGACGAGAGCTTAAAACTTAACCTAACTTTTGTGTGTGTGGAACAAGCACGACCGACCACCAACACAGAACACTCTAGACTGAACCCACATACCTGCGCGTGTGTAATATAATAAATATCTAATTATCTCCATACTGTTGAGAGCAACTTAAAACCGAAGCAACTGCACGCATGTATATCTATTGATTGCGTATCTCCATAAATTAACGAGCAAGACAGCGATCATCTTATGACAACAACAGTAACTAAAGATATGTGTGTATGGAACCACGACGTACAATCGCGAAACATCTAAATGCAGAATTACGTATCTCCATAAATTAAAGAGCAGTCCGAGATGATTGCGTATCTCCACAAATTAACGAGCAAACAACAGTAACTAAAGATATGTGTAGGGAACCACGACGTACAATCGCGAAACATCTAAATGTAGAATTGCGTATCTCCATAAATTAACGAGCAGTCCGAGACAGCGCGTGTCAACAGTAATTACCTAGAAAGATGTGCCCGTAAGCGGTCTCAAGGCAGCGTATTTTTTCCGGCTTCTTGCTGAAAGCTCTACCATATTTGTTGTTACAGAATTTTCAACAAAACGAGCTCAAACTAAATACGTAGACTTAAAAACATATTTTGACAAAAAACATCAAGCGCCACCGACAAAAAGATAACGGCCGAGGCGCCTAACCGCCGGTCCTTGGTCTGTAAATGTAAAACAAATATTTACAGGAACTGTGAATAGACAACTAAAATAATCTTTTCAACCGCTATCACCCTATATATCTATTCGGTGGTATAATAAAATATTCACAATTAAATTGCAATATAATCTAAACAAAGATTATGACAACAGTAACTACCTAGAAAGATGTGCCCGTAAGTGGTCTCAAGGCAGCGTGTTGTTACAGAATTTTCAACAAAACGAGCTCCGGCCACAGTTACGAAGAAATATTAATAATTTCAAAAACATCTAGCGCCCACCGACAAAAAGATAACGGCCAAGGCGCCTATCCGCAAAACCGATAGATCTATAATAATATTTGTTACAGACTAAAATTTGACAGATAAGAACCCGCAGCAATAAAAACGCAACAACAAACTAATTGCAAACATGTTTTTGTCACCTTGTTGTTGTGGTCTCTTACAAAGCCACGACCTTCTGCAGATAAAGCCGTGAATAAATATTTGTACTAATTTCGCGCGCCTACGTTACAACTAGATTGCGCCACAACCCCACGTAGGTATAAAGCGGATGATCCGACCGTTGTCTCTTATCAGTCGCGTGCTTTGTCACTCAGTTGAACCAGCAGCGGTTATCACCTGAGTTTTATCAGCAACAATAAGTTGGCGCCTAGGTAGGTATGACGAGTTATATATTGAATTAAAGCTTGCGAGTTGCTTATCAATAACAAGTAATTGTTTTTGATGTCGTGTGACATTATAAAATTTATTACCAGTTGCAATGTTTTAGCAATCCTGATTTACCAAATAATTTATTTTCAGGTCCCTACATACCTGCGTGGAAGTATTTTATCAACGACAAAATCTTTGCTTTAGGTTGTAAAAAGCAAATAGGTAGAAAATTTCAGGCTGTCGAAAGACTATTGATCATTCGCTGGTAAAAAGCGAGGTGAGTACATTTCTGCCGCCGATATATTTTTCAACTTTGAGAATGGCTAACTAATCACGTGATCTATTTTCAGGTATACCGAGGTTATAAATAGGGGTACCTGTAGCTCGTCTAGTCGTTCTATCTTCAACAATTGAAGAGTAAACACCGTTGTAAGAGACACCGCCGAAATTATTATTAACATGGAGAAATTCCAGATTGTTAAGGACGTCGTGAAGAATGTGCGACGTTTTATCTCTCCGGACGTACGCTCGAGTTCAAGCTCAAGCCAGTGCCGGTGGGCGAGGAACCTGTAGGCTGGGTTAAAGAGGCTATTAACGCTGTTATCGACAGAGGTACGGAGGGCCTCACCAACGACGACCAGGTAGGATTCTCCTTCTGTTCCAAGGATTTCGCCCGTAGCGACGGCTATGTGCGCTTTCGCCCTGTGAAAGAGGTAAAATTCGAGGACGTTTGGGAAGTTATAGCTGGCGTCTATCAGTCCAACTCTAGGGGACTCGACACTGCCACCTTCTGCTTGGGAGTGACGTCTGTCAAGATGCCGGCCGGTAAAGGAAATGACAGAGGACGGCGATACAACACCTTTGCGGAAGAATGTGGTATGAGACGGCGCATCATCACCATTAAGAATAAAGACAACATGTGCCTACCTCGAACCCTAGTGGTGGCCATGGCCTGCGTTACCAAGGACCCCGACCAAACCAAGGTGCGACGCGACATCGGGAAGCTGCAGACCCGGAGAGCCCTCGAACTGTTGCAGGCCGCCGGCGTGACTATACCTGAAGAAGGCTGCGGCATTCCCGAGCTGCAGCAGTTCCAGCAACACCTGCAAAATTTTAGGATTGTGGTGTACAAGTACGGTTCTAAAGGCAGGGACCTGATATTCAGGGGGAACGCAGCAGAAGGCCCCAACATCAACCTGCTGTACCACGAAGGGCACTACAATGTCATTACATCGCTGACGGCCGCCTTCTGCTGTGGGTACTTTTGCGAGGCCTGCAGCACACCATTCAACACAAAAAATAAACATAGATGTGGAGGTACCTGCACCGCATGCCAACAGACGCCTGCCTGCCCTCAGACGTTGAAAATCACAAGCGATAACTGCAAGAGATCGTTCCGGGGCCAGCAATGCTACGACAATCACCTTAAACCCGGATCAGGTGGCAAGAGCACCGTCTGCGAGACCATTAGACGATGCGAGCAGTGCTACAGTACCGTAAAGGCGGGTCGGCGACATACCTGCGGGGAGATGTATTGTAAAGTGTGTAGAGCCCACACATCGGCCGATCACCTGTGTTACATGCAGCCCGACACCGGCAAGCCGAAAACAAACGACCTTCTCTTCGTCTTCTACGATCTGGAGACGAGGCAGGAGAAAGAGCTCGAAGACGGTTCTCATTTACACGAACCCAATCTCTGCGTCTATAAACAGTGTTGTGATGTATGTATAGACGAGAAGGGGTTGCATTTCTGCCAAAAATGCGGTTTTAGACAGGTGGTTCTTCAGAAGCACGTAATTTCTTCATTTATGCACCACATTCGAACAATAAGAAAAAAGTTTAAGCAGGTGGTGGTTATCGCACACAATGGGCAGGCCTTTGACCATCAGTTTATTTTAAATTACATCCTCACGCAGTCAGATCTAAACCCGGAGCCTATCATCATGAGGGGGACCAAGATAATTATGATGGGCGCTGGTAACGTCGTTGGCTCCGCGTTCGTGGACTCCCTCAACTATTTTCCCATGGCGCTGTCCAAGCTGCCCAAGGCTTTCGGTCTTGGAGACGGGTTCAAGAAGGACTACTTTCCTCATCTTTTCAACACCGCTGCAAACGCCAACTATGTCGGGCCCCTACCACCTGCAGAGTATTACAGTCCCGACACAATGAAGGAAGGCGACAGATCGACGTTTCTCAGGTGGTACGAGCAGCACAAGAACGACACCTTCGATATGCAGCGAGACCTAGTGGAGTACTGCGTGTCTGAAGTGGATATTCTCGCCGCGGCATGTCTCAAGTTCCGCAGCCAATTGTTATCCACCGGTAATGTTTGTCCAATAAGTGAGGCATGCACTATTGCCTCGGCCTGTAACAAGGTGTTTCGGCGTAATTTTCTGCAGCCAAACACCATAGGTATCATACCCAAGGGCGGGTACAGATGGCGGGACAACCAGAGCAAGATAGCAACCCAGTGGCTCGTGTCAGAGGAAAGAGCGCGAGAGCTAAACATCAGACATAGCGCGAAGCAGCAGGAGGCCATAGTACAGGGTGTCAAGGTGGACGGGTACTGCGATGAAACCAAACAGTGCAATGAACCTAGTGGAAATTAATTGGCTTTAATCCACCAGGAACTACTGACATTAGCTCCGGCTTAGCTTGTCGGTTAGGTGTTGGTTCGTAGGAAGAAAAAATGTTATTCTAAGTTATCCTGTTGGAGCGCCAGGATAATTTTAAGTAGACGATAATAAATAATATGAGTTAATATAAAATAATGAATGTTTGATGAAATTAAACAACTCGATTAAAATAATTGTATATTACAGTTAAAAAAAGAATGATGCAAGATATGTACAATTAATGTGACGAATGTTTAAAGAATAATGATCATGTATTAAATATTGATTAAACTACTATTTTTGTGGTTGTTACCACGCAACAATGACTTTACAAAAACTTGCTGGTAGCAGATATTGATTTGGTTTACACAAGAACCGATATATTCCTCTGGCCTCGAAAAAGTCAGATTAACTCTCACCAAAATATATCCTTATCAATGGTAGATCAGGACTCTCCAAAGTGCAACAGTTATGCACCTACTGCAGTCTGCAACCAAAATAGATGGCTAGCTACCGTTTGGTTGGTATGTTCTGAGACGTTGGATGTCAGCAACTTTGTCCTTTCCAGTTCCTAGTGGTGGAGTTAAAATTTCTGAAGATTCCTCTCTTCCAGTAAGCCAAGATGTTCTCATGAAATACAGTAAATGTGTTAAACCAATATCATAGGATAAATACAAACTCTACTTTAACAAAGTAGAATCTCAGTAGACAATCTTGCTGTGATAACAAACACAACTGTGGTATTAAAATTAGGTAATGAAAACAATTAAATGAAATAAAAGACAAACAGGAATGACCCTGTATAATTTGCAATAAAATTATCCAAAATTTGCAAATGAAATAATAATAGTTTAATAATAGTAAATAACCAATATACTATGTAGTTAATTAAATACAGGAACTGTTAATTAGTTCCTAAAAGAATTTATGAGGAATTATTTCTTTTACTTATGAAAAAAATTACAATGTGAACAAAAACCTATTAGTGACCTTGCTGGTTGAAAAGGAAATATATAAACATTCACTAACTGCTGGGTTATAAATTAAATATTGTAAATGATTGAATATTAACAGATTGTTAAATATTAACAAAAATAAATATTAAAATTGCCTAAACTTTAAACAAATGTATTTTACATCTATGCAATTTTAATTAATAGAAATACAAATCAAATTAATGGCTTTGTGCAACTTGATCAGGAGAGATACTTGTTAATAAAAAAATATTAAACATGAAATTATTTGGGGTTTATTACCTTAGCTTATGCTCAGTAGAAAAATAACCTGTCTCCAATCAGAGATATAACTAAATGACTTTGAATCCCTTTAATAACACAGATTGACTAACAATTGCCCCGAGTTATAGATTTTCCTGCAAAGCTGGTTAAATAACCTTAATAAAAAAATCAACCCCAAAAGGTTAACTGCCTTGTAGTCTTAAATTTGATTTGAACTTCAAAATTAACACAAAATGGTAGTCATAAAGACATGAATTCAAAACGAAATTACTGCGATATTTAGTTATTCAAAGTACTAATATAATATATATAGAAGGCATCAATCAGACGCCCTAAAAAACTGAAGCCAACACGTGGCTTTGAACCTTAATAAAAACCCTACACGTATCCTTGTGTAAAAGTAGAAAAATACAAAATATAATTACTGAGTAACACTATGCCCTGAATAAACCACAAATATAATAATAGCAAATAATAAATAAATTAATCAATATATAGAAAATGAAATTCAATAACAGAAGTATCTCACCTGCTAATTTACACCCAAAAAGCCCTGAAATTGGTCTGTCCTTCCAATTTATGGAGTTCCCCTTCTCTTTTGCAAGAGTACAATGTGACCCCAATGCTTGTTTAAAGTATCATCCGCAACTGGTAATACAGAGGTGGAGTCATGGTTGCATATAAGTGACTAGCAAATATACCACTGTGCGTAAATTGTTAAAATTTTCGCTACACACCCCCTGTTCCCGGTAAATAAAAATCAAAGACTCTAGGAGTCATGGATTTTTATTTCAAGCTCGAGTACAGATACTTAATTATGGAGTAAACCAATAGGTTACTTGAAAAGGTGTGAAAACTTCCACTGCAGAGAAAAATATATATGAGACTTAAAATGCGGGAAATGATACGTCTCTAAAAAAAATCATTTCACTTGCAATATGAAAAAGGAAATATATGAGACTTAAAATGCAGGAAATGATGCGTCTCGAAATCATTTCGCTTGCAAAACCACAAAAATATGGGACTAAAAACACATGACAACAGTACGTCCCTCTACTGTTATACTCGTGAATAACTTAAAACGGGAGTGCTACAGGAAACCACTACGACAAGCCAATTTTTAAAAAGCAAACACCTCAAAAGGTTAAAAGAGCACAGTAGCAATACACCCTCTGAGAACCTCAACAGCAGGCAACCTCGATCACTCTGACTGAAGGCTTACTACCCCCCAATGACTACCCTTCCTAAAGAAGTTATAATGTTGCATTGCTGCAGCAAAATACGTGCTCCCAAAATTTGCCTCTCCCAATACCTTCCTAGTCCCTAAATGCAAAACATATATAGTAACAAGACAGTAAAAAGGCTGTCACGGCCCGTGTGAATTATTCAGGAAAATATCCTTGTTTATCACTGCCTCCACTGCGAAGGAACAAATTATGAATTTGGTCACAGAGATTGAATATGATAGGGAAACAAAGTGCACAACTCGAAAAGTCAAGAGAAGTCTCGTCTTTGTTTCAACAGTCAATATAATGTCCTTCACCATACCAACAGATCAAACAAAAACAATTTTCCAATAGTAGGAACATATTTTTATGTTAAGTAGGTATAGGTACCCACATTACTAAATATTTATGAAAATAATATTTGAGCCACCGTGTAATGGTATTTCAAAACATGTGGTAACTAAAAAAATATAAATCCAGAGATGCTCATCTATCAGTTTACCCAAAAACACAAGTCATTGACCTACTCAGTGACGTATTTAGATATAAACTGTCGAAGTTATCAATAGAAGAAAGAATAATAAAAACCTTCACATAAACTTAAGTTCTTTATACCACACTAACCTACACAGTAAGTACCAAAAAACTTAGCTCATGCAAGATTTAAATATGTAAAAGAAGAAATAGGTACCTAAGTAGAATGTAGGTAGATATCTACATTTAACATAAAAATTAAAATAACAAGATTACAACAATATAACTATGGAATTTATTGTGCGAAGGTTTGAACCAACTTGTGTTCTCAACATACGATATAAACCATTAATTGTAAAATTTGCCAACATATGATAATAAGATAGAAAAATGGCAATTGTTTACAAGATACAAAAAAAATACAAAATACTAATCAATAATAAGTAACAAATTCCATAGGAGTACAGAAACGAAAGAAAAAATATAATAATAAAAATAAAAGATGACGATGTTAGTTTTCGACTATCTATCTGTACATAAGAAATAGACATTAGGAATGTCCAAATAAAGAACAGCTGTAATATTTATCCATGGTCTACACGGATAACACAAGATAAAGATAGGTATTATTCAGACACCCAAATTTTTTTATAAAACCATTAATTGCAACAAAGCTCAGGCATTCTCTAATTTCTTTATTTAATTTAATTCAATGTAAAATAAAATGAGGAGCATGTACAGCTAGTTAGAAAAGATTAAAGTTTCACCTTATAATTCCTTCATAGATCGGAAATAAATAGGGATAAAAATAAGCCATAAAAAAATATAAACAAAAAATTACGATGTTATTTGTAATATTTCTATTTGTATATGGGAAAACTAGTAAAATACTGAAAGGAACAGATTGCCATACCTCAAATAAATATATATGTCAGAAAGAGAATAAATATAAATTACAATAAAATATTCTGGCACCAAAGTTGACCATAGCAATACTTACGATTACCTAAGTTAGACATTTACTAATTCTCGATCTCTACTCAAAATGAGGAGCATATACAAACAGACAAAATAGTTCCCACCCTACAACCCTTGCATCGAAATAACAAAAACAAAAAATGATGCAAGCCAAAAAAATTTTTTTTCGCTTGCATCATTGAATCGGAAGAGTGCTCAGATTGGGGTTCATCGTCTGAATCCAAATTAGTGTAGTCTGGTTTAAGGTCTTTTACATGATAATTCCCTAAATTATTTCCATCGGTATCTTTAAGATTATAAACTAAATTTGAAATAACTTTATTAATTAAGCAAGGAATATATTTAGGAGCTAGTTTAGCAGAATAATCATTTGGTTTACTCGACAGTGTGTAATTTTTCTTCCAAACTCTATCTCCAACATGAAATCGAACATCACGTTTGCGAAGATTAAACTGGTTAGCACTACGAACATAAGCGTCATGTAAATTTTTCCGCACATCGACATATAACTCAGGTAAGGCCTGTAGGTCATTAATTAATTGATTTTTATTACTTATGGTAACTATATTGGTGTTATTTTCAGCAATTTTGCCATAATAATCTCCAGATAAAGAAATGTTGCGTGCGAAAGTTAAAAATGCTGGAGAATAACTCGTTACATCATGCTTTGCTAATCTAATAGCCTGTGCAACCTTATGGATTGAAGCATCCCAGTTTTTATGATTACCATGAATGTACGACCTAATTGATGTTAAAATAACTTTATTACAACGCTCGGTATGGTTAATTCTAGCGTGATATTTGGCAGTTAACCACATAGTTATTTTATAACTATCCATAAAAGCTTTCATTTCCTTGCTAACAAAATAACTCGCATTGTCCGATAAAAAGATTTGAGGACAACCATAAATAAGGAAAACTTGATTTTCTAAAAATTTTATAATACCTTTGGAAGTAATTTTGGACATAGGATGTACTAATACGAAGTTGGTAAACCAATCCACTACAACTAAAAGATATTGATTACCATGTTTTGACCTAGGGTATGGACCTAGAAAATCCGCAGATATTAACTGAAAAGGAAAATTTATGTTTTTATAAGATCCCATTAAACCAGCTACAGGTAAATTTGTACTCTTATTAGCCGCGCAAACTGAACATTTCTTTACATAATTATAAACACTTTTACGTAAACCAGGCCAATAATACAATTCCAAAATTCGGGATAAGGTTTTAGATATACCAAAATGACCTGCTGTTTCACTATCGTGATACAACTTAAAAATATCAGTGCGATTAGGTTTAGGTACTACAATTTTCCAGTCTGACAAATTACTAACAATAGGGCTAGGAGAAAAAATATGTTTATACAAGATGTTATTTTCCACACGAAAAGAAGGATACTTCTCAGCGTTATTTTGGACTCGTTTTATCATAGTCAGGTACCATTTGTCTTTGTTAAAAGTGGAGACATCTAGAACAGCGGTTTCGGATATAGAGCGAGATAAGGCATCTGCAACAACATTTGAAGAACCTTTTCGATGTACAATATCGAAATCATATTGCGATAACCTTACTGCCCACCTTGCCAAACGTCCTGAAGGGTTGGAAAGACTATGAAGCCACAGGAGAGAGGAATGATCGGTTTCTACAATAAAATGAGTACCCTCAACATATTTTCTGTAGGCCTCGATTCCGAGGATCACACTGTAGATTCTTTTTCCGTGGTGGAATAAGAGCGCTGACATTTGTTTAACATCTTACTAAAGTACGCTACAGGATGTTCAATGCCATCGTCCGTTTGATATAAAACAGCACCTACTCCCGTATCAGATGCATCACACTGTATATGAAATTGTTTTGTAAAATCGGGGCCAGCTAAAACAGGGGCTGTAGTTAACCTTTCCTTAATTATTTCGAAAGCTCTATCAGCTTCCGATGTCCAGGAAATTGCCTGACCCTTCTTACGACCATGAAGAAGGTCCGTAATAGGAGAACATAACGAAGAAAAATCTTTAATAAATCTACGGTACCAACTAACTAAACCAATTAACCTTTTTATCTCTGTCGTATTCTTAGGAACAGGATAATTAATGACCGCATCAACCTTAGATTGATCTGTTCTTAATCCTTGAGAATCAACAACAAATCCTAGATATGATAAAGAAGGTCTACAAAATTCACATTTTTCAAAATTAACAGTTAAATTAGCCGATTTCAATCGATCATATACTCTCTTTAAAACCTCGATATGAGTAGGGAAATCTGGGGTAGCGATGATTATGTCGTCTAAATATGCAAAAACCAAAGGCTCTAAGGAAGGTCCTATTACCTGGTCCATCAACCTAACCATAGTCTTAGGACTATTTGATAACCCAAATGGCATAACACGATATTACACCGCGGCCATACACAGCAAATGCAGTTTTAGGCCTAGAAGAGGGATCTTATGGAATTTGATTGAAAGCGCTTTTAAGGTCTATTGACGTGATATAACGAGCATCTCTCAATCTACTTAAAATAGCATCAATTAATGGCATAGGATAGGCATCAGGAACAGTAACCTGGTTTAGTTTACGACCATCAAAACAGACTCTAAATTTACCAGGATCTTTTTTTGGAACCAACCAAAGAGGACTGCACCAGCTAGACTGAGAAGGTTGTATAATTTTAAGTTGGAGCATCTCATCAATCTCCTTATTAAGATGTTTAGACATAGCAGGGGACAAAGGATATTGTCGCTGCCGTATAGGTACAGCATCTCCCGTGTCAATAGTATGAGTCATGAGATGAGTATGACCGATTCTATCGGCAGGTGCAATAGATTTAAAAAGATTAATAACCTTCTGCAGTTGTTCCCTTTGGTTAGTCAAAAGATCTGATGTAGATTGGATAGTGTTAACTGTACACAGAGTAGAAGTCTAAGAGACGTAAGTGAGACTACTAAAATCAATATTAATTTTAAAAGTTTGAAGGAAATCAATTCCGAGAATTAGAGAGTGTTTTAATGAAGGAATAACTAATAATTTTAAAGATTTAGAAACACCATTTAGAGTTACCGGAAGCACAACAGAACCAAAAACTTCCTGAGACTGACCATCAGCTGTGGTGACCTGTATATTACTATCATGCTGTATAGTAAAATTCATTAATCGCAAAAGGGTCATACCTAAAGATCCTAATATCGAGGAATTACTTCCACTATCTACTAAGGCTAACATGTTATTATTATAAATCTGAACATAAACATAAGGACGCGTGTCATTAGGCTTCCTCACAAAAATGGGATTTGTACTATTAAGAGAAACATTAGAATTAGAACTAAAAAATTGTTTTACGACTGCTAACCATTTGTTCCACTCTGAAACAGATGATTTTATTGTCGTGAATTTTTGCCTTTGCCCTTTCCCTTGTTTCTGTTCAGGTTTATAGTTGCGTGCGAAGTGGAGGGTGTTACGGCTGGACTTGACTCGTTGGTGACGACGTCCAGGTTTACGCCACCACTGACCACGTTTTTTGGTAACTGGTTCTTTGCCTGACACCTACTACAATTGGACATGGTAAAATTACTTAGTCCACATCTATAACAAAAAATAGTTTTGGGTTTCCTACAAATTTGGAAAGTATGCCCAACTAAATTACAATTCCAGCATCTAGGCGAAGAAACAGTAGCAATGTTTGCACGATTAAAAGGACGAACAAAAGTAGCCTTAGAGGTAGATGGTTTACTAGCTGCATACCCTAAAGCTGGTTCTAATAAACCTACAGAATTCCTACTAGGGGGAACATAACGATCCGACCAAGCTCGAGACTTCTCCAATTGTCTACAAAATTTAGTAAGTTCCTCTACAGTTTTCGGTTCAACCAAAGCTAATCTAGATATATAATAAGGATGTAAGTTTTCTTGATTTTATTTACTCGCTCTAGCTCATTAGGTTTGGTTTTAAGTCTACTGAATAAATTTTCCATACACGCTATGAAGGCGATTATACGTTCGGTAGGACCCATTGTTCTACGGTCTATTTCCCGATTTAATTCATCCTCATAGGTGTAAGGAAGAAAATCATTTTTTAATTTAGTTACTAACGTATCCCAATCATTAATATTTGACCTATTCTGTAAAAACCAGATATAAGCAGTGCCTTCGAAGAAATCTCCAGCAGCGGTAAATAAATCAAATTTTGAAGCACCCCGGGCTTCACTTAATATTTCTATTTTCTCTAAAAACGCGAGAACAGAATCTTTGGTTGACCCAGAAAACTTAAGGTTCCATTTATATGGAGCTACAAACTTGTTCGGTATCGCAGACATAGTATGGGAGGCTGGTAAAGTACCAGTCCGTATGGGTGGAGAAGTGGAGGATTTAGGCGTGATTTTAGCGGCCAATTCTCCTTCCAAATCTAAAATCTCATTTTGCAACTCGACAACCACAGTACCATCCACATCTTCGGTTATGTTTAATCTATCAAAACGCCCTACTAAGTGTGTTAACCGAGCGGATATTTGTCTATATGTCTTATCGCTTCCATCACCTAAAAAATTATCTATTAACACTTTTAGATTATCCTTTGTGTCGGTGATTTCTAGTACATCTTCTGCATAAGGCAGAGGATTACTAATGGATGTCTTTGCAAAACTACGGTTCGCTTTCTCTTGAGCGAGTACACCACGTAAACGTTTCCTTTTAGCATCGACTGAACCAGAATAATCTAAGTGTCTAATACGTAATTCGTAAGATAATTCTTTAGTTTTAAGGTAATGAGGATCCATCATGGAAAAAAAAATCTAAATAAAATGAAATCGGTAAGACTATTATACGGTAAAGGTCGAATCTCAAAATTTATCAAAAAACAGAATATGGTTAATGGTATACGTTCTATTTACCCACAAGCAACTCCTTATTTGTTCCACCGTAAATCTCAAAGCTTTTTTAAAATAAAATTATAAAAGGTAGGGAAACAAAATCGATAGTTGAATTATACCAGCTGTATGTATATATATAGGAAATTCTAATTTTAATTTCTAAATCAATATCTTGAAACTCATAAAAATTCCAGATAATCTTTGTTATCTTTCAAAATATAAAATCGTAAAATATTCAATCACCAATAAAATTCAATCACAAAAAAATTATCAACGAGGTTTTATGGCCAGAAGAAATGTTCACTATCTGTAAACTTGTTCTATTCCACCAACATTCACTATAAAAGTACCCGATAACTTAAAACAACACTTGATGTTATTTGCCAATTTATTATTTTTGAACAAAAGCTACACACTTGTGTGCTATTTATATACAAAAGCCCCACGTTTTGTGTGCCATTTATGTGCAATGAACCTAGTGGAAATTAATTGGCTTTAATCCACCAGGAACTACTGACATTAGCTCCGGCTTAGCTTGTCGGTTAGGTGTCGGTTCGTAGGAAGAAAAAATGTTATTCTAAGTTATCCTGTTGGAGCGCCAGGATAATTTTAAATAGACGATAATAAATAATATGAGTTAATATAAAATAATGAATGTTTGATGAAATTAAACAACTCGATTAAAATAATTGTATATTACAGTTAAAAAATGGATGATGCAGGATATGTTCAATTAATGTGACGAATGTTTAAAGAATAATGATCATGTATTAAATATTGATTAAACTACTATATTTGTGGTTGTTACCACGCAACAATGACTTTACAAAAACTTGCTGGTAGCAGATATTGATTTGGTTTACACAAGAACCGATATATTCCTCTGGCCTCGAAGAAATCAGATTAACTCTCACCAAAATATATCCTTATCAATGGTAGATCAGGACTCTCCAACAGTTATTCACCTACTGCAGTCTGCAACCAAAATAGATGGCTAGCTAGCGTTTGGTTGGTATGTTCTGAGACGTTGGATGTCAGCAACTTTGTCCTTTCCAGTTCCTAGTGGTGGAGTTAAAATTTCTGAAGATTCCTCTCTTCCAGTAAGCCAAGATGTTCTCATGAAATACAGTAAATGTGTTAAACCAAAATCATAGGATAAATACAAACTCTACTTTAACAAAGTAGAATCTCAGTAGACAATCTTGCTGTGATAACAAACACAACTGTGGTATTAAAATTTAAATTAGGTAATGAAAACAATTAAATGAAATAAAAGACAAACAGGAATCACCCTGTATAATTTGCAATAAAATTATCCAAAATTTGCAAACGAAATAATAATAGTTTAATAATAGTAAATAACCAATATACTATGTAGTTAATTAAATACAGGAACTGTTAATTAGTTCCTAAAAGAATTTATGAGGAATTATTTCTTTTACTTATGAAAAAAATACAATGTGAACAAAAACCTATTAGTGACCTTGCTGGTTGAAAAGGAAATATATAAACATTCACTAACTGCTGGGTTATAAATTAAATATTGTAAATGATTGAATATTAACAGATTGTTAAATATTAACAAAAATAAATATTAAAATTGCCTAAACTTTAAACAAATGTATTTTACATCTATGCAATTTTAATTAATAGAAATACAAATCAAATTAATGGCTTTGTGCAACTTGATCAGGAGAGATACTTGTTAATAAAAAAATATTAAACATGAAATTATTTGGGGTTTATTACCTTAGCTTATACTCAGTAAAAAAATAACCTGTCTCTAATCAGAGATATAACTAAATGACTTTGAATCCCTTTAATAACACAGATTGACTAACAATTGCCCCGAGTTATAGATTTTCCTGCAAAGCTGGTTAAATAACCTTAATAAAAAAATCAACCCCAAAAGGTCAACTGCCTTGTAGTCTTAAACTTGATTTGAACTCCAAAATTAACACAAAATGGTAATCATAAAGACATGAATTCAAAACGAAATTACAGCGATATTTAGTTATTCAAAGTACTAATATAATATATATAGAAGGCATCAATCAGACGCCCTAAAAAACTGAAGCCAACACGTGGCTTTGAACCTTAATAAAAACCCTACACGTATCCTTGTGTAAAAGTAGAAAAATACAAAATATAATTACTGAGTAACACTATGCCCTGAATAAACCACAAATATAATAATAGCAAATAATAAATAAATTAATCAATATATAGAAAATGAAATTCAATAACAGAAGTATCTCACCTGCTAATTTACACCCAAAAAGCCCTGAAATTGGTCTGTCCTTCCAATTTATGGAGTTCCCCTTCTCTTTTGGAAGAGTACAATGTGACCCCAATGCTTGTTTAAAGTATCATCCGCAACTGGTAATACAGAGGTGGAGTCATGGTTGCATATGAGTGACTAGCAAATATACCACTGTGCGTAAATTGTTAAAATTTTCGCTACAACAGGTTTTCGAGTTCCACGGTTGTTACTATCATGGGTGCACTGCGTGTTTCAAATACTGCAGAGACGAGCCCACGCACGAAGACCCCGCCCAGTCGCTAAACACACGACATGAGGCCACCACGGCCAAGACAGAGAGACTGAGAACCATGGTGTATGACGTCGTAGAGATGTGGGAATGTCAGTTTAGACGACAGCTCCAGCAGAACGAAGAACTCCGCACCTACACAGAGCAGCATCCTCTGCTGGCTAACACGCCTCTGAATCCTCGAGACGCCTTCTATGGTGGGCGCACAGGCAACACCGTAGAATACTACAAGTGCGGTCCTGGAGAGAAAATCAAGTACGTGGACGTGTAGCCTCTACCCGTGGGCCTGCAAGTATGGCAAGTTTCCCGTCGGGCACCCAACAGTCTACGTGGGCGACGAATGCCCAAAAGACATCCACACTTTAAATGGTGTAATCAAGTGTAAAATTCTTCCACCACAAATTTTCCAACACCCCGTTCTACCTGCCAAGATGAACAACAAGCTTATGTTTGTCCTCTGTCGCACCTGCGGCGAACACATGAACCAGGGTGAATGCCATCACAATGAGGAAGAGCGGGCGCTGACGGGTACGTGGATCGTGGACGAAATTAAAAAGGCGCTGGAGATGGGCTACAAACTTGTGAAAATTTTCGAGGTGTGGAATTATCAGATCGACCAGTTTGATAAGGCCACAAAGACGGGCGGCCCTCCCACTGTACCAACGAGCAGGAGAGAGACCGCTACATCGAAGAGTTCCTGGACAGAGAAGACATTCGGCTGGAGTACGCCGAAATAACGGAAAACCCAGGACTTCGCTCTCTGGCAAAACTTATATTAAACAGCTTCTGGGGCAAGCTGGGGCAGCGGGAAAACCAGCCCAAAACCAGCATTGTGCGGGACCCCGACCACTTCTTCGACATGCTCTCCAATCCAGCCATCTACGTAAATAGCGCGCTGCCAATCAACGAAGACACTCTAGTCGTCAGCTGGGAACACCGAGACGAGGCATACGACCCTCTGACCACCGTCGTCATAGCCGCCTACGTTACAACACAGGCCCGGCTCAAGTTGTACAGCTACCTCGAGCTGCTGGGCAATAGGGTATTGTATTATGATACGGATTCCGTCGTCTACGTGTCGAGAGATGGGGAATATGACATTCCAACAGGCGAATTTATAGGGGACATGACCGACGAGCTGGAAGGATATGGCCAAGGGAGCTACATCACAGAGTTTGTAAGCGGCGGGCCTAAAAATTATACGTACAAGGTCTTCTGCACACGAGACAACGACGAGAAGATAGTGTGTAAAGTGAAGGGCATAGGGCTCAATTATGCGGCCAGCCAGCTAATAAACTTTGCCAGCATAAAGGAGATGGTTCTAGCCCCCTCCTCCGAGCCCGTATACATCACAGCAAGCCATATTCGAAGAACAAAGAAGCACGAGGTGGTGACGCGGCAGGAAACAAAAATATATAGACCTCGCTCTACCAAGAGAAAATTCCACGCCGACCACACAACTGAGCCGTTTGGCTTCAAAATGCCCAGAACTTGATCTGTTTTTTAGCGCCCTGTATATATTTAACATTTTTGTATTATTATTGCCTGCTCTGTATAACTTTATTATTATTATATGTTTATCACCCTGTATATTATAATTATTATTAGTGGCTCTTATTATTCTTGCTTTATAAAATAAAAATATTATATCTACGTTGTTTACTATTTTCCAAATTCAATTTGCTGCTCTCCTGTCTACGACCGCTATGACTTGCTATAATACGAGTTGATATTGGAACTCGACCTTGTTGTTTTATTGATAATCTTACGTTGGCTGATAACCAAAGCGCCACGGCAGATGTTATTCCAATGGCGTTGCATAAAGGGGCTAATTTCAATGCTTTTGATTTTGAATTATAGCAACCAATTACCTAATTTATTGATGGCGGCCAATAAGGCGTCGCCAAAAAGACGGATTGATTTTGGTAGTTGCGAGATCCAAAGCTATCTAAACATAAATATGCAAAAATATTATTTTGTAAAGGGGCTAATTTCAATGCTTTTGATTTTCAATTATAGCAACCAATTACCTAATTTATTGATTGGTGTGGTCTGAATGACGCAACGAGATGTTTTTTTCGTTTGATTTTGGTAGTTGCGGGGGTGTTGGTAAAACGAGATCCAAAGCTATCTAAACATAAATATGCAAAAAGATTATTATTCTGTAAATTTGTTTGGTAACACCTAATATATATGAAAAATAGATGTATCTCCACCGAGGTCAAAAGCTGACATTCTTAGGTTTTACATGAATACCAACCCGGTTGGCTGTAACACATAGCAGTCAAACTATATCTAGAGAACATACCCTGCTACCGCCTAGTAATTCGACAGCCGCAGCAGAGACAAGATGTGCCACCACCACCACACGGCTATAGTTTTTCTCAATATACTCAATCATGTCGCAGCCGCCGACAAACGACACATACTACGGGTTTGATGAATTTACCAGAAAGGTAACGAAGGCCGGGCGGTTTGACCTAGCTCTTTTTGACATCACGTGTCCTCAACCAAGCGTCTTCCAACAAATAAAAGACTTATTGGGTCGCCTTGCAACCTATGAAAACGTGTAAGGCGTCAAAAAAAAACGTCGAAAACGTCGAAAAACGTCGACCCTACGACGCGTGTGGACGCTAACTCTAGGATAACAAGGATAACTTCAGGATAATCAGGATAACTTCAGGTGTCGAAAAACGTCGACCCTACGACGCGTGTGAACGCTAACTCTGGGATAACAGGATAACTTCAGGATAATCAGGATAACTTCAGGTGTCGAAAAACGTCAAAAAACGTCGAAAAACGTCGACCCTACGACGCGTGTGGACGCTAACTTTAGGATAACAAGGATAACTTCAGGATAACTTAGGGATAAGCTCGGGGTAACTTCAGGATAACGTATATATGTAATATTTGTAATAAAGCGTACATACAAAAACATTGTCGAGCTAAAGTTAATCAAGATATCATCTCGAGCTACCCCCACCACCTTCACCACCCTATAGGTGTAGCGCCCGTCATCAGTTGTTTTCATTTATGTTCAATTAACCGAGGTGTTAAGACGCAATGACGACTGTTATCAAAATTCTTTTTTAAATCAAAGGCCCTGAGAGAAATAAAGAAGCTTAAACTATGCGATATGTTCTTGGAACAGTGGTATCTAGACAGGCAACCCCTCTGTTATATAATTTACTCGGATTGCAAACCTGTATCGTTTGCCCTGCTGTCAAAGATGGACTATGACTCATTCAACCTACATTCGAACCCAAAGATGTTCAATTACATCTACACATTACCACAAGAGCGTAGAAGAGGTTTTGCAACGCAGCTGGTAGAACATATCAAAAAGCGAGAGCAGATTTCCGCCTTTATATTGAATGAAGCGAAGCATCGGAAAATTTATTTAAAAAATGTGGCTTTATAGATTGTGATGGAATGTTCAGATATCCTTAATAAATATTTTTAAAGTTTGGTTTTCCGTTTTATTTCCAATCATGGCATTTCATCATAGCCCCCTGTTAGTCGATAAAATGAGGATGTGATATATATCGGCAACAACAAATTTTAGCATACAATGACGTAAACCGTTCAAGAATAGCTTGTGTTTTAGTCATATTTTGAATCGATAACTAATAAGGTAACTGAAGATCCGATAAAGGTTCCACAACAACAACAACACCCTGTATTCCTTGTACTGTTCAACTAGTCAGTAGGTGTTATTGTTTTTCTAATTGAGTTTTTGCTATTGTTTGTATATTTGCCGTAGTAAAAAGTTCTAACATACAAGGACCGTTTATCATATCTGTGGCCACGCCCTGATTTCTATCTTTTTTTGTATCTAAATTGTCTTTTTGTTAACTCGCTGTTTAATATTCTAATAAGGTAACTGAAGAACCGATAAAGTTCCACATCAACACCCTGTACTCATTGTACTGTTCAACTAGTCGGTAGGTGTTATTGTTTTTCTAATAGAGTTTTTGCTATTGTTTGTATATTTGCCGTAGTAAAAATTCTAACATACAAGGACCGTTTATCATATCTGTGGCAACGCCCTGATTTCTATCTTTTTTTGTATAAAATTCTAACATACAAGGGCCGTTTATCATATCTGTGGCAACGCCCTGATTTCTATCTTTTTTATCTTTTTTTTATCTAAATTGTCTTTTTGTTAACTCGCTGTTTAATTTTTAAAAACAAATACCAATGTTGTACTCGCTATTTGTTCTAAGCAATCAGATTGCACCTACAAACACAAAAATTTCGTTTTATTTGTTTCTGTACGGCTTTTTTCTAACACAGTGAAAAACTTAACAATTCGGCGTTCAGACAGACTGAACGTGACAGGATATCAACACATTTCGATTCTAGAAAACACACAGGTTGATTGAGATAATTTAGATACCTACAAGAAATTATTTCAATATGGAGCGGGTTTCGTCCAATCTTTTGTTTTTTTTAATAATTATTTAATATTGTTTTTGTACGATATCATATGACTACAGAACTCGTATATTTGTGGAGATACATAGAATAAATTAAGTTATTATTAAGAGTAATGATTTGATTGGGCTTACCTTATATACTTCCCTCGGTATGGTGTTTTTACTCTGTATGCGCCTATTAAGCACAATTTTCGGTGTGTCAGACCTTATGGAGACACATAGAATAAATCAGTATACATTTTTGTACGTCGAACTATTATTTGATATCAGGAGACACATAGAATAAATCAGTATACATTTTTGTACGGCGAACTATTATTTGATATCAATAGACGTACTACAGAGTTAGAATATTTGTGGAGATACATAGAATAATTCAATATTTGATTATTTTCTACCTTGATTTGTACAAGGCTAGTGATCTCACCTTTTATACTTCTCTAGGTATGTCGTTTTTACACTGCCTGCACCTATTAAGGACAATTTTTAGTTGCTTTATTATTCTAATATTTTTTAGTAAAGGTGAATAATCAAACAAGTAGATCTGATGACATTACTTTGTACGTCGAACTATTATTTGATATCAATAGACGTACTACAGAGTTAGAATATATCTATTTCAAGTTAAATACAAATGCATCAAATGATGTGAAGATTTGGACTTCAAAAGTTGGACCACCCTATATGTTATTTATAAGTCAAACACAGACCAGCTGATTTCAAGCATCCGATTGATATACCGGTTGATTCAGACTATAGAAAAGTTGATGATTACGTACATCCTATAAATTCAGCAACTGCTTTTACAGAGCGGCTTAACTACCTCGAGCGTTTTGGGGCTTCAAAAGTTGGACCACCCTATATGTTATTTTTAGGCCAAACACAGACCAGCTGATTTCAAGCATCAGATTGGTATACCGTCTGATTTCAGACTATAGAAAAGTTGATGATTACGTACATCCTATAAATTCAGCAACTGCTTTTACAATTGAGCTTTTGCTATATGTGTGTACCTAATTTGGTAATCAAAGAACTGCTGTTGTTATTTTAAAGTGAATAGTCTCTCTCTCAAAATGAACACCCTATATGCTATACGTAAAATTCGTTGGCTTTAATTTTAGATTTACGGTTTTGTGATCTCAGTATGTAGTTAGCTGTAATACGCGACTTCGTGAATGTTAGTAGTCGTGAAAAAAAAAACACACCGTAGTGTCCTCTTTGGATCGTGAGCGCGCAAAATTAGTACAAATATTTATTCACGGCAGAAGGTCGTGACTTCTTATCAGTAAGATGCCACAATAAGCTAACGAAAACATGTTTTTTAAATCACACTTCCTGTAAATATTTTGTTACATTTGCAAGCCCCAAGGCCGGGCTCTGCGGTTAGAGAGATAGATATATCGACTCTCGGATGGTTTTTATTCCAGGCAAAAAATAATATCATTCTAGTTTACTGTTTCGCGTATGCAGGTCTTATAGTGTGTGCGTGCTATTAAGAACATAGAACATAGAAGTGAAGGACTGCTGTTTACATTGCGTTAACACATCTAACAAACCGAAACACCCCACCAAGGTGTTTTTGGAACGATATTTGATAGAAAAGTAAGTTTCATATATATTTGCATTTATAATTCGTATTAATAATAATAATATTCTTAGTAATCTAATGGATGAATCCTTGAGATGTCCCGAGTGCCGAGAACTGTTTTTGGACTTGGACCTGGATGTTATTGACGATGGTACATGCGCGACTTGCCACAATATTTTTTGTTTCTGTACGGAGACGGTGGCAAGGTTGATGGACACCAATGGCAGCGAACATATTGGGCTGCAACCTTATGATGCCTTAACATATCTGGAATGTAAGGAATCTATGCAGAGATCTCCAGACGAGGTCGCCGCCGCCGCCGAAAGAGAGGAGAACATTATAGGCGTTTTTTAATCAGCATACAACAGCTTAAAATTTTATTATGTTTTGTTAGTAGTGGTAAGGATGTTATTTGATGTTAGCTGTAATCCCAATAAAAAGTGATTGAGGTTATGTTTTTTTGATTTTGTCCACATACTTCTATTGTCACACTGAAAAATTAATTATATGTATGTGTAAAATGCACAAGTTAATAAAAACTGTTCTTGTTATCTAACCTACCTGTATTTAAGTGATTGATTATATCCTGACTCTCGTTAACAGTTATTTCTTTGGCATTTATTATAAATTTTAGGTTATAGAGAAAGATAGGAATACTTACCATAACACCTTACCATTCTACAGAACACTGTTAGCTGTTTTAAGTTTTTTTTGCTTAAATCATCTAACAACAGAATGTAACAATTCCCAATCGAATAGCTTAAAATAGCTAACATCTAAAATTTTAAGCTGTTGTAAGTTGATTAAAAAACGCCTTATATTGATGTGAGTTTATTATTTATTATCAGTATTTACATAATTTCATTTGTAATTCATACAATATCTATACTGTCGTGTTAAAATCAAACGCAGCATCTACTGAAAAATCCGAAATCGGGTTTTTGGCGGTTTTTTGGCATGTTAACATTTTATTCTATCTATTTGCTAAGACAGAAAGCCGTATCTACATTAGTTATATTAAAAAACATTACTCGTTTGTCGTATCTTCCCCAAAACTTCTACCTTTCCTAAGCACAAATGAGATATGAGAATAATTAGACTAGCGCCACTAATTGAAAACGCGGTAACTACAATATACTGCGTTTATTTTTAGTATATTGTAGTAAGCCACCTTTTTCACTAGGAGACGCTAGCCGTGGCAACTCTGTATTATATTACAAAACTTCATATACTTGCAGATTTTATAAAGTTAGATTTTTTATTTGTAAGAAAAGGCAAAAATAGGTAATTACATTTTTAGTAATTATTTTCCTGTAGATGCTAAGCTAGACTGTCGCATTGCGTTTTAAATTAATATAACATATAGTATGTACACAAATATTTTTAACAATAAAAGTCGTATCTGATTTTTAGTATGAACTTTTTTAAAAAATTAAACATGTCTAAACGATTTTTCACGTCATTTTACATTAGCAATCAGCTTTCTCAAATAACCTATATTGTATGCTACCAAGGGCTATGAAAAACTTTGATGTTAAATTTATCGATTCTTTGCTACCCGTAGATGCCGCGTTTGATTTTAGCACGGCAGTATATAAGTATTGAACTGTAGCGATGTAGAAACTTTTAGTAGGTTAGGTTAGGTTAGGTTCAAAAGTGAGTGGGCCGAAAACCAGACCCTCCACCGCGACCATGTGGTCTATTGTGGCTCACACCTACTTATATTTCACCCAACAGGTCCAGCTTCTTAATGTAGCCGATCACCTTATTGGGTGAGAGTTTGTTCAGATCCTCTGGCAGAAGTTGTCCTTTGCCAAATAATGAGTATCTGATCCTTTCCCCAGCAGGGCAGGTACACAATATGTGTTCTGCCGTTTCATCATCTTCTAAGCATAGGCGGCACTCAGCATCTCCTGCTAGGCCGAATTTGCACAGATGATATTTTAAACGGCAGTGGCCCGTATATAGGCCAATTAGAGTTCGTAGGTGAAACCTGCTTAACTCTAGAAGTTTTTTAGTTCTTGTTTTTGAAGGGTTTATTATAAACGCCTTCGAATGAACTAATCGTGGTAGTTCCTGCCAGTACTGGAGGATTTGCTCCTCAGCCCAGGTCAAGAGCGTTGCTTTGGCAGTACTCGAGGATATGCCAAGCACCGGTTCTGGTCCGACAAATTCAGAAGCAGCACCCTCCCTAGCTAGAGAGTCGGCTGCCTCATTCAATTCATGGCCAGAATGGCCTGGGACCCAGACCAGAGTTATTCTATTTTTTCTGCTCAATTGAGCAAGTGCCTGCTGGCAGCTCCATACCGTTTTTGAGTTGCAACGGTAGGAACCAAGAGCTTTAAGAGCTGCTTGGCTGTCTGAGAAGATTTTTATCGATTTGCGTGTAAGTTGCCTTTGTTCCAGCCTCTGTACACACAATTCGATGGCATAAATTTCTGCCTGAAATATAGTTGCATAACTGCCAAGGGATGAAGATATTTTCACCGTTAGGTTGCAACTATATACTCCGGCTCCAACTCCCATGGGTGTTTTGGATCCGTCTGTAAACCAACAACTATCTGCCCTTAATAGGTCAGCCTTATTCCGATCCCATTCATCTCTTCCTGGGAAGAGAATGTGAAAGGGCAGTTCAAGGTTGGTTTTTGCAGGCATGACATCTGAAATCATCTCCAGGATACTGTGACTTTCCATGTCATCCAGCAGCCTATTGCGCTCCATGGTGTCAGACTGCGGCATGTTAAAAGCTGCCTGCTTTAGTCTGTATGTTGCCCATCTGGCCTCTCTCTCCAAATATATATGAAGAGGAGGTAGGTCCAGTAGGATTTCCAGAGCTGCTGACGGTGTGGAGCTAATTGCTCCAGTTATGGCCAGGCAGGCTTGTCTCTGTAAACCAGAGAGTTTGATTTTGGTCCTTTGTTGTAGTCCTTTGGACCACCAAACTATGGAGCCGTATGCGATCATGGGTCGTATGACCGTCACATACAGCCAATATATTTGTTTGGGTCCAGTGCCCCAAGATTTCCCACAAATTCTTCGACAGGTCCATAAGGATAGTCGTGCCTTGTGGATCATTTTTTCCAGATGGGAGTTCCAATTAAGCGTCTTATCCAGTACTACACCCAGATACTTTGCTTCCTCCGCAAATGGAATTATTTCACCAAGTAAGGAGGGAGGTCTTAAGTTGTCCAGCTTCCTTTTCTTGGTAAACGGTACAATTACCGTTTTGTGAGGGTTTACAGACATCTGCTCCCTCTTACACCAACTCAGTACTGTCTCTAGTACCTCTTGGAGGGTGAGGGAAATTCCCTCTTCAGAGTTTCCTCTGATTAAAATGACTAGATCGTCCGCATATGCTTGAACCTCAACCTCCCACACAGAAAGTATGGCCAGCAGGTCATCCACAAGCAGTGACCAAAGTAGGGGGGAAAGAACCCCCCCTTGTGGACACCCTCTTGCGGCCCAAAATCTGACCGTTTTTTCCTGAAGGGACGTCGTTATAGTTCTATTTTCTAACATAGCCCGAATCCAGCCACTTATGGTTGGGTCGACTCCCCTAGCAGTGACAGCTGTATATAGGGAGTCAGGCAGTGCATTGTTAAACGCTCCCTCAATGTCAAGAAAGGCCGCCACTGCAATTTGCCTACTCTGCAGAGATTGGGTGATTTTAGCGACTAAGTTGTTGAGGGCTAGTTCTGTTGACTTGCCGGTTTGATAGGCATACTGGTGGGTATTAAGAGGATGAATGCTTAACACACTCGTCCTAATGTGTCCGTCCAGTACCTTTTCCAGACTTTTCAACAGAAATGATGTCAGGCTAATGGGTCTGAGCGATTTGGGGCATAGGTCTATTCGACCTATTTTAGGTATGTATACCACCCTCACTGCGGACCAACTGGATGGTATATAGCTCCATGCCAGACTAGCTCTGAATAGTCTAATAAGAAACGGTATGATGATTTCCAGTCCGTTTTGGAGCAGAGCTGGAAACACACCATCCTCACCGGGTGATTTGAATGGCTGAAAAGATTTGATAGCCCACTCAATAGCTGGTCTTGTGATAACCTTCCTGGCCACCATCCAGTCATTTTGGTTAGGTCGTTTAAATCGGCCTTCTGGTAGTGGTAGTTGCTGGTTATCCAAAATCGAACTACCTGGGAAGTGGTTTTGTAACAAAAGCTCCAAGGTTTCCCTCCCAGAGTTCGTGAAGGTTCCATCAGGTCGTTTTATCGACCCAAATTCCCTTGCCGGATCTCTAGAAAGGATCTTGTGGATTCTCGTACTGCTAGGTAAATCAGATATACTCTCGCAGAACTTCCTCCAAGATTCCCTTTTTGCCCTTCTTATTTCTTTATTATAGTCTGTTAATGCAGATCTATATGGAGCCCAGGCGCCCGAAACTTTAGCTCGATTAAAGAGGCGTCGAACTTCTTTCCTCATTTTTTCCAGTTTTTTGTTCCACCAAGATGTGCCTCTATTATCTTTTTTGGACTTAAGCGGACAGTTTTCGTGATAAGCTGCTATAAGAGCGTTCCGAATTTGTTCCGTCGCAATCTCTATCTCGTCACGATTATTTATAGTGGTCAGGGTACCTTGAAGTCGTGACTGGACCGATCGTTTGTACTCGCCCCAGTCTGTGCTTCTCGGGTCCCTGTATTTCACCATGGGCCTAGGCCCCGTTTCTATATTAAATAGAATGTGTTTATGGTCTGAACATGATGGTCCAGAAGATACCTTCCAGTCAGTTATCTTATTGCTCAAAAGATTTGAGCTGATGGTGAGATCTAGTACCTCTCTCCCATTTCTAGTGATAAAGGTTGGTTCTGAACCAATGTTGTTTACCATTAGCCCTTCACCTAATATATAATCAAATAGTGACTCACCTCTTTGGTTAATGTCTGTGCTGCCCCAAGCCGTGTGGTGGGAATTCGCATCACATCCGATGACCAGGTGGACATTGTTTCTCCTACTGAGGGCGACTAAATCCCGCACTGCAGATGGAGGAGGTTGACCAGCATCCCTATCGCCCGGAAAGTAAGCCGAGCAGAGGATTATATTCCCCCTGCTCTCCCCCATTCGGATCGATAGTTGGATGGCTACGACATCCGGGGTGCAGTAACCTGTAAGTACAAAATAGTTAATATTGTTTCTGATCCAGATACAAGCTCTGGGTCTGGCTTCAGATCCCATCACTATTACCTTTCCAGAAGTGTTACCTAGTCCGGTTACTCGGCCTGTATTACTGGTCCAGGGTTCTTGAATAAGAACAATGTCAATTTGCTCGTCCTGGAATCTTTTTCCAAGGACATACGTCGCGGCCTTGGCATGTTGAATGTTCGCCTGTAGGCACCTGATGTATGTAGTAGTAGTAGACATCAGGGGGAGGGGATGGGTTATTGGATGGAAAGAAGGTTATAAAGAGGGGAAACTAGGATAGGAAACGGGGTTTAGGTGCTTGGTTTGGGTTTGGGGGAGGGCGGTTTACCCTTCTTTCCGGATGGCGGTTTTGATCCACTCTTCCGAAGAGGAGGTTTGTTTGGGATGGATTTTCCTTTCCCAAGTGGTTTGTTTCGGGGAAATTTTCCACCAGTGGAGTGCATTTTAGATTTGCCCCTCGAGGTTGGTGGTTCATCCTCCGACCTTTTAGTTGTTGGGGCGGGTTCTTTCCCTTTTACCCCTTTGATTTTGTTGATTTTTAGGCGGAATTGCACCTGCCCAAAACCAAAGTAGGGCTGATTGTTCAGCCCTTCCAGAGCTGCCTTAGACCCCTCGTCAGTCGAGAATGTCCAGACCTGCCCTGGGCCAGACTCTTCCCGGTGTAGTACTTTCCACTCCCGGGTATTCAAGCCATGGTTCATTTTTCTCAGCCTGCTGAGAACTATGTCTGATGTGAGCCGTTTGTCGGCTTCATCCGGTATATAGGCCACATATATATGTGGTTTAGGTAAATCCTCACCCTGTACGGTTTGAAGACGAGCTCCTTCCCACGGTTGAAGATGCTTTATTGTGCTCTCCAACCACGAGACGCTCGTCTGATCCACACAGGTGGTGAGAAGCCATCCAGGTCGATGTGTACAGCCCTGGAATCTCACCTGAGGTCCATCATCTGGTAGTTCATCTACAGCTGACATTATCGCCCTCTGCAGAGTTCCTAATTGGTTGTTGGTCAAGGTCGTTTCTGGGTACGCAGGGTGGATAATTCCCACCCTAATTCCCTCTGTTACAGCCTTGAATGATGGTTTGGTATATCCACCTTCCCGGGCTCTCTTGGCTCCCAGATCCGGTGAACTACCATCCGAACGCATGCGTTTGCTCGTTCCCACTGGCAGAGAGGAGGACTGGTTACCTACCTCCTGCTGAGGATCAAGTTTCGGCTGGTTCAGCACATTACTTAAGGCGGTTTGGTAAGGCACTCCGCTCTTAAGCAAACGACTTAGGCGCTTCCTTGCAGCTCCTCCTAGCCGTCTTCTTTTAAGGGAGAGTTTGTCTACAAATGTAGATGTCTCATCCCCTAAATTGCCTTCTCCTCCCGTCTCAGGTGTCGGAGACTGTAGCAGCCTCCTTTCCTGATCCGATGGGATCGGGCTTTCAATGGGAGTCGGATTAATCCCGATCTCCATAGGTTCCCCAGTTGCCTGGGGAGGGTCGAGGGTTTGACCTCCCTCGTTAGGTTGTTTTTTGTTGGCTACTGTGTTCTCCATAAAAGTCCCACGAGTAGCAAGGGATTCGAGTCCACCACAGCAGAGCCCCGCATTGCTGTGGCAAGGCAAGGATACTCTAGAAGGTTGCCCGGTATTCTAGAGGCCCCGTTAGAGACACCTATCACCCCGGTGCCATTCGGCCACGGACACGGGTCGCATACATCCTGACTTGGGGGAATTTATCGACCTTCCTCGTCTAGATCCGCCGTGTTTAGTCGTCAGCAGGGCCACCTCGAGCAGGATGTGGCTCTTCACCACGCACGGACGGTCTTGAGAAAAGCTTCCTAGTGGGATTGCCACAGCCCACTCAGCTATTCTCCTGGAGTCAGTGGCTTGTAACTGGCCTCCTTGACCCCAAACTTTTAGTATGTTTTAAATAAAAAACATTTGTTAATTAATTGTCTATTTTGGTTGTTTAGTTATTATTATTTTTACAGTAGTAGCCCCCTGCCTGGTTTAAGCCAAGATGATTGTTTGCTACTCGACGAGCTGCATGGTCTATTACTGGCTGTAGAGGTTCTACCTGAAGAGTTTAATTTATCGCTACCATCGCCTCTGCAGGCACCCCCACCAGCTTCAGAGTTGCTGAGGTTAACTGATTCTGCACCATACAACTTTCGAATAACGGCTGTTTATGATGATGAAGATAGATTTATTGAAAGACATGTCTTTGTTTAGATTATAATTTTATATTAATTGTATTTATATTGCATTTTAATTGTGAATATTTTATTATACCACCGAAGCTTATATAGGGAGATAGCGGTTGAAAAGATTATTTTAGTTGTCTCTGTAAATATTTGTGTACATTTACAGTTTTTGAAATTATTAATATTTCTTCGTAACCGTGACCGGAGCTCGTTTTGTTGAAAATTCTGTAACAACAAATATGGTAGAGCTTTCAGCAAGAAGCCAGAAAAAATACGCTGCCTTGAGACCGCTTACGGGCACATCTTTCTAGGTAGTTACTGTTGACACGCGCTGTCTCGGGCTGCTCGTTAATTTATGGAGATACGCAATTCTGAATTTAGATGTTTCGCGATTGTACGTCGTGGTTCCCTACACATATCTTTAGTTACTGTTGTTTGCTCGTTAATTTGTGGAGATACGCAATCATCTCGGACTGCTCTTTAATTTATGGAGATACGTAATTCTGCATTTAGATGTTTCGCGATTGTACGTCGTGGTTCCATACACACATATCTTTAGTTACTGTTGTTGTCATAAGATGCTCGCTGTCTTGCTCGTTAATTTATGGAGATACGCAATCAATAGATATTACATGCGTGCAGTTGCTTCGGTTTTAAGTTCCTCTCAACAGTATGGAGATAATTAGATATTTATTATATATTACACACGCGCAGGTATGTGGGTTCAGTCTAGAGTGTTCTGTGTTGGTGGTCGGTCGTGCTTGTTCCACACACACAAAAGTTAGGTTAAGTTTTAAGCTCTCGTCGTCGTCGTCAGTATGGAGATATGCAATGATTAGATATTTCGTATATGAGTTCAGTGTTATTGATCGGTGCGTGGTAAATTCCCGCGCTAAAGTTAGGTTTCAAATTGTTGTCGCTCTCAACAGTATGGAGATAATTAGATATTTATTTATTATATTACACGCGCAGGTATGTGGGTTCAGTCTAGAATGTTCTGTGTTGGTGATCGGTCGTGCTTGTTCCACACACACAAAAGTTAGGTTAAGTTTTAAGCTCTCGTCGTCGTCATTATGGAGATACATAGATATTTATTATTATTATATTACGCGCGCGCAGGTATGTGGGTTCAGTCTAGAGTGTTCTGTGTTGGTGGTGGGTTTGTGTGCTTGTTCCACACAAAAAAGTTAGGTTAGGTTTTTTAAATTGCTGTTGTTCTCGTCGTTGAGATACAAAATTCTACAGCTAATAATTATATACTACGTACGAGGGCTCCGGTGTTCGGAAAGTTGGGTTAAGTTTTTAAATATTTTGTTGTGGTATACCTGAAGCTCTCTTCTCTTCAATGGACCTTTTGTTGTGGTATATCTGGAGCTCTCGTAGAGATAACACACACAGTTGTACGTTAGTTCAGTGCCAGCTGATTAGTCCACAACAGAGTAAGTAATCTTTAGCTTTCTGCTTTAGAACCGTGCCCATAAGGCGCTATGACTTTGAGGTTGAGGGCCCCAGAGGCTTGTAGTTCTATAGAGCTTTGGCCCCTCTGAATTGTAGGTCTACGGGTCTTTGGTCTAGACTGCGCCCCCTATTTGCTGGGTGCGGGGGCGGCGGCGGCTTCCTTTGATGTTGACGCCGCCGCCCCCGCATTTTGGTTCCCAGGCTGAACCGTCCCCTTACCTACTAATGATATTTAATTTCGAAATCAATTTCGTCCTCACCCTCGGCTCTCTGACTTTCATCGAGATATTTATCTTGAATTAAAAGCAAGTTAACGTGCCTCCTTACTTTATTTTTGTTAAACGGGCAGGTGCAACAATAAAAGTCTTGCCACGTTTTTGTAAGATGATGGATATATCATTAAGTTTTTCAAATTTTGTAATTTGGCCTAATGTCAGGGGAAATATTAAATCTTTTAAATTTAGTACGGAGGCGGGGTGACGGTACAATGAGGTTCTATCACAGGCTGCACTAGTTGGTTTATGTAAAGCCGAAACAGTATACCACGCAAAACACGCAGTCATCGTCGTAATTTTTTACGTTAACACTAGCAAGTTTACTGGACATCTGTTGTGGTAATCTAACATACGAAGATACTCCATTGCCCATTTCCAATCTAATTAATGTTTACTTCTAAACTGAAAATTGTAAGAGCCCATCCAATATCTTTTTCTTGAAATTCTTCTAGTTTGTTTAAAATTTTATCCTCTACGTTCTCCTGGAACCATGACTTTAAATTGGTTCCCATGTCGACAACCCCGTTTTTGTATTTCTTCATAATTCGGATATATTAAAATGGGCGTTGACGTCAATGCGTCTTTTAATTTCTGGAATGAATTTTGACAATCTACGTTAAAGTGAAATGGGGTATCTTTTTGGAGTAATTTCGTTAATGGTTTGGAAATTTTGGCAAAATTTGAAATGAAGCGTCGGTAATATCCGGCGAGTCCTAAGAAAGATTTGATCTCTTTAAGGGTTTTAGGTTCTGGGAAATTTTGTATACAATTAATTTTTGAAGGATTTGGTTTAACACCATCTTGTGTAATTACATGTCCTAGGTAAGCTACTTCCTTCCTAAGGAATTCACACTTATCAGGTTGGATTTTTAAGTTGGCTTTACGTAAACGTTTAAGATACAAGTATACCCTCAATTACTTTGTTTCTCATACGCAAGATGGAACTAGTGTCATGTTGGTAAAGCAGGTACCAAACTTGGAAATCATAGTAAACTTCTATGCAGCGTTGGCGGTTTTCAGCACTTTTAGAACTCGTATCATTTTATGTGTTTATGAGGCGGGTGAAATGCACATACGAAGAAGAGAGCACGCAGTACAGCGGAGGAACAAAAAACGGGAGAGAGTGCGCTCCACCACTTTGCTAATGAGATGAGATACATATTCGTCCTTCACCTGTCAGATGAAATGAGTTGACCGGTTTATATTTAGTTAAAAATCCTTAGGTTTAGCTAAGGCACAAAATTTAGAAAATAATATACTTATTAATATTATGTTTTAACTAGAATTACTAGCATCGCCAGTATTTTCTTTTTACTAAATGTCTACGATATTAATTAGAAAATCAAGGATTCATAATTTTTAAAAATAAATCTATGTTTTACATTTCAATATGATTAAACATTGTTTATACATAAATATTATACAACTTTTGATATATTTTTTTTTTATTCGGTTTGGGTTATACGCGATAGCGACAGCTTAGCTTGCATAAAGAAATATCGGTGAAGTAAGAGAATAATAATTATTGTACAGGGTTATTCAGAACCTATCCATAATAAAATTTGGGAATGTTCAACATACATGTAGAAATGTGGTAGTGCAAAAAAATTGTTTTGGCGGGGTCTGAAAACTATTTAAAAATTTTTCGTTGCACGCCGCTGGATACTGGTCCACTGTAATGGAGTGACCTTGGGACTGTCAATGCAAACTAGCTAGCACGAAAAAAACCGGCGCACCCGGCGCAAAAAAAATTTGCAGCGTTTTTACTTTAAAATAAACTTAAAGATAGATAGGCGTTCCAGGTACAAAAAACTGGTTTACTGTTTTTTGTCGGAATGTGGTATATCCGATGTCGTTGAAGTACAGTTGCCCATCTACGTAGTCCTTTATAATGGTATAACTTTAAACATTGTTTACGGGAAATCCTAAGCCTTTTATTATAAATTTTTTTGGTGATATCGATTTCTTATTTAAGGATGCACATATCCTCAAAGTTTTAGAGATGGGTTCTGAATAACCCTGTATAAATTGTATATACACATTGCATTGTTATGCGGAAGTAGGTATAACCAAATAAAACAAACATATTTTTGTTCATGTTAGGTATTTGCTATCAGAAATGACTACGACATTTTTCATTTGGGCTGATTTCTTAATTATTTTTACTGATTATCACTTTTTTACAAACATAATTTAATATTTTCAACATATATACTATACTGTTATATACATATAACACTTTCATATATGGATACACTCTTTCACATACCAATATATAAAAAAATGTTTAACATTCCGCGAATTAACCTTTTATTTACTTAAAATTTCATCAAATTACAAACTTTATATAGAATTTTCTTATACAAGCTTTTATACTTCACTTGTGTGTAAGAATGTAAGGAAACGTGGTTCAAAATATTTAACGCTAATTTCTCCGTTGTTCCGATGGGCTATTGGAAATATTTTTTGCAATATAATAAAACATTTCACAATAGAAGATACGTAGCCGCTTGACAAAGTGGGGTTTCGGCAAAAATTGAAAGTTGGGGGTTGCTCGTCTCCCAGCTCGCCGTCGGTAAATAACAGAAACAAAAAAGTAGTATTGTTTAAAATTCTTCAAACGCAAACTTGTTTTTACAAATAATATGTAGGCGACTCATACAACTTGGTTATAAAAAATATATTTTTTATGGGAAATGTTTGTAGACTTTAATACATTTCTAAATTATTTTCGACTACAGGAAGTCGTACATAAGTACCGCAATACAAATTAATATTTTCATTTTCTAAATATCACACCTATATTTTTACATTTTTTAATTCCTTAATCAATATTCTTTCACCACTTTTATTAGCATTTCCTATACCAAACTTGAATATAATGACAAATTAATGTAGAAAATTACCAAAATATTGAAAGACTTACATACGTCACTTAATTACTTGACTATAATTCCATTAGTATTCCATAATTCGTAAGTATGACTACTATTTTTTTCTGAACTGTTCACATCATGTAAGGCGATATTATTTTTTGAGAATTGTAATATTTATCGAAAATTTCAAATGATACACCCTCTATATTATTTCAGTGCATTTAAAAATTGTTTTAATCTTAATTTGATCAATTTATATTAATGATAATAATAATATCTCTATCGCTCATTCTAATCACAAGGATTAATTCAAAACTCTTAGATTTCCCCTTCCTATTTCACACTTTAATAGTGTATAAGAATATGACAAAGACATTATCCTATTTTCATCTTATATTTAGTATATAATTATATGTTTTTTAAATCAAAATTAATTGCAAAAGTATATCCAAAAAGTAATAATAAACAGTTTTTTATTATAGCCATAAATTACTTAGAAACTACAGCAAATAATATTAGCAAATCTGATATAACTAGAAATATTTTCGTATTTATTAATAATTGTATAACTTTCAATAATAACAGAGGCATAGATCATCTACGCACTAGTAGCTCACCCTGTATATTTTATATTTTACTTTATAGTTAAACTGAAATGTTAAATCTATGTGATTTTTCATAGAGTGGCATCTATATACAGGCACAGTATAATGCTAAAAGCATTATACTGTGATATAGATATTTATTCCACCATGTTTAATTTCTAATTGTTCATAAAAATCGGATTTCGCAACCTTGAAAACCTTCATATTATCGATTTTTAGTGGAATCGGCCAATAAACCGAGAAAATCGCCTGCCAAATTGTACCGGCATTTTGCATATATCGATATTCACGTTCTTGAAAACACCCTTATACTGATTTTCCCGACAGTGAAAACCCGCTGATACCAATTCTCGGTTAAATCAAACCATGAGTGACAAAATTCGTTATATTAGCGCCTCTATCTGGAATTTTGGAAGAGTTTGTAATTCACAATTCTAAAAACCTCCAAATATCTATTTTCAGTAGGATCAGATCAGACCATACATAGTAAAATTACTATTGTATATATTATTTATAGATATTTATAATTTTTTCTGTATAAGGGTATTAAAGTGTATTGTCTAAATATATTGTGTGCCAAATTTTAGCTCAAATGGGCAAAATTAGAGTTAAAAATTATGAACCATGTTTACGTCGTGAAATACTGAAACAAGTTATTTAGGTGCTAATTTGTGGAAGCGGCCTCTCCTCCCTGACACTGACTGTTACATAGACACACGTACTTATGTTAAAAAAAAAGCTGTAATATACAGAGAATATTAAAAAATATATTATGTCCATTGTATTTTCAACGCAATTCCGCAGTTTAGAGTACCTAAACCAACTAATTAACTACTATATAGACTTTGGTAGCTCTGATTAATATTTTAATTTTAATATATTTAAGTGCTTTTATAAATATTTTTTGTATAATTGTTTAATGATATAAACTCGAATTTGAATAAGGGTGCGTATCATTACCCAAAAAGTTTTATATTTTTTATGAGAAAATGATATTATAAAACTTTAAGATTAAATATTTATCGATTAACTACTATTTGAATATCCACCGAAAAAAATGTGTCTGTAGATATTTCATTAAACGTTATAATGTCCACTCAATAAATAGATAACAGTGTGATTAGTGTGGAAGGTTTATAGTATCAACTTTTTTCCAAACATAAATATTAGAGGTTGCAGTTCTAGATTATTTCTACTCTTTGGTTCTAGTACGTATATATTTCCTTTCTCATTTAAATTTTTTCTAACAATTTCTCTGGTTTAATTATTTTTTTAAATAATTTCTATTGTAATAAAAGTCTGCTCAAAAATTTTATAGCCTTATAAAATGACGGATCTAAAATATATGTATATGTCTGCCAGTCCGGCAAGAGTTCGAGCCCCGACGGAACCACTTTTTTTATTTTATTTTATATCGTAACATTCCATTAACATTACATTTTAGTTTAAAAATATTTAAATGATACCTAATCCAGTGAATTATTGAAAAATAATCGCATAATATAATGCGTTACTCCTAGCTTCCACTGTATTCTCTAAACACTAAAGTTTCATGATTTTACCTCCGTAACCTGTTTCAAAGTGCCGTAACGATCTGGCAACTATGTAATTGGGGACTTCAAGTTGCACAGATGACTAACAGAGGACAGCACGTCCTGGTTGATTATTGCTGAAGGCGATTTTGATCAATTATTATTTAATATTTTAAAAAGATCTCTAAAAACTTCAAACATTTTTGGTCCTGTCCATCATTAAAAGACTATGACATCATAATATACTTTTAAATCCTAAAATGTCTTTATATTAATTGCGTTATAAGCAATGTTTTACTAAAAATGCATTTTTTTCGAAAACTGTAAGTTCAAAAATTTAAAAAAAATTTTTACGGATTTCCAATAGAAATCACATTAATCTCATAAATTTTAATCAACATCTGCCGACTAGTTTTTGAGAAAAAAAATAAAAACTAGTTTTTTTCAAGGTTTTTTCACTTTTTTTCAAAAACTAGTCGACAGATATTTTTCATTATTTGCTATTTTATTCATCATGCATCAGCAAATGTACCTGAATTTTTTCATAATTTTTGAACTTACAGTTTATAATGAAGGGTGGTATACGTAAACCTTTAATACTTCAGTTAGTCGCGATATATGTTCGTGAATTGTGGGTGAATAAATTATTATATCATCCATATAAAGAGACATCGTTCATTTTGGATTCCTAGTAGAATGTTGTCCATTACGCGCTGGAAGGTCGAAGGTGCGTTTTTTAGGCCAAATGTCATTCGAACAAATTCGAAATGGCCATTTTCAACTGAAAATGCTGTTTTTGCTGTCTTTGTCTTCGATTTCAATTTGGTGAAAGCCAGAGGCGAGGTCTAGCATTGTAAAATATTGGCATTTTCCTAATTGGTCAAGTAAGTCTGATATGTTCGGTAGAGGGTATTTGTCATCTACTGTCAATTCATTAATTTTGCAATAATCAATTACGACGCGCCATTCTGTTTACCAGAGACGTCAAGTTTTTTTGGCACTACCCAAACGGGGGATGACCATGGGCTAATGGTCTAATGATACCTTGGTCAAGCATTTTGTTCATTTGGGATCTTACTTCTTCTTTATGTACCTGAGGGTATCGATATGATTTTGTAAAAATGGGTTTGGCGTTATTAGTGTCAATGGGGTGTTTAATTTCGTTTGTGAATGTTAATTTGTCACCTTCTAAATAAAATATGCAGGGCCTGGGAACTCTTATGGGAGTTTTGGAGACAAATTGATTAGTTTCACTACATTTCACCAGAGAGCGTTTCACAAAAAATTTGAGCATCTGCCAATGATAAGAAAATAAAATATGCTAATAATCATATACGTAGATGTCAAAGACAACTGTCAGTTTATGTTTTAAAATTATGAAGTGGACGCGTTATCTCAATTTTTATTTTTTATTTATCCTGAATTATGTGTATTAGCTTGAATTGTAGTGAATTTGTGTCTCAGTATATTTCGTGACATTTCTTCGGAATTCAAAGCAAACAGATTAATAGTAAAATGCAGTTAAGTGTGCAGATTGTATGAAGATAAATAATTGTTCTCATGATTTAAGAAGGTAAAAGAAAAATTAGTTAATGTGATGTGTTTTATTAATTTTGAATTTCGTAGGATAATATACACTTTCAAAAGTATGGAGTCTGTATTGTCTGAAAACAAATAATTTTGCTAGATGTCTGAATAAAACATTAAGAGAAAATCGAATAGATATCAAGTGTATTATAGCGATTGTTGTTTAATTGAAACAACAAAATTGGGCAAATATATTATGGTCTTTAGTCATTATAGGTATTTTTATCAAATTGATAAATTTGATAATTTGCGAATATATTGTAAATATTGTAATACAAAATATGCAAATATACTTATTGTAGTTTTATTTGTTCCATTAAAAAAGTTAAATATGTTACAAAGGTAGGGCGATTCTGCACAAAATTTTTAAAAAAGTACCTCTACATCTCTACAGATGTCGTTTTCCGCGTCATTTTTTTTCAACATTGCAGATTCCTATCTACCCCTAATCTAATCTATGAAAATATGTCAGAGTAATTTATGCATAAGTCAGTAATAAAGTCTTTTTCTTCGTCATTGAGGTGTTCTAAGCGTAACTGATTTTTTATTTCATGTTCCCTATCTGTACTATCATTTTGAGTATTATAGTCAAAATCTTGGCTATTTAAATTACAAATTAATTTTGTATTTCCGATTGGTTCTAAAGTTAAATCTGAAAAATTAATTGTTTTTGGAATAGCGTTGGCGTTAATAACTGATGTAAAAAATTCGCCATTATGATTTATTTTCACTAGAGCATTCGCAAGTCTTACTTTCTCCTTTTCCTGCGCTAACAGTATAGCGTCAGTATTTTTTAATTCGCATTTTAATTTGAATACTAGAAAGGGGAGAAAATTGCTACGTTCCCATTTCTAGCCCTACCAGGGGTCCAGGCCTGCGGCCTGGGGTCACCCTTTGGGTGACAAAAGGATCTAGAATAATATTATTTAAAAAAAAAATACATATTAAAGAAATTTTGTATCTGGAATGATGATGTAATTATACTAAACGATTTTTTTAAATATTTTGATGAATTGTAAGGGTACCTACTCTATTGTTGATGGTAAAACATCATAATTTTTTAAGTACTGAAAGTAAAATTTATTTTCAAGTAAACATCATTATCAATTTTATCAATGAGAGCAAAAATATTGTAGATATTTACTTTTGTAAGCTAAAATGAAGAATTTAACAGACTGCCAAAATGAATGAATTAATTCCAAACTTTACGTGCAGAAAGAATAAAAGCTACGGATAATGAAACAATAACTAAATACTAATACTAATAAATAATTGGAATTAAAAAGTTAAAAAAAAAGTTTGCCTCCAGCGTGACTTGAACTCACGAAATCAGCATTATGAAGTTTTGAATCCTACGACTTTCCCGCTGCGCTATAACGCCTGTTGTGAAATGTTTCGCTTGAGACGTTTAAGTATGTAAACTGTACGTGTTAACCTGTAACCTGAACAATTAATTTTTACGGATTTTCTAATTAGAAAAGCATTTCGCATCAGTATTTTGGTAATCAGGTGTTTGGCAGTCGGTACTATCGATTCGGTTAGAAATATTTCTCATAGGAAAATAATGAAAGTAGGTAACCTACTTAAGTATCTGAAGTTTAATTAATTCGACAGTTTTCGTGGGAGGTGCTTGTCTCGTTAGTGTAATCTCACATGGGCATATAAAATGAGATAGATGAGACGAATGCGACTCGAGATTTTCGAAGACGAAATAGACGTAAAAGGAGTGGACGTACGGTCTCGAAAAAAAATCTCAAAGGATTAGAGAAAGGATGGAACTTTCGCGTGAAGCGGGTCTCGAGGCCGTAAAATTAGAAAAAGAGTCTAGGGAGTCCCGCGAAAAGTCGGTATTTCGGCGGGCGTGACGGGACCATTAGGCGCGAGGACAAACGCCGGTGCTAGCCGCATCTCTCTCGCCGAACGGCGATCGTCGAAAATTTTGTAGAGGTTTTTTGAAAAGGCGTTTAAATTGGGAAAACGCGTAGGAAGCGGGACGAAAATAGCCCTGCGCATTAGAGAAAGGCCGGGGGCGTCCTCCGGTGGTCCGCGGAGATCTTTCCGAGATCGCCCCACGGAGGAGATAGCTTTGAAATTTTGCGGATTCGGCGACGGCATTTAGAGGGAGACAGAATCGACGCGTTTTAATATATATGGATTTGTTCGGTACGCGGTTCTATAGAAATTTTATTTTCTTCGATGGTATTGGTACAGGGTGCTTCTTGCGTATCTTCTCCTACTTTATATAATGGTACAGTTTTGTAGTTGGTGATTAATTGTCTGTTTTTTAAATCGATTATACATTTATAATGTTCTAAAAAATCGGAACCTAAATAATCCATCAAATTCAATATCAAGATTATAAATATAAACTTTATGTGGGTCACCTACTTGAAAGGGGATAAAAGTTGATTCGGTAATAGAAATTTTTTCGTCTGTTATACCTTGAATAGCGACATTTTCTGGGAATCTCTGTGGATAGTTTTTTACAGTGTTTTCATTAAAAATTGAAATTCCTGCGCCAGTATCTATTAAAAGTTTGAAGGTTTTGGAATGGTCTTTTATGTAATAAAGGTTGTTTGAATTTACTTTAAATAGAGGATTTAAATAAAGTTTTGTTCTGGGAAGTTCAGGTTTGGACTGAAATTGTCTAGGTTCATTGTCTGTATTTGGGTTTCGATTTCTGATAGGGGGTCTTGTACTTGGAATATTTCTTGGGTGTTGTAATCTGTTTGATATGGGTAATTGGGGGGATCGTCTTGAGACGGTAAACCTATCTGAAAATACTGAGTGGAATATTCATAGCTGTTTGATGTTCCTTGAGCTGATTGCTCTGAGTATTGATCGGAATCGTATTGATCAGTGTATTGGTCGTCATAGTAATATTGGGATTCATCATTAACATTTACGAAATGTGCTCTTGGTTGATTATGGTTATAATTCGGATTTGGTTGGATGACTGATGGTCGAGGTTGTTGTCCTGGTCTTTGATTTTGAAAGTTTTGTGGAGTTTGTCTCGGTTGCTGCTGTTGTTGCGGAGCTTGGGACCTTTGGGGATGTTGTTGAGAAGAATTTCGGTTTAAATGTGAGTAATTATTTTGAAAATTTTGTCTTGGGTAAGAGTAATTTTGGTAATTGGGGTTATTAAAAGATTGTTGACGTGTGGGACATTCATTTGCTAGATGTCCACTACGTTTGCAGAAGTTGCATAATTTTTGTTGATGTGAAATTGGAGATTTTTCTTTACTTGATTGGAATTTATGCGAGATTGATTGGGCTTGTCAAATTTTTGGTTCTCAAAATATGACAGCTGGAGTTCTCGTCTGATGCGATGAGAGGCATCAAGCATGGTAGCTGGGTTTCCTGCCCTAATTATATGTCCTAGGCGAGGTTCTAGGCCAGTGAGTAATGTGTTGAGCGTCATGGTTTCTATTAATTGAGACTGCGCTTCTTTTTGATCATTAGTCATGCTGGATTTTTGAATAGCTGCATGCATTTTGGAATGGTGTGTTTGTAAGCGTGAAAAGAAGGTTAATGCAGATTCATTGGGTGATTGTCTAATCCTTTGTAGGTCCTGGATGAGGGATGTCAGGTCACGAGGATCACCAAAATGTATAGATAATAATTGTTTTATCTCCTGCCAAGTTGCGGGATTGCGCGAGTTTATGAGCTGAGCTGCTCTACCTTTTAATTTGTTTTTAATGTGTAAAGTCAGTAACTTTCGCTGGTCACCGACAGCCATGTTAAATGCATGATCGCAAGCATTTAAAAATGTATTTAAAATAATTTGGTCGCCCTCAAATTCGGGTACTATCGAAAATATTTTAGAGAGTTTGTATGGCTCTATTACTGCCTGATCTTCTTGAACTTGGTCTGGCATTTTGTAAAAATTTAAAATTTAATAAAATAGTAAAAATTAATAGTTTAATATTAAAAATAGAATTTGTTGCTTTCTTTTGCTTTTGAAAGCAAGTTATTATTCAGCTTTTATGTTTAATTTATTTTACTTGATTTTTCAATATTGGATAATTGAACAGTTTGGTTGCTTAAAATTAATTTCAATTTCTGGTGCGTATTACAACAAATGAGGGTTAACGAGACAGACGATTCAATGTTAGTACTTACAACAGTCGCGTGAGTAGATAAGCTGGGAGAGATCCCCGCCACTTTCAAGGTACTGCGAGCTCGATGGCCAGCTACCATCGAGCTAGACCACGGAGCCGCTGACCATTGGCTTCAGGATGCAGAAGCAGACTTCTTGTAGCATCCCTCCATATTCTTGTAGCATCCCTGCAGGTGTAGGAGCCCCAGGGGCTGCAGAAGAGCACCCCAAGAGTGTGTGACGTGGGTTCGTCAAGATGGCGGCCTGACGTCACGAGCCGCGCCCAAGATAGTAGCTCAAGCGGTCACTAGAGGCGCGGCAGTCTGGCCAGGCGACCACGAGAGAGCGCGGGAGTGTGGCGGCAAATTCAAATATTTAGTATACAGGGTGGATCAAAAACTATATACAGGATGAGCAAAATAAGAATGTATAGAAAAACAATGACGTAGCTCGCATGAATGCTGATAGAAAAAACAATGTTGTAACTGGTGGTGAATGCGGATAGAAGAAACATGCGCATTAGGTTGCTATCGGCAAGATGGCGGCCTGAAATTAGGTATGGGGATTGCGGGTGTCTGGCGCCAAATGCGCGATATGGGGAATGTCAAGTATCTGAGAATTTAGCGGGTAAATTTAAAAGCTTAGGTCTTTTCGACAGGTGGCACGTCAAAAAACAAAAAAAAAAAGGTTTGGTGACGTCACGAGTTGCGCTCAACAACTTAAAATTGTTATATCTCGTAAACGCGTGTGAATATCAAGCTTAGATCTTTTTGACAGCTGACACGTGACATGTAGCAGCGCCTAATTGGTTGCTGCAGTCTGTCTGATGGAGGCAAATTCAAATATCTGAAATTGGAAATGAGATTGCCTTAAAAAAACTTAAAATCGTTATATCTCGTAAACGCGTCCGAATATCGAAAAAACAAGTGAAAAAAGCCCCCCCGCAAACCCCGTGGTTCTGATTGGTAGTCCTCTATCAATAGAAAAAAGTCCCAAACTCGTACGTCAAAAAACAAAAAAATTGGGTTTGGTGACGTCACGAGTCGCGCTGAGAGTTTAGCGGGCAAATTTAAAGGCTTAGATCTTTTTGACAGGTGACACGTGACATGTAGCAGCGCCTAAGTGGTTGCTGCAGTCTGTTTGATGGCGGAAAATTCAAATATCTGAAATTGGAAATGGGATTGCCTTAAAAAAACTTAAAATCGTTATATCTCGTAAACGCGTGCGAATATCGAAAAAACAATTGAAAAAATCTCTCCCGCCCGCCGGACTCTGATTGGTAGTCTTCTATCAATAGAAAAAAGTCCCAAACTCGTACGTCAAAAAACAAAAAAGTATATATTCTTATATATCAAATGACTCGTAGCGACATCCGTGATATTAATTTCAAACTATAACTTCAAACTATTTTCAATCTAATAGCGAAAGCAGGATTCTGTCGCAAATTCAAACGCAGCAAAAGGAAGAGCTGACATGGATGCAAGAGGTCTCTACTATATGGCGGCAAATTCAAATATCTGAGAAATTAGCGGGTAAATTTAAACGCAGCAAAAGCAAGAGCTGTCTTGGGCGCAAGAAGACTTTGTTGTAGTCTGGCGGCAAATTCAAATATCTGAGAAATTAGCGGGTAAATTTAAACGCAACAAAAGCAAGAGCTGCTGCCATGGACGCAAGGTGTCTGTGCTGTAGTCTGGCGGCAAATTCAAATATCTGATATTGGCTGGTAAATTCAAACACAGCAAAAGACACACCCAAGTCAAGAGTAAATGTCCATGTAAAATCTTACATGGACAAACTAGACATCAAATAGGACTGTTTAACGTAATATGCAAAAAGGACCTAACCTTAACCTTTGTTTGTTTTTAATGAAACAAAAACTAAAATTCTTGAAAAAATGAACTCTTTAAAACAAGAAGAGACGAATTTTCTGTAACTTTAATATTTCAGCTTCATGACGTCAGATTCAAGTAAAATCTTACGTGGGTGTACTAGACATCAAATAGGACTGTTTAACGTAATATGACAAAAGGGCCTAACCTTAAACTTTGTGCGTTTTTAATGAAACAAAAACTAAAATTCTTGAAAAAATTTACTCTTTAAAACAAGAGACGAATTTTCTGTAACTTTAATATTTCAGCTTCATGACGTCAAATTCAAGTAATATCTTACGTGGGTGTACTAGACATCAAATAGGACTGTTTACCGTAATATGCCAAAAGAGCCTAACCTTAAACTTTGTGCGTTTTTAATGAAACAAAAACTAAAATTCTTGAAAAAATTTATTCTATAAAACAACAAGAGACGAATTTTCTGTAACTTTAATATTTCACCTTCATGACGTCAGATTCAAGTAATATCTTACGTGGGTGTACTAGACATCAAATAGGACTGTTTAGCATAATATGACAAAAGGACCTAACCTTAAACTTTGTGCGTTTTTAATGAAACAAAAACTAAAATTCTTGAAAAAATTTACTCTATAAAACAACAAGAGACGAATTTTCTGTAACTTTAATATTTCAGCTTCATGACGTAGGTGATAAGTTCGTAACAGGACAGTAGACTAATAATTATCTAAAAGAATTAAAATTACTGCATGTGAATTATAGCCTTCATAGTAGTATCATTTCGAAGAATAACTTAATAACTCTAACCTCACTTTTGTCGGAATCAAACATGTCTGTTCACTATCATAGGCCGCAACACACCGGCCATACATAACAATATAACAGCCCCGTACAATATAAATCAGTAACATAAATCAATGAATATAAATCAGTAACATAAATCAATGAATATAAATCAGTAATAATAATTAGTTGAGCTGAAAACCCCTGTCTGCGTACCAAGATTTAAAAAATTGTAGCAAAACTTTATACACATTACCCTCGTTTCCTCGTTATCCGTACTTCGTTCATTTTTGATATTAAAAAAAAATAATCACAGATTTCACAATCCTTGCACGTTATCCTCGTTATCATCGTTAACCTTATTTACGTGACGGTTACCCTTATTACCCTTAATGTTACCCTTATTAGCATTAATGTTAGTCTTATTAGCCTTAATATTAGCCTTATTAGCCTTAATGTTAGCCTTATTTTCGTGACGGTTAGCCTTAATATTAGCCTTATTACCCTTAATGTTACCCTTATTAGCCTTAATGTTACCCTTATTAGCCTTAATGTTACCCTTATTACCCTTTATGTTACCCTTATTTTACGTGACGGTTAGCCTTATTTTGCGTGAGGCGGGTACGCGTGACGTGTTTGCGGGTACGCGTCACGTGTTTGGCGGGTACACGTCGTGGTTTGCGGGTACGCGTCACGTACACGTGACGTATTTTACGTGACGTTTAACCTTATTTCAAACTGGCCCTACATCAGTGCCGTTAGTGGAAAACCCCTGCCTGATGGACCAAGACTTTAAATTTGTAGCGAACATATTTATTAATAATGAGAGCCTGATAAACTATTAGAAATGAAAGAACACAGGATAACCGCGCACAGCTGTGTTGATAAAAAATACGAATAAATGTAGTGATTAAAGTTCTTAGATAATTTCAAGGTAAAACCTTTGAAATATATTTAATACTTATAAGTTATTACACCATATTGCGCAATAATGTATGAACCTGACGTCACAATGATGTAAGGCATAAAGTATAGCAAAAAGCCGTTAATAAGTTTCACCCCACCCCAATTTTCAAAAGACAGGATAAAATCAGTATTCTCAAAGTGAAAACGCGATGTTCTGTCTCCGACAAAGTGGCGTAAGCGGTGTCTAAAATATAGATTTTACTGATAAAAACTTGTGCATGATGTTAGTATATCTAAAGGCACAACAACTTACAGGGATGTAACTTTGTATAGATTAATCTGTATAAACAAAGCAAACGATAAGATAAAATAAAGATACGTCATCGAAATAGTAATATAACTCACATAAATTTATACGAGGGCAGGCGAAAATTACAACATGTTGGTATGTATACCAAGGTACATAAAAAGTATCTACTTACAACGTTTTTGATATAAAAATCACAAATATAACTCAGAAATTATGTAAGATACAAAAAATGCTAAAAGAGGCTCTCATGGAGATCCAAATCTCTGAAAGTAGTGGGTAAATTCAAATGCGCAAAAGTTATACCCAAGTCAAGAGGATGTAAAAACTTTCGTGGGCATGCTAGACATCAAATAGGATTGTTTGACGTAATATGTCAAAAGGACCTAATCTTAAACTTCGACGCTAATATAACTAGTTCTATAATAACATGAAATAATATAATCATTCGCTGCACACGTACATGGTACGACTTTGTTATCATGTGACCCAGAGAGTTCCTATAATAAAATTAAAAAAAAGCAGTACCTTCCTTTCATTTACTCCAATGTAATAGACACTAAAATATTATATTCGATAAACCATATTATGAATATTTAAATACCAAAGCACGTTTTCTCTCCACAAGTACATACACATAAATGAAAGAATTCACAACTGCACAGGAAATGCAGTAGCAGTGCATTTATTCTAATACAGTACACAATGGTCTTCACATATTTTTTAATACAATAGACAATGGAATTCATTGTACGAATAAACAAAGCAAACGATAAGATAAAAATAAAGTACAATAACAGGAAATATGTAAAATGTGATAAGATTTATTCGCAGAAGCCGCGTTTTACAGCAATTAATTATCATCACTCGCCGCACACGTGGTATTTTTAATACAATAGACAATGGTCTTCATTGTACGAATAAACAAAGCAATGGATAAGATAAAATAAAGATGCGTCAGCGGGACGCTGATATAACTAGTTCTATAATAACGGGAAATAATATGTAAAAATGCGATAAGATTTATTTGCTGAAGCCACGTTTCTTGGAATATTAATTATCATCACTCGGTGTACACGTGCATGGTACGGCTTTGTTATCATGTGACACAGAGTTCGTATAAATAGTTAAATCGATGTTGAAATATCAGTTTAGCACACAATCGTCTAGCAGTATTTACATCACCCTCAGCATTGTTAATAGTAGGTACAAAGTAGTTTTTACCAAGTGTGATATAATCAACGCAAGTAAAAGTGTATAATACCCAAAGCTGGTACTATTAACGCAACAAAGCAAGATAGACATCTTCAACGCATGAGAGTGAGTAATTATTATTATTATTATTATTATTTAAATATTATGATTTTTTTTCATCAAAGACCGTATTATTATACCAGATTTTTTCTATTTTATTTGTAGAATGGATATTATTTAAATATTATGATTTTTTTCATCAAAGACCGTATTATTAAATCAGATTTTTTCTATTTTATTTGTAGAATGGATTTACATGAAATTAATTCCATAGCAAATCTTCGAAGCAAAGCAACAATAAAACTTCAGGACCTACCTGAGAATGTACCATTACCAATTGTACATATAAAAATTGTTAGTACAAGATTTGGTAGAGCTCCATTGGTGGAACTAGAAAAACATCTTGTGTTTTTACCCAAAAGGGCGTTGGAGGTCATCGAGAAAAACATTGGGAAATTTATATCCGAAAAATACACCTTGGTATTCAGAGGGTTAAAAGACTGCGGTAAACCTAACGCTGCCGCTAGTTTTGAAATTCAAGAGGCCGCATAGTAGTCATTGCGACGATTGAGACAGACAGTGTGACGTCATCACTGGCGCCAACTTCAGAGTGGTCGGTAAGTATACGATCTACATTACCGGCTGAACACAGGTGCCAACTTCAGACCATGGAACCACAGAACAGAATGATACCATTGAACCATAGAACAGAATGAGACCATTGAACCACAGAACAGAATGAGACACTTACAAATACAGAACAGAATGAGACCCTTACAAATACAAAACAGAATGAGACCCTTACAAATACAGAACAAAATGATGCCATTGAACCACAGAACAGAATGATACCATTGAACCACAGATCAGAATGAGACCTTTGCAGCTACAGAACGAGACCCTTGCAACTACAGAACAGAATGAGATCACTGAACTGCAGAACAGAATGAGACCGTTGTACATCACTGTAGCCAACATAACCTCACAAAATTTAAATAAAAGAGGCAAATTCAAAAAAAATTTGCATATAGAGTGTATCAAAAATAAAACTATACAGGGTGAGTCATGAAGAAAAAGAAGCCAAAGTAATAAGAGGAAAATATACGTAATAGTCCTTCAAACAGAAAAAAAACATTATAAAAATTGTCAAATTTAAAAAATTGTATGATGTAATAAGAGGAAAAAAAACATGCACGATGATCCCGCCCAGGCACTAGATAACAGATAACTATACAGGGTAATCTGAACAAGAAAGTATGAAAGAAAAAACATGCGCACTAGATTGTGTTATTTACAGAAATATGTACGATGTAATAAGAGGAAAAAACATCGCAGACAGTAAAATAATAGAGGGAAATTTAAAATCATAGTATACAGGGTGTATCAAAAATAAAACAGGGTGAGCCAGACAAGAAAGTAACCTACCTTACTAAAGAAAAATCATCTTCATGTAAACAAAAACAGAGAAAACATTCTAAAAATAGAGGCAAATTCAAAAATTAGTATACAGAGCGTATCAAAAATAAAAACAGGGTGAACTAAACAAGAAAATATGAAAGAAAAAACACATGGCGGATAGTAAAAATAAAAGAGTTAAATTCAAAATTAGTATACAGAGCGTATCAAATTAAAAAGCAGGGTGAGCCAGACAAGAATCTCTCTTATTAAAGAAAAAACATGATAGGTAAACCCAAACAGAGAAAACATTCTAAAAATAGAGGCAAATTCAAAAATTAGTATGCAGAGCGTATAAAAAATAAAAACAGGGTGAGCCAAACAAGAAAGTAACCTACCTTATTAAAGAAAAATCGTCTTAATGTAAACACCAACAGAAAAACACATCGGTAAGTAAAATATTTTATCTATAAAAGCACCGAGACACTTAGGTTTAAAATGTTAAAAGTATGTAAATTACACACTACCACTAATTTAACCTCACTTTTGCGAGATGAGCACAGAAAAACCAGCACGTATTACCAGCACTATGGTCCACGTCGCACTGACTTGACAGCACTTCTACACATATACATATATTACCAAACAATGTAGATGAGACATGAGCCAGACACATACATGAGGTATACATTTAATGGCCTATCGTAACTATCAAAACATATTTTTACGGGTAAAACAGATAAAGCTACAGGAACTTGAGGATTTTACTGATAAAACGGGGAAATTATAATTGGTAGATATACAGGGCGAATCAGATTTCAGAACTTAGTCAGAGTATTCAGAATGCAGTAACAAGCGGAGAAAAAAGGTGGTGGTTTTGATATTAAAGCTTTCTCGGAACTGAGTATATTGGTATTATATAATAGTATGGAACAGAAAACCTGTATTTGGAAACAGGTATGGAACAGGTATGAAACAGAAAACCTGTATTTGGAAACAGGTATGGAACGGAAAACAGGTATTTGGAAACAGGTATGGAACAGAAAACCTGTATTTGGAAACAGGTATGGAACAGAAAACCTGTATTTGAAAACAGGTATGGAACAGAAAACCTGTATTTGGAAACAGGTATGAAACAGAAAACCTGTATTTGGAAACAGGTATGAAACAGGTATGGAACAGACTGGGTAATAAAGGAAACAGACTGGGTAATAATGGAAACTGACTAGGTAATAATGGAAACTGACTGGGTAATAAGGGAAACAAACTGGGTAATCAGGGAAACAGACTGGGTAATAAGGGAAACAGACTGGGTAATAATGGAACAGAAATCCTGTATTTGTAAGGAGAATAAACATAAAAGGATATTTTCAAGCAGGTATGATTACTTCATAAACATCAACGAAGATGAAACGAAAATTCACAAATCTTATGGTAACAGACGAAGTAACCAAATCAATAAATATAAACTGCAATCGTTTTAAACAAATTTACGTATGATATATAATTAGCGGTTCATAGATTTTAGACTCAGCAACAGCAAGTTTCGACTTGCTTAAAAATGTAATTTGATATCCCAAGATAAACACCTGCATATGACTCATCACTGAAAAATGTATTGCGAAACTTGAGAACGTGATATCAGACTCAAAACAAGTCTCAACTTGTATAAAAATGCTGAACACCTGCGTATGACTCATCCTCAGCTGCATGAAATTCCGAGAAATAAACCAATAAATCTGTCAAGTTAATGTAAACATCGCGTGATTTATTGCTTGAGGCTTCTTTGTCGGCGTAATTTTTAGAACCCTGGCCATGAACATAAGCTGAGTCAGCAAGTCGAGACATGTCGGTATAACTCATCGAACACCTGGCGTCTAGACAGTCACGTGATCCACAGCTGCATCAGATATGACATCATCACAGAGACAGTATAAAAAGAAATACAGAGCCTCGCTTCGGCATCATATTTGAGTTAGTGCTTCGAAGTGTATCATCTGATTAAGTGTCTACAAATTTTATAGTTTGGTGCCTTGCAATAATAATCGTGGAAGCCGATATTTTTTATACAAATAATAAAAGAGCTTTAATCTGGTTTGATAATATTCCAATTGTGTACTGTTTAAATTCAGAGTAAGTTTTTTATTTATCTTTATAAGTGAACTTAGAGTATAGGAAAAAATAATTTTAGATTTATAACAATAAAGCTAAACAGTGTGTAATTTTTAGAAAAGAAGTGCTTAAGCCGAGTGAATTACCAGTGACACATTTTTTTATACAAATAATAACTTGGGGTTTGATAATATTCCAGGGCCGTACTGTTTGAATTCAGAGTAAGTTTTTTATTTATATTTGTAAGTGAACTTAGAGTATAGGAAAAATAATTTTAGATTTATAACAAAGCTAAACAGTGGGTGTAACTTTTTAGAAAAGAAACAAGTGCTTAAGCTGAGTGAATTATACGTGACATACATTTTATGTACAAATAGTAACAGGGCTTTAACAGGGTTTGATAATATTCTAGTCCATAGGTGTACTATTTGAATTCATTAGGTTTTTAATTATTACATAACATTACTCAAACTTGTTACTAATTTTAAAATTCTGGTTTAAACCATAGACGATAAAGTATATTTTTACCAACATCTTTTAAGTGTTTTAGAAAGATTGAATCATTATTTTGCTAATTACAATTTCTGTTTTTAGATTATTTTGGTTTCTCTACATAATACAAACGTTCGCCTTTCTTGTGCAGCCGGAGCAGTGATTTTTATCAGCGAAAAATTTATTAGTTCTGTAAGTTTAAATATCAAATTTATAGAAAATACTAAAAGGTATTTTTCAATTTCAGGTTATTGAGATACTATTGACCCTCTAACAGTAAACTAACTAGCTTTAAAATCGTGTGGTGAGTAGACAATGGTTCATTTCTCTATTCAATTTACAAACGTATGTTTGAATACGCCTTTTGAGGACGGTGGAACACGCCCTAATCACGTGATCTCTTTCAGATATACCGAGGTTATAAATAGGAGTGCCTGTAGCTCGACTAATCAGTCTATCCATATTAAATAATTTAATATTTCATTCATTCATTCATTCTTATCCTGAATTTTGTTGGTGTGCACTGCAAATTTTTTGCACTTGCAATTGCACAATAATTTGCTACTAATATACTTACGTATTAGTACAGTCTAAACAGTAGACTTAAAGGAAACACAAATATTGGTAATGTAGGTTAGTTACATTACATAAGGTGAATTATTGTATTCATATACTTAATTTACAATAGGCGTTAACTATAATCATTAAACACTTCTTTCAGAGTATAGTAACGTAGTATTGTTAGAATTAAGCAATTATTTCTCTCAGTGTAGACGTAACTGGTACCGAAAATTAGCCATTAAACATCAAAGACGCCGCCGCCAGCCTTCGCCTCTGTTCTAGGTCCTCTGTGGCTCGACTAATCAGTCTATCTTCAGAAGTTGAAGAGTGAACATCATTATAAGATACCTCTGAAATTATAAAAATGGAGAAATTCGTTATTGTTAAGGACATCGTGAAGAATGTACAGCGCTTTAACCTCTCAGGGCACACGTTAGAGTTTAATCTGAAGCCTGTTCCGGTAGGTGAAGAACCCGTAGGATGGATTAAGGGGGCCATCAATCAGGTCATCGCTAAGGGTACGGAGGGACTTACCAGCGGCGATCAAGTCAGTTTCTCCTTCTGCTCCAAGGATTTCGCCCGAGGGGATGGATGGGTGCGCTTCCGACCCGTAGAAGAGGTGACATTCGATGACGTGTGGGACGTTATATCCAGCGTCTATTAATCAAACTCCACGGGGCTCGACACTGCAACTTTCTGCTTGGGGGTGACATCTGTAAAAATGCCCGCAGGAAAAGGAAAGAGGATCAACACCTATAACACTTTCGAGAAAGAGTGTGGGATGAGACGGGGTATTGTTGTAATCAACAACAGAGACAACATGTGCCTACCTCGAGCCCTAGTGGTAGCTATGGCCTGCATTACCAAGGATCCTGAGCAGATCAAGGTGCGACGAGACATTGGGAAGCTTCAGACGCAGAGAGCTCTTGAGGGAGGCAGGTGTAGTTATACCTGAAGAAGGCTGTGGCATCCCCGAGCTACAACAGTTCCAACGCTACATTCAGGGGTACAAGATTGTTGTGTACAAATACGGATCTAAAGGCAGGAATCTGATATTCAAGGGGGAAGCAGAAGGTCCCAACCTCAACTTGCTGTATCACGAGGGACACTACAATGTCATTACCTCCCTCACTGCTGCCTTCTGCTGTGGGTACTTTTGCGAGACCTGCAGCACACCCTTTGATCATAAGAATGATCATAGGTGTGGAGGTACCTGTGTTGCGTTTTATCAGTCGACTGCCTGTCAACAAACCTTGAAAATTATATGTAATGTCTGCAAGAGGTCGTTCAGGGGGCAGCATTGCTACGACAATCATCTTAAACCAACGTCTTATAATCAAAATAGCTCTGTTTGCGAAAAGCTCCGCAGATGCGAGCAGTGTTACAAGTCTCTGATGACAGGACGGCAACATACCTGTGGTGAGGTGTTTTGCAAGGTATGTAGAGTCCACGTGCCCGCCGACCACCTCTGTTACATGCAAACCGACACCGGTAAGCCGAAAACAAGAGACCTACTCTTCATCTTTTACGATCTGGGACTAGACAGGAGAAGGAGCTCGAAGACGGATCCCACCTTCACGAACCCAACCTCTGTGTCTTCAAACAATGTTGTGATATGTGTTTGGAGACCGAAGTTAAGGTTTGCCAAAAATGTGGACCAAAGCTCCAAGTATTAAAAGTAGATCCGATTCTCAGGTTCATAGAGTTTATTATGAATCAGAGGAAAAAGTTTAAGCAGGTGGTGGCTATTGCACATAACAGCCAGGCCTTTGACCACCAGTTCATTCTGAACCACGTTCTCACCAAGATGGACCTAACCCCTGAACTCATCATGCGAGGAACCAAAATTATCATGATGGGCGTGGGTAATGTCAAGTTCCTGGACTCCCTCAACTATTTCCCCATGGCCCTGTCCAAGTTGCCCAAGGCTTTTGGTCTTGGAGATGGGTTTAAGAAAGGTTATTTCCCCCATCTCTTTAACACCGTGGCAAACGCAAACTATGTTGGACCCCTACCACCTGCCCAATATTACAGCCCCGACACAATGAAAGAGGGCGACAGGGAGACCTTTCTTGCCTGGCACGAGCAGCACAAAAACGACATCTTTGACATGCAGCGAGATTGGTGGAGTACTGCGTGTCTGATGTGGAGATTCTCGCAGCGGCATGTCTCAAATTTCGCCACCAACTTATGCTAAATGGAAATGTGTGTCCGTTTACGAATGGTTGCACAATTGCTTCGGCCTGTAACAAGGTGTTTAGGCGTAATTTCCTGCAACCAAACACTATAGGTATAATCCCTAAAGGAGGGTACAGGTGGCGGGACAATCAGTCTAAAATAGCCACCCAATGGCTGGTATGGGAGTAGCAAACCAGAAGCATAAATATCAGGCATGCCGCGAAGCAGCAGGAGGCTATAGTACAGGGCGTCAAAGTTGATGGTTACTGCGAGGAAACTAAACAAATCTTTGAGTTTCACGGATGTTACTACCATGGATGCCCCTCATGTTTCAAATACAGGCGTGACGAGCCTATGCACGACGACTCCACCCAGACACTAGATACCAGATATGAGGCCACCACAGCCAAAACAGAGAGGTTAAGAACATTAGGGTATGACGTCTGTTGACGTCATATAATGATTTGTTTTGTTACTTATTTTCTTTTAAAATATTGAATACTTACTTTTGAATTATCTTATTACCCTCGGCTTTAGCTCAAATTGTTATTATATGCATGAAAATCTCTTTCTCTCTAGTAGCAAGTTCAGGCCAGCTATTTCATTCTCTCCCTCACTTTATCAATACATACATTAAAAAGAATTTAGTTCAAAACAAAACAGTATTTATTACAATAAATCTCCTCAGAAATATTTTGTAAATGATTTCACTCTCAAAACATGTTAACATTAAACGTTCTTATTATAAATGTGTTTTCCTTATTTAATCAATATGTAATTCTTTGAAATTTTCCTTATATTAATTTTTTTCTACACATAAATTAAACTATTATCTAAAACTAATTTTTGTAACCGAACTATACAGGTATTTTTAAATTTCTATCTTAAATTATGCAGATTTTACATCAAAAATCTGTATAATTGGTTGCATTACTCTTCCCTGTTCTCTTAACTATACGATAATTGTTCAATAGATGTCAGTCTGCGAAACTATGGCGTACACTAGTTCGAGTACTGTCTATTTTTATTTATTTTAAAAGAAAACTAAAGTTTATAAAAGTTTTAAGTGCACTTTGGATTAGTGTTTATATAGGTAAGTCCTTTATTTATCTTTATATAAGTTTGTATGTGCTTGAACGTATCTCATGACTTGTAATTTGAATGTTACTTTGACTCTGTTCGGTTTTCTAACTTTTTAACTATATGGATACTATATGCTTTGACTTGTATTTAATTTTATGTACCTTTATGGCCTTTTGTACCTTGATACTGCCTGTTCTCCTTCCTTGGTTTGAAATTTTTATAATTTCCAAATTTTGTCTTGTCCTGTTTTTAATTTTATGTCTCTGGCTTATATTGTTTTCGGGAACTGCTTTTAACTTAAATTCTTGTCCTTTTTTTCCCAATTTTTTTGCCAATATTCAATTTTATTTATCCTCTCCAAAATTCTTGTACTTTTTCTTTCTCTGCTCGTAACCAACCTTTTTTATCAACAAATTTCTTTGTTTTTCCTGCATTTTCGGCGTCCTTATTAAGCTAGATACATACGTTGAAATTTTGACCTTGTATTCACTACACTGATTTTTATTTTCGTTGCACTTGAATCACTTCTTAAACTAATTTACAATTTTTCTTATATTTATTTTACAATTTGGTGTGTTTATTTCTTGGAATTACATATAATTTCAAATTTAAAATATATTTTGTTTGACACTTTCGTGTATTGACCTTTATCTTGTCACCTTTTGACATTTCTAAATACTTCAATTTTAATGATTTTCTTTAATGATGAAATTTAGATTTATATTACTTTTCCAGATTGTTTTCTTATTGTAATTTTGTTAATTAAACTCTTAGCTGTCTTTTGATACCAATATATCTGAGATTCTCTTATTTTCATAAATACTATTTTCAAATTTACCTTCATGTTACATACATTTTTGTACTATTATATGCCTTAATTTCAATTTTATCTCTACATATTTTATTTAATATTATAAATAGTCCTTTCTCATATGGTTTTACTTATTCTATTGTATATGACTCCTCTTTTCCAATAATAATTTCTTAGTTTTAACGTGATTTTAAGTTCCTTGTGTGTTATATTTGGTATGTGTATATGAATATTGAAAATGTTTTATTTTTGGTAGTTTTGATATGTCTTAATATAAATAATACATATTTTACAACAGGTTATAATTATAATATAATGGTATAAATATATAAATAATATTACAAGAATGTAAAACAATAACAGTAAAAACAAAATATATACATCTTATTGGAGAGGCTCATATCTTGCCCTTTTGAATCCATAGGGTAGAGAGCTATGGTCTTCAAAAAACCTCCTCTTGGTGGAGTGAGGCTTATATTTTTTAGTTTCCTCTCTTGTAATCACCTCATGCTCTTTTGTCCTCCGGATATAGTTTGCGGTGATATATACAGGGTCTGAGGGAGTTATAACCATTTCCTTTATAGCCTCAAAGTTTATTAGCTGAGAGGCGGCGTAATTCAGTGAGATGCCCTTTACCTTGCATGTAATTTCTTCTCGTTGGTTCTTAGTGGAGAAAACCTTGTATGCGTAGTTCTTGGGGCCTCCGCTGACGAACTCAGTAATGTAGCTACCAGGACCATAACATTCCAACTCGTCGGTCATGTCCCCGATGAACTCCCCCGTAGGTACATCATACTCCCCCTCTCACGAAACGTATATGACAGAATCTGTGTCGTAGTATAGTACCCTCTGTCCTATCTGTTCAAGGTAGCTGTACAGCTTGAGCCTTGCTTGGGTGGTTACGTAAGCTGCGAGGACTACATTAACGGTAGTTAGAGGATCATATGCCTCCTCCCTGTGCTCCCAGCTGACGACGAGGGTGTCTTCGTTTATGGGCAGTGCACTATTGACGTAAATCGAGGGGTTTGCTAACATTGAGAAGAACTCTTCGGGGGCTCTGACGATCCTCGTCTTTGGCTGATTTTCTCTCTGACCCAATTTACCCCAAAAGCTGTTTAATATCAGTTTGGCCAAAGATCTCAGTCCTGGGTTTTCCACAATCTCCGCAAACTCCAACTTCACATCCCCTCTGTCCAGGAACTGCTCGATATAGGCATATTTTTGTTCTTGTGTGATGCAGTGGGAAGGCCAGCCTGTTGCCTGCTGCTTGACCTTAATGAATTTATTCATCATTGTTGTAAAGAGGCCCCCTGTCTTTGTGATCTTATCAAACCTATCGATCTGATAAGACCACACCTCGTAAACCTCTTGTAGGCAATATCCTTTATTAATGGCTTTCACAACCTCGTCCACCACCCACGTACCCGTCAGAGATCTCTCTTCCTCGTCGTGATGACATTCACCCTGGTTCATCTGTTCGCCACAGGTGCGACAGAGCACAAACATAAGTTTGTTATTCATCTTGGTAGGTAGGATGGGGTGTTGTAAATCTTGTGGCGGCAGAATCTTGCATTTAATTACACCGTCGACACCTGTCAAGTCTTTGGGGCAATCGTTACCCACGTGCACTTTGGGGTGACCAATGGGAAACTTGCCATATTTACAAGCCCAGGGGTACAGGCTGCACACGTCCACGTACTTAATCTTCTCCCCAGGCCTACACCTGTTGTACTCAACAGTGTTCCCAGTGCGGCCGCCGTAGAAATCGTCTCGAGCGTTGAGAGGGGTATTGGAGAGTAGCGGGTGCTCGCGGGTGTATGTTCTGAGCTCCTCGTTCTGCTGGAGCTGTCGCTTAAACTGACACTCCCACATTTCGGTGACGTCATACCCTAATGTTCTTAACCTCTCTGTTTTGGCTGTGGTGGCCTCATATCTGGTATCTAGTGTCTGGGTGGAGTCGTGGTGCATAGGCTCGTCACGCCTGTATTTGAAACATGAGGGGCATCCATGGTAGTAACATCCGTGAAACTCAAAGATTTGTTTAGTTTCCTCGCAGTAACCATCAACTTTGACGCCCTGTACTATAGCCTCCTGCTGCTTCGCGGCATGCCTGATATTTATGCTTCTGGTTTGCTACTCCCATACCAGCTATTGGGTGGCTATTTTAGACTGATTGTCCCGCCACCTGTACCCTCCTTTAGGGATTATACCTATAGTGTTTGGTTGCAGGAAATTACGCCTAAACACCTTGTTACAGGCCGAAGCAATTGTGCAACCATTCGTAAACGGACACACATTTCCATTTAGCATAAGTTGGTGGCGAAATTTGAGACATGCCGCTGCGAGAATCTCCACATCAGACACGCAGTACTCCACCAATCTCGCTGCATGTCAAAGATGTCGTTTTTGTGCTGCTCGTGCCAGGCAAGAAAGGTCTCCCTGTCGCCCTCTTTCATTGTGTCGGGGCTGTAATATTGGGCAGGTGGTAGGGGTCCAACATAGTTTGCGTTTGCCACGGTGTTAAAGAGATGGGGGAAATAACCTTTCTTAAACCCATCTCCAAGACCAAAAGCCTTGGGCAACTTGGACAGGGCCATGGGGAAATAGTTGAGGGAGTCCAGGAACTTGACATTACCCACGCCCATCATGATAATTTTGGTTCCTCGCATGATGAGTTCAGGGGTTAGGTCCATCTTGGTGAGAACGTGGTTCAGAATGAACTGGTGGTCAAAGGCCTGGCTGTTATGTGCAATAGCCACCACCTGCTTAAACTTTTTCCTCTGATTCATAATAAACTCTATGAACCTGAGAATCGGATCTACTTTTAATACTTGGAGCTTTGGTCCACATTTTTGGCAAACCTTAACTTCGGTCTCCAAACACATATCACAACATTGTTTGAAGACACAGAGGTTGGGTTCGTGAAGGTGGGATCCGTCTTCGAGCTCCTTCTCCTGTCTAGTCCCAGATCGTAAAAGATGAAGAGTAGGTCTCTTGTTTTCGGCTTACCGGTGTCGGTTTGCATGTAACAGAGGTGGTCGGCGGGCACGTGGACTCTACATACCTTGCAAAACACCTCACCACAGGTATGTTGCCGTCCTGTCATCAGAGACTTGTAACACTGCTCGCATCTGCGGAGCTTTTCGCAAACAGAGCTATTTTGATTATAAGACGTTGGTTTAAGATGATTGTCGTAGCAATGCTGCCCCCTGAACGACCTCTTGCAGACATTACATATAATTTTCAAGGTTTGTTGACAGGCAGTCGACTGATAAAACGCAACACAGGTACCTCCGCACCTATGATCATTCTTATGATCAAAGGGTGTGCTGCAGGTCTCGCAAAAGTACCCACAGCAGAAGGCAGCAGTGAGGGAGGTAATGACATTGTAGTGTCCCTCGTGATACAGCAAGTTGAGGTTGGGACCTTCTGCTTCCCCCTTGAATATCAGATTCCTGCCTTTAGATCCGTATTTGTACACAACAATCTTGTACCCCTGAATGTAGCGTTGGAACTGTTGTAGCTCGGGGATGCCACAGCCTTCTTCAGGTATAACTACACCTGCCTCCCTCAAGAGCTCTCTGCGTCTGAAGCTTCCCAATGTCTCGTCGCACCTTGATCTGCTCAGGATCCTTGGTAATGCAGGCCATAGCTACCACTAGGGCTCGAGGTAGGCACATGTTGTCTCTGTTGTTGATTACAACAATACCCCGTCTCATCCCACACTCTTTCTCGAAAGTGTTATAGGTGTTGATCCTCTTTCCTTTTCCTGCGGGCATTTTTACAGATGTCACCCCCAAGCAGAAAGTTGCAGTGTCGAGCCCCGTGGAGTTTGATTAATAGACGCTGGATATAACGTCCCACACGTCATCGAATGTCACCTCTTCTACGGGTCGGAAGCGCACCCATCCATCCCCTCGGGCGAAATCCTTGGAGCAGAAGGAGAAACTGACTTGATCGCCGCTGGTAAGTCCCTCCGTACCCTTAGCGATGACCTGATTGATGGCCCCCTTAATCCATCCTACGGGTTCTTCACCTACCGGAACAGGCTTCAGATTAAACTCTAACGTGTGCCCTGAGAGGTTAAAGCGCTGTACATTCTTCACGATGTCCTTAACAATAACGAATTTCTCCATTTTTATAATTTCAGAGGTATCTTATAATGATGTTCACTCTTCAACTTCTGAAGATAGACTGATTAGTCGAGCCACAGAGGACCTAGAACAGAGGCGAAGGCTGGCGGCGGCGTCTTTGATGTTTAATGGCTAATTTTCGGTACCAGTTACGTCTACACTGAGAGAAATAATTGCTTAATTCTAACAATACTACGTTACTATACTCTGAAAGAAGTGTTTAATGATTATAGTTAACGCCTATTGTAAATTAAGTATATGAATACAATAATTCACCTTATGTAATGTAACTAACCTACATTACCAATATTTGTGTTTCCTTTAAGTCTACTGTTTAGACTGTACTAATACGTAAGTATATTAGTAGCAAATTATTGTGCAATTGCAAGTGCAAAAAATTTGCAGTGCACACCAACAAAATTCAGGATAAGAATGAATGAATGAATGAAATATTAAATTATTTAATATGGATGGACATAAATAAATAGTTCATGTGCTTATATCATCGAGATGTACCTCTAAATTATTCTAATACAGAAATAATATTACAAAGCTTGAATGTATCTTGGTCTACATGTAAAGTTTGCGCTGTGTTCAAATTTATGGATTTTTTTTTGAACTTGCTTAAAAATATGTTGTATACTGGTGATTGTTACTAAAAATGCATCTGATTTTACAAAACGAGTGTAAAAAATGTCAGTCGGAAAATAATAATTATTGTATTACTACTTCAGTTATCAATAAAAACATAGGTACATTTATAAGCAAAATTTTGATAATTTTCCTAATTCTAATAATGATCTGCAACTTATTCGGGTCATTTTCTGGGAATAATAAAAAATATAAAATCACATATGGATAATAATAAATCTTTTATTTGCAATAAATTATATAAAACATTTATTAAAAATACATAAAAGAAAAAACTGAATACCATTAGTAATAATGTATAGAGATATATACAGTAATTTCACTCTTTACATTTTTTGTATAAAGGTTTTTAATGTGCATCTCTGTTCCTGGATAATATGCCCATTGCGCACAGCTTACCATAAGCTGTGGTATGCGTGTTGGTAGAGATGTGGAAGGAGAAGAATGGGCCGGCGTAAGCTATTCTGGGCGCACGTTTCCTTTAGAGGTAATCAGCATACCTTTGTATCGTTTTAATTTGTCTATGCGTTATATTAATATGTCAATTTCCTCGCAAAGAAGTAGGTATTTACTTTATTACGTCCCTGGCAGGATCTTTTGGGAACGAAAATAGTGAAATGCTGCCACCAGTTCTGGATGAACATCCACGACAAACACACACAGTGCCCCCCTTTCGAGACATTGTGTTGAAAGTATATACCGTCACACAGATTAACTACTATATACACTGTTTTTTTTAATTCACCGCACACACACACACAGAAAAAAATAGTCAAATGTAAAATCCTCAAAACTATAATATTGCAATAAGTAAACACGACGTACGACGGAAAAGAGAGGTTGATTAATATACCAGTTAAAACATGGTGGATTTCGCACATGCGCATAAAAATTTGGTACTGGCGGGAAGGCAAGCCTTCGCCTCTGGTCTAGGTCCTCTGTGGTCGAGCTACAAGCACCCCTATTTATAACCTCGGTATATCTGAAATAGATCACGTGATTAGGGCGTGTTCCACCGTCCTCAAAAGGCGTATTCAAACATACGTCTGTAAATTGAATAGAGAAATGAACCATTGTCTACTCACCACACGATTTTAAAGCTAGTTAGTTTACTGTTAGAGGGTCAATAGTATCTCAATAACCTGAAATTGAAAAATACCTATTAGTATTTTCTATAAATTTGATATTTAAACTTACTCACAGAACTAATAAATTTTTCGCTGATAAAAATCACTGCTCCGGCTGCACAAGAAAGGCGAACGTTTGTATTATGTAGAGAAACCAAAATAATCTAAAAACAGAAATTGTAATTAGCAAAATAATGATTCAATCTTTCTAAAACACTTAAAAGATGTTGGTAAAAATATACTTTATCGTCTATGGTTTGAACCAGAATTTTAAAATAATTAGTAACAAGTTTGAGTAATGTTATGTAATAATTAAAAACCTAATGAATTCAAATAGTACACCTATGGACTAGAATATTATCAAACCCTGTTAAAGCCCTGTTACTATTTGTACATAAAATGTATGTCACGTATAATTCACTCAGCTTAAGCACTTGTTTCTTTTCTAAAAAGTTACACCCACTGTTTTGCTTTGTTATAAATCTAAAATTATTTTTCCTATACTCTAAGTTCACTTACAAATATAAATAAAAAACTTACTCTGAATTCAAACAGTACGGCCCTGGAATATTATCAAACCCCAAGTTATTATTTGTATAAAAAGATGTGTCACTGGTAATTCACTCGGCTTAAGCACTTCTTTTCTAAAAATTACACACTGTTTAGCTTTATTGTTATAAATCTAAAATTATTTTTTCCTATACTCTAAGTTCACTTATAAAGATAAATAAAAAACTTACTCTGAATTTAAACAGTACACAATTGGAATATTATCAAACCAGATTAAAGCTCTTTTATTATTTGTATAAAAAATATCGGCTTCCACGATTATTATTGCAAGGCACCAAACTATAAAATTTGTAGACACTTAATCAGATGATACACTTCGAAGCACTAACTCAAATATGATGCCGAAGCGAGGCTCTGTATTTCTTTTTATACTGTCTCTGTGATGATGTCATATCTGATGCAGCTGTGGATCACGTGACTGTCTAGACGCCAGGTGTTCGATGAGTTATACCGACATGTCTCGACTTGCTGACTCAGCTTATGTTCATGGCCAGGGTTCTAAAAATTACGCCGACAAAGAAGCCTCAAGCAATAAATCACGCGATGTTTACATTAACTTGACAGATTTATTGGTTTATTTCCCGGAATTTCATGCAGCTGAGGATGAGTCATACGCAGGTGTTCAGCATTTTTATACAAGTTGAGACTTGTTTTGAGTCTGATATCACGTTCTCAAGTTTCGCAATACATTTTTCAGTGATGAGTCATATGCAGGTGTTTATCTTGGGATATCAAATTACATTTTTAAGCAAGTCGAAACTTGCTGTTGCTGAGTCTAAAATCTATGAACCGCTAATTATATATCATACGTAAATTTGTTTAAAACGATTGCAGTTTATATTTATTGATTTGGTTACTTCGTCTGTTACCATAAGATTTGTGAATTTTCGTTTCATCTTCGTTGATGTTTATGAAGTAATCATACCTGCTTGAAAATATCCTTTTATGTTTATTCTCCTTACAAATACAGGATTTCTGTTCCATTATTACCCAGTCTGTTTCCCTTATTACCCAGTCTGTTTCCCTGATTACCCAGTTTGTTTCCCTTATTACCCAGTCAGTTTCCATTATTACCTAGTCAGTTTCCATTATTACCCAGTCTGTTTCCTTTATTACCCAGTCTGTTCCATACCTGTTTCATACCTGTTTCCAAATACAGGTTTTCTGTTTCATACCTGTTTCCAAATACAGGTTTTCTGTTCCATACCTGTTTTCAAATACAGGTTTTCTGTTCCATACCTGTTTCCAAATACAGGTTTTCTGTTTCATACCTGTTTCCAAATACAGGTTTTCTGTTCCATACCTGTTTCCAAATACCTGTTTTCCGTTCCATACCTGTTTCCAAATACAGGTTTTCTGTTTCATACCTGTTTCCAAATACAGGTTTTCTGTTTCATACCTGTTCCATACCTGTTTCCAAATACAGGTTTTCTGTTTCATACCTGTTCCATACCTGTTTCCAAATACAGGTTTTCTGTTCCATACTATTATATAATACCAATATACTCAGTTCCGAGAAAGCTTTAATATCAAAACCACCACCTTTTTCTCCGCTTGTTACTGCATTCTGAATACTCTGACTAAGTTCTGAAATCTGATTCGCCCTGTATATCTACCAATTATAATTTCCCCGTTTTATCAGTAAAATCCTCAAGTTCCTCTAGCTTTATCTGTTTTACCCGTAAAAATATGTTTTGATAGTTGCGATAGGCCATTAAATGTATACCTCATGTATGTGTCTGGCTCATGTCTCATCTACATTGTTTGGTAATATATGTATATGTGTAGAAGTGCTGTCAAGTCAGTGCGACGTGGACCATAGTGCTGGTAATACGTGCTGGTTTTTCTGTGCTCATCTCGCAAAAGTGAGGTTAAATTAGTGGTAGTGTGTAATTTACATACTTTTAACATTTTAAACCTAAGTGTCTCGGTGCTTTTATAGATACAATATTTTACTTACCGACGGGTTTTTCTATTGGTGTTTACATTAAGATGATTTTTCTTTAATAAGTTAGGTTACTTTCTTGTTTGGCTCACCCTGTTTTTATTTTTGATACGCTCTGTATACTAATTTTTGAATTTGCCTCTATTTTTAAAATGTTTTCTCTGTTTGGGTTTACCTATCATGTTTTTTCTTTAATAAGATAGATTGTTGTCTGGCTCACCCTGCTTTTTAATTTGATACGCTCTCTATACTAATTTTGAATTTAACTCTTTTATTTTTACTATCCGCCATGTTTTTTTCTTTCATATTTTCTTGTTTGGTTCACCCTGTTTTTATTTTTGATACGCTCTGTATACTAATTTTTAAATTTGCCTCTATTTTTAGAATGTTTTCTCTGTTTTTGTTTACATGAAGATGATTTTTCTTTAATAAGGTAGGTTACTTTCTTGTCTGGCTCACCCTGTTTTATTTTTGATACACCCTGTATACTATGATTTTAAATTTCCCTCTATTATTTTACTGTCTGCGATGTTTTTTCCTCTTATTACATCGTACATATTTCTGTAAATAACACAATCTAGTGCGCATGTTTTTTCTTTCATACCTTCTTGTTTAGCTTACCCTGTATAGTTATCTGTTATCTAGTGCCTGGGCGGGATCGTCGTGCATGTTTTTTTTCCTCTTATTACATCATACAATTTTTTAAATTTGACTATTTTTAGAATGTTTTTTTTCTGTTTGAAGGACTATTACGTATATTTTCCTCTTATTACTTTGGATTCTTTTTCTTCATGACTCACCCTGTATAGTTTTATTTTTGATACACTCTGTATGCTAATGTTTTTTGAATTTGCCTCTTTTATTAAAATTTTGTGAGGTTATGTTGGCTACAGTGATGTACAACGGTCTCATTCTGTTCTGCAGTTCAATGATCTCATTCTGTTCTGTAGTTGCAAGGGTCTCGCTCTATTCTGTAGTTGCAAGGGTCTCGTTCTGTAGCTGCAAAGGTCTCATTCTGATCTGTGGTTCAATGGTATCATTCTGTTCTGTGGTTCAATGGCATCATTTTGTTCTGTATTTGTAAGGGTCTCATTCTGTTCTGTATTTGTAAGGGTCTCATTCTGTTCTGTGGTTCAATGGTCTCATTCTGTTCTATGGGTCAATGGTATCATTCTGTTCTGTGGTTCCATGGTCTGAAGTTGGCACCTGTGTTCAGCCGGTAATGTAGATCGTATACTTACCGACCACTCTGAAGTTGGCGCCAGTGATGACGTCACACTGTCTGTCTCAATCGTCGCAATGACTACTATGCGGCCTCTTGAATTTCAAAACTAGCGGCAGCGTTAGGTTTACCGCAGTCTTTTAACCCTCTGAATACCAAGGTGTATTTTTCGGATATAAATTTCCCAATGTTTTTCTCGATGACCTCCAACGCCCTTTTGGGTAAAAACAGAAGATGTTTTTCTAGTTCCACCAATGGAGCTCTACCAAATCTTGTACTAACAATTTTTATATGTACAATTGGTAATGGTACATTCTCAGGTAGGTCCTGAAGTTTTATTGTTGCTTTGCTTCGAAGATTTGCTATGGAATTAATTTCATGTAAATCCATTCTACAAATAAAATAGAAAAAATCTGGTTTAACAATACGGTCTTTGATGAAAAAAATCATAATATTTAAATAATATCCATTCTACAAATAAAATAGAAAACATCTGGTATAATAATACGGTCTTTGATGAAAAAAAATCATAATATTTAAATAATAATAATAATAATAATAATTACTCACTCTCATGCGTTGAAGATGTCTATCTTGTTTTGTTGCGTTAATAATACCAGCTTTGGGTATTATACACTTTTACTTGCGTTGATTATATCACACTTGGTAAAGACTACTTTTTACCTACTATTAACAATGCTGAGGGTGATGTAAATACTGCTAGACGATTGTGTGCTAAACTGATATTTCAACATCAATTTAACTATTTATAGGAACTCTCTGTGTCACATGATAACAAAGCCGTACCATGCACGTGTGCACCGAGTGATGATAATTAATATTCAAAGAAACGTGGCTTCAGCAAATAAATCTTATCGCATTTTTACATATTATTTCCCGTTATTATAGAACTAGTTATATCAGCGTCCCGCTCACGCATCTTTATTTTATCTTATCCATTGCTTTGTTTAATCGTACAATGAAGACCATTGTCTATTGTATTAAAAATACCACGTGTGCGGCGAGTGATAATAATTAATTGCTGTAAAACGCGGCTTCTGCGAATAAATCTTATCACATTTTACATATTTCCTGTTATTGTACTTTATTTTTATCTTATCGTTTGCTTTGTTTATTCGTACAATGAATTCCATTGTCTATTGTATTAAAAAATATGTGAAGACCATTGTGTATTGTATTAGAATAAATGCACTGCTACCGCATTTCCTGTGCAGTTGTGAATTCTTTCATTTATGTGTATGTACTTGTGGAGAGAAAATGTGCTTTGGTATTTAAATATTCATAATATGGTTTATCGAATATAATATTTTACTGTCTATTACATTGGAGTAAATGAAAGGAAGGTACTGCTTTTTTTTAATTTTATTATAGGAACTCTCTGGGTCACATGATAACAAAGCCGTACCATGTACGTGTGCAGCGAATGATTATATTATTTCATGTTATTATAGAACTAGTTATATTAGCGTCGAAGTTTAAGATTAGGTCCTTTTGACATATTACGTCAAACAATCCCATTTGATGTCTAGTATGCCCACGTAAGTTTTTACATCCTCTTGACTTGGGTGTAGCTTTTGCGCATTTGAATTTACCCACTACTTTCAGAGATTTGGATCTCCATGAGAGCCTCTTTTAGCATTTTTTGTATCTTACATAATTTCTGAGTTATATTTGTGATTTTTATATCAAAAACGTTGTAAGTAGATACTTTTTATGTACCTTGGTATACATACCAACATGTTGTAATTTACGCCTGCCCTCGTATAAATTTATGTGAGTTATATTACTATTTCGATGACGTATCTTTATTTTATCTTATCGTTTGCTTTGTTTATACAGATTAATCTATACAAAGTTACATCCCTGTAAGTTGCTGTGCCTTTAGATATACTAACATCATGCACAAGTTTTTATCAGTAAAATCTATATTTTAGACACCGCTTACGCCACTTTGTCGGAGACAGAACATCGCGTTTTCACTTTGGGAATACTGATTTTATCCTGTCTTTTTAAAATTGGGGTGGGGTGAAACTTATTAACGGCTTTTTGCTATACTTTATGCCTTACATCATTGTGACGTCAAGTTCATACAATATTGCGCAATATGGTGTAATAACTTATAAGTATTAAATATATTTCAAAGGTTTTACCTTGAAATTATCTAAGAACTTTAATCACTACATTTATTCGTATTTTTTATCAACACAGCTGTGCGCGGTTATCCTGTGTTCTTTCATTTCTAATAGTTTATCAGGCTCCCATTATTAATAAATATGTTCGCTACAAATTTTTAAGTCTTGGTCCGTCAGGCAGGGGTTTTCCACTAACGGGACTGATGTAGGGCTAGTTTGAAATAAGGTTAAACGTCACGAAAAATACGTCACATGTACGTGACGCGTACCCGCAAACCACGACGTGTACCCGCCAAACACGTGACGCGTACCCGCAAACACGTCACGCGTACCCGCCTCACGCAAAATAAGGCTAACCGTCACGTAAAATATGGGTAACATAAAGGGTAATAAGGGTAACATTAAGACTAATAAGGGTAACATTAACGGTAATAAGGCTAATATTAAGGCTAACCGTCACGAAAATAAGGCTAACATTAAGGCTAATAAGGCTAATATTAAGGCTAATAAGGCTAAAATTAAGGCTAATAAGGGTAACATTAAGGGTAATAAAGGTAACCGTCACGTAAATAAGGTTAACGATGATAACGAGGATAACGTGCAAGGATTGTGAAATCTGTGATTTTTTTTTAATATCAAAAATGAACGAAGTACGGATAATGAGGAAACGAGGGTAATGTGTATAAGGTTTTGCTACAATTTTTTAAATCTTGGTACGCAGACAGGGGTTTTCAGCTCAACTAATATTACTGATTTATATTGATTGATTTATGTTACTGATTTATATTGTACGGGGCTGTTATATTGTTATGTATGGCCGGTGTGTTGCGGCCTATGATAGTGAACAGACATGTTTGATTCCGACAAAAGTGAGGTTAGAGTTATTAAGTTATTCTTCGAAATGATACTACTATGAAGGCTATAATTCACACGCAGTAATTTTAATTCTTTTAGATAATTATTAGTCTACTGTCCTGTTACGAACTTATCACCTACGTCATGAAGCTGAAATATTAAAGTTACAGAAAATTCGTCTCTTGTTGTTTTATAGAGTAAATTTTTTCAAGAATTTTAGTTTTTGTTTCATTAAAAACGCACAAAGTTTAAGGTTAGGCCTTTTCGACATATTATGCTAAACAGTCCTATTTGATGTCTAGTACACCCACGTAAGATATTACTTGAATCTGACGTCATGAAGCTGAAATATTAAAGTTACAGAAAATTCGTCTCTTGTTTTAAAGAGTAAATTTTTTCAAGAATTTTAGTTTTTGTTTAATTAAAAACGCACAAAGTTTAAGGTTAGGCCCTTTTGTCATATTACGTTAAACAGTCCTATTTGATGTCTAGTTCACCCACGTAAGATTTTACTTGAATCTGACGTCATGAAGCTGAAATATTAAAGTTACAGAAAATTCGTCTCTTCTTGTTTTAAAGAGTTCATTTTTTCAAGAATTTTAGTTTTTGTTTCATTAAAAACAAACAAAGTTTAAGGTTAGGTCCTTTTTGCATATTACGCTAAACAGTCCTATTTGATGTCTAGTTTGTCCATGTAAGATTTTACATGGACATTTACTCTTGACTTGGGTGTGTCTTTTGCTGTGTTTGAATTTACCAGCCAATTTCAGATATTTGAATTTGCCGCCAGACTACAGCACAGACACCTTGCGTCCATGGCAGCAGCTCTTGCTTTTGTTGCGTTTAAATTTACCCGCTAATTTCTCAGATATTTGAATTTGCCGCCAGACTACAACAAAGTCTTCTTGCGCCCATGACAGCTCTTGCTTTTGCTGCGTTTAAATTTACCCGCTAATTTCTCAGATATTTGAATTTGCCGCCATATAGTAGAGACCTCTTGCATCCATGTCAGCTCTTGCTTTTGCTGCGTTTGAATTTGCGACAGAATCCTGCATTCGCTATTAGATTGAAAATAGTTTGAAGTTATAGTTTGAAATTAATATCACGGATGTCGCTACGAGTCATTTGATATATAAGAATATATACTTTTTTGTTTTTTGACGTACGAGCTTGAGACTTTTTTCTATTGATAGAAGACTACCAATCAGAATCAGGGGGCGGGGAGATTTTTTCAATTGTTTTTTCGATATTCGCACGCGTTATATGATTTTAAGTTTTTTTAAGGCAATCCCATTTCCAATTTCAGATATTTGAATTTTCTGCCATCAGACAGACTGCAGCAACCACTTAGGCGCTGCTACATGTCACGTGTCACTTGTCAAAAAGATCTAAGCCTTTAAATTTGCCCGCTAAACTCTCAGCGCGACTCGTGACGTCACCAAACCTAATTTTTTTGTTTTTTGACGTACGAGTTTGGGACTTTTTTCTATTGATAGAGGATTACCAATCAGAACCACGGAGTTTGCGGGGGAGCTTTTTTCACTTGTTTTTTAGATATTCGGACGCGTTTACGAGATATAACGATTTTAAGTTTTTTTAAGGCAATCCCATTTCCAATTTCAGATATTTGAATTTGCCTCCATCAGACAGACTGCAGCAACCAATTAGGCGCTGCTACATGTCACGTGTCAGCTGTCAAAAAGATCTAAGCTTGATATTCACACGCGTTTACGAGATATAACAATTTTAAGTTGTTGAGCGCGACTCGTGACGTCACCAAACCTATTTTTTTTTTGTTTTTTGACGTGCCACCTGTCAAAAAGACCTAAGCTTTTAAATTTACCCGCTAAATTCTCAGATATTTGGCATTCCCCATATCGCGCATTTGGCGCCAGACACCGCAATCCCCATACCTAATTTCAGGCCGCCATCTTGCCGATAGCAACCTAATGCGCATGTTTCTTCTATCCGCATTCACCACCAGTTACAACATTGTTTTTTCTATCAGCATTCATACGAGCTACGTCATTGTTTTTCTATACATTCTTATTTTGCTCATCCTGTATATAGTTTTTGATCCACCCTGTATACTAAATATTTGAATCTGCCGCCACACTCCCGCGCTCTCTCGTGGTCGCCTGGCCAGACTACCGCGCCTCTAGTGACCGCTGGAGCTACTATCTTGGGCTCGGCTCGTGACGTCAGGCCGCCATCTTGACGAACCCACGTCACACACTCTTGGGGTGCTCTTCTGCAGCCCCTGGGGCTCCTACACCTGCAGGGATGCTACAAGAAGTCTGCTTCTGCATCCTGAAGCCAATGGTCAGCGGCTCCGTGGTCTAGCTCGATGGTAGCTGGCCATCGAGCTCGCAGTGACCTTGAAAGTGGCGGGGATCTCTCCCAGCTTATCTACTCGCGTGTTCATTGAAGCACTGGTTCTGCTGTTCCTTGTTTTTGAAGCACTACCACCACGTTGCTGTGTTGAGAATTCTTTCTTCTCCTGTCTTCTTATTTCTTTGGATTTCTTACTTCTTTGTTCGATGTAGATTTACCACTGCTAGTTAGGCAAAGTCCTTGTTCTAACGGCGTTTAAATCTATCTTGCTTTCTTACTTCTTTGGATTTCTTATTTCTTTGTAACTTTTTGTTTCTTTGAACTTTGTAACTTTTTGTTTCTTAAAACTTGGACCTGGGCTCTTTTTTGTTGAAGGATTAGGATCCACCACTGTTAGTTAGGCACTTCCTTGTTCTAACGGTGTACAAATGTATCCTACCGACTGCGCCACTTTTTATATCTCGATTGATATAAATAGATTTTTAAAAACTTTTATTTTATTACTGAGGATAGTACATACTATCCTTTATAACTTTATTACAATAAAATATACGTTGAGACTATTACTACAACGGAGTCTAAATGAGAACTGATAAAATATACGTTGAGATTGTTTCTTCAACGGAGCCTGAATGAGAACTGACTAACAATGGTAAAAAGCGATATTTATAACCTACGGGTAAGCTGACTATTACCAATTTCAAGGATTTCCTAGAATGAATGTTAAGACATGCTGAGCAACCGAGTAAGACGCACTACTTAGATATTCCTCAATTAAATCAACAAAGTATTAACTGCAACATACTTTGAATCACTTTTTGTCAAAGTAAGAGCTAGGTATATGTTTCGATTTATCTGCATCCTCAAAAAACTCCTGAGCTTCACATGGGAAACATTTTCTGTCTGGTAGGTCGCAATCTCCTCCACATTTGATACACTTATATTTGACTGGAACGGGCATATTGCAATTAACCAATACGCCAATAAATGACACCTCCGTTCAGCACAATCCGTAATAAGATAATTCAAGTTGCTTAACGTCACCTACTTTTATTAATCCATTTCTCTTCACTAGATCGTCAACCCAAGACAAATTCGAAATTATAGTAATAATATTACCTGCCAGCCACCATCTTGGACTGTCACTTAGGGTGCGTTGTATCATCCGAGTTTACTTGTGGGTGATCTGTGAATCAGCTTGATCCAAGATCAAGCTGTAAAAATGTGTTGTATGATAACAGATCAACGTTGATCCATGGTTTAACTAGCGATCACGGAGCCGGTGGAAATCCAAGGATTTTTAACTTATATAGGGTGCGTTGTATCGTCCGAGTTTACTTGTGGATGATCTGTGGATCAGCTTGATCAAAGATCCAGCTGTAAAAATGTGTTGTATGGGAACAGATCAACGTTGATCCATGGTTTAACTAGCGATCACGGAACCGGTGGAAAACAGCTAGTTAACTGAGGATCAGTACAAATTTGAGGTTATATACATAGTTGACATTTGTCATTTTCGTATTTCGTGTGCTTATTTAACTTTATTGCTTGTGGATTAATATCATTATACTACGGATTTTGGAAAAGATATTTTAGAAAATTTGACTGATGATGAAGATTTTTAGAATTAGTTGAAATAGAAGCTTTTCTACGAAAAACTAGAATTTTTCGTGAAAAAACAAATCATTTTGTTTTCGATTCGACTACCAAAAGACACGGTGAATCTTATACTAGAGGAAATAAATGAAGATTTACCTTGCGTTAAAAATAAGTAAGTAATATTTATATGTACACTGTATTAATTTAATGTGAGAGGGGCGCACCTGATCTTGAGCCAGATGAAAATGTCGAAGATGCCATGCATGTTCATGAAAAATATTAATCTTGACCTTATCCAAGATAATATAAATAACAATAATCTTTATAGGCATAATTTGATTAATAATTACTTTCAGGCATTAGTGTAGAAAAAATGTTAATAAAAATACCTAATTATACAAAAACTTGCTTTACTTAATTTCTATATTATTTCAAAAATACTAAAGTTTATCAAGAAATAGAAAAAATAATTTTCAACTCTTTTTATTCAAAATTTCAATTTTCAATTTTTTCTGTTGTACATCTAATTCATGAAGTTCTTTCATGTGTGATAATTATCAAGAATGTAATAAGTACAAAATATTGCATTTCCGCAAGGTAAATAAAGTCGTGGAATTCCCTTCGACCATAAATTGTTAGGAATTCCCGCATTATTTTCATATGTTGAACAGGTGCCCGATACGTCCAATAGCAGGCCAGTGACAATAAAATATCTCGACCTTATCCAGGATGATAATATAAATAACAATAGTCTGTATAGGCATAATTTGATTAATAATTACTTTCAGGCATTAGTATAGAAAAAATTTTAATAAAAATATCTAATTATACAAAAACTTGTTTTACTTAATTTCTAAATTATTTGAAAAATACTAAAGTTTATGAAAAAATAATTTTCAACTCTTTTTATTCAAAATTTCAATTTCCAAATTTACAAAATATTGCATTTCCGCAAGGTAAGTAAAGTCGTGGAATTCCCTTCGACCATAAATTGTTAGAAATTCCCGCATTATTTTCATATGTTCAACAGGTGCCCGATACGTCCAATAGCAGGCCAGTGACAATAAAATCAATAAGTTTGCCCATGCACTTTAGCGTTTGCAGAATAGCCAACATTACAGAAAAACGGAAACCGACGGATCACTTGAACTTGATCTGACTGAAGTCCATACAACAGAATACTGGCTGATCTGAGATCAAACTTTGATCTCTAGTTTCGTGATTCGTTGGTTAACTGCCTGCGATACAACGCACCCATAGTCGGTGAAAAGCTATGCCGATCCTGCTCCAGCCGCCATCTTGAATTTTGGAGCACGATCGGCATAGCTATTCTACTTACGGTCTCCAAAAAAATCTCAAAGGATTAGAGAAAGGACAGAAGTTTCGCGTGAAGCGGTTCTCGAAGCCATAAAAATTAGAGAAGGGGCCGAGGGGGTCCTGCGAAAAGTCGGGATTTCGGCAGGCGTGACGGGGCCATTAGCGCGAGGACAAACGCCGGTGCCAGCCGCATTTCTCTCGCCGAACGGCGATCGACAAAAATTTTCCAAAGGTTTTTTGAAAAGTCGTTTAAATTGGGAAATGGGTAGGAAACGGGACGAAAATGGCAGAGAAAGGCTTGGGGCGACTTCGCGGTCCCCGCTCGGAGGAGTCAGCTTAGAAACTTTGTCGATTCGACGACGGAATTTCAAGCGAGGTAGAATCGAGGCGTTTTAATATATATGGATGATGTTTAGTGGGGAAACAACCTAAACCTTTAAAAACATCATTATAATCTCTAGTCATATTGTCCAGTGATTTAAAAGCCATACATCCACTTTGGAGATTATCAACTCTCCTAACTAAATCTAAATCTATACATGCTTGTAACCCTAACAATGGTTATTTGATTTTATACATCAATAATTGAAAAAGGTATATCAGCTTAGTTCTTTTTACCTTACACTTTAATGTTACTTCACCAATAGCTTTCATTTTAAAATCTGAGTTGCCATATGATACAAGTACATCAGTTTTCCTTAATTTAACATTTTTATTAACTTTCTGAAAAATGTCTTTAGGCACACTGACCTCTGCGTTACAATCTAATTTAAACTGGATTTCACAACTATTAGGACTCATCTGCTCGGTCCACTTTGTCACATTTTTTTCTGCAGTTGATGTATTTCTGTTACCTCAGACGCTGATGCTACAACTCCAACTGCTCTTGTGCATCTATTGTGAATTCGTTTAATGTTTCAGCCAAGGAAACTTCTTCAATAATTTCGTTTACTTTCTTCTTTATACGGCTGCTGTGCTGAACAAAATTACCTATAATAGATTTAGACTAGAGTTATGTCATTTGAAGGAGATGCCGAAAACATCTACTCCACGGGCAATATGCCCCGACTGGGGTTATGTTATTAGAGTAATATTAAATAATAATGTTAGAGTTAAATAATATTTTTTTTGTAAATTTAGTTTTATCAGTTCAAACAACTTTTAAGAAATTTTTATTTTCATGGTATTTTATTAAAACAAATTCAAAGAAATTGGTTTTTCTTTAACATAGCGTACTTTAGTTGGATTTATAGATTTTCTGTTAATAACTTAGAAACTGTTATATAGGTATACAGTGTGGACAGAAAGTCTGGAACACCTGAAATATCTCGCAAAATACATTTTTTTCGAAAAATCGCTCGAAGGGGTCAAAAGGTATTTTAAATTTGCCGTCTTTTGACATACTTGAATTCTATGTACAGTGGCGTACGTTAAAGGGGTCAAATTAAGCGCCTTTTTTTTTAATGGCAACCTATATTTTTTGTTCAATATAACGAAAGAGCACATTTTTCTGAGTATTGTAGTATAAAAATTTTAATATGTTGCATAAAGAAAGTGTCGAGAAAAATGCAAATAAAGTTTTAATTGTGAAAATATTTTTTTTAATAAAACGAAACAAGAAAAAAAATCATTAATTAATAAGATGTTCGAACTGTTGCCCATTAACTATTTGACAATGTCCTAGTCTAAAAATAAATTCTTTTTGCACTCTGTCAAGCATTTCCGGTTCGATGTTGTGTATTTCTTGCTGAATCCGTTCCTTCAGGTCTTCTATGTTTTCCGGTTTACTACTGAAACTTTGGTTTTTAAATAACCCCATAAGAAGAACTCGAGGGGTGTGAGGTCCGGGGAACGAGGCGGCCATTCTATATGTCCACGTCGCCCCACCCATCGTTCAGGAAAGACATTACTCAAATAATTGCGAACAGCAAGAGCATAATGAGGAGGCGCCCCGTCTTGTTGATACCAAAGTCTGTTGTCAGGTATGGCTGGGTCATTTATATTTGGGTATAAAGCTGTCAGTGTTGGAATCAAATCTTGTTGTAAAAATTGCAAGTATCTTTCTCCAGTCATGTTCTCATCAAAAAAATAAGGGCCCAATATTCTGTCTCTGACTATGCCTGCCCATACATTTACTTTTCTTGGATACTGAGTATGTAACTCCTGCATCCATCGGGGATTCTGTGAAGCCCAATACCTACAGTTCTGTCTATTAACAGTACCATTAAGGCAAAATGTGGCTTCATCCGAAAAAATAATATTTTTTACAAACATGTTATTATTGTGGCAACGTAATTGCATTTCCTCGCAGAATTGTACCCTTCGATCAAAATCATCTTCTGATAATTCTTGAGACAATGTAACTTTATAAGGGTGAAATTTATGTTTATGTAAAATATTAAGTATTGTAGCATGACTTAAATTCATGTCCAAACCAATCTGCCGGGAACTAGAATGTGGATTTTCTTCAACTCTTAGTAAAATGTCAAGTTGTGTGTCAGCATTGATTGTTTGGCGGCCAGTTCTGGGTTTGTCACGTACATGTCCAAGTACTCTGTATTTACCTAAAATTTTAGTAACTGTAGAACGTACTATAGGCGGGCGATCTGGATGAGCTTCATTAAAGAGGGCACAAACTTCCACTGTAGTTCTTCTCCTATCTCCATAACCATACATCATAAGAATTTCTATTCGATCTTTTTCCGAAAGTGACATTTTTATTGATTCTTTTTTTTTAGATTAGATTAGAGAAACCGAAGTATCAAATTTACTGACAGACAGAATAAAAGTAAGTGACATTAAATCAATTTTTTTCAACGCCTTCTAGGTTAAATATAAAATATAAATCAATTTTCACAATTAAAACTTTATTTGCATTTTTCTCGACATTTTCTTTATGCAACATATTAAAATTTTTATACTACAATACTCAGAAAAATGTGCTCTTTCGTTATATTGAACAAAAAATATAGGTTGCCATTAAAAAAAAAGGCGCTTAATTTGACCCCTTTAACGTACGCCACTGTACATAGAATTCAAGTATGTCAAAAGACGGCAAATTTAAAATACCTTTTGACCCCTTCGAGCGATTTTTCGAAAAAAATGTATTTTGCGAGATATTTCAGGTGTTCCAGACTTTTTGTCCACACTGTATATAGGTGAAATTCATTAAAATAAAAAAAATAAGTGTCATTTGAAAAATAGAACATATTTGTTTTAGTATATTTTCATTGCCACTGTACTCACCCTGTATACAATTAAATATTTCTTTAGTCGCCCGTTAATTAACTACTGCCTTTTGTATAACGTCCACAGTCAAATATTTTCAATGTAGTCGACGGGTTATTCACAGATAAATTTTCTTTGATTAGCATCCGTCAAATTTTTGTTAAAAAAATTAATATATCGAAAACTGCATTTTAGGAATAGGGTCTATTATACAAAGTGGCCCTAAAATTTAATATAGAAACCAAATATAGAGAAATATGTAGGGTGTTCCATTTTAATCTGACAAGTTGTTTCTACATCCGGAAGTCACAGAACTGTCGAAATATTTTAGTTGCCGAGAACACAATAGTTTGTACGTATTTACAACACGTACAAAATTTCAGAAAAATCGTGTCAGTAATTTCGGAAATATTAATTGTGTAAGTAAATGGACACATTGTATAATATATATAATCTTCTAGGTATGAAGAAGCACCGTCACGAATAAAAAATGTAGAAAAGTTACATCCTAGGAAAAGTCAACATAAATCGAAAGTAAGTAATGATCATATAGAATCATGCTTAAATTCATCAGAAGCCAAAGAAGAATCATTAAACAGTACCACATATAAGCCAACTGTATGTAGTACGGATACAGAAAGTGAAACAGAATCATCTTGTAAACTAATAGGAAAAATATGTGTCGTAAGTATTATATAACTTAAAAGAAAATGCCAAGCTACAGTTTTATCATGAGACGACGTGGTATGAAGTAATTGCTAAATCTAAACGATATTTCGATTAATTACCTACCTGTGGTGAAAATGATTGTATTTCTTTGAATTTCAACTACCCAGATTTTTTTGAGTTAATGACTGGTTTTCGAAAAATCAACGTTGCTCATGTAAATATAAACAAGAGTCGTAAAATTAGCGTAATATTTTACACTATGCCCTTTGCAATATTTTCACTATATTCACGGTGTTAGTAGGTAACAACACTTTCGAAACATACTATTTTACAGTGATTCACAAATTGACGATACGATATCCTGACAAACCTTGCTTGTAATATGTTTGCCTATTAAGTGTTTTAGTTTATATTTTTAATAGTGAAATGTATTCTGTTAATGTGTTTAATAGATTTAGTCTGTACCCTAAATCCATATTGTAACAACAAGAAAATATTTGTTGAGATATAAAGGCTTATTCTTTCTTTTACATCACTTAAACTATGATAGTATGACTATAATACTACCAGAAGAGGATAAGATTAACGCTGGTCTTCCATTCATTGTAATTGAAGTAATACATTATTACATGTACTGCAGTGTCAGCAGATGATCTTTCACTTTCCGGATTAATCTATAATTTTGCTTATACTCGCTGCTAGACAAACATATTTTTTCATTAATTTATTAATCTTTTATATTTTTTTTGGTTATTGTCTATTAATTATTGACTTTTGCAATAATTCGTACTGACATATTCTTAAGACATATTTTTACGCATTATTACGACTTATTAGTACAGATTCCTCCAAGCCACTCATGGGTGTTGGAGCCGGAGCGTATAGTTGCAACCAACGGTAAAAATATACTCAAGCCTTGGTAGCTATGGATCTACCCAGATAGCACAAATTATTTATGGAATAATCTGTAAATCTTCTAAAATGATTATTCATTGTCAATATTCTTGTAATATGCTTATAATAAATATACACTTTATATAATATTCTTAAAATATTCATTTTAGAATATTATGAATAGAATATTCCAGTAATATTTATTATAGTTTATAATATATTGCATTATTTTATAGAATATACTTGTAATATTAGTTGTAGAATATTATGAATATAATCATAGACTTAATAAGAGGAGACCTCACGGTTCATTCATAAATAACCTTTTGTTTTGTATCAATCATTGGCAATGTGTATGACAAAGAATACCGAGAGAAAGAACGGCAAAATTCCGACTCCGTGCAACGTTGCAAAAGTTTTGGGAGAACTTGCTTCCGACGCCAAAGGCGTACTGTTTTTGGAAGGGTTGGGTATGATAATAAAACATCAAAAAAGGAATTTTAAGAAAATCACTACTATACATTGCAACAGCAAAAGCTTGTGAGATTAGAAATTAAATTAGTATCGGAGTTTTAATGTAGGGAATATGAATTGAAACTTGAACACTTAAAATTCTGAATTAAGTAAAGGTGGTACACCTACTACATTACAAAAACTTATATATACAGTAGTGTAAAAAAGTATTTTTCAGTTTTTCAAAGATACCCAAACTCTGTATACAGGGTTCAATTACATTTAAAAGTGAAATATAATTTAAAATAAGAAAGATGTACATGGTGTTAGTTTTTAATTCAACTTTTTGTTTCAAGTTATTTGACTTACTGTTTTCAAAATAACTCTTTAAAAGCCTCATAATGGTGATTTTCTCTTAGATTTGTATAAAGGATACCTTTAAAAATTACCTTGGTTACGCAACTGATTTTAATTTTTGTGTGCAAACGTTGCATGTTGGCTTCACACTTACCAAACATTATAGGTTTTTTAATTTGTTATGCAGCAAAGTGCTGAATGATGCCTTAGCTTCTTGCTTGGAGTCTTGTTTTGACCATATTTAAGTATGTGTGTAGGTAACTCCAAAAACTAACACGTCAGCCATATTTTAAAAAATAACAAAAGCAATTCCATAATATAATATAGTATATATATATACTATATTCCGTAAAATGATAAGGAAGCCAGCCAGCACGCCCCTGAAAATCCGTAAATATGGCGTGACAAATATAGCGACCGAATAACCAAACAAAACTTGGCAAAATTTACCTGTGGAAAGACAGTTTTGAATATAAAGAATTCATTTTTCCATACACTTGACACTGATGCACCATTTTCTGAAGAATAGTAATAAAATCCTTACGAAAAACACTGAAAAATTCACAAAAGCAAAATTCCGACTGCCAGCAACACCGCACAAAAGAAATACTATAAAATACTACGATTCACGTGGTTGATACCGGCATCAATGAACATGCGGATTGGAGTAGGGAGCAATGATGCCTGTTCATTCCATTTTTGCGTTATGAAGTTAGTTTTTATCGCAACGTTTTTAACAAAATATGATTTATCTACTTAATTAGGAAACGGAAAAATATTTTTATGTAATATTTTAACCTTAACCCATAATCATGGTAGTTTAAATGTGAAAATATAAATTACACAATTGACAGTTTGGCAACAGTTTTTCGTACAATCATAAAGTAGACCTTGCAGTTTACCAGATAAAGAGTAAACAAGGGGATCTCTGATTGCTTTAAAATGTAAACAATTACATCTCCCTTGTCTTATAAATCTATGAATATAATATTCCAGTAATATTTATTATAGAGTTAATATATTGTATTCTTTAAAGAATATTCCAGTAATATTTATTATAAAGTTAATATATTGTATTCTTTAAAGAATATTCTTGTAATATTAGTTATAGAATATTATGAATCTAATATTCCAGTAATATTTACTATAGAGTTAATATATTGCGTTCTTTTATAGAATATTCTCGTAATATTCGTTATAAAATATTATGAGAAAAATATTCGAGTAATATATATTAAAGCTGGCACTAGTAATATGCACAAAAAATAAGCATTAAATATTCTCGCAAAATATTTTTTTGTGAAATTGCACCAAGACTTGCGGTTGTGTTATAAAACATTCTGAAAATAATATTCGAGTAATGTCTATTACAGCTAACCAGCAATATATACAGAAGAAACATGCGTTTAATATTTCTAGGAGAATATATTATGCGTTTGATTTTTGTAATATTTTTTGTAAAATATTATGAAACGTAGCAAGGTGTATTGAGGTGTATTGTCACCTACGAAAAGCACTGTCGTTTGCGACTCTACCACTGGACAGCGGTGCTGCCCCCGGTGTCATCATGCTACTCACCACCTCAAGCACGACCCAGACAAAAAATTGTCTGGTTAAATGGAGGTTTCGGCGAAGTTTTTCCTTTTGAATATGTCCCGCCTTCAGAAACACACTTGTTTTCAAGTAGTGCATCCTAGCCGGGCTTTTATAGTTTGTGATTATGCCGCTGGATGGAGACACTTATGTCCTACCAGCAGAATGCTGACGTACTTCTCTAAGTGTCTTTGCTGCCTGTGTGTCATTGTGCTTATCTCGTACTGACGAAGCTTAATAGGCAGGTCAGGTTGAGGTGGCAATACACCTCAAGCCACGAGCCACGACCCTGACAAAAAATTGTCTGGTTAAATGGAGGTTTCGGCGAAGTTTTTCTTTTTGAATATCTTCCGCCAAAAAAAATATTCCAGGATTAAATTAAATACGTCCTAACCAAAAATGAATCTAAAAATAATCTATATAATATATTTATAATCTATAATTATCTATATAATATATTTATAGATTATTCTTTGTGTCATTTTTGGTGATCTCGGAATATTTGTTCCCTTATTCTGGGACTATTCTGCGATTATTATTTTTTGAATATTTTATAATTATTCTTGTATTATCTTGTGGATTATTCTTGGAATAAGTTTAGGAATATTCTCTAGATATAGAAAAGTGTGTACTTTTCGATATTATACAAATATTCCCAAAATTTATCTATATAATATAGATAAATAGGTATATTCAGAATAATTTAGGTATATTCTAGGAATAGGTTTGTGCTATCTGGGTATATATCAGGCAGAAATATATGCCATCGAATTGGAACCTAGTGGAAATTTAATTGACTTATCAACTTAGTTGGTTGTAGATTCGTAGTTAAAGAAGTATTATTTTGTTAATACTATCTTGGGGACGCCAGGATAATTTTAGATTAAAAATAATAATTAGATATATTATAAACTATACCACAGTGAATGGTTTGATGAAATAAAACAAGCAATTAAAATAATCATGTATTACAGTTAAAGCAATCATTAACCATGTTCAAATTATAATTAACCATAGATGATAGTGATTTTATATTTAATCATACTCAAGATTTGTGGTTGTTACCACACAAAATTGGCTTTACAAATAGATGATCCAATGGCAATGATGTGGTTTTCACAAAAAAAAAACAGATATTTTCCTCTGGCCTCGAAGCAATTAATTGAAACTCTCACCAAAATATCCCATTAGGAAATGTAGTTAGGAGTGGACTTGAACTTGTAACTGGATTTTGATGTAATTAAAAAATTTGGATAAAAAATATCTTGAAATGGTAACTGAACAGAAACCATCATATCCTACGAAACCCGGTATCAAATGAAAAGGCTGATCTGCCTAATTAAAAATATACAGGGTGTCTGTTTTGAAAAAATGAGAAAATATTGGCTTTACAAACGCTTACGTTGAAACGCTATTTATAAATGTGTGAACCATTCTATTGTACCAAATATTTTGCGAGACTGGGTGCTCGTAAAATATGATTATCTTGGTTTGTTCACGACGTCAAGTCAAAGTCGACTCCGTTTTGACAAAGGTCAATAACTCAAAAACTGTACACAGTAGACCCACACATCCCTATATCAGTGTCATCAGAAAAAAGAGTTCTTTCCATCTGTAATATTAGATTCACGGTGTTCCATTAAAAACAATATAACTTTGATGTGCCATCTCGAAATGAAACACTCTGTATACTCTAAAATAATTTTAGAACTTGCGCCTCCAGTATATCTATAATATCGTGAAAACCGCTTTTCGATATCTTAAATGCAACGTCACAATTCTACTTTTTCAGAGGTTTGAGACACCCGGTATATATCGAAGATATCAATCCTTCGATCAATAAAAAATAACAAGCCAACACGTGCTTCGATTTCACTAAAAAAACAAATTTTTCCTAATTGGAAATATAAATAGTACCAAAAAATATAATAACTGAGTAGTTATGTCTGTAAGAAACCACAAATATAAACAAATAGATTGATCAATTTATAGAAAAAGTGAATAATATAAATCACTACCTCACCTGTCGTCAAACAACACCAAAAAGCCTAGAATCTAGCGTGTCTGTTCGCTATATCGAGTTTCTCCTACTACCTTTACAATCTGACCAGTCATCGAGTTACAAAGGCGTAGTTGGTAATGTTAAATCAACAAATAAGATATTATTACAATAAGTAATGAGGGTTGCATACGGGTGAACAATATAATATCCATTGTAACAGCTGGACCGCAAATTTTCACAAATTTCCGTTACAGAATAAACACAACTTACACGCAAATCGATAAAAATCTTCTGAGGCAGCCAAGTAGCTCTTAAAGCTCTTTGGTTTCTACCGTTTTAACCTATTTGGGCAGAAAAAATAGAGTAACTTTGGTCTGGGTCTCAGGCCCCTCCAATGAAGGGAATGAAGTAGCCGACTCTCTCGGACCAGAACCGGTGCTTGGCAACCGGTGTGAAGACGTTAGCCACAGAGAGCAGCCAGCCGTTACGGAAACTGTCGAAATTATAGGTGTTCGTCGCGACATAAAGAACACTGTAATATTTTAAAATAGCCCAAAAAATAGTTTTTTCTTTCAATTTGCTTAAATTACGCATATGAAAAGTGAGGACGATATAATCCTTTGAGCAGGCGAGTTACTAATTAATAATTAAAAACTCGATTATTCTAGAAAAGCTGAAATATAAAATACTAACAGGATCAAACTTGGTGACTTGCAAATATGTGTTTTTAACAATTTTTTGAGACCAGTGGCATCCACTCGCAAGTCATCGAAGGGGTGCAAATAGGGAGGAAACAATATATCAATATTTCTAAAACCGAAACCTATAATTTTAACAGGTTGAAACTCGGTGAGTTAAAAACATATATTTATATCAATTTTTTTATTCCAGTGGCATCCACTCGCCAGCCATCGAAGGGGTTGAAATGGGCAAAAATAATATATTTAATTTCTAAAACCGAAACCTATCATTTTAACAGGCTGCAACTCGGTGTTAATAACATATTTTTATAAATTTTTTAATATCAGTGGCATCCACTCGCAACCCGCCGAAGGGGTAGAAATGGTAAAAAATAATACACTTAATTTCTAAAACCGAAACCTATCATTTTAATAGGCTGAAACTCGCTGAGTTAAAAACATATGTTTTATCAATTTTTCGATACCAGTGGCATCCACTCGCAAGCCGTCTAAGGGGTCGAAATGGGAAAAAATAATATATTTAATTTCTAAAATCGACATCTATCATTTTAACAGGTGAGTGAGTAACACTCGGTGAGTGAAAAACATATTTTTATTAATTTTTTGATATCAGTGGCATCCACTCGCAACCCATCGAAGGGGTCAAAATGGGAAAAATAATACATTTAATTTCTAAAACCGAAGTCATCATTGTAACAGGCTGAAACTCGTTGAGTTAAAAACGTATGTTTTATCAATTTTTTGATACCAGTGGCATCCACTCGCAACCCGTCGAAGTCGAATTGTGGCTCTATAGGGGCTCACGCCTACTTATATTTCACCTAACCGGTCCAGCCACTTCTCGCAGTCTCCTAGGAATCTAGGTCTCCGGCATCTTCTCTTAGTCTGAATTAGTACACATAATATTTTAAACGGCAGTGCCTAGTATATAGGCCAATTAAAGTACGTAAGTGCTTCTCAGTCCAGGTTAAGAGAGTTGCTTTGGCAGTAAAACTATTTCTTTTTTTGTTAACTATTCCACCATTCTTCGATAAAGTTTCATCAGTCCATAATATTTTACTAAAAAAATCAGGATCTGCCCTCAGTTCATCACGAAACCATTTCGAAGAAATCGATATCACCAAAAAAATTTATAATAAAAGGCTTAGGATTTCCCGTAAACAATGTTTAAAGTTATATCATTATAAAGGACTACGTAGCTGGGCAACTGTACTTCAACACATCTGATATAATATCACATTCCTCTAATTAATTACATTTCTGACTAAATCGGTAATTCTACATTTATGACTCTTTATCCAAAACAGGTTCGATATATTTTGAAGCTATTGCGACTCTTCTCTGAAATCAATATTTGTCTACAGAAAAGAAATCCCAGTAACATCTTCTGGATACATTGTAAGCGTGCTTTCATATGAACATATAGTAAATTTCATTTTATTTTTCATTGAATGAAACTTTTTTCATTATTTTCAATTTGGAAACGTATAATATGTAACCTCCCCATTTATTATCATTATTTATATTAATGTTTTATGTTTGCTCCAATTTAATAATATAAATTCATACAAAAAACACCAACACATCATTCAACAAAATAAGCCAGTTTAGATAAGAACTGTTTTATCTGTTGCACCACTCTGCACTTCTGGTACATGGTTCTCATACTTGAAAAGCAGCCTTCTCCTGCGCAACGTTTTCTCTTTTTGCCTTCAGTGAACGTGAGCAAATGATTTTGTTGATAATGACGTATGTCATCACTTATGCGATTTAGTTATACACTGTTGATAGCAGTAATTGGCCTTCCAGGTTCCTTACTTGCGGTTCCATTCTTTGCTAAATATACCTGTACAATTCTCCGACGAAACTGAAGCTGTGTTACATTATGGTCGGTTTTTTTATACAGTGTCCACGCGTTTTCTATTGTAACATCTATAAAGCCAAATAAACAAACACCACCACCACCACCACCACCACCACCACCACCACCACCACTTTTTACCTCTAATGGAGATCCTATATCAAGACACGTTTTCGTTTATGACGTAGGTGCCATCCTCAGAGGAATATTACTTACTCCTCTGAGGTGCCACCCATATATTTGTTATACATTGATATGAGATGTGGTCTCTTTAAACATTTTTCTCTTTTTGGGAATGTCGCCTGACTGATGAAACTGGTGACACTCCATAACAGGTAGATGTTACGGTGATTAAATTATTATCCATCCAGCGCTCAAATAATACACCATTTTTTCTATCTAATTTTGAGCATTGGTCTCCTCTATTAAACTGTTTTGTTAGGATTAGTTTATTAGGTAGGGGGCAAGATTTAGGAACTCTATTTTCTCTAATTGTGCCAGTGCCACTGGAACAAACATATTTGTTGTAACAAAATTTCAAAATTTATAGTAACCCAAAGTCCTAGTGTTACCATATGGTAACATCAAACTTTGGGCACTTTCAGAAAAAAAACCGTTATTTTTATATTAAATTTCTATAAGAAAATATTATCTGTAGTTTCTTACTATCACTAAGTTATATGCAAAAGCAAAATTTATATAATACTGGAAAAAATATTTTACTTACACAATGTTCAAGTTCATATTTTTATAGCAAATTTAATTCACTTTCTTCAACACAGCACAAAACTCACAACGGAGGCAAACCTTGTAAATAAAACCATTACCAAGTCAAAATGACTCTTTCAAAATATAACTGTGGCGATATCTACCAGGAATAGCTTATATTTTGTAGAATAAATAAAAAAAAAGAAACCTATATTTCCGTTACCATACGGTAACACTAGGCTTTGATGGGTTAAAATCACCAGCTTTTATTACCTTATTCAAAAATTCATTAAATTCGAAGTAAGTATTATTTCGGAAAAAGAACAAGTTACCATTAATATACCTGAATACTCTATTTATATTGGTAGGTACACCTGGATATTTTTGAAGGTAAGGTTAATCTTTAAAGAGATAGAGCAAAATGTTGAAAAGGGGAGTTATTCTATCTATTTTTTTTTATTATCCAAAATTATTTTTAGATATTGTCACGAAATTCCCCTTATAAGTCAAAATTTCGTAAAACTACTAACAGATTCGAAAATTAGAGGTCCGAAAACCCCAAAATTAAATTTTACAGCTCTTAAATCGGTTACCAAACTCCGAAGCAAGCATCTCAGAAATTAGGTATGAGCTCTATTTCATAAAAGCACATAAAATAAAATAAAAAATAACTTTTCCAAATCTCAATTAATCAATTTAAAACTTTGTACATATTCGTAATTTTAAATACTGAACACATTGGCACTTTCAACTTTCCCGGATCTTTTCTAGAAGCCCGGAGTCTGATTGTAAACAAGCGAGCTCCACCCACTTTTCTAATTTAATTCATAACTTTCAAATCCTTAATCCGATTTACTTCAAACTTGCACAGATTATACTTTCATCTATTCTCTATTCAACAGTGAAAACCCCATCTTCATAGCTTTTCCCGTCTCTGAGTTACAAGCACTCATTCCTAAAATGCACAAGCCACGCCCACAAACTAATTATGCTAATTACTCTGTAACCGCTGTACCTAGCGCAACGGGACAAAGTTCAGCGTACTCAGGAGACGATTCCCAATCTTTCAATACCAATATCATTACCCAAATCACAGTAATTCCGCAAACTTTAAAAACAGTCTCCAGAACGATCACCGTCGCTTCGCGAATTGTTCTGGAAATGCCATCGAAAAACATTAATTATCTTCACTTCTAATTATCCGATCAAAACCGTACTTGTACTCATCGATAGGTCATTTCATCCCCTATCACACCCCCAAGTTTCAATTTCTAATCTTATTCCAAAAACCTGCAAATTAACAATTTCTATCTTCGAAAAATCGCGAAATTCTAGAAATCGAATTTTGCGAAGGCCCAAAATGTATATAAGTCGACACGACACATTGCGGCCCAGTCAGTCAGTCAGTCAGTCAGTAAGTCAGTCAGTAAGTCAGTCGATATCCGGGTGTAGTCAACGTTACCAAAGCTTCTCCAAAGTGTTCCAAAGTGTCCTAGTGAGTGCGGGCTGCGTCTGATAAGCATTAGTCGGCTGCTTTAAGAGCGAAGTGGCGTTTAGTGACAAGTGCCTCAGTGGTCAACCGTCTCCTAGTGAATCGCGACATATAATACCCGTCTGTCCGCGTTAAGAGTAACGTGAGACAAATCCACAGGCCTCGATATCTAGTGTCGCTGTGCCTCGATCGATCGCATTCATCACCAAGCAAGCTACCTACGAAGAAGACATCCATACAACAAGCTACGTACGGATATTTTCGCCAGTTCTTTTCACAAAATGTAAGATCGAGTTTCATTTACCTTTCCTATCTACCTGCATTAGTGAATAGCACCTTTTGTACAGGGCGTTCTCTAATAAGTAGTCATTAATACCATTATCATTCAATCACTAGCATATTCAAACTTCTTTTACAATTCTATTTTAAACTAATCACTGCCCATACACAGGGTGTTATCCAGCCTCTATCCAAGTGTGTATACGGGGTGTTGGATCAAACCAAACCACATAACAAATATTTTAACTCTACTTTCATACTGAATAACTCATTTTATCATTAGTAATCAGTGCCTACTTGAGTCTAGGTACCTGTTGTGCTCACCCCTTATACTCATCACTCGAAACCGAACATAAGGTGTCGCCACAAGAATAGATCCGTGTCTTCAGGTCCCAAATACTTACTTTAAATAAATAATTGTTCACGTGTTAGATTGGCTGGGATTTTGAACAATCCAGTCATTCCTGCTAGCTACCCTCACTACTATCAAAAAAAAATACCAATACTAACCAATAGGAACCCAAGACAGACACGTGATATGGCGCCCGAGCAGGGACTTGAAGGCGTTTAAGGGATTATACGTTCAATACTAGCTTTCATTAAACTACTTGACTACTAGTTACTTGTTTAACTTCAATTTTAACTTCAACTTTTAACTTCAACTTTGAATTCGACTTCAACCCCTGATCTCGGCCTATACCCTAACGGACACGAAGGTTATAGGTTAGGTTATCATTATAAACATAGATTAGCTATCTCCAGGTCCCTTCGTGTGCGATAGGTACACCTGAAGGTACGCAAAGACACCAATAAAGTTTTGCGAAATATCCGATCATGACATCAAGATACACATCCCACGACGTCTCCATCGACCAAGTGCGAGTCGAGGACCCTCGAGCGGCACCTTCAATACCCCCAAGAGCGGCAAGCACTCCGCTCCAGGTGGTTCATAGCTCCACGGAGGAGAGAAACCCACCTCGTACAAGACCACCTCAATTACTAATAGATGAATCAACTACTGAGCAGGAGAACCCACCAGTAGACCCAATGACTCTATTAGCACAAAATTTGTCCAATTTAGTTCAACAATTCACGACACAAGTGACCAAGATGAACACTAGACGAGAGCGTCCAACCCAAACGTTTTCAGGGCAAGTACATGAAGACCCTGCAGCTTTTGTAAATTATATACAACGATTTTTCCGAGACAACCGAATCATTGAAGACACTCACAAAATAGACATATTCAAAGGACAGCTGCGTGACTCCGCAAAGCAATGGGTACAAGCCTTTGAAGGCCTACTCCTATCATACCGGTCCCTAGAAGAAAGCTTCTATCGAAAGTATGATTCTATGGCAAACCGGTCAACTGCAATGGCACAACTCTATGGAGATAAACAAAAAGACAAGGAAAACGTGGAGATGTTCATAAACAGAAAACGCAGCTTGTTTTCACGAATCAACTCAAACATAGGAGAGGACGTCATGACCCAGATCCTAGTGGACCAGCTACTACCACCGCTACGTTCAAGGCTTCGAGGGCATGCGATCCACAATATACCAGAACTGCTGGACTTAGCCACCAAAGCAGAAGCGGACATAGCCGAGGAAGCGGCATACTGGAAACAACTATACTCGCCGAGGAACCAAACGTTCGCTCCTCCGAGCCGAGTCCCACGGGGGGAGGAGGCCACCAACAGGGGGTCGTCAGGGAGCTGGACGCCAGGTGGTAACCCTGGAGCGGGAATCACCGCGAAGAATCCACAACCACCTCGACGCGAGTACACCAGACAGCTAGCCACAGAAGCAGCGCGTCCCTATACGCCCTGCAAGTTCTGTGGAGAGTGGCACTTCCACAGAGATTGTCCGCGAAACCCTTACAACAAACAACATTTAAACTCCAGCAGGGCCCCGGAGAGCCGCGGCACTCAGAGAATGCCTCCGGAGTTCTCGGCCCCAGCGCAAGAACCACAATCACACCAAGACAGTAGAACGCCAACAGCCTACTCCTGCCACGACGTCCCGAGCCCCATCGGCCGAGCGGCGCCAGCGTCAGTAGAGCCAGCCAAGAAACCACCCATGCAGGAAGTCGGAATCCAGACTGAACCACCGACCTTCAACTGCATGGTCACTACAGCAATACCTCGAATCAGACTCCAGATCGGCGACCAATGCTGCGAAGCACTGATTGATACAGGCGCATCCTGTAACCTGATTAGCCAGAGAATATTGCCACAAGATTCTAACCTTGAGGACGATACTCCACCAAGACAATTTCGACTAGCCTCAGGTGAAGGAGTGATAGAATCGGGAGGATCTATCACCACCTCATGTGCCATTGGTGACGCAAACTACAATGTTAACTACCAAATACTCGCCGACTTAAATGAAGACATGATCTTAGGCATGCCCTTCCTAATTCAGGAAAATGCCATCATCGATTTTGTCAGAAAGTGCATCTACATAGGCAAAGAAAAAAGACAAACTGTTTTTTGGCTGACACAGCAAAAGGAACAGGCAGAAAATCCTCAACTACCAGAGACACTATCTGTACCAACTGAATTAACTGAAACCTTTGAGTCCTTTGCAGACTTGTTTAATTACAATCCTGGCAAAGCGACAACTCAAACCGTTCAACATTGCATACGACTAACATCGGATAAACGAGTCTATCAACGACCTTATCCATTGTCACCTCACAAGAAAAGAATCCTGGACGAACAAGTACAAGAGATGTTGGAGTTAGGAGTAATTGAGCCATCCAACTCTCCATTCAGCTCACCACCAGTAATTGTGGAAAGGCCAGACAAGAAACCAAGATTTTGCGTCGATTACCGAAAGTTAAACGCCATCACTATAGATGAGGCAGCAGTACTCCCCAAGATACACGATACCTTAAAAGAATTTGAAAATGCTACAGTCTTTATAACCCTCGATCTTAAGAGTGGATATTGGCAGATCCCTCTTGAAGAAGCATCCAAGCCATACACAGCTTTCTCAACTCCTGATGGAGCCTCTTACCAATTCACGGTAATGCCCTTCGGTTTGAAAAATGCACCCTCGACGTTTCAAAATTTGATGGTTCGGGAAGTACTTGCTGGATACATAAACAACTTCGTACACGTATATCTAGATGACATAATCATATACAGTGACACCCTGGACCAACATAAGGCACATCTGGCCATGGTGTTCGAAAGACTACGTTTACACAACCTGAAGGTATCTCCAGAGAAATGTATCATCGCTAAGAGAGACTTGGATTACCTGGGATACCACATAACGGACCAGACTACCCGGCCTCAAGAAAAACATCTGCAATCTCTACAAGAGTATCCAGTACCCAATACCAGGAAGCAACTACAAGCCTTTCTAGGATTATTGAACTGGGTACGTGAATATATACCGAACGCAGCCAAACTAGTCAATCCTCTAACGGACTTGTTAAGGAAAGATCAGAGATATAAATGGACCCGTCAACATCAAGAGGCATTCGACGCCCTCAAGCAAGCAGTCACAGAACCTCTACAGCTAAGTCGGCCGGACTATACCAAACCATTCATATTGCAAACAGACGCTTCCACAACTGGCCTAGCCGCCGTACTATATCAGGAAGTAGACGGCGCTAAGAAAATCATATCATACCACAGCAGTGCTTTGAATCCTTCTGAAAAGAAACTGCACATCAATGAACTCGAAGTACTCGCCGTACTCTCAGCTATCAAGAAGTACAAGAATATTCTACAAGACCAACATTTCATACTACGCACAGACAGTAAAGCCCTAGAATGGCTCAATAAATGCCAAGATACAAAAGCCAAACTAACACGCTGGTCACTGTTACTACAAGAGTACAGTTACACAGTTGAACATTGTCCTGGATCACAGAATCAGTTCGCAGGCTACTTGAGCAGACATCCTTCACCGAATCCTACTGACACTCTATCAGAGGATCGCATATACTATCCTATCCATAACATCACCCTACTTGACTTTCATGAAGAAATCAAGCAGGGTCAAACACAAGATCAAGACATCCAAGCCCTCATAATCAGACGACAAGCCATGGACCAACTGGACCTGACGAATAGAGAGCGTCAGGAGCTACAGGGGTACACGGTCAAAGAAAATAATTTGTACAAGGTCACTCCCGAAGGAGATCGACTGGTAGTACCTTCAGCCCTGATTGATCGAACGATATACCACCATCACGACACACCTGAATATGCACATCCAGATTATCTGGAAACTGTCAACCAGATAAGCCGACGGTATCACTTCCCAAACATGTCACAGAAGGTGCAGGATTATGTCCGTAAGTGTCTAATCTGTGCAACCATCAAGCCACATAGACTACAGCCTAGAGCTCCTCTACGACCAAGAACTCCAACCGAACCATTCGAGGTCATAAGTATAGATATACTTGGACCCTATCATGAGACACCCAGAAAGAACAAATACATCATCGTCGCAACTGACACATTTACCAAATGGGTAGAAGCCAAAGCCTATCCATTCGTCGAAGCCCAACAGATAATCCAATTCCTCGAAACCGAGATATTCGCGCGCTATGGATATCCTCGGGTAATCATATCAGACAACGCCAGAATCTTTCAAGGCCAAAGATACCTGGACTTGTGCAGACAGCATCAAATCCAAGCATACTATTCTCCAGTCTATCACCAAAGGGCAAATCCCGTCGAAAGACGAGTACAAGAACTGACAAAGGTTCTCAGGGCACTCTTACACAATCAAAGACGTCGCCATAACTGGGACCTACAGATTCACAGAGCACTACACATCCTCCGAGGCAGGAAGAACTCCGCCACTGGATTATCTCCTGCAGAAGCACTCCTAGGATACCCGCTCCCAAGAGAGGGAGAATGGGAAATCCCAGAATACATACAAGAACGAAGACGACGAATCCCAAGACCGACTCGAATGCAAAACATTCAATGAAGACAACTTCAATTCACAAGACAAAACTACGACGAAAACAGGCCGACCCAGGTCACCTTTCACGCGGGACAACGAGTAATGACCCGTGAGGGTGCTCCACTCAAGAGCGAGTTCGAGAACACCTGGTCAGGTCCACACACAGTCACGACCCAACTCTCGCCCGAGGTGTACGAGGTGGACAAGAATGGAAGAACCACCAGAATCCACGTAGACGATATTAGACCTGCACCGGAAGGCAATATCGTTCCTCTCGAAGAGCCGAGAGGACCAGGAGACGGTAATCCACCACCCAACACTGAGGCGAACCCTCCAGTGGACGAGCCACGTGCAAGACCATCGGGGGAAATCATAGGGCCACCTATGATGAGTCGAGGTCGACGGGTAAGATTTCTAATCAGAGACCCATCACCAGGACCCATCATCCATCAACCTCCTGAAGAAGAAAGGACTTCTAAATCAGTGAAGTGTTGTGTTTCCTTAAAGAACGCTCTAAGAGACGACAATTACTTTAGATGTATGTATTAACCTAAATTAAGATATGTAACCCTTAGTATTTAAGAATCATTTATAACTATTGTTCTAGCATTAAGTTATTTAGTTAAGTTATTTTTACAAATGTTACCACGTATACCAGAAATTTATATTTTTAAGTTCAAACATTGTTCCAAAATCAAACGTTCAAACATTGTTAATTTTTTTGTAAACTCACATTCAGAAAAGATTAATAAATCAAACAAACGCGGCGAAAATATCCGATCCTACGCCTTTTTCCAGGGGGGGCGTGTCACGAAATTCCCCTTATAAGTCAAAATTTCGTAAAACTACTAACAGATTCGAAAATTAGAGGTCCGAAAACCCCAAAATTAAATTTTACAGCTCTTAAATCGGTTACCAAACTCCGAAGCAAGCATCTCAGAAATTAGGTATGAGCTGCGAGTCTATTTCATAAAAGCACATAAAATAAAATAAAAAATAACTTTTCCAAATCTCAATTAATCAATTTAAAAATTTGTACATATTCGTAATTTTAAATACTGAACACATTGACACTTTCAACTTTCCCGGATCTTTTCTAGAAGCCCGGAGTCTGATTGTAAACAAGCGAGCTCCACCCACTTTTCTAATTTAATTCATAACTTTCAAATCCTTAATCCGATTTACTTCAAACTTGCACAGATTATACTTTCATCTATTCTCTATTCAACAGTGAAAACCCCATCTTCATAGCTTTTCCCGTCTCTGAGTTACAAGCACTCATTCCTAAAATGCACAAGCCACGCCCACAAACTAATTATGCTAATTACTCTGTAACCGCTGCACCTAGCGCAACGGGACAAAGTTCAGCGTACTCAGGAGACGATTCCCAATCTTTCAATACCAATATCATTACCCAAATCACAGTAATTCCGCAAACTTTAAAAACAGTCTCCAGAACGATCACCGTCGCTTCGCGAATTGTTCTGGAAATGCCATCGAAAAACATTAATTATCTTCACTTCTAATTATCCGATCAAAACCGTACTTGTACTCATCGATAGGTCATTTCATCCCCTATCACACCCCCAAGTTTCAATTTCTAATCTTATTCCAAAAACCTGCAAATTAACAATTTCTATCGCGAATTTCGCGAAGGCCCAAAATGTATATAAGCCGACACATTGCGGCCCAGTCAGTCAGTCAGTCAGTCAGTCAGTCAGTCAGTCAGTCAGTCGATATCCGGGTGTAGTCAACGTTACCAAAGCTTCTCCAAAGTGTTCCAAAGTGTCCTAGTGAGTGCGGGCTGCGTCTGATAAGCATTAGTCGGCTGCTTTAAGAGCGAAGTGGCGTTTAGTGACAAGTGCCTCAGTGGTCAACCGTCTCCTAGTGAATCGCGACATATAATACCCGTCTGTCCGCGTTAAGAGTAACGTGAGACAAATCCACAGGCCTCGATATCTAGTGTCGCTGTGCCTCGATCGATCGCATTCATCACCAAGCAAGCTACCTACGAAGAAGAAATCCATACAACAAGCTACGTACGGATATTTTCGCCAGTTCTTTTCACAAATTGTAAGTTCGAGTTTCATTTACCTTTCCTATCTACCTGCATTAGTGAATAGCACCTTTTGTACAGGGCGTTCTCTAATAAGTAGTCATTAATACCATTATCATTCAATCACTAGCATATTCAAACTTCTTTTACAATTCTATTTTAAACTAATCACTGCCCATACACAGGGTGTTATCCAGCCTCTATCCAAGTGTGTATACGGGGTGTTGGATCAAACCAAACCACATAACAAATATTTTAACTCTACTTTCATACTGAATAACTCATTTTATCATTAGTAATCAGTGCCTACTTGAGTCTAGGTACCTGTTGTGCTCACCCCTTATACTCATCACTCGAAACCGAACATAAGGTGTCGCCACAAGAATAGATCCGTGTCTTCAGGTCCCAAATACTTACTTTAAATAAATAATTGTTCACGTGTTAGATTGGCTGGGATTTTGAACAATCCAGTCATTCCTGCTAGCTACCCTCACTACTATCAAAAAAAAATACCAATACTAACCAATATGAACCCAAGACAGACACGTGACAATATACAGGGTGCACCGTTGAGTGGTTACAGCATCCAACATTTGTTTTTTATATGGAACACCCTGTATTTTATAAGAGATTTTAATTAAGCTTAAAATTCCCTATACATTAGTGCCCCACTTGCTGGTCTTGTATGCGGGGTTGCCAAGTTATTTCGGTTTTTCTAAAAATTTGGGGAAAAACATAACCTTGTAAAAAAATCATAGTAGCCTTGTTTCTGATAATTAAAGGTTGAGATTCGGTATTTAGATAATCAAACCCTTATACTATAAGCCGATATCATTGTAAAATTATTTGCTTGTACAGGGTGTTTTTTCTAAGCAACTGCAGTGGTCTGAATATATTGTGTAAAAACTCGTTTTTCTTTTATGGAACCCCCTGTATATAATAACACCAGACAAACGAGTATTAAATAAGCTCTCAAATGATATATGGTTTGCTATATTTAACTCTAATAGTTTTCAACATATTCAAATTTATACAAATATGGCAGTGACTTCTTTGTCATTTAATTATTTATTTACTTATTTAATTAAGTATTTCAAGAAAAAACACATTTTCTAACATTTTTCTTGTTTTGTTCAAAACTGTACTTAGTTTTTTTTAACTTTTCTTACTGCCATGAACTACCTTTTATATATCTTAAACAGCCACCGGTATTTCCGTAATTTCAAAAACAAATCTGTTAAAAAAATTTATAGGGACCTGACATTTATAGGGACATTGAAAAATATTTTTTTAAATAAATTAAAGAAAGCAAATACTAACAAAAAATAATGAGGGATGAAACAACATAATTTTAAACGTCCACATCAAGTCTCAAGGAAACAAGTCTCCTTTCCAACATTTTGCTCTATCTCCTTTATTTAAGGAGCTACTAAAGAATTCGTTCTTATTGACTCACGCTGTATGTATATATATATATATATATATATATATATATATATATATATATATATATATATATATATATATATATATATATATATATATAAATAATCAAATTCCCATCTACCCATTTGGGTGTAGGGTTCTAACTCTATAGTCTTTTCACAAATTTCTTCCAAACTTTTTTATTTACTGCCAGTTTCTTTGCCTCCTTCCACTCTTTTCCTCTTTTCTTCAAAACTTTTCCAATTGGATTGTCCCAAGTCCCTCTAGGTCTCCCTCTCTTCTTCTTTTCTTGTTTACGGGCTTTCCGTATCTTTTTTACTGGTATATCTCTATTCATCCTTTGTAGGTGACCCCACCAACTTAACTGCCTCTGTTCAATGAAATCAGCTATAGATTCTATTTTTAGCTCCGATCTAATTATATCATTTCTAATTTATCCCTTCTCGTGACTTCTTTAACTCCTCTTAGATACTTCATTTTTGCTGCTTGTATATTGATTTTTTCTGATTGTGACAGTACCCATGATTCACTTCCATACATTAGGATTGGTCTATATATAGCTTTAAAAACATGTATCGTTGTCTGTGTTGATATTTCCTTCTTATTAATAAAACGTTTCTTTATTGCGTAAGAGAGGTTATTTGCCTTTTCGATCCTATTATTAATCTCTATTTCATGTTTTCCTGTTTCCTCTATTGTAACTCCCAAGTACTGAAAATGACTAACCTGCTCTATTCCGATTCCATCCAGTCGTATATGAAATTCTTGTTTTTCTCGTAAGTTAATTGCCATTACTTTTGTTTTACTTTTGTTCATTTTCATTAAATTTTTTCAATAGGTCCTTCCGAACATTCAAATTTTCCTGGAGGTCTTTTTTACTACCTGTTATAATTGCCACGTCATCTGCAAATGCACATGTGGAAATGTCCACTTTTGCAAGGTTTTTGTAACCTATGTATAATGCTTTAGTTCCTTGTTTAGCCTCTCATTATTTCATCCATAAATGCTATAAACAATAAAGGGCTTAATACCCGACCTTGTCTTACTCCTTCCTTTGTCGTGAATGTTTCCGATTTCATATTTCTGGTGATAACGCAATTATTAATTTCTTTATATAGGGATTTGGCCGCATTAACTAATTTATCATTCACCTTACTTTTATACAGGCATTCCCATATTAACCCTCTTGGAACTCTATCGGACGCTTTATCCATGTCCATAAATGCAAAATATTTTATTTTTTTTATTTTATTTTTATTTACTACAATACCCAACGAGCAATTTGCCCAGTAACAGGATAAGGATACAACAGAAAAATAAACAGTACACACAAGTGTAAGTGTGCAAGTGTAAGAAAAGAAAAAATCAAATCACACATAAAACAGAAAAACATAAAATACAGAAATACTTGTAATAACTAACAAACAAAGCAATCCGCCAGTTGAGACCATCCCCTCCACTTTCCCTTTTGTCCATGAGACTAACCAATCACAGCGCTCCGTTGCCGGCGCTCAGGCTCCAGGCCACGCCCCTCCAGGCATCCGACAACGTCAGGGTGGTAGGCAACCACCCCGGCATCCGACGACAGGCACCTCAGGAGCCGTACCGGAGGTAGGCAGCCATCCGACATACCCGGCAGGTACCCAGCAGCCGCCCGGCAGGTAGGCAACCACCTCGGCATTCGACAACTACAGGTGGGTAGGTAACCACCTCGGCATCCGACGACAGGCACCCCAGCAGCCGCCCCAGGCAGGTAGGCAACCACCCCGTCGGCCGTACCACTTGAACCGGTAGATGGGCAACCACTATGGCATTCTACAACAGGCGCATCGTCGCGGCGGCAAGCCACCCGGGCGCAACCAAGCCAACCTTTCAAAAAATTGCTGCGTATACGTCATTGGCTGAATATTTCGCTCCTTTACAACATATGTTACCGCCAGCGTTAAAGATTTAAGAATTTAGTATAACATAATTTCAACGTAGTTAGTATTAAAGTTTCAATAATATCAACCAAGCCTTTATAACTAGTATCATTTTGAAAATCACCAAATTTAAAAACTTATAGGATTCACTCTAACCCCACTTTTTTGTCAGAATAACGTCTGCATCACACGCCACGTTACACTGACCATAATCCCCAATATTAGGAATAATTATTATTAAATAATCGTAATTTTTACCCTATACAATCATAATTTGTTTGCGTAGCTCCATAAATAGTCGTTATTCTGTAATATATTCTCAAGTACAAAATAATTTGTATTGTTACGAAAGCTCACCTACCTTGCTAGTGAATCTGCCTGTTTTGTTAATTAATTGCTTATTGTTTATAAATTAACATTTGTAAAATCTTTAGGTTGACATTTCTCATCTAGAATTTTCGTTTAAGTCATAGAATCGTTCCATTATGTTCCGGAATCCAAAAAGAGGCTCCCGAATATTCCAGAAGCTTGAAAAATATATAAATACTCGTGATTTGAAGAGGAGAGGGGAGTTTTTAGTCGAAAGCGTGAGCGCGTTAAACCGAAACGTCAAACTAAGGAATTTGTGTTGACAGTTGTGAAAAAGAGTTGAAGTTTGTCTCTAGTGACAATAAAGATTTGTGTTTGTAGTGGCGAGATACAGTGAAATACACTGCAGTGCCCTCTTTGGGTCTTTGCTACTACCTGTCTGACAATTATTGTCTAATTGACAGACAGATAACGATCTGCAGAAAGCAGTTGCCATTACAGCGACCTCTATTGTCTTTGAGGAAGACAATCCTACTTAATTATTGGAAGGAGATGCCGAAAACTACTACTCCACGGGCAATATGCCCCGACTGGCGTTGCATTACATCAACATCTCCATGGATGTCGCCACATCCTTCATCAAGACCAAATACCAGACAATGACCGGTTTCGATCTTGTTATGATCTCATCAGATTGCCATAGGTATCGGAATTGATGAATGATCTGGCGACATTGATTGCCTAAGGGGCATATGTGAATGTTTGTAGTGGCGAGATACAGTGAAATACACTGCATTGCCCTCTTTGGGTCTTTGCTACTACCTGTCTGACAATTATTGTCTAATTGACAGACAGATGTAATGCAACGCCAGTCGGGGCATATTGCCCGTGGAGTAGCTGTTTTCGGCATCTCCTTCCAATAATTAAGTAGGATTGTCTTCCTCAAAGACAATAGAGGTCGCTGTAATGGCATCTGCTTTCTGCAGATCGTTATCTGTCTGTCAATTAGACAATAATTGTCAGACAGGTAGTAGCAAAGACCCAAAGAGGGCACTGCAGTGTATTTCACTGTATCTCGCCACTACAAACATTCACATATGCCCCTTAGGCAATCAATGTCGCCAGATCATTCATCGATTCCGATACCTATGGCAATCTGATGAGATCATAACAAGATCGAAACTGGTCATTGTCTGGTATTTGGTCTTGATGAAGGATGTGGCGACATCCATGGAGATGTTGATGTAATGCAACGCCAGTCGGGGCATATTGCCCGTGGAGTAGTTGTTTTCGACATCTCCTTCCAATAAAGATTTGTGTTGTTTTGTCGAACAAGCTGGTTTAATCTGTTTGGAGGTTAGACAAACGGTACATTTGGTGTCAGAAGTGCGACGTTCCACGACGTGAAACATTCGAAAAAAAAAAAGGGATCAAATAGTAAGTGTATGCCAGTTACCAGATCGAAATCGATAAAAATGGATGAGACCTTGACACAATTAATGGAAATGATGAAGGAAATCAAGAATAACCAAGAAGGATTAAAAATTGAAATGAAGATCAACCAAGAAGAACTGAAGAACAGTCAAGATGAATTAAAAAACGAAATGAAGAATAACCAAGAAGAACTGAAGAACAGCCAAGAAGAACTAAAGAACAGTTTAGAAGGAAGTAATAAAAAGTTAGAATAGCTAATGAAAGAAAAATTCGAAGATTTTGAAGAAACTGTAGAAGAAGAAATAAATCAATTGAGGAATAGTATGCAAGACGAAGTCCAAATTGTAAAAGAAAGTGTGAGTACGCTGAGGTGTGAAGTCGAAGAGAGAGTCAACGAAATGCAGAAAGTCATCAGCACCGTTGAAGTGTGAAGTGGAAGAGATGCAGAAAGAAGTCAACCGAAAATTCACACAGATGTCCACGACAGGAGTTATCAAAGTTGAAGGTAATTCTGCATCTTCGAGGGTCAAGCCACCAACATTTGATGGAAAGGTACCATGGAGCACATACTTAAAGCAATTTGAGGCGGCTACCATTGCAAATAACTGGTCCGAAGGTGAAAAGGCGATATCGTTAACTGTAGCTCTAAGAGGTGAGGCTATGGAAATCTTAATAACAAAAGTTATTAAAGAGGGATGTTATCCTTAGAGGGATATCAAAAGTCTTGCTAAAGAACAGAGTGAAGATCCAGAGTTTGGCCCAATTTTCCAATGGAAAATAAATAAAATGGATAGACCTGATTGGCAGGATATTTCCAATAAATCTCCATCTCTGAAAAGTTACTGGGCATTATGGGACTCCCTAGTTGTAGAAAATGGCCTACTAAAAAGAGTATGGGAGAGTCCGGACGGCAAAGAAAGGAACTACTAGACTGTATTACCCAGGACAAGAGTTCCAGAAGTTCTCCAAGCGGTTCATAGTGGCGTTGGTGATGGACATTTTGGAATCAATAAGACTTTGAACAAAGTCAGAGAGCGGTTCTACTGGCTTGGGAGTCGTTCCGATGTGGAAGAATGGTGCCGGCGTTGTGAAACCTGCGCCTCTAGTAAGGGACCAATGACTCGAAGTCGCGGACAGATGAAGCAGTACAATGTCGGTGCTCCATTTGAAAGAATAGCTATTGACATAGCTGGCCCATTTCCTCGAAGTGACTCTGGCAATCGTTATATCTTGGTAGCTATGGACTACTTCAGCAAGTGGCCAGAAATATATCCTATACCTAATCAGGAAGCAGTCACCGTAGCAGAGGTCCTATTTGAAAACTGGATATGCCGTTATCTAGTTCCGAGGGAAATTCATTCTGACCAAGGACGGAACTTCGAATCTGAGGTATTTCAGAATGTTTACCAACTACTAGGTATCTCGAAAACTAGAACAACACCTCTTCATCCACAATCAGATGGAATGGTCGAGAGATTCAATCGAACCATTGAAAATTTCCTGAAAACTGCCGTGAATGAAAAGCAGACCAACTGGGACACCTGCCTTCCTCCATTTCTCTTAGCATATAGAGCAGCAGTTCACGAAACCACTGGTAAAACACCAGCCAGTGTGATTTTTGGCAACGAATTACGTCTACCGATAGACCTCATTGTAAATAGACCAGAACATCAAGAAAATATCAGTGACTATCTCCGCCACCTGAAAGATCGAATAAAGTTGGTACATGAGGAGGTACGAGAAAAGCTGAGAATAGAAAGTGACAGAATGAAGACCCGTGACGACTTACGTGCCAACAGTAGTGGGGTTCATGAAAATGATAAAGTTTGGCTGTATAACCCAAAGAGGACTAAGGGCAAATTCCCTAAATTACAGAGATCTTGGGAAGGCCCTTATTCGACTGTGACCAGGTTAAACGATGTCGTGTATAGGATCCAAAGAAATCCTCAATCTAAAATGAAGATTGTTCACATAGATCGACTGACGCCTTATCAAGAACATCATGCGGACAATGGAGTAACCTGATCGAGACGATCAGTTCTGAGAGGGGAGCAGTGTTACGAAAGCTCACCTACCTTGCTAGTGAATCTGCCTGTTTTGTTAATTAATTGCTTATTGTTTATAAATTAACATTTATAAAATCTTTAGGTTGACGTTTCTCATCTAGAATTTTCGTTTAAGTCATAGAATCGTTCCATTATGTTCCGGAATCCAAAAAGAGGCTCCCGAATATTCCAGAAGCTTGAAAAATATATAAATACTCGTGATTTGAAGAGGAGGGGTGAGTTTTTAGTCGAAAGCGTGAGCGCGTTAAACCGAAACGTCAAACTAAGGAATTTGTGTTGACAGTTGTGAAAAAGATGTAGAAGGTGTAGAAAGAAGAAGTTTGTATCTAGTGACAATAAAGATTTGTGTTGTTTTGTCGAACAAGCTGGTTTAATCTGTTTGGAGGTTAGACAAACGGTACAGTATGTCAGTAGTAGGAATACCTAACCCAATTTGTGAAAATAGTTGAGATTCTGTAGTATATTCTCAAGTACAAAATAATTTGTATCTCGATAAATAGTCGTGATAAGCCCAAATCAGTGCTGCCCGCTGTATGCATAATTATGTGACAAGCTGAAAACCCCTGTCTGAGTACCAAGATTCTAAAGTAGCATATTTATTAATAACAGGAGCCTGGTAAACTATTAGAAATGAAAGAACAGAGGATAAGAATACCCGCGTTCAAGGTTAAAACGTTTGAAATATATTTAATACTTATAAGTTGTTGCGCAATATTGTCTTATGAATGATGTCAAAAAGCTGTTAATAATATCTATCCACTATCTAATATTTGTATGCCCAAAAGTAGGCGAGCTGTTATTTTGTATTCCCAAAAATAGAGGATTCTGTTATTACCTGTACATTTATATAGGAAATAGGAAAAGTAGTGTCTCCAGAAATAAACGATTAGCACTGGAAGCATAGTGCAAAAACAATGTTATATTTGTTAAGTAATGTACCTACTTTGTGTAGAAAGTCTTCAAAGATATTTAAATTTATTTCTACACAAAACAATTCGTGGAATATTCAGTGGCAAAGCAGTGGGATTTGTTTTGTCGCTGCTATGAAATTGATAACGCACGGTAAGTATTGCACTCAAGCCTTTGTGCAGAGAACTGTCTGAGTGCATAATGAAATAATGCGTCATTATTCACCTAGAAGCGCGCTGAAGTGCATACATGTAGTGAAAGAAAACGTTGGTTTCCCAGTGCCATGGAATTTTAAGAGGAGCTGGTAAGTATATTTTTTATTTAAAAACATCAATCTTATAAAGAGATAAAAATAGTTAATGCTGATATAATAACTCATATGTACACAGGGTGAATCAAAAAGCTTATACTATAAAAATTAACCGAAAAATTAAAAACCATTAGGAAAAAAATTAATGACAGGTGTTATTACGAAAACAATAAGATAGTATATTATTATTATTATTAATAATAATCTATCATTACTAGGTGGGAAAAATTGAGCTGTAGATATTTTTCTGGGATGTTGTTTGTACATCAATCTTATAAAGATATAAAAAATAGTTAATTCTGATATAATAACTCATCGGTATACAGGGTGCATCAAAAAGGTTATACTATAAAAATCAACTGAAAAATTGAAAACCATTAGGAAAAAACTTAATGACAGGTGTTATTACGAAAACAATAAGATAGTATATTATTATTATTATTAATAATCTGTCATTACTAGGTGGTAAAAATTGAGCTGTATATATTTTTCTAGGATGTTGTTTCTCAAATGACAGACAAAATAGCGAAAAATTGGTTGAGTAAATTAGAAAGTATTTTAATATTGCATGCTTTGGACATTCAGAGGACACCAATGAAATTTTTTTTGCAGAAATATCTTAGAATATTTTTTATTTAACATTATTTCAAGTCTCAGATTTTCAGGGGTATCAATACGCAAAAGGTTTTTCGTTTCAAAGAGGGCTCAAACACCCAAATCACTGAGATTGGGTCCCTCAGCTTTTTAGAAACAAGAATCATTTGTGTGTTACATGTTTTGTTTATAGGTTAAAAAACATGTAAGATGATACCTTATTGGTAACACACTGGCAGAGCACACAAACATTCTTTCAATGTTTATGCAAGTCCCTCACTGGTGTGCCATAATATGGCCTCTTCTATGTGTGTATGATAACTAACTACAAACTATTTGGGGGATAGAAAAAAATTCACAAAGTAACTCATGATATACAAAAATCATATTAATTAAATTTAATCTCTTGGTTAAATCTAAAACTAATGGTAGCTTAGGAAAAGTTAAGATAGGAATGTGCAAACCATTTTGCTTGATCCTAAACCGTATGCATTTTACAGGGTGTCAAAATTGAAAAACGTTGACAGAAATCTCAAAAACAGTTAAAGATGTGTGGCCCATTAAGAACCAAAACACCCTTCTAAAAAATTTGTGGTAAGTGCGATTCCAATGAATTTTTTATATATATATTAGCCTCCTAGATGTACTTGTTGAACCTATTACGATGGTCCAGCTGCTAATCCTCAGCCTACTACGATTTTTTTTTCTTCAATTTTTTCGAAAATTACTTTAGGGATTTTGTTATTAAAAAATTGATATCGTGGCATTCTTCAGCATCACTTAAAACCCATGTGGCCCAAATTTCATCAATTTGTATGGAAGAATAATTTTTTTATAGACCCTTAAATGTTTCAAGTTTATTGAATTTGGGTTTCGTTTAAAGATATAGCCATTCCAACTCTAATAATTAGTGTTAATCTAGAAAATTGTTCCTTTACGTACCTCACAAATTAATAATAACGTTAAAACAACACTTTACAGTAGTCCTCTATATCCCTAAATGCCTAAAGTAATTTAAAAAAAAATTGATTGAAAAAAAATCGTAGTACGCTGAGGATTAGCAGCTGGATCATCGTAATAGCTACAGCTTTAGCTGTAGATTGGAGTGAACTGGAATTGGCCACTGATGTTAATAAGCAACTTGACATATTTTATGAAAAGCTACATAATATTTTTGATTTGTGTGTACCTAAAAGTAAAACAAGTGCAAGAAATTATCCAGTTTGGTTTACTGGGCAGATTATAAGAGATTTAAGAAAGAAAAGCTGAGAAAACAGTTCTTAAGGACGAGTAATTTAGAAATTCAGGATGAGTTTGTTAGGTTGAGAGTCAAATTAAAGGTTGACATTGATATAGCTTATAGTCTTTACCTTAGGAAAATACAGCAAGACATCAGTGGTGATTCCAGGCCATTTTGGCAATATCTTAATAGTAAGAAAGGCTCAGTCAATGTTCCAGGTAAAGTACACTTTAATGGAGAGGAATTCTCTGATGGAGTGGCTATTGCCAATGCTTTTTCATCATATTTTAGTTCTACGTACACTAATGATAGAAATCATAGTATAGGAAATGTTAGAGGCTCGCAGCGCAATTTATTCGCGGAAAATGTCATAATAAATTCTGTTACTTGTGAGGGCATACGTGAGGCTGTCGGTGGTCTTAAGATAAATAAAGCGGTTGGTCCTAACAATATACCGCCTTATATAGTGAGAGGATTAGTCGATTTCCTATGGTATCCCCTTAAATTAATATATAATTTGTGTATACAAACTGGGACATTTCCAGAAGTATGGAAAGAGGTGAAAATCTGTCATGTGTTTAAGAAGGGCGATAAAAGTAACGTAGAAAACTACAGGCCAATTGCTGTATTATCTGTACTTGCAAAAACCTTTGAAGCAATTATCAATAAGTATATTTATGGGATGGTTTCTAATAGAATATCACAATTTCAGCATGGATTCATTAAAAGGAGATCTACTTTAAGTAACTTAAGTAACATAACTCAATTCATTTCTGATTCTTTGGATGGTGGTAGTCAGGTGGACGTTGTTTACACTGATTTTACTAAGGCCTTTGATAGAGTCTCACATGTGTTGCTCTTAGATGTGGTAAGTAATGAATTTGGATTTCATTATAGTCTTGTAAACCTCATGACATCCTACCTTAGCAATCCTAAACAAAAAGTAGTCATTAGAGGCTTTGAGTCTGAGTACTTCATTGCTAGTTCAGGGGTTCCGCAGGGAGGGTTCCAACCTTGGTCCATTATTGTTTCTTCTGTTCATAAATAGTCTAACAACAGTCATTAGGTCGTCGTTTTTCCTGTTGTTTGCGGATGATCTGAAATTGTATGTGAGAGTCGATAGTATTAAGGATTGTGAGTTGATACAGGAGGATATTAACAGCATAATGAGGTGGTCTCAAGACAAAAAACTATATTTCAACATTAGCAAATGTAATGTCCTGTCATTCAGACGTAAAAAGAATAGCATATTATATGACTACAAAATGGATCGAGAACTTTTTAGTCGGGTGGAGGAAGTGAGACACCTCGGTGTAATATTTGACAAACAACTAACGTTTAAAAGTCATATTACAAGTACAATAAACAAGTCATCCAAAATGTATGGCTTTGTGGTACGCAATAGTAGAGACTTTACTAATTTAAAGTGTACTAAGCAATTATATATATCGTTTGTAAGGAGTATATTGGAATATGCATCTGTAATTTGGAATCCCCTATATCAGTGCCATAAATATAGAATTGGAAGGATTCAAAATAAATTTTTGCGATATCTACATTACAAAGAAAATGGTCAATATGATCTTGATGTATCTATAGAGTACTTGCTGCAAAGACATAACTTGCAATCGCTAGAAAAGCGAAGACAGATTAACAGTATTGTTTATTTGTATAAGTTGTTACATAATGAGGTGGATGATATGCGTTTCTTGTCGCTGATTAGATTTAATGTACCAGTATGTCCTACTGGAAACAGTTTAACTTTCTATATAAGCAATGCTCATTCAAACAGTCATCTCAACTCTCCCTTAAATGTGATGTGTATAGGGTATAATGATATACATCAGTACTGTGATATCTATTGTTCTAGACTAGATTGTTTTAAAAATATGCTGAAGCAGCTGCTGTGATCTTATTTGTATATATATATATATATATATATATCTGTTTTTTTCTTTGTGATGTTTATAGTACTAGTCTTGATTATTTTAGGAATAAGTTGAAAAGTTGCTGTGATTTTTATGTATCCTATAGTGTTAATGAGTATTTTGAGTTTTTAGGTACGAGTGCCAAATTGTGGCCTTGTGGTGTACTTGCGTAGTTCCTACTCTGTAAGTGGGTCGTTAGACCTGTTGAGTTTGTAAATTTAAATAAATAAATATATAAATAAATAAATAAATAAATAAATAAATAAGTAATAGGTTCAACAAGTACATCTAGGATGCTAATAATACAAAAATAATCATTGGAATCGAGCTTACCAACAATTTTTAGAAGGGTGTCCTGGTTCTTAATGGGCCACAAAACATTATTGCTAAGGGCGATTCCAATGATTTTTTTTGTATGTAGGATCCTAGATGTACCTGCTGAACCTATTACGATGATCCAACTGCTAATGCTCAGCCTACTACTACTATAAGTATACAATAAAGCTAAAAAAAGATGCTGTGCCTTTTGTGAGCTCGTGCAGAAGAGTTCCGGATACAGTCAAACCTGTTTTAAAAGATTCATTAGATGACTTAGTTAACAGAGGGATTATCAAAAAGATTGAGGAGCCCACAGAATGGGTCAATAACATAGTAATAGTAGAAAAACGAGATGGGAGAGTAAGAATTTTCTTGGATCCTCTTCATCTTAATAAATCTATTTGTTCTGATCAATTTCCAATTCCAACATTAGAGGAGTTATCAGTGAAACTAAGAAATAAAAAATTTTTTACTGTTCTTGACCTTAAAGAAGGCTTTTATCATGTTCCACTTGATGAAGAAAGTTCAAAATATTGTACTTTTGTAACCCCGTTTGGAAAGTTTTGTTTTAATAGATTACCTTTCGGATTAAATGTAAGTCCAGAAGTTTTTCAGCGGGTTAATGAAAAAATGTTTGGGGATTTGCCAATAGGAATTTACTTCGATGACTTTATAATAGGAGGTGAATCTGAGGAAGAACATGATAGGGTCTTCAAGGAAGTGATAGAGCGTGCGAAAATGTTTGGTATAAAATTTAATAAAAATAAATTACAATATAAAGTAAAAGGGGTAAAGTACATAGGACAAATTTTTTCTTCGGATGGTGTTAGACCAGATGATAGTTATATAGAAGCTGTTTTAGCACTTGAAGAACCTAAAAACAAAAAAGGTATTAAGAATTTTAGGTATGTTAAATTATTTAACAAGGTATATTCCCAGATTATCAGAGTTTTCTTCATCTTTTCGCAACTTGATTAAAGTAAATTCTAGTTTTGTTTGGACTAATGATCACTCGGTAATGTTTAATAAAATTAAAAAATTGATATCGACAATACCTAATTTAAAGATATTTGATGGGCATTTGCCAATAGAAATACAATCTGATGCTAGTCAAAATGGCATTGGTGGATGTTTGCTTCAGGAGGGACAACCAGTTGCCTTTTGTTCTCGAAGTCTCACAGAAACTGAGGTTCGATACCCACAAATAGACAAAGAACTATTAAGCATTTGTTTTACACTTTCTAAATTTGATAATTATGTTTATGGTCGAAAAGTGTTAGTAAAGACTGAACACAAGCCATTAGTAGCAATTTGTGAAAAATATTTGGTTGCAACGTCTTAAACTAAAACTTTTAAGATATAATATAAAAGTTGAATACTTACCTGGTAAATCAATGATTATTGCAGATCTTTTGTCTCGTTCTTTCATTAAAAATAACTCTGGAACGGAATCTCTTCAAGTTGTGCATACGTTAGATATAGAGTTACCTATTTCTAGTTCTACTTTATCAGAACTAAAAGGAGCTACTTTGCAAGATCCTATTTTAGCGGAGGTTAAGCAATTTTGTACTCTTGGTTGGCCTTCTGCCAAAAGAAAAATCTCAAACACAAATGTTGCTAAATACTTTAACTTCAAAGAAAATCTTATATTTAAGAATTATTTATTATTTTACAATGATAAATTGGTAGTTCCTACAAAATTAAGAAAAGCTGTGTTAGAAAAACTGCATACTGGACATTTCGGAATCGAGAAGACTAAAGCTAGGGCCAGGAAAATATTTTATTGGCCAGGACTCTCAACTGATATTCATAATTTCATTAGTCATTGTAAAGCCTGTTTGAAATTTAGCAAAAATCGAACAAAAGAACCACTAATCCAACATAATCGACCAGAAATACCTTTTTATAAAGTAGCCGCAGATATATTAACATATGCCGCTAGGGACTATTTAGTAGTAGTTGACTACTACAGCAATTGGATTGAGTTAGTCGGGTTAAATTTGAAAACAGCATCAGAAATAATAGAGAAATTAAAAGTTATTTTTTCAGTATTGGGAATTCCAAAAATTTTTATCTCTGTCAATATGCCATTTAATAGTGTAGAATTTAAAAAATTTTGCAAAGAGTGGGAGTTTGAACTTATTACGTCAAGTCCAAGATACACAAAATCTAATGGGCTAGCTGAAAGGTCAGTAGGTATTTGCAAAAATTTGCTAAAGAAATGTCATGAAACTAATACTGATATTTATCTCGCATTACTTGAGTATAGGAACACACCACTAGCCGGTACAAGTGTTTCTCCGTCAGAACTTTTGAATAGTAGACTTCTACGATCTGTTTTGCCTGTTTCGTCGAATATTTTGAAAAAACAAAGTAGTATAGATATGTCTAAGATTACGCAAAAGAGGCAAAACACTAAATTGTATTATGACAGGAATGCTACTTCTCGAAGTGATTTTAAAATAGGAGATACAATGATTGTAAAAAAGGAGAGGTGTTGGGTTCCAGGGATAGTAGTGGATAAAACTAATTGTCCAAGATCGTACTATATAAGAGATAAATTTGGTAAAATTTATAGAAGGAACTCTTCATTTTTAAGACCTAATCCAAATAGTTTCAGGGATTTTGGAAATGAACCTTTGGAAGTTGACCTTGAAACTGCTATCTCTGAAAATGAGCCTAATACTTCAGCTGCTACTCAGGCAGATAGTGTTAAGGATTTAAATGATGATAATAATAATGGTACCTTGAGGACCAGAACGGGTAGAGTAATCATTAAGCCTTCTAGGTATAGACAGTAAAAAAGGGGGAGATGTCACATATATGTAATGTGAACGCATCCTAACCACGGAGTTCATATCCGAACATACCCAATCTGGCCTGAGGTTCCATCATTAAGAAATGGGCCAGGTAATCATAAAACGATTGTGAACTGTGTACTTGATAAAATAAAAGATTAGTTATTAAAATGGAGTTTTAATATAAAATATTAAAACAAATACATAAAACAACTCTTCCCATATTTTAGAGAAATACATATTAGGTATTTCACTATTCCTTAAAAAAAGCTATTAAATTAACTTGAATAATTATTATTGTTTCATTGTATAAGGTAATAATTCGAAACTCTAAAATACGCTTGAGTTTCGCATAAACCTGGTTACAAAGTTCCTGCCAACGAAGGATTTTTTTTAGACTTCAGCGCCATCTCCAATTTGCTCTGAAAAAAATCAAGTTGAACTCCGTGACGAAGGCATACATGAGCTCTATCATCTGTTTTTGTCAAAATCAAAATATATCTTTCCGTTGCCGAAATACGAGGCTGAGGACTTTTACATGGAACACCCAGTATATATATATATATATATATATATATATATATATATATATATATATATATATATATATATATATATATATATATATATATATATATATATATCGTTTGTAAGGAGTATATTGGAATATGCATCTGTAATTTGCAATCCCCTATATCAGTGCCATAAATATAGAATTGAAAGGATTCAAAATAAATTTTTGCGATATCTACATTACAAAGAAAATGGTCAATATGATCTTGATGTATCTATAGAGTACTTGCTGCAAAGACATAACTTGCAATCGCTAGAAAAGCGAAGACAGATTAACAGTATTTTTTATTTGTATAAGTTGTTACATAATGAGGTGGATGATATGCGTTTCTTGTCGCTGATTAGATTTAATGTACCAGTATGTCCTACTCGAAACAGTTTAACTTTCTATGTAAGCAATGCTCATTCAAACAGTCATCTCAACTCTCCCTTAAATATGATGTGTATAGGGTATAATGATATACATCAGTACTGTGATCTTATTTGTATATATATATATATTAAGGCATTCTAAATATACCAAAAGAGTTATATGAATAAATATATGATTGATACATATGAAAAATGATGTAGACATTACAATATTTAGGACAGTACATTAGAAAAATAAAATTTAAAATAAGAGCTATTAATATATTTTCAATTACAAAAGTTTAAAGATTATCTGAATAAAAATTGGAAAAGCTTTATCAAACATTAAATTAGTTATCACCATGTAAAGATGAATATTAAATATTAAAATGAGAAATTAAATTTGGAATGAAGTACAAGTGACAGATAGCTACTAGATACAGAAATGAGATGTGAACAGGACATGAATTTTAATTAAGAAAATTAAAAATATTTGTATAGAAGATAAATTGTTTAAAATTAGATAATAAGAGAGTAAAGCCTTTAAATATTGTAAGTAGATATAAGGACAGTGCATTAAGTGATCATGAATAAACTATAAAGTGCTACAAAGTTACTGAAAGACAATATCAAAGGAAGTTACTGAGAAAAACGAATGTCATCGGTTACCAAGAAAACGAAAAGGTTGTTGAAAAAAATTTCCAGAAAGAAGCGTCGTTTTGAGAAGAGAAAATAATTTAAAAAGTGAAAATTCCAGTTTAAAAGAAAAGAAAATTAATAAAATTGTGTCCAGAATCTAGATGAGAGCTGAAAAGATAACCTCAAATGTAAGTCACATTTAAAATTCTGTTTTAACCAGAAATAAAAGTCAAACAACGAGAGTAGCAGATTCCAGGAGGCAGAATAATTTTAAATTTAATATTTCATGCAGATATAATAGATCAGAGACAAATTTAATAGAAAATTGCATTGATACGAAAATATTTCTTAAATAAAACATAGTACGTACTTGTAAAATTCCATATGAGCTAGCCAACGCAGGAGGAAGAGTATCCAGTAATTCCAGAGAAGAAAAGCACTTATTTCACAGACAATTTCACTTTAGTTTTAAATAGTTTAGTTAGATATAAGTTTTGTAATGTTCATTTCCCGATTTGAAACTGGACAAGTCCATTATATATTATCATACAAATATTTTCAATTAACGCCACGAAAACATTAAGATAGGCAACTTACATTACATATATGTGTTGAAATTATAATATTACAAGATTCACGAACATTTAATCTTTGATAAGATATATTTAATAATTATTGTTTTTCTATTTCATAATAAACAAAATTTGTTAAAAACTAAATTAATTGATCATTTATTTAAAAAAAAAGTTTTATAAGGAAGATTCACTAAATTAAAATAAAACGACCTGTTGAGATCCCAACCTGGGAAGAGTTTCTCATATGCTCTAAAAGAAACATTTCAAAATAAGTTTTCATTTTAATATTTTCTAATCAAAAGATAACAATATAAAAAAAATATATATTATAATCAATCAGTAAAATAAAATTGGATGGAATAAATAAAAACAAGTAGTGAAAATATATAAATTGCTGAGCAAAGCAGATAAGCAAATTAAGGTAAGCATTATATTTTGTTATTGAAATCTAAAATTGGAATTTTGATGAATTGACATTTAATCAACTTAGCATTTTATAAATTTAAAAGATTGGCGCCCAACAGTAAAACTCATTTTATATTTAAAATTAAAATTAATTACAAAAGTCAACATTTATTAAAATTTATTAAAAAGACGAGGCATTTAAAACTTATAATTAATTCTCCTTGACTCAACAAAATAAGGGTAATTAAAAATTTAAATAAAAATTAAAAATTAATTATAATATATATATATACATATATGTATATATATACATATATATATATATATATATATATATATATATATATATATATATATATATATATATATATATTATATATATATATATATATATATTTATATATATTTTAATTAATTTTTAATTTTTATTTAAATTTTTAATTACCCTTATTTTGTTGGGTCAAGGAGAATTAATTATAAGTTTTAAATGCCTCGACTTTTTAATAAATTTTAATAAATGTTGACTTTTGTAATTAATTTTAATTTTAAATATAAAATGAGTTTTACTGTTGGGCGCCAATCTTTTAAATTTATAAAATGCTAAGTTGATTAAATGTCAATTCATCAAAATTCCAATTTTAGATTTCAATAACAAAATATAATGCTTACCTTAATTTGCTTATCTGCTTTGCTCAGCAATTTATATATTTTCACTACTTGTTTTTATTTATTCCATCCAATTTTATTTTACTGATTGATTATAATATATATTTTTTTTATATTGTTATCTTTTGATTAGAAAATATTAAAATGAAAACTTATTTTGAAATGTTTCTTTTAGAGCATATGAGAAACTCTTCCCAGGTTGGGATCTCAACAGGTCGTTTTATTTTAATTTAGTGAATCTTCCTTATAAAACTTTTTTTTTAAATAAATGATCAATTAATTTAGTTTTTAACAAATTTTGTTTATTATGAAATAGAAAAACAATAATTATTAAATATATCTTATCAAAGATTAAATGTTCGTGAATCTTGTAATATTATAATTTCAACACATATATGTAATGTAAGTTGCCTATCTTAATGTTTTCGTGGCGTTAATTGAAAATATTTGTATGACAATATATAATGGACTTGTCCAGTTTCAAATCGGGAAATGAACGTTACAAAACTTATATCTAACTAAACTATTTAAAACTAAAGTGAAATTGTCTGTGAAATAAGTGCTTTTCTTCTCTGGAATTACTGGATACTCTTCCTCCTGCGTTGGCTAGCTCATATGGAATTTTACAAGTACGTACTATGTTTTATTTAAGAAATATTTTCGTATCAATGCAATTTTCTATTAAATTTGTCTCTGATCTATTATATCTGCATGAAATATTAAATTTAAAATTATTCTGCCTCCTGGAATCTGCTACTCTCGTTGTTTGACTTTTATTTCTGGTTAAAACAGAATTTTAAATGTGACTTACATTTGAGGTTATCTTTTCAGCTCTCATCTAGATTCTGGACACAATTTTATTAATTTTCTTTTCTTTTAAACTGGAATTTTCACTTTTTAAATTATTTTCTCTTCTCAAAACGACGCTTCTTTCTGGAAATTTTTTTCAACAACCTTTTCGTTTTCTTGGTAACCGATGACATTCGTTTTTCTCAGTAACTTCCTTTGATATTGTCTTTCAGTAACTTTGTAGCACTTTATAGTTTATTCATGATCACTTAATGCACTGTCCTTATATCTACTTACAATATTTAAAGGCTTTACTCTCTTATTATCTAATTTTAAACAATTTATCTTCTATACAAATATTTTTAATTTTCTTAATTAAAATTCATGTCCTGTTCACATCTCATTTCTGTATCTAGTAGCTATCTGTCACTTGTACTTCATTCCAAATTTAATTTCTCATTTTAATATTTAATATTCATCTTTACATGGTGATAACTAATTTAATGTTTGATAAAGCTTTTCCAATTTTTATTCAGATAATCTTTAAACTTTTGTAATTGAAAATATATTAATAGCTCTTATTTTAAATTTTATTTTTCTAATGTACTGTCCTAAATATTGTAATGTCTACATCATTTTTCATATGTATCAATCATATATTTATTCATATAACTCTTTTGGTATATTTAGAATGCCTTAATATATATATATATACAAATAAGATCACAGCAGCTGCTTCAGCATATTTTTAAAACAATCTAGTCTAGAACAATAGATATCACAGTACTGATGTATATCATTATACCCTATACACATCACATTTAAGGGAGAGTTGAGATGACTGTTTGAATGAGCATTGCTTACATAGAAAGTTAAACTGTTTCGAGTAGGACATACTGGTACATTAAATCTAATCAGCGACAAGAAACGCATATCATCCACCTCATTATGTAACAACTTATACAAATAAAAAATACTGTTAATCTGTCTTCGCTTTTCTAGCGATTGCAAGTTATGTCTTTGCAGCAAGTACTCTATAGATACATCAAGATCATATTGACCATTTTCTTTGTAATGTAGATATCGCAAAAATTTATTTTGAATCCTTTCAATTCTATATTTATGGCACTGATATAGGGGATTCCAAATTACAGATGCATATTCCAATATACTCCTTACAAACGATATATATATATACCGGGTGTCCCGTTAAGCCTATCGACCGGCTGTATCTCAGAACCTATATGTCCTACAATTTCCAGAAAAAAGTTGTCTTAAGTAAAGTGGTCACGAGAATTTCAACTAAAATATTTTGAAGTTGCTAAGATGGCCAGTAGGGGGCGTAATACCAATTGAAAATTAAGGAATTGCCTTAACTCGAAAAAGTCAAATAGGAACATACGATTTTTTTAATGTATTCTGCATCTACTAGTCAATACCTAAAACTTTTGTAAAAAACTTTTTGTTCTAACTCTTCAAATAACAAAAATAAAAACAAAAGAATAACGTTACATATAAATCACAATAACTCCGGTTTGGATTATCCAAATTAAATCAATTTGGATTCGTTTGAAAGCTAATTTATAGTAGAATAAGAATATGATTCCAAATATTTTCGCAAGTTCTTTACCAAGCCACCAGATGGCTCTCTTCCTAAATTCTCAAAACTGTTGATGTTTTCTTGTAAATTTTAAATGGAATGACATATTTTTTGTGGTAGTCTATTCTTTAATGGATTTGAAGAAGAATAGGGCTAACCGGAAATCTCTATCATTTTTCTGACAAAAGTTATGAATTAAAATGTATTCATTAGGTTTATAAATGAGCTAGGTACATACTTACAGCATTATTATAAAAAAACAAGTAGACTATGAAACAAAAAGTATTAGATACTGTCAAGTAGATGTTAAAATCTGTCAATATTTCATTGTTGAATTATCTTTTTCGAATTGTTTTGGAGATTAGTTAAGTGCTTTTAGTGTGTTATTATCAAACCAACTGTCTTTTGCACAATAATGTCTTACACTGCCGCAGAGGCGTATGATATGCTTGCAATATTTTTTCGAAGTTTTGAAAATCCAGTAATTGCCTCACGAGAATATGCTTTAGTATATCCAGAAAGAAGACATCATTCCCGAATGGTTTTTGTCCGCCTTGCTAGACGTTTGAGGGAAACTGGAAATGTTTTGCCAATAACAGCAGCCAATAGACGTTGAATAGCAAGAAATGAAGAAAACGTAATTAACGTTCTTGCGTATGTTACAGCATATCCTCACTCCAGTATCAGAGACATGTCAAGAGATTTGGGTGTATCAAGGTCAGTCATCCAACTCATTTTAAAAAGTCAAAAAATGCATCCCTATCATGTTGAACTACATCAAGCACTTACAGCTTTAGATTTTGACAGGAGACTGGAATTCTGTCAAAGGATGCATTATTTGTTTGAAGAAAATCCAGGTATCTTGTCCAGAATTTTATGGACCGATGAGGCAACGTTTACCAGCACGGGTAAGGTAAATTTGCATAACAGTCATTACTGGGCAGACAATAACCCGCACTGGATGATTGAAATTGATCATCAACATAAATTCTCAGTAAATGTTTGGTGTGGTATTATCGAGGGAACAATTATTACGTTTATTTTTGAAGAAAATTTGAATGGGGCAAGATATTTGGACTTTTTAATGAACCACTTACCAGTTCTATTAGAAAATGTTTCATTAGAGACGCGCAGGAATATGTGGTTTCAGCATGACGGCTGCCCGGCACATTATGCCCGTAATGTAAGGCAGTATTTGGACAATCAGTTTCCGGATAGGTGGATTGGAAGGGGTGGTCCATTTGCTTGGCCTCCCAGGTCCCCAGATTTAACAGTTTTAGATTTTTATTTATGGGGAAGAGTGAAAGATATAGTATACACGACTAGACCAACAACGCGGGAAGACATGATTTTGCGCATACAAAATGCAATACAGTCACTTTCTGTAGCAGAAGTAGAAACTGCTGCATCATCAACACGCCGAGTAATTGATTTGTGTATTCAAAATAATGGCGGTCATTTTGAACATCTCAAATAAAACAGTTAGGTATTTACGTAACGACTTTTATTTGTTTTTCAATTATTATTTTTACTAGTTAGAGCAGAGATAGATTTCAAAGGACAGCCCGGCTTTAGCCTACTCGACGATTTGGAGCGACTTTTTGAAAAGCGCCCTTTAAGCCTTGTAAAAATGACAAAAACCGCAATATGGCGGGTAACTCGGCAACCTATTGTCACGCCGCCCCTGTGCCGAAATCGTAACTAGGAGTTGGCAAGATTTAAATTTCTCACTGAATGTTTTCGATTTATAAACCTAATGAATACATTTTAATTCATAACTTTTGTTAGAAAAACGATAGAGACATCCGGTTAGCGCTATTTTTCTTCAAATCCATTAAAGAATAGACTACCCTAACAAAAAATATGTCATTCCATTTAAAATTTATAAGAAAACATCAACAGTTGTGAGAATTTAGAAAGAGAGCCATCTGGTGGCTTGGTAAAGAACTTGCGAAAATATTTGGAATCATATTCTTATTCTACTATAAATTAGCTTTCAAACGAATCCAAATTTATTTAATTTGGATAATCCATACCGGAGTTATTGTGATTTATATGTAACGTTATTCTTTTGTTTTTATTTTTGTTATTTGAAGAGTTAGAACAAAAAGTTTTTTACGAAAGTTTTAAATGTGACTTACTTACATTTGAGGTTATCTTTTCAGCTCTCATCTAGATTCTGGACACAATTTTATTAATTTTCTTTTCTTTTAAACTGGAATTTTCACTTTTTAAATTATTTTCTCTTCTCAAAACGACGCTTCTTTCTGGAAATTTTTTTCAACAACCTTTTCGTTTTCTTGGTAACCGATGACATTCGTTTTTCTCAGTAACTTCCTTTGATATTGTCTTTCAGTAACTTTGTAGCACTTTATAGTTTATTCATGATCACTTAATGCACTGTCCTTATATCTACTTACAATATTTAAAGGCTTTACTCTCTTATTATCTAATTTTAAACAATTTATCTTCTATACAAATATTTTTAATTTTCTTAATTAAAATTCATGTCCTGTTCACATCTCATTTCTGTATCTAGTAGCTATCTGTCACTTGTACTTCATTCCAAATTTAATTTCTCATTTTAATATTTAATATTCATCTTTACATGGTGATAACTAATTTAATGTTTGATAAAGCTTTTCCAATTTTTATTCAGATAATCTTTAAACTTTTGTAATTGAAAATATATTAATAGCTCTTATTTTAAATTTTATTTTTCTAATGTACTGTCCTAAATATTGTAATGTCTACATCATTTTTCATATGTATCAATCATATATTTATTCATATAACTCTTTTGGTATATTTAGAATGCCTTAATATATATATATACAAATAAGATCACAGCAGCTGCTTCAGCATATTTTTAAAACAATCTAGTCTAGAACAATAGATATCACAGTACTGATGTATATCATTATACCCTATACACATCACATTTAAGGGAGAGTTGAGATGACTGTTTGAATGAGCATTGCTTACATAGAAAGTTAAACTGTTTCGAGTAGGACATACTGGTACATTAAATCTAATCAGCGACAAGAAACGCATATCATCCACCTCATTATGTAACAACTTATACAAATAAAAAATACTGTTAATCTGTCTTCGCTTTTCTAGCGATTGCAAGTTATGTCTTTGCAGCAAGTACTCTATAGATACATCAAGATCATATTGACCATTTTCTTTGTAATGTAGATATCGCAAAAATTTATTTTGAATCCTTTCAATTCTATATTTATGGCACTGATATAGGGGATTCCAAATTACAGATGCATATTCCAATATACTCCTTACAAACGATATATATATATACCGGGTGTCCCGTTAAGCCTATCGACCGGCTGTATCTCAGAACCTATATGTCCTACAATTTCCAGAAAAAAGTTGTCTTAAGTAAAGTGGTCACGAGAATTTCAACTAAAATATTTTGAAGTTGCTAAGATGGCCAGTAGGGGGCGTAATACCAATTGAAAATTAAGGAATTGCCTTAACTCGAAAAAGTCAAATAGGAACATACGATTTTTTTAATGTATTCTGCATCTACTAGTCAATACCTAAAACTTTTGTAAAAAACTTTTTGTTCTAACTCTTCAAATAACAAAAATAAAAACAAAAGAATAACGTTACATATAAATCACAATAACTCCGGTTTGGATTATCCAAATTAAATCAATTTGGATTCGTTTGAAAGCTAATTTATAGTAGAATAAGAATATGATTCCAAATATTTTCGCAAGTTCTTTACCAAGCCACCAGATGGCTCTCTTCCTAAATTCTCAAAACTGTTGATGTTTTCTTGTAAATTTTAAATGGAATGACATATTTTTTGTGGTAGTCTATTCTTTAATGGATTTGAAGAAGAATAGGGCTAACCGGAAATCTCTATCATTTTTCTGACAAAAGTTATGAATTAAAATGTATTCATTAGGTTTATAAATGAGCTAGGTACATACTTACAGCATTATTATAAAAAAACAAGTAGACTATGAAACAAAAAGTATTAGATACTGTCAAGTAGATGTTAAAATCTGTCAATATTTCATTGTTGAATTATCTTTTTCGAATTGTTTTGGAGATTAGTTAAGTGCTTTTAGTGTGTTATTATCAAACCAACTGTCTTTTGCACAATAATGTCTTACACTGCCGCAGAGGCGTATGATATGCTTGCAATATTTTTTCGAAGTTTTGAAAATCCAGTAATTGCCTCACGAGAATATGCTTTAGTATATCCAGAAAGAAGACATCATTCCCGAATGGTTTTTGTCCGCCTTGCTAGACGTTTGAGGGAAACTGGAAATGTTTTGCCAATAACAGCAGCCAATAGACGTTGAATAGCAAGAAATGAAGAAAACGTAATTAACGTTCTTGCGTATGTTACAGCATATCCTCACTCCAGTATCAGAGACATGTCAAGAGATTTGGGTGTATCAAGGTCAGTCATCCAACTCATTTTAAAAAGTCAAAAAATGCATCCCTATCATGTTGAACTACATCAAGCACTTACAGCTTTAGATTTTGACAGGAGACTGGAATTCTGTCAAAGGATGCATTATTTGTTTGAAGAAAATCCAGGTATCTTGTCCAGAATTTTATGGACCGATGAGGCAACGTTTACCAGCACGGGTAAGGTAAATTTGCATAACAGTCATTACTGGGCAGACAATAACCCGCACTGGATGATTGAAATTGATCATCAACATAAATTCTCAGTAAATGTTTGGTGTGGTATTATCGAGGGAACAATTATTACGTTTATTTTTGAAGAAAATTTGAATGGGGCAAGATATTTGGACTTTTTAATGAACCACTTACCAGTTCTATTAGAAAATGTTTCATTAGAGACGCGCAGGAATATGTGGTTTCAGCATGACGGCTGCCCGGCACATTATGCCCGTAATGTAAGGCAGTATTTGGACAATCAGTTTCCGGATAGGTGGATTGGAAGGGGTGGTCCATTTGCTTGGCCTCCCAGGTCCCCAGATTTAACAGTTTTAGATTTTTATTTATGGGGAAGAGTGAAAGATATAGTATACACGACTAGACCAACAACGCGGGAAGACATGATTTTGCGCATACAAAATGCAATACAGTCACTTTCTGTAGCAGAAGTAGAAACTGCTGCATCATCAACACGCCGAGTAATTGATTTGTGTATTCAAAATAATGGCGGTCATTTTGAACATCTCAAATAAAACAGTTAGGTATTTACGTAACGACTTTTATTTGTTTTTCAATTATTATTTTTACTAGTTAGAGCAGAGATAGATTTCAAAGGACAGCCCGGCTTTAGCCTACTCGACGATTTGGAGCGACTTTTTGAAAAGCGCCCTTTAAGCCTTGTAAAAATGACAAAAACCGCAATATGGCGGGTAACTCGGCAACCTATTGTCACGCCGCCCCTGTGCCGAAATCGTAACTAGGAGTTGGCAAGATTTAAATTTCTCACTGAATGTTTTCGATTTATAAACCTAATGAATACATTTTAATTCATAACTTTTGTTAGAAAAACGATAGAGACATCCGGTTAGCGCTATTTTTCTTCAAATCCATTAAAGAATAGACTACCCTAACAAAAAATATGTCATTCCATTTAAAATTTATAAGAAAACATCAACAGTTGTGAGAATTTAGAAAGAGAGCCATCTGGTGGCTTGGTAAAGAACTTGCGAAAATATTTGGAATCATATTCTTATTCTACTATAAATTAGCTTTCAAACGAATCCAAATTTATTTAATTTGGATAATCCATACCGGAGTTATTGTGATTTATATGTAACGTTATTCTTTTGTTTTTATTTTTGTTATTTGAAGAGTTAGAACAAAAAGTTTTTTACGAAAGTTTTAGGTATTGACTAGTAGATGCAGAATGCATTAAAAAATTCGTGTGTTTCTATTTGACTTTTTAGAGTTATGGCAATTCTTCAATTTTTAATTGGTAATATGCCCCCTACTGGCCATCTTAGCAACTTCAAAATATTTTAGTTGAAATTTTCGTCACCACTTTACTTAAGACAACTTTTTTCTGGAAACTGTAGGACATATACTTTCTGAGATACAGCCGGTCGATAGGCTTAACGGGACACCCGGTATATATATATATATATATATATATATATATATATATACAGGGTGTTCCATGTAAAAGTCCTCAGCCTCGTATTTCGGCAACGGAAAGATATATTTTGATTTTGACAAAAACAGATGATAGAGCTCATGTATGCCTTCGTCACGGAGTTCAACTTGATTTTTTTCAGAGCAAATTGGAGATGGCGCTGAAGTCTAAAAAAAATCCTTCGTTGGCAGGAACTTTGTAACCAGGTTTATCCGATACTTTGTTCAATTCTAAACAATTTTTGTCAAATGACTATTTTTCAAAAACTTAATAGTTTCAGAGATATCGGGCTTTTAATTTGGTGAGGCCCAAACTCAAGCGTATTTTAGAGTTTCGAATTATTACCTTATACAATGAAACAATAATAATTATTCAAGTTAATTTAATAGCTTTTTTTAAGGAATAGTGAAATACCTAATATGTATTTCTCTAAAATATGGGAAGAGTTGTTTTATGTATTTGTTTTAATATTTTATATTAAAACTCCATTTTAATAACTAATCTTTTATTTTATCAAGTACACAGTTCACAATCGTTTTATGATTACCTGGCCCATTTCTTAATGATGGAACCTCAGGCCAGATTGGGTATGTTCGGATATGAACTCCGTGGTTAGGATGCGTTCACATTACATATATGTGACATCTCCCCCTTTTTTACTGTCTATACCTAGAAGGCTTAATGATTACTCTACCCGTTCTGGTCCTCAAGGTACCATTATTATTATCATCATTTAAATCCTTAACACTATCTGCCTGAGTAGCAGCTGAAGTATTAGGCTCATTTTCAGAGATAGCAGTTTCAAGGTCAACTTCCAAAGGTTCATTTCCAAAATCCCTGAAACTATTTGGATTAGGTCTTAAAAATGAAGAGTTCCTTCTATAAATTTTACCAAATTTATCTCTTATATAGTACGATCTTGGACAATTAGTTTTATCCACTACTATCCCTGGAACCCAACACCTCTCCTTTTTTACAATCATTGTATCTCCTATTTTAAAATCACTTCGAGAAGTAGCATTCCTGTCATAATACAATTTAGTGTTTTGCCTCTTTTGCGTAATCTTAGACATATCTATACTACTTTGTTTTTTCAAAATATTCGACGAAACAGGCAAAACAGATCGTAGAAGTCTACTATTCAAAAGTTCTGACGGAGAAACACTTGTACCGGCTAGTGGTGTGTTCCTATACTCAAGTAATGCGAGATAAATATCAGTATTAGTTTCATGACATTTCTTTAGCAAATTTTTGCAAATACCTACTGACCTTTCAGCTAGCCCATTAGATTTTGTGTATCTTGGACTTGACGTAATAAGTTCAAACTCCCACTCTTTGCAAAATTTTTTAAATTCTACACTATTAAATGGCATATTGTCAGAGATAAAAATTTTTGGAATTCCCAATACTGAAAAAATAACTTTTAATTTCTCTATTATTTCTGATGCTGTTTTCAAATTTAACCCGACTAACTCAATCCAATTGCTGTAGTAGTCAACTACTACTAAATAGTCCCTAGCGGCATATGTTAATATATCTGCGGCTACTTTATAAAAAGGTATTTCTGGTCGATTATGTTGGATTAGTGGTTCTTTTGTTGGATTTTTGCTAAATTTCAAACAGGCTTTACAATGGCTAATGAAATTATGAATATCAGTTGAGAGTCCTGGCCAATAAAATATTTTCCTGGCCCTAGCTTTAGTCTTCTCGATTCCGAAATGTCCAGTATGCAGTTTTTCTAACACAGCTTTTCTTAATTTTGTAGGAACTACCAATTTATCATTGTAAAATAATAAATAATTCTTAAATATAAGATTTTCTTTGAAGTTAAAGTATTTAGCAACATTTGTGTTTGAGATTTTTCTTTTGGCAGAAGGCCAACCAAGAGTACAAAATTGCTTAACCTCCGCTAAAATAGGATCTTGCAAAGTAGCTCCTTTTAGTTCTGATAAAGTAGAACTAGAAATAGGTAACTCTATATCTAACGTATGCACAACTTGAAGAGATTCCGTTCCAGAGTTATTTTTAATGAAAGAACGAGACAAAAGATCTGCAATAATCATTGATTTACCAGGTAAGTATTCAACTTTTATATTATATCTTAAAAGTTTTAGTTTAAGACGTTGCAACCAAATATTTTTCACAAATTGCTACTAATAATGGCTTGTGTTCAGTCTTTACTAACACTTTTCGACCATAAACATAATTATCAAACCTCAGTTTCTGTGAGACTTCGAGAACAAAAGGCAACTAGTTGTCCCTCCTGAAGCAAACATCCACCAATGCCATTTTGACTAGCATCAGATTGTATTTCTATTGGCAAATGCCCATCAAATATCTTTAAATTAGATATTGTCGATATCAATTTTTTAATTTTATTAAACATTACCGAGTGATCATTAGTCCAAACAAAACTAGAATTTACTTTAATCAAGTTGCGAAAAGATGAAGAAAACTCTGATAATCTGGGAATATACCTTGTTAAATAATTTAACATACCTAAAATTCTTAATACCTTTTTTGTTTTTAGGTTCTTCAAGTGCTAAAACAGCTTCTATATAACTATCATCTGGTCTAACACCATCCGAAGAAAAAATTTGTCCTATGTACTTTACCCCTTTTACTTTATATTGTAATTTATTTTTATTAAATTTTATACCAAACATTTTCGCACGCTCTATCACTTCCTTGAAGACCCTATCATGTTCTTCCTCAGATTCACCTCCTATTATAAAGTCATCGAAGTAAATTCCTATTGGCAAATCCCCAAACATTTTTTCATTAACCCGCTGAAAAACTTCTGGACTTACATTTAATCCGAAAGGTAATCTATTAAAACAAAACTTTCCAAACGGGGTTACAAAAGTACAATATTTTGAACTTTCTTCATCAAGTGGAACATGATAAAAGCCTTCTTTAAGGTCAAGAACAGTAAAAATTTTTTTATTTCTTAGTTTCACTGATAACTCCTCTAATGTTGGAATTGGAAATTGATCAGAACAAATAGATTTATTAAGATGAAGAGGATCCAAGCAAATTCTTACTCTCCCATCTCGTTTTTCTACTATTACTATGTTATTGACCCATTCTGTGGGCTCCTCAATCTTTTTGATAATCCCTCTGTTAACTAAGTCATCTAATGAATCTTTTAAAACAGGTTTGACTGTATCCGGAACTCTTCTGCACGAGCTCACAAAAGGCACAGCATCTTTTTTTAGCTTTATTGTATACTTATACGGTATTTTGCCTGTTCCCTCGAAGATCTCCTTATTTTTAGTTATAAATTCATTTTTATCATTACCAATAAAATCAATTTTTCTTAACAGATCTAACTTAATACATGCATTCAAGCCTAAAATAGGCATACTCTCTACATCTACTATTACAAATTTTACTTTATACTCAAAATTCCTAATTTTACATGGAATTACTACACTGCCTATAGCTTTAATTTTGTTATTATCATAAGTCACTATATTAAAACAGTTTTTTTCTATTTTCGAGTTTAAGTCCAATATTTTATAAATCCTCAATGGCAGACAGTTACAAGTAGCACCTGTATCTAATTTAAACCTTACATTTTTATCATTTATTACACAATCTACAGTCCATACTTTGTTTTTACTATTTTCATACTTGACATTATCAACTGTTAACGAGTCAATGAAAACTTCACCATCATCGCTTTGCTGTTGTTCAACTTCATGTACTCGCTTATTTTTAATATGAGATTTATTAAAATTTTTATTATTATCCCCAGTATTATTTTTATTTATACAGCCAATAGCGAAGTGATTCAGTTTTTTACAAATGGAACATGACTTACCAAATACTGGACAGTTTTGTCTCGTATGACGCTTACCACATTTTAAACAATCATAAGAGCTAGTATTATTATTATTAAAATTCTTGCTATTTCCTTGTTTCTTAGTTGAATTTTCTTTTTTCTGTGTGACTCCATCTACTTCTTTATCATTCCTTAACTCCTTTACTTGGTATTTGCTTACTTCCGCTGCTCTACAGAAATTCTCTGCACTTTTCAAGGTTAAGTCCGCTCTCTGAAGAAGTCTTTCTTGTACTCCAAGGTCTAGTACTCCACTAACAATCTTGTCTCGTACCAGTTAGTCCTCTAAATCACCAAAGTTACATTGGGCAGCCAACATTTTTATGTCAGTCAAGAAATTATCAAACTCCTCTCCTTCCTGTTGAACACGAGTAAAGAATTTATATCGATCATATGTTTCATTTGTCAATGGTTTGCAATATCTCTGAAATGCGGCTATAACTTAATCATAATTTTTCTTTTGAGCCTCTGTCAATTTAAATGTATTAAATTTCTTTTGTGCATCTTCACCAGCCAAATTTAAGAAAATAGCTATTCTAGTTTCACTATCCTTGGCGTCTAAATTCGTCGCCTTCATATAAATTTTGAAACTTTGCAAGAAATTCTCCAAATTTTGATTCGCATTGTGGTCAAATATAATGTTTTTTGGTGGCTTAAAGTTGAAGCCCTCCATTTTGTTTGCACCTTATTGTAACTCTTTCGCAAAGCACGTGTGTTCTTAATTATTATTATAGTGTATTCTCTCGATCCACTATTTTATTTATTAATCTGTCCATTACCTGACACCATGTTTTATGTATTTGTTTTAATATTTTATATTAAAACTCCATTTTAATAACTAATCTTTTATTTTATCAAGTACACAGTTCACAATCGTTTTATGATTACCTGGCCCATTTCTTAATGATGGAACCTCAGGCCAGATTGGGTATGTTCGGATATGAACTCCGTGGTTAGGATGCATTCACATTACATATATGTGACAAGAGTTTTTTAAATACCTAATTCGTTTTGTATAATAATTCATAATTATTTGTACTCTTGTCCTAAAATAAATCCTGAATGTATAACGAAACTTCAACACAGTAGGCTTTGATTAGAAGGAAACAAAATTTTGTTTAATATCAGACATTATTACCTTATACAATGAAACAATAATTATCCAAGTCAATCTAATAGCTCTTTTTGAGGAATAGTGAAATAAAATATTCAAATTAAAAAACGTTAAACTACAACAAGTGTTCAAAAACATTTCCATTTTCGCTAATACATATTTCAAAGCGACGCTGCAGTTCCTGTTCGCAAGAAGAAAGTAAAGAGCGACGGGTAATTGCCGCACAGCTTGCATAAATCTTATTTATTAAATCCGCCATATCTTGTATTGGCTCAGTATACACTATTTCTTTTAATGCCCCCCATAGAAAAAAATCAGGAGACGTTAGATCTGGCGCCCTTGCTGGCCATCTAATAGGCCCATTTGTACCAATCCATGTTCCAGGGTAGGATCTGTTCAAGTACTCTGCAACTACCTATGCATTATGGGCAGGAGCACCATCTTGTTGCCACCACATATTGCGTCTTGTTGCCACAGGAATATCTTCTAATAAATGTAAAATGTGTTTTTGCAAAAAATTTAAGTGCCTTGCACCAGTTAATTGTCCCTCAAATAAAAGAGGACCAATGAGATATCCATCTAATATGCCACACCACACATTTATTCCAAATTTATTTTGATTGCCAGTTTCTTTTGTCCATCTCTGATTATTGTCGGATCAATAATGACAGTTGTGTCTATTGACGAGACCATTATTATGATATCGACTTTCGTCAGTCCAACAAATTTTTTTAAGGATACTATTGTCATCATGGTGTAAAACTGAGAAACGAGATAGAAAATCTAACCGTCTTTCAGGATCTTCGGGTCGTAAATGGTGAACAATATTTGCCTTGTATGAATGGAATTTTTTTCTGTACAGTATCCTATGACATGACGTAATTTATATGTTAGTTGCCTCTGAAATATTTCTAATTGAAGTTTGAGGATTACTTTCTACATGTTGTAAAACTTCCGCTGTTGCTAAATCATTTGTCTCCGTATTTAAACGTTTACGTTTATTGACATTAAAACTTCCATACTGCAAAAGATTTATCTTCAACTTTAAAAATGTTTTCTGATCTGGATATGTTCTGTTAGGGAATCGTGCAAAATATAATCTCACTGCAGCTCTGGAATTTTCTCTGCATTCACCACAAATATATTGAACCATATTTTCACTTAAATTAGGCAAATTTCAAACTGTTGTCATAACATACGTTTAGCTGTTCTGTCAACTTGTATTTCTGACATTAAACAAAATTTTGTTTCCTTCTAATCAAAGCCTACTGTGTTGAAGTTTCGTTATACATTCAGGATTTATTTTAGGCCAAGCGTACAAATAATTATGAATTATTATACAAAACGAATTAGGTATTTAAAAAACTCTTCCCATATTTTAAAGAAATACATATTAGGTATTTCACTATTCCTTAAAAAAAAGCTATTAAATTAACTTGAATAATTATTATTGTTTCATTGTATCAGGTAATAATTCGAAACTCTAAAATAGGCTTGAGTTTGGGCCTCACCAAATTAAACACCCGATATCTCTGAAACTATTAAGTTTTTGAAAAATAGTCATTTGACAAAAATTGTTTAGAATTGAACAAACTATCGGATAAACCTTGTTACAAAGTTCCTGCCAACGAAAAATTTCTTTCGACTTCAGCGCCATCTCTAATTTGCTCTAAAAAAAATCAAGTTGAACTCCGTGATGAAGCCATAGATGAGCTCTATGATCTATTTTTTTCAAAATCAAAATATATCTTTCCGTTTCCGAGATACGAGGCCGAGGACTTTTACGTGGGACACCCTGTATATATATATATATATATATATATATATATATATATATATATAAATACTAAAAAGTACAAGTAGTTCTTTGATTATATATCTAACATGGCATGATTTACGTAATTTAAGGAACTCATTCTTTAAGTTTGGCCCTCTTAGCATCATAACGTATATCAACATTTTACTGAATGATAGGTATTCTAATAAAATAGAACACTAAAAAAGTTTGAAGTCATTGCATAAGTTCAGAGGCCCATCTTGTATACCAACACATCTGACGCTCCATAACTAATATATCTCAAACTACGTCAAATTTACTTAAAAGTAGACTTTTGCTTTTTAGTTTTTAGATTTTATGTTGCTTTCAAATTTCTGCATTTCAGGTCGTGTCGCATTATACTAAGTTGATACATAGTGAATATATGCTAGTTCAACAAATAGTATTCGCGGGGGTGTAGAGTCTACATCTTAAACGATTCACCTATACAGGTACTCATTGGGTGTAGATTTTACCAACGAACAATAGGTTTCAGCCACTCGCGAAAACTTTAAATCCGTACGTGTTCGCGAAAAGGCCTTCGGGCTATCAAAACGATTAAAAAAAGGCTGTCTTGATAGAATGCATGTTAACAGAACATATGTAGACATTCTGTTGAATGTTCTTATTAGTAAAAATACGCTCAAGAAGGCGTAACAATTTAATTTTTACACATCTGACATAATTTACGAAATTTGTCAGCAATTGAAATAAATTTTTTCCCCAAGACACAAAACTTTTGGTCTTTTTCTTCATAGAACCTTGATTTTCATAGTCTACTTAAATGGTGAAAATCAAAATTTTTCCGCTATTCACAGTGCTAAAAGTGTGACGCAACAAAGTTCGAGTGCAAGATCCTTGAGTCTCTTTAGAAATATTTCAACACCGTAGACCAAGATGTGCGCGGGAAAGAACACATATGTGGGCGTCAACCGCTAGCACTCAGGCGAACGGGTTCGAGATTAAAGGCAGGTTTCGAGACTATCATGAGTATATAAAAGGTGAAGACAGCGTCATCACTACGTAGTTCATGTCGTCATTATCTGAAGGTAGCAGTTATCTCTTCTGTAACTTATCAAACATATTTTAATCATCTATATTTTATTGGATAATCTTAAATAGGTAGGTAGGTTTTATACTTGGTGTGTTGCATATCAAATTAAATGGTTTCAGACGATTTCCTTTCGGTATTATTTTAATCATTTATATTTTTTCGTAGTAAATCGCTGGTTTTATACTCAACGTGTTACATATATACTTGGCGTGCTGCAAATTTTACACTCAACGCTTTCGTAGCGGTTTTTATTTTAATCTTAAATTTTTGATTTTATGCTCATATAAAATGTTTTTATCTTATCAGTTATTATTCATCTTTGGTTTTATGCTCGGTGTGTTACATATACAATGTGTTCATCATATCGGTTTTAATCATATTCATCTTTTTGATTTTATACTTGACGTATTACATATCAAATTAATCGTCTTGAGAAACCTTTCTTCGCCGACGACGAAAAGATAGAAACCATTTATATCTTTTCATTCAAACACACACCTTGTCAAATCGAACACGCCCTAATCCCGCGATACATTGCACCGATACAACACGAACCGATATTGGTTAGGGGTTGGTATTTGAATATCTTCATTCAGTCTAACTTCAATAGTTGAAGAGTAAACACGTCTTTAAGACAGCTCCTAAGTTTTACAAAAAAATATATATAGAAATATGGAGAAATTCCTAATCACCAGAGATATAATGGAAAATGTACGGCGCTTTAACCTCATGGGGCGCACGCTTGAGTTTAAACTCAAGTCCGTGCCAGCCGGTGAGCAAACCATGAGATGGATTGAGGAAGCCATCAACGGGGTCATCACCAGAGGTACGGAGGGCCTCACCAGCGGCGACCAAGTCGGTTTCTCCTTCTGCTCCAAGGATTTTAAAAGGGGCGAAGGATGGATCCGCTTCAGACCGGTAGAGGAGGTTAAACACGACGACGTGTGGGACGTCATAGCCTCTGTTTATCAGTCAAACTCCACGAGGTTCGACAACGTAACCTTTTGCCTGGGGGTGACAGCTGTCAAGATGCCTGCCGGTAAAAGAAATGACAGAGGACGACGAGAGAACCTTTGCGGAAGAGTGGTGGATGAGACGGGGGTTCATCGTTGTAAACAACAAAGATAACTTATGCCTACCTCGCGCGTTAGTTGTTGCTATTGCCTATGCGACCAAAGACCCCGAGCAAACCAAGGTGCGTCGGGACATCGGGAAACTGCAGACTAGAAGAGCTAGTCAGCTACTGGTGGATTCAGGCGTTTCTATACCTGAAGAGGGCTGCGGTATCCCTGAACTGCAGCAATTCCAGCAACATCTTCCACACTACAGGCTTGTAGTTTACAAGTACGGAGGCAAGGGCCGCGATACGATATTCAAGGGTGATGCAGAAGGCCTCTCGTTAAATTTGCTTTATCACGAGGGGCACTACAATGTGATAACCTCGCTGACTGCCGCCTTCTGCTGCTCCTACTTCTGCAAGATCTGTAGTACACCATACGACCATAAGAATGAACATAGATGTGGAGGTACCTGCGCTGCATGTCAACAATCTCCGGTCTGTCCGCAGACAATGAAAATTACTTGCCAGAATTGCAAGAGGGCGTTCCGTGGACAAGACTGTTACGACAACCATCTAAAACCGGTGTCTTATGATGAAAATAGCACTGTTTGGGAAAAGCTCCGCAGATGCGAGCAGTGCTACAAGTCTTTGATGGCAGGACGACAACACACCTGTGGCGAGGTGTTTTGTAAAATATGTAACTTGCATATACCCCAAGACCACCTATGCTACATGCAGCCGGACCATAGGAAACCGAAAACTAAAGACTTTCTCTTTGTCTTTTATGACCTGGAGACCCACCAGGAAAAAGAGCTGGAGGATGGGTCTCTTCTCCACGAGCCTAACCTATGCGTGTTCAAACAATGTTGCGACGCATGTATTGAAACTCACAAGAATATTTGCACAAAGTGCGGGGTTAGGCTGCAAATATTAAAGTGTGCCGACCCCGTTTCTCCGTTAATTCACCACCTCATAACGATGAGAAAGAAGTTTAAGAACGTGGTGGCCGTTGCACATAACGGCCAGGCGTTCGACCATCAATTTATTTTAAATTACATCCTCACCAAGACGGATGCCAGACGATCTCAAGCCAGACCCACTCATCATGCAAGGAACCAAGATAATTATGATGGGCGTGGGTAATGTGAAATTCCTGGACAGCCTGAACTATTTCCCCATGGCCCTGTCCAAGTTGCCTAAGGCTTTCGGTCTTGGAGATGGGTTCAAGAAAGGCTACTTCCCTCATCTCTTCCAACACCGTGGCAAACGCCGAATATGTTGGACCCTTACCACCTGCCGAATATTACAGCCCCGACACAATGAAGGAGGGCGACAGAGAAGTGTTTCTCAGGTGGCACGAGGAGCACAAGAGCGACGTTTCCGACATGCAGCGAGACCTGGTTAAGTACTGTGTGTCTGATGTGGAAATTCTTGCCGCAGCATGTCTCAAGTTTCGCAGCCAATTATTGGAGACTGGGAATGTTTGTCCATTTACAAATGGTTGCACGATCGCTTCGGCCTGTAACAAGGTGTTTAGGCGTAATTTACTACAACCAAACACTATAGGAATAATCCCCAAAGGAGGGTATAGATGGCGGGACAATTAGAGCAAGATAGCCACCCAATGGTTAGTGTCAGAGGAAAGAGCGAGAGAGATTAAAATTAGACATGCCGCGAAGCAGCAAGAGGCCATAGTCCAAGGGGTCAAGGTGGACGGGTACTGCGAACACACCAAACAGATGTTCGAGTTTCACGGCTGTTATTTCCATGGGTGCCCCGTATGCTTTACATACAACCGAGATGGGCTATGCAGGACGATCCTAACCAGTCTCTAAACACACGACACGAAGCTACCACCGCCAAGACAGAGAGACTGAGAACCTCGGGGTATGACGTCACCGAAATGTGGGAGTGTCAGTTTAGGCGATAACTCCAGCAGAACGAGGCGCTCAGAACATACACTGAGCAGCACCCCCTCGTCACACTGGGCCACCTCAACCCCAGAGATGCTTTCTACGGAGGTCGAACTGGTAACACCGTCGAATATCACAAGTGTGAACCAGGTGAAAAAATCAACTACGTGGATGTTTGCAGCCTGTATCCGTGGGCCTGCAAGTATGGCAAGTTTCCCATTGGTCACCCCAAAGTCTACGTGGGCGACAAATGCCCCAAAGACTTGACAGGTCTCAACGGGGTAGTCAAATGCAAGATCCTACCACCGCAAGACCTTCAACACCCCGTCCTTCCCGCCAAAATGAACGACAAGCTTATGTTTGTGCTTTGTCGTTCTTGTGGGCAGTCAATGACCCAGGGTGAATGCCATCACGATGAGGAAAAGCGCGCCCTGGATGGTTGGCGAGGTTGTGAAAGCGGTGGAGATGGGCTACACGCTGCTGGATACCCACAGGTATGGTCTTATCAGATCGACCAGTTTGATAAGTCACAAAGACAGGGGTCTCTTTATAGGAATAATGAACAGATTTATCAAGGTTAAGCACCAGGCGTTGGGCTGGTTCTCCCACTGTACCACCGAGCAGGAGAGAGACCGCTACATCGAAGAGTTCCTGGACAGAGAAGACGTTCGGCTGGAGTACGCCGAAATAGCGGAAAACCCAGGTCTCCGCTCTCTAGCAAAACTGATATTAAATTCGTTCTGGGGCAAACTGGGGCAGTGGGAAAACCAGCCCAAAACCAGCGTTGTAAGGGACCCCGACCAATTCTTCGGCATGCTAACGAACCCCTCCATCTACGTCAATAGCGCGCTGCCCATCAACGAAGACACTCTAGTTGTCATCTGGGAACACCGAGACGAGGCATACGACCCTCTGACCACCGTCGTCATAGCCGCCTACGTCACAACGCAGGCACGGCTCAAACTGTACAGCTACCTCGAGCTGCTGGGGGGACAGAGTGCTGTGGTACGACACGGATTCTGTTATCTACATATCGAGAGAGGGAGAATATGATGTCCCAACAGGTGAATTTATAGGGGACATGACCGACGAGCTGGAGGGATATGGCCAGGGGAGCTACATCACAGAGTTTGTAAGCGGCGGGCCTAAAAATTATACGTACAAGGTCTTCTCCACACGAGACAACGACGAGAAGATAGTATGCAAAGTTAAGGGCATAGGGCTCAACTACGCGGCCAGCCAGCTAAAAAAAAATTGGCGGCATAAAGGAGATGGTTCTAGCCTCCTCCGACCCCGTATACATCACGGCGAGCCATATTCGAAGGACGAAGGAACATGAGGTGGTGACAAGGGAGGAAACAAAAATATATAGACCTCGTTCCACCAAAAGAAAGTTCCTCCCCGATCACACCTCTGAGCCGTTTGGCTACAAAAAGCCCAGAATGTGATCAAGTTGATGCTGTTCTTCTACCCTGTGTATATTTTTGTATTATCATTTATTATTATATTATTTTGTACTAACATTTTGTATGTATTATTATTTTGTATTTGTATTATTGCCTGTTGTAAAATATATTTATACCTTTAAGAATTGTAAAAATATGTTTTTCTACAATATCCTGTATATTCAAAGTATTTATACCTTTAAAGTATTTACCATTTGTTGAACAAGTCAAAAAGTTAATTCAGAGATAAAAGTTTTCTTGTTGCATAAAGAACCCTTTCAAAGCCTTTAAATTCTAAGAACATATATAACCTTATCAGTCTGCCTTTGACAGCATTTTCCACACGTCACCACCGTTGCACACGACACTAATGTTACGTCATAGACTGAAGAACTACACGTAATATTAACATTAGTGATTTTTTTTATTGTGGATATTTTCATTATCTTAATTTATACATTGACATTTTTTAAATAAAGTTTCTCGAATAAATTCGAACTACCGAAAACTGTTTACGACAGAGATGTTCTAACAGTAGTGTTTTCTTTTCATGATGTCCAGGCAGTGTAGATGTAATTCAACGTCTTGGGTCTTTAATGCTTGTTGAGAGGGTCAAAGTACAATTTGACAGCAGGGCAAACGACACAGGCCTACAATCTACATAGACTATGTAGCATGAGGGCTGCTTATCAACCATTGTTCAATAAAGAAATCGAAGAGTTTAAGATTATATCTCAAGGTTTCTGTTTTAAAAAGAGAATTTGATATCGCTTGTCATAGTGTGAACTTGTCACCTCTGGCAACAGTTTAAATTCTATAACTCTACCTTTGTGTACCTTCTTACTGGTATCTTTTACAGAATAAATCTTATTAGCAGAAAAGCACAAGTGATAAGAAATGTCACGAAGATCTTTTTACACCTGAATGTCTTCAGACGATGGTAGTGGGGTATACCATACAAGGTAATGAGCACAGACTAGCTCTGTGATTGGTTGACAGTCTTTTACTCACGTCACCACTGTTGCACACGTCACTACTGTTACGTCATAGACTGAAGAACTACACGTAATATTAAATGACAAAAGTGTTACGGATACCTCTACCTATGAAATATCAAATTGCATAGTTTTATTGTGGATATTTTCATTATCTTAATTTATACATTGACATTTTTTAAATAAAGTTTCTCGAATAAATTCGAACTACCGAAAACTGTTTACGACAGAGATGTTCTAACAGTAGTGTTTTCTTTTCATGATGTCCAGGCAGTGTAGATGTAATTCAACGTCTTGGGTCTTTAATGCTTGTTGAGAGGGTCAAAGTACAATTTGACAGCAGGGCAAACGACACAGGCCTACAATCTACATAGACTATGTAGCATGAGGGCTGCTTATCAACCATTGTTCAATAAAGAAATCGAAGAGTTTAAGATTATATCTCAAGGTTTCTGTTTTAAAAAGAGAATTTGATATCGCTTGTCATAGTGTGAACTTGTCACCTCTGGCAACAGTTTAAATTCTATAACTCTACCTTTGTGTACCTTCTTACTGGTATCTTTTACAGAATAAATCTTATTAGCAGAAAAGCACAAGTGATAAGAAATGTCACGAAGATCTTTTTACACCTGAATGTCTTCAGACGATGGTAGTGGGGTATACCATACAAGGTAATGAGCACAGACTAGCTCTGTGATTGGTTGACAGTCTTTTACTCACGTCACCACTGTTGCACACGTCACTACTGTTACGTCATAGACTGAAGAACTACACGTAATATTAAATGACAAAAGTGTTACGGATACCTCTACCTATGAAATATCAAATTGCATAGTTTCTACAAATTAGTTACAATTGTAGATCCATTGTTAGTCTGTGGTTAATGGGTGTATTATCTGTATTGTTGTTATCACACTCATTCACGATTTGATCAATCGTTTGGAGCTTTATCAGCTCTTGCTATCATTTACTTAAATACTTTTTATTTACCTTTATTAATAAGTTTTTATATTTTTCAAAAATATGTCGTGTTGTATATCAAATTAAAGACCTTTTCATGACAATCACTAATTACATAATAACAGAATTTTTATAAACATAAGATAGTGGGTCCCGCCAGCACTTTTCTTTTGTTCGCGATTGGCGGTATGCTTGCCCTATATAATAATAATAATAATAATAATAATAATAATAATAATAATAATAATATGTTTTATTTAATAACATGAAAATACATGAAAATACAATATATTACAATAGAAAATGTACTATAAAATAAAACAAAGAATAATCACGGAAACTGCACATGTGCAGTTTGTGTGTGATGGAAATCTTATACTTAATTCAAAATACAGATTTGTTTTTACATTAATACTATTGTTTATGCGCTTAATCAAATTGGAATCAAATAGGAGAAATGGAGCGAAACCCACAGAGAAGATGTCCACCTACCTTGCACTTGGCTCGCCGGCTCTTCACCCAGGGTTTAGAATTAATTCACCACGTTATGCCATAAAACCATCTATAAAGCTTCACCACGCGGCGGTTCAAGGGAGAGTGCGTTTTTAATTGTGTTCGCCTTTCTCTCTCTTTCGGGTTTTTCTCTTCCTTGTTTAAGGCAAGAAGGACGAAGTCTCTGTTGGGTCAAAATGCGCGAAAATATGCGGTTTGAATTTTGGGACATAAACATTCCGCCCACCAAAAGAAATATTATTATATATTTTTTTTCCAAAAAGATTTATTTTACTAAAACTAACATTGCAGACTCCTATAACTAACTGTACAAAAAATAGCAGTACTCTACTGCGTAGGCAGAGGGCATAATTTGACCAACGGGCGGTCAATCACACCCTTTGAGGTGCGTACCTTGGCTACTCGAGGTATGCCATCTCTACTAGGGTAGAACTCTAAAATACGCCCGCAGACCCACTGTAGTGGCGGATGCAAGTTGTCCTTAATTAAGACATAGTCGTTGACATGCGGAGGATGCTGAGGGGTATTCCACTTAAAACGCTGCTGCAACGTGTGAAGGTACTCAATATGCCATTTTTTCCAAAAATCTTGATGTAGACGCTGCATTAATTGCCAGCGATGAAGGCGGTTAAGCTTTAGAGAAGTTAAATCCTCATCAGGAGGAGAAGTCAAGGGCTCTAACGTTAAAAAATGGCCTGGGGAAAGAATCTCCAGATCATTGGGATCACTACTTTGCTTACATAGCGGCCTCGAATTCAATAAAGCTTCAATCTGGGTTAATACCGTCGTTAACTCTTCGAAAGTCAGAGTTTGGTGTCCTATGACTCGTTTGAGATGGGTTTTCATAGATTTGACCCCAGCTTCCCATAATCCTCCAAAGTGAGGAGAGGAAGGAGGGTTGAAATGCCATTTGATATGGGAACCTTCGGCAGCCGTTCGACAATAGGATAAAAGTATCTTATTTGCCCCTACAAAATTGGTTCCTTGATCGCTGTACAGGTCACTGCATCGACCTCTTCTAGCAACAAACCTGCGAAGGGCAGCAATAAATGCCTCAGAGGATAGGCTAGATACCACTTCTAAGTGAATAGCCTTTGTAGCCAAGCACACAAACAAGCAAACATATGCCTTGTCCGATCGAGAGCCACGACGACGTTTCTCAGTAATAAGAAGCGGACCAGCAAAATCAACACCCATATGGGAGAAAGCTTTTACTTGGGATACTCTAACCATGGGCAAATAACTCATATAGGGTTCTAAGGCACGTGGCTTCGCACGGAAACAACGATAGCAACGAGATAAGACATGATTTATCGCCCGACGTGGAGACAGGATCCAAAATTGCTGACAAAGTAAGTACTGCATCGTACTCAAACCAGGATGTAGGTGTTTCGAATGTACAAATTCAATGACTAATTCTGTCAAGCGATGTGAGCGAGGTAAACACATAGGATGTTTCGCATCATATGGTAATCCGGAATGCTTAAGTCGACCGCCCACCCTGAGCACACCTTCACTGTCAAGAAAGGGAGCTAATTTTTTAAATGGTTTGGAGCAGCGGTCCCCATTTTTTACATTGAGGATTTCAGCGTAAAACACTACGTGTTGCACCGTTCGCACTATTACTTTCAAGGCATTGTATAATTCTGACTCAGAAAAGGATCCTAGTTGACGATTCTCAAGATTCTGAGAACACGAGTTCTTTATGAATCGTAGACAATACGCGATTATTCTTTGGATTTTAGCTAAAGACGAAAATTTACGCAGTAATATCTCTATCCAATCACATGAGACCACAGCTGTGCACACCACTTTCCTTTGTTCACATTCTACCTCAGTGATGACCAGAGGTGACTTACCCCCAAACCTCAAACGAGGCCAGAAATCGAGAGAAGCCTTCAACCAGGGTGGACCCGCCCACCATAAGGAATGTGCACATAAGGCATTTGGCATCAGTCCACGAGATGCACAATCTGCAGGATTATCACTCCCCGCCACGTGATTCCAACAACTAGGAGGTACCCGGTCCTGGATGTGACTCACCCTATTAGCTACAAAGGTCTTCCACTTGTGGGGAGATGATGAGATCCAAGCTAAAACCACGGTGGAATCAGACCACGCGAATATCTGATCAATGGGAAGAGAATCCTTGTAGGTAGAGACTACAAATTGTATCAAATCTGATAGTAACACCGCTGCACACAATTCCAACCGAGGAATGGAAACTCTTTTTAAGGGAGAAACCTTTGATTTTCCACACACCAAGTACACCCGAAATAGGTTATCTTCACAAATTTGTCGAAAGTAAATTACAGCAGAAAAACCTACTTCCGAGGCATCACAAAAACCATGTAATTCATTTCGTCTCACTTTAACTGGACTTACTAGTAAACGAGACACAGTAATGTTTTTTAAATCCACAAGTTGAGATTTATACGCTGACCAACGAGTCTGAAACTCCGAAGATGGTTGTTCATCCCAATCCAAACCCTGTGTCCAAAGACACTGCATGAAATGTTTTGCCAGAAGAGTGAGAGGGGATAGAAAACCCAAAGGATCATAAATCTTTGATAAATCTGAAAGCACATTTCTTTTGGTACAAATACGGTCCGTCTGTTCAACAGAGTAGGAGAAGGAATCCGTGACAGGACACCACTGTAAGCCCAAAAATTTCACACCCGTGTGTTGTTCCGAGTCGAATGACTGAGGTTGCTGATGCGTTTCTGGCACGGACGACAGTAACTCCATGTTATTACTAGACCATTTTCTTAATTCAAACCCCGCCCTAGCCAACAAGTCAACGAGCTGAGCTTTCATTTCACGAGCTGTTTCCAGAGAACTTGCCCCTGTCACTATGTCATCGACATATAACTCAGATTTTAGAATTTCTGAAGCACGGGGCTGTGATTCCTCTGACTCCTCAGCTAATTGTCTTAAGCAACGAATTGCAAGATAAGGACTAGACGAAATACCATACGTCACAGTGTTCAATTGAAACTCTTGTACTGGCTGAGTATGGGAAAATCTCCACAAAATACATTGATAGTCTCTATGAGGCTCATAGATAAGAATTTGTCGATACATTTGTCGAATATCCGCAGTGAATACGACATTATGTAAACGAAACACCAACAAAATTGAAGCGATGTCCTGTTGCAGTTTAGGACCAACTAATAACACATCATTCAGAGAGACCCCCGTAGAGGTTTTGGCTGACGCATCAAAGACCACTCTGATTTTGGTCGAACCACTTTCCGGCTTAACAACACAATGATGGGGAATGTAGTACCTCGACTGATTTTTCCCACTGGAATTCTCTATACGACACATGTGATTTTGATCCAAGTAATCTCGCATGAAGGTTGAATAGGCTTCATATAAAGGAAGGTTTTTTTACAAGACGACGTTCCAGAGACATAAACCGCCTTAGCGCAACATTGTAAGAATTTCCTAATTCGTTTGACTGATCACGAAATGGCAACTTGACAACAAACCTGCCAGAGGAGGACCGCTGATGTGTTTGCACTAAGATGTCCTCACAATGTTGATCTTCAACAGACCACGAACTACATTGAGGAATTTCTTCTAACTCCCAAAAAGCTTTAAGAGTAGTATCCAAAGCTGGACATACTGAAGTAAGAATGAATTCACCGTATTACCTGAACACGTAGGCATTCTCCCAAGTATCACCCACCCAAACACAGTATTGATGGCACATGGTTTATTAAGACCTCCCCTTCTTAGTCCGGGTCGTAATATGTTTGCATACATATCCGCACCTAACAAAATATCTATTTCCCCTGGGTTTCCAAAAGTAGGATCCGCAAGTGAAAGATTTTGAAGATGATGCCACTGTTGACTATTGATAGGCACTTGAGGAAGATCTCCACATATCTTTGAGACGATAAGCATTTCAATGTCAAATACAGGCTCAGGCCTTTGACATGGAGTAATGCTACACATGACTGTACCCAAGTTTGAGCACGTAGTCATCTGATCTAACCCTTGAATAGGTACAGAGGACGACGATTTTTGCAACGAAAGTCTTTTCGCACATTTACTGGTAATGAAACTCGATTGACTAGCAGAGTCAAGAAGTGCTCGACATTTTTGGAAATTACCTTGATGGTCCTTAACATTTATTAAGGCCGTGGCAAACAACACCGAAGATTGTGTCACAATTGTACTAGTCATCACGTTGACCGATGGGTTCTCCGCTTCCTCACCACTCCCTTTTTCCGCATTAGCCTCAGACCCTGTAGGCTGTTCTGTTGGAAAATGCAAGAGACTGTGGTGTCTTTTGTTACACACACGACAACTGTGTTTCGACGCACATTTAGCAGAGGAATGCGACCCCGAGAGACAATTATAGCACAAGTGTTTAGTTTTTACAAAACTATGCCTTTCATGAGGACTCAGCTTCAAAAAAGCATCACAAGCAAATAACAAATTATGTTTATCACACTTGGAACAAATAGGTTTGTCTGTCTTTGTTACCAAAGATACAGAGGAACTCGATTTACCTTCTTTGTTATTAAATACCCTTTTCGATGAAGTGGAAGGATTGCCGGACACCAAAGCATCCGTTTCCAACGCTTTACATTGTTTTTGAAGAAAATAATGCAAGTCCTGAAAAGTCGGAATTTCGACATCACTGAACTCAATCTCAAATCTGGTTCTTAATTTATGATCTAATTTCTTTAAAAGCCAATTGAATTTTGTAAAATCCCACCAATCGTAATTAAATTGATCAAGGGCAGCTATATTGTCATTAAAGGTTGATAATAAATTTCTCAACGTCGCGGGGGAATCACCACTGACCGTTGGCGCATTAGCTACTGCCTTCCAATAATTATGGAACAAAGCCCTTTTGTTCTGAAATCTGGATTTTAAAGATTCATATGCAATGATATAATTTTCCGCTCTCATCGGTAAATTTTTCAAACATTTTAATCCCTCTTTCGTTAAATAGGCTTTTAAATACTGAAACCGCTCGATATCCGACAATGAATCATTTTCGTGTATTAACGTATTGAATGTATCAAAGAAGATAGGCCAATTTTCTATGTTACCATCAAACTGATGAATTTCTAATTTTGGTAACTTTACCCTTTGCGAAACGCTCCGTGACGTTCCCCTCACCACCACCTCATCATTGACGCTTTCACGTTTAACACCCGCATCTACGCTTGCATTCACCACCACAGAAGTTATGTTATTACCTTTTTCGCTTGCCATCGACATTGGATTATGGTTATTTTCACTTGCCCCCGACGAGGACGAAATATGAGAACGTGCCGAATTTGGCGGGCTATTGCTCTTTCTAGACTTCGTTTTCAACAATTCGTTGTAAATTGATTTAATTGAATATTGCACGTCATCAAATTTACCCTGTATTTCATGCTGTTCTTCCAGCTGAGAAGAATCAAGCAACGATACAATTTCCCACTGAAAAGTCTCAAATGACTTTATTAGGTTATCTAAAGAATCAAATCGAACCCGAAAATCGTCGAAAGCAGCTTCGTCTTTTTGCGTTTGGGCATGTTGCGCGTTCTGCAAGATGTTTTGCACCCGTCTGATAACAATCTCACGTTTGTTTGTTAGACTTCTAATTTCCCCATCCATTTTGTCAGAAACAGAAATACAACAAACTACAAATTTACAATACCTATACACGTCGTGTACAAATTTTTATAGTTAAGACAATCTATTCTAACGTTAAAGTTTGTAGCAAATCTATGACAATTTAATATACGTGGCAACACCGCAAGAAACCTTACTATGCGTAGGCCACAAAAAACAAATTCCTAAGAATGTGTTTAGCACGTATACAAAAAACCCTCTACTTGGAACGGAGAAAAACCATCCCGAATCACGGCATGTAAATCTAAAACTTTTCACAAAAGTTAGAGGAGGCTGCAATGTATCAATAGTCACCACAAATATGACTTCAATATCACTGAACAGTACTAAACACATAAAATGAATATGAATTATTGTAAATGGACTGTATTCAATTAAAGAGCCTTTCTTATACGGCTCGAAGGCCAAATGTTTATGCGCTTAATCAAATTGGAATCAAATAGGAGAAATGGAGCGAAACCCACAGAGAAGATGTCCACTTGCACTTGGCTCGCCGGCTCTTCACCCAGGGTTTAGAATTAATTCACCACGTTATGCCATAAAACCATCTATAAAGCTTCACCACGCGGCGGTTCAAGGGAGAGTGCGTTTTTAATTGTTTTCGCCTTTCTCTCTCTTTCGGGTTTTTCTCTTCCTTGTTTAAGGCAAGAAGGACGAAGTCTCTGTTGGGTCAAAATGCGCGAAAATATGCGGTTTGAATTTTGGGACATAAACAACTATAATTACAAATAATACATATTTTAAAAATTTATGTCCAGGAAAATTCCAAATCTACAAATATAAGTGTCTATTTAATATGTCCATATTCTGGTATGGATTTGGTCCATTTAATTTTATTTCTTCGGGTAGAATATTGTAAAATTTTGTAGCTAAATATTGAGCATGTTTTAGTCCTATAGTTTTTATGATACGTGGAATACTAACACAATTATCTTTATAACGCGTGGTATACTCATGAGTGACCGATTCAAGTTTAATTTTATTTTTGTGAATATTTAGTAATATTCTCAGGCAGTACATTTGTCGACTATCAAAAATTTTGCTCTCCTTATACAACAACTCTGTAGGGTCTCTAATTTTTTGATCAAAAATGATTTTTATGATCCATTTTTGTATTACGTTAAGACTCTTTAAATGACTGTCACTCACTCCACCCCAACTTATAATACAGTACGTTATAAGCGGCTCCACTAATGCGGTATAAAGAGTCTTTAAATAGTCAACATTCAGGTAGTCCCTCAAATAGTGAAATTGATAGATGAAACATCTTATTTTTTGAGTAATATTTTTAATTTGCAAGTTCCACCTCATATGTCTGTCTATTACGACGCCTAAGGCCTAAGTATTTCATTGATTTCGCTTCAGGGATAATTATGTTGCTGTTTATTTTGATTGGCCCTAAATTAGGTAAGTATTTAGCGTAAGATGTAAAAACCATATATTTTGTTTTATCACAATTCAGCGTAAGTTTGTTGCTACTAAACCATCTGACTATCTCATTAAAATCATTTTCCACTTGTTCTTTCAGAGTTTGCCAGTTATCAGAAGTATACATTACTGCAGTATCATCCGCGTAACTAATAATTTTACCTGTAGAATATGATGTCAATAAATCATTTACATAAATAGTAAACAGAAGAGGACCCAGAACAGTGCCCCGTGGAACTCCCCAAAATACTGTTCTGTCGTCACTCTCCGTATCTTCTATTTTAACTCTCTGTTTTCTGCCAGTTAAATAGCTACTTATAATATCTTTAACTTTTCCTCTAAGGCCACAGGATTCCAATTTTCTAACAAGGCTTTTATGACATACCGTGTCAAAAGCTTTTGACAGATCTACAAATACACACATAGCTGACTTATTTTTATCTAAAGCTTCATATAAAAGCGATGTTAAATTATAAATTGCGTCCTCTGACGATCTCCCCTCACGAAATCCATACTGGCAGTCAGATAGTACACCAAACCTATTAAGAAATTTTACAATTCGCTTTTTCAATATTTTTTCTATAATTTAAGAAAAGTTAGAAATTAAGGAAATGGGTCGATAGTTACTTAGTTCTTCAATTGATCCATTGTTATATAGTGGTTTTACAATACCCAGTTTTAAGACATCCGGAAACACTCCGTCCTTAAAACAACGATTTATTAAAATAGTCAAGGGTATCACAATCTCGGCGGATATCTCTTTTAGTGTCTCAGACCTGATATTATCAAAGCCCGGAGACTTTCCAGATTTTAATTCTTTTATTATATTTTGTACCTCGATACTATTTGTTGGATAGAGATACATCGTGCCATCAACAACATTCATATCTTCTACAAAATTTTTGTGGCATTTCAATATTTTTTGCATAATTTTCACCAATTTTACTAAAAAAGGTGTTGAAGGCACAACATATATCCATTTTGTCAAAAATCAAATCCCCATTATCGAGTTTTATTTGATTTATTTTTGTTTTAGGCGTAGATTTATTACATATTTGATTTACACAATCCCACAGAGTTTTAGACTTATTTTTATGTTTATTAATTACCGATTGCATATAGTTTTGTTTTGCTTTCTTTATACATTTTGTTACATTTTGTTTACACATGTTGTAAGCTTCTTTCAGACGTTGATTTTGCGGCTCCCTAATCATTTGTTTATATAAATTATTTTTTATGTTTATATCTTTCAAAATGCTATTTGTAATCCATTGCTTCTTAGGAGTGTTTTTGTTATTATAATAAACTGTTTTTGTGTTTCTATTGATGTAATAGTTAAGTTTATCTATAAATGATGTTGTTGCTCTATTTATATTAATTTTGTCTTTCATATTAAATACATGTATATCATAAACTATGTTTCTGTTAAGGCAATAATCTCATATTCTTTTTTAAACTGATTTAAAAAACATAGTAAATTATGAAAATTCTTATTTATGCTTCTAATATTAACATGAACAATTCTAACTTTTAAATTTTTTTATATTATAATCTTTGACATTTTTAATAATTTTTGTATCGATGTTTCTAGCATGGTAGTCCCTTATCAAGGGGTCCATTTTGTAATTAATTATCTATTTATTTGATTTTTGCTTAGTAGTTCTTTGTAATGCAGTTTGTCTATTTGACTTGATTCTAGTTCTTGCAATATTTTTGGGAGTACCTGTTGATGCAGAAGGTATTCCTCTACCATCTGTCTTCGGCTCTAGTTCTTCTAAAACAACTTATGATTCTTCCTCTACTGTCATTATAGTTGGAGTTGACGGGGCACTATTTGATTGTTATTAACGACATAATCTTCTTCGTCTTCTTCAAATTCTGTAAGTTGCTTTGCAGAATATATATTTTTACCAACGTAGAGCTGTCCTCCATTAATATAACTCTTTTCATCAGTATTTTCTTGCCTGGCTTTTTGCAGGTATCTTCTTAGTATTTTATTTTGTTCTCTTTGACTTTCTGTGAGATCATTAGCAATAACTATATTTGTACATTTTAATTTTTTACAATTTTGTAGAATAAGTTTTTTGTGTTGGTACATTAATTCAATTTTTATGGGACTTTGTTTAGAATTGCCCAGCTTAAATACATTATTAAAGTCTTTTTCAGTTAGTTCTATTTCAAGAAGAGAATTTATCCTTTTGCATATAAAATTCAAGCTGACATGACTAGGCCCTTCCAGACCAAAAACTATCAGATTGTTTTTTCTACACTGTTTATCTACAGTATCTAGTTTATTTCTAAGTTCTTGGTTTTCCTTTTCAAGCTCTCTTGTTTTATTATTCACTTCTTCTAATTTCAGTAGTAGTCTTGCATCAGTAGCCTCAATAGCAAATCTTAAACTCTTTTTTTACATTTATCAGTTCCTTCCTGAAACTGGTAACTTCTTCTAAAATTTTATTTATTTTTTCTTCCTGATCAGTATTTGGCATTTCGATATTATAACTCTAAGGTACTTCGTGCAGTTTATCTGTTTCCCCGATGTTCCACACAAAAACACACAAATAAACAAAAATTGTCTATTAGGACGAGAAGAAACAGTCTTTTTTTATTATTTCACTATCACTATTTTCATGTATCTAATACACAAATAACTGGTAAAACTATTCAAATATAACTTTATGTTTGACTACGCTTTAATAACCACAGCTCCAATAATACGTCTTGCTGCTACTCTCTTCACTTGAAAAGTGAAGACAGTAGCGAGAGTAGAGAGAATATGGTAGCAACCACTCCCTCTCTTTTCGCTTTTTCACTTTGAAATTCTAATATTGGGATCATTTTCCCAAAAATTTGATAGCTCAATCAAACAATAATGACAACAATTGCTTGAGGTATTCTCAATAGTGATCGCCGGAATTCCTTATGTCTATAGGGTAGTATCAATAAAACACATACATAAATTACATTTTTTATTAATGATGTAAATAAACTGTTAAAAGTTTCGAATGGGGCATTTACAAGTTTAAAATCATTATATTTATAATTAATATGATATTTCGTCCTTGATTCGTTTGAAGGTTACATATGGAGTTGTACTCCAAAACCTGCTATGAACATAGCTGTACATGCTATGCGTTTTCTTCAAGGGTTGTTGAAATGCTCTTCTAATTATATAGTAGGAGTTAGATTCAACAGATCGATTGTTCTGCATGATTGTGAACATGTGACGCGGTGATGCATTGACCTTAGGACTTATATTCCCGTTTCCAGCTTTTCATTTCAGGCATTTTCAGTTCTTGCATCTTATACATTAGGGCTTCATTATCGTGCTGGTGTTTTGTCTTTGAATTCATTCATGAAATTCATGAAATATTGCTCGATTATGATATTGCATTTTACGTAAAACTCTGGAGATTATCAGCAAGCAATTTCCAGAAACAGCTCTTTTGACTTTCCAGAAATACTTGTGTTATATACAAGGTGTCCACCTAGTGCGCGTAAGTCCAATATCTGGGTTAATAAAAGAGATAACTTAATTTTTTTTTCTACAGGGTTGTCTAATATCCCGAGCTGCACAAAATGAAAATATATTTACATATTCAGAGTGTTCAGTTTTTCCTGGACAGGTACCAACTTCGTTTTTCTAAATGGAAATATATATTTTTTATTGCTTTTTCGAACTAAACCCTTGATTTTAGTAGGACTTTCATCAGCCTTCCCTATACCTAACTTAAACTGTTTTTGAAATATTGACGGGTGAATATTGACATTTTTGCAACTTTGACACCCTATAAAATCTAAACGGTTTGACATCAAGCAAAACGGTTTGCACATTCCTATCTTAACTTTTTATAAGCTATCGTTTGATACTAATTTCAAATGTATCCAGGAATAAAAAATTTTCCGAAAATTTTGAAAATTTTTGATTCTTGGATAAATTTGAAATTAGTATCAAACGATAGCTTATAAAAAGTTAAGATAGGAATGTGCAAACCGTTTTGCTTGATCTCAAACCGTTTAGATTTTACAGGGTGTCAAAGTTGCAAAAATGTCAATATTCACCAGTCAATATTTCAAAAACAGTTTAAGTTAGGTATAGGGAAGGCTGATGAAAGTCCTACTAAAATCAAGGGTTTAGTTCAAAAAAGCAATAAAAAATATATATTTCCATTTAGAAAAACGAAGTTGGTACCTGTCCAGAAAAAACTGAACACCCTGAATATGTAAATATATTTTCATTTTGTGCAGCTCGGGATATTAGACAACCCTGTAGAAAAAAAAATTAAGTTATCTCTTTTATTAACCCAGATATTGGACTTACGCGCACTAGGTGGACACCCTGTATACGCTTGTTGCCTTTTACTGTGCAGGAGCTATTCCTCATAAATAATCACCCATTAAGAGACAATCCCTGTGGGTTGTTGATAATATTGCTCCTTCGATATTTTATTACGTAGCCAGTGGTCAAATCTTCGATACCCATTTTGGATCATTAAAATATCCCCCGTTGTTATCGACGATGATCCTCCATACAAACCAGTATTGATCCTGGATCTGCTCAAAAACAGATACCTCGCAGACTTGTCATTTTAACTGTAGATAATAAATGAAACCAAAGGTAATTTAATATTATATTTATGTAAGAGTGGCTCCAAGCTGTTCACGCAATACATTACAATATTAGTCCCATTGCGCGTAAGGTGTTTATGTATATCTGATAATGAAGCCCTAGGCGCCAATTATTTCTTATAGCGTCGACTAAATCATTAGGATCAGTATTGTCATCCCAGTCAAGTACCTGATCATGGTAATTTCTATTAGATTGTTTCGTATTGGGACTTTCAGGTCGATAAATATATTTTCTAATAATATATTTTCTGATAGGCTGTTGATAGTTATCGTTATTTACATCAACATACGTATTTTCAGACCAATATTTTCCATTATTAATTTGTTCACTGCTACCATCATTACTGTTATCGTCTTTCTGTGCGTGGTATTTTATAACAGGTAGGTGATCATTAAGGTTTCGTATTTCATTGGTTTATGTTTCGTATGGAATTTTATCGTCTAGTTGATGGATGTTTTCTATATGGCGTTTCAAGATATCTCCTCTTGTAAATGTCTTAGCACACAGTTTACAGGTGAAATTTTTACCCCTGTCGATGGTTATGTGACGTCTTAAACCACTTGACCAAGAACATACTTTGTTACAAATATTACACGTAAACATATTTCCCCTTCTCAGGTACAATATCAAATGAATCTTATATCAATAAGTAACTACATATATGTGATTAAATATGGCTAACTATGAACAACCGTCACGTAAAATGCGTCACACGTAGGTGGCGCGTACCCGCAAAACACGACGTGTACCCGCAAACACGTTACGTGTACCCGCAAATACGTGACGCGTACCCGCAAAACACGTTACGTGTAGATATCCGCAAACACGTCACGCGTACCCGCAAAACACATGACGTGTACGCGCAAACACGTTACGTGTACCCACAAAATACATGACGTGTAGCCGCAAATACGTCACGCGTACTCGCAAAACACGTCACATATCTAATATGAGCCGTAGCCATGATGTCATACTAGTAGTCTTGTATGTCGTGGCGCACAATAGTTCGACCCACAATCCTATGTAGATAATTGCAATTTAATTATAACAATTAGTCTCTGATACACATTCGATATGTTCCCCTTTTGTTTTATACAACATACAAGGAGTGTTTCTATTTCTTATCTATATTTGCAATTCCGCATTTCCTTTGTTAGCAGCATATCTTTATTTTTTTTTCTAGCTGACAACAGTGAAACCAATGGGACGTCCGCGCACACTTACAGTGACAATATAGGATTATATAAATACCCAGGATTTTTATTTAGTCAGAACATATTTTCAAACCTGTAAAATCTACCCTGGGTGCTAAAGAACTGAGGGTATGTGTACACTTTTAAGATATAAATATAATTTTATAATATCTACTCCATTTCTACAATCGATGTTTCCGTATCAATTGTTCTTGTATTAATGTCATTTATCCTTGTTAAATCAGTAATTTCTATCACCTCCAAGATCCTAAAAGTTCTTACACGTTTGAAACAACTATCAAAATGAATTATTTTTATAATTTTAGTAGTTTAATCTTCATATTGTCCATGAAGACTGAATTCTCCCAGGAGTTTGTTCTTACATCTTTGCATGGTTTACTGAGCTTATTATTATTATATTTTTATCAGTTGAGTCTACTGCCCGTTTGCATTCGGCAATACTTACATCATATTTCCTCTCTCTCAATACGTATTTCCTCTATAATCATTTAATGTCTCCAAGTTTAGTGTTAATAATACTTCTGGTATTTTCAGGTTCACCCTGATGAGTTTCACGTACTCGAGTTTTCTCCTGCTCAGAGGTGTGGTCGGGAAGTAGCCTTTCTTAAACCAATCTCCAAAACCGAAAGCTTTAGGTAACTTTGACAGAGGCATAGAGAAATAATTTAGTGAGTCAATGAACTTGGCATTGCCCACAGACATTAACAGCAGTTTTGTACCCTGGGTTATAAGTTTTGGTTTTAGGTCCGTTTTAGTTAGGATGTAATTTAGTACAACCTGGTGGTCGAAGGCATGCCCGTTGTGGGGTGAATTTATTAATATTAACCATCAATTTGGTAATGGTTTTTAAGGCCCATCCATCCCCTTGGGAAATATCCTTTGAACAGAAGGAAAACGAGACCTGGTCACCTGGTTGGAGCCCCTCGGTCCCTTTCTTTATCACTTGATTTATGGCGTCCTTAACCCACCCCACAGGCTCTGCCCCATTAGGTGAGGACTTAAGCTTGAACTCAAGGGTGCGTCCCATGAAGTTAAAGCGACGCACATTCTTCATTACATCCATCAATTACATCATACAATTAATTATGGTAATTTTCTCCATTTTTATATATTTTATCTGCCACGTTCTCTTGGAACCATGACTTTAAATTGGTTCCCATATCAATAACTGCATTTTTCGTGTTGCAGTATTTAAAATCCTCAATAATTCTATCTGTTTTCAGAAGGATAAACTCCCCACACAACACTGCATTTGCCTTGACAGCCTCATCTTTTTTTTTTTAATGTTAACATGTTCTACCACATACTCATCTCTCTCTGAAGGATCCTTATGCGGCAGCATATAATTCTTTCAAAGGTTTGTCCCCTTTGAATTGTGATCGTACATTAGATACTCCCCCTCTCTCGTTTTCTTTTTGTATTTTTTTTACATTGATGATAGCAAATCACCTACCAGCTCTCGAATTATTCTACGTTTTTGAGATTTCTGTACATTTTCTGTTCGCTTTCTAACACACAGACATGCATACACTCCGCGAGATTGCTGTAACCAACCCCTTTGGAATGGAGAATCTGTTGTGTTATATTGGTATCATATTTTTTTTTTGTCTTCTGTGGTTCGTCTCGTGGATAGGTCAAAGTATCGGTGATAACCACCACGTTCTTAAACTTCTCCCTCTGGTTCATGATAAATTCCAGGAACCTAGGAATCGGTTCTACTTTTAATAATTGGAGCCTTGGTCCACATTTTTTGGCAAACCTTAACGTCGGTCTCCAAACACGTATCACAACATTATTTGAAAACACAGGGTTCGTCGTCGTCCTCGGTTATCTTACAGAAAACTTTGAAAAGAGGTTAGATGGTTCGGTTAGTCTTTCGTCCCTATACCAAAATAAATATAAATGTTTATAATAACATTTATTTCTTCGTTGTTACGGTTGTCTCTATAAGTATTAGTTTTAAAATTATATCAGACTCATATAGTTTTCATATCACTCCTTGTTTTTTTTTAAATGTATCCTATAAATTATATAAAACATACGCTGTATACATACTGAGAATTTTTTTTCTCATGGAGTGCCTCTTTTTAGATCCAAAGAGCCTTCCTCCCCACACAGATGATCGCCTGAAGCCCCAGGTCTATTACCAAACTCACCTGCTGAATTAGTTCTAAGTTATGGACTGTTGTACCCCGTTGATAATACAGATTGAATACTTATCGACCGCCCTAAAGTGGTCGTAGACTGTCTGGATCACGATGATTTATAATTTAACCCCTAAATGTGTGGTAAGTTAATAATTTTTAAACATGTGTTATTTTTTATCGATTCAATCACCTATGGAGATACAAAAATTAGGTAATAATAAGCTCTTCTATGCGTCCATTATACAGAAAATAATTACTGATATAAATGTACAATGTGTCATTATATGCCAATCTTTTCCTCAGACAGTTCTTTACACAAAGGCTTGATTGTTTCGATATTTGCAATATCTCCCGTGTCTTATCGTTAAAGCAGAGACAAAACAAAACCCACTGCTTTGCCACTAAATATTCTACGAATTGTTTTGTAGAGGTATTAAAATTTATTAAATATCTACACATTACTTTGAAGACTTTCTACACAAAGTACCTTAGGCACATTACTTAAAAAATAGAACATTGTTTTTGCACTGTGCTTCCAGTGCTAATCGTTTATTTCTGGAGACACTACTTTTCTTATTTCCTATATAAATGTACAGGTAATAACAGAATCCTCTACTTTTGGGAATACAAAATAACAGCTCACCTACTTTTGGGGATACAAAATAACAGCTCGCCTACTTTTAGGCATACAAAAATTAGATAGTATACAACTTATAAGTATTAAAATATATTTCAAACGTTTTAACCTTGAACGCGGGTATTCTTATCCTTTGTTCTTTCATTTATAATAGTTTACCAGTCTCCTATTATTAATAAATATGCTACTTTAAAATCTTGGTACTCAGACAGGGGTTTTCAGCTCGTCACATAATTATGCATACAGCGGGCTGAACTGATTTGGGCTCATCACGACTATTTATCGAGATACAAATTATTTTGTACTTGAGAATATACTACAGAATCTCAACTATTTCCACCAAATTGGGAGTATTCCTATTACTGACATACAAATTATTTTGTACTTTAGAATATACTACAGAATAACGACTATTTATGGATATACGCAAACAAATTATGCGTTTATAGAGTAAAAATTATGATTATTTAATAATAATCACTCCTAATATTGGGGTTGATGGTCAGTGTAATGTGGCCTATGATGCAGACGTTATTCTGACAAAAAAGTGGGGTTAGAGTGAATCATATAAGTTTTTAAATTTGGTGATCTTCGAAATGATACTAGTTATAAAGGCTTGGTTGATATTATTGAAACTTTAATACTATCTACGTTGAAATTATTTGTTATACTAAATTCTTAAATCTTTAACGCTGGCGCTAACATATTATGTTGTAAAGGCGCGAAATATTCAGCCAATGACGGGTCCTTTTACGCAGCAATTTTTTGAAAGGTTGGCTTGGTTGCGCTCGGGTTGCTTGCCGCCGCGACGACGCGCCTGTCGTAGAATGCCGTGGTGGTTGCCCACCTACCGGTTCGAGTGGTACGGCCGACGGGGTGGTTGCCTACCTGCCTGGGGCGGCTGCTGGGGTGCCTGTCGTCAAATGTCGAGGTGGTTGTCTACCCACCTGTAGTTGTCGAATGCCGAGGTGTTTGCCTACCTGCCGGGCGGCTGCTGGGTACCTGCCGGGCGGCTGCTGGGTACCTGCCGGGTATGTCGGATGGTTGCCTACCTACGGTACGGCTGCTGAGGTGCCTGTCGTCGGATGCCGGGGTGATTGCCTACAACCCTGAAGTTGTCGGATGCCTGGAGGGGCGTGGCCTGGAGCCACGCCGGCAACGGAGCGCTGTGATTGGTTGGTCTCATGGATAAAAGGGAAAGTGGAGGGGATGGTCTCAACTGGCGGAATGTCTACTCATACAAAATGCTTAAAGTGATGTGGAGCAACACCTTTTAATATGGTTGATATTGGAAAAAATTATATCAACCCGTGACTCAATTTCATGATAATTAATAACCCTTTGATAGATGGGAGAGCTTTTGTATATATTTGTGCGGTAATTTTTAATTGAGAGAAGGTGCTGATTTCGAGTATTCCGTAGAGGTACGTGCAAATCATCATTTCCAATATATTCTGATAATTTATTTTAATATTAAGAATTTTATACAGAAAAATGACAGAGGTCAACTGACGTCTTTTTTGTAAGCTGTTGATGTTAAAGCGGTCATAGAAACTTTGCTGTGAAAATCCTCTCATTGGATAGTAACCATCTAGCACAAATGCAGCGGATTTGAAAAACCTACGTTGTACTTTCTCAATATATAGTACATGAATATTATAAATGAGACTCCAAACCAAGGAAGTATATTCCACCTTAGAACGAACTAACGTGGTAAACAGCGTACAAAGTGTGCCGGGATTTCGAAAATCTCTCATGTTACGTACAACAAAGCCCAAGCTCTTATATGAGGCGGCAATCTCCACCATTTTCACTTTGCGGTAAAGCGCAAAAAACTGCTGCATTATAATTACTGCTTACATTGGAACGAGCATAGGCTCTAATAAAAATAAAAGGTGAACTACATCAGATTTTCAAGTAGTCATACCTAAATTATTAATCGGTTTTGAAAAAAATAGAAAAAACGATTGGAGAATGCCGTGTTTGATACTGACATTTGGATATTGCCGGATTTGATACCAAAATTATTCGAATTCGTAGAGATAGGTTGTATTTTGGAGTGATTTTACAGGAAAAATAATACAATAGTTAGATTAATGTTAAGAAATGTGTAATAAAAAAATATGTTATTAAACAAAATAGTATATTATACAAGTACAGATGGAATTTCTTCGATAAATTCGCAGCTGCGGTTTCTTCAGCTGCTGCCAACGCATTTTCTTCGTCCATACCAGCCTACTCTGGTTCAGGAATTCCATTTGAAAGGATGGTTTTATAAAAACTTAGTTCCTCCAGGGACCTCCAATTGGCGCCAAAGTGTTTTTTAAGGAGTTTGTCAACATCCCTTAGCTTCAGGATATTGATTTGTTGCAAACCACTTTCAATGATGGCAGGCTCAATCATGTGGAGATTTTTCCCTTTCTTAGAACACTTTTGAATACTTGTAAATCATTCTGGTAATGTAACTCACCTCTAATTAAAACATTTCCAGTTTTACATTTTTTTAGCAGAAACCGTTTTGTATTCATGAAAGAAAAGTGCCATGTTCCTGTGGGCCTCAAGACATCTGAGACCGTCTGTTTCCAGGTAAACACGCTGCAATTTTGTCACAACTGGAACACACTTGCATTTATTGAAAATAGCTCTATGTAGGTTTCTGGCTGCGTTGTAACTTCCAACTGTTTTATCCCTTTTTCAATATTACCAAACACTCTATCGGCAGGCAAAAATAAATGGCCTACCACCGGAAAAATGACTTCTACATTATCAACATGTTCCGGCGCTATTTCTGAAAGCCATTTGCAGCACATCCCAATAAGTGTCGTGTTCTTGTTTTGGCCACTGCAACCATCTGCCATCAACCTGACGGTAGTTACCGTAGCGTTGAATTCGATTTTATTTAGCCTATCAAACACAGCTGAAGAAATTTCATTGGAACCTTTCCCAAATTCGTTTTCTGTCCAATGGTAGGAAAATACATTTTGTTTGGTAAGTTTAGATTGAGACGTCCCCTGAACAATCGTGAAATTGTACAGATAGAGTTGTCTTCAGTAATATGCAGTTTGATCTGGGACCTTAGGGAGGATAAGGTTCTTTTGGCAATCAAAAGACAGGGTTATCAGATCTTCCCTATCCTCTTTAAGCAACTGAAAAAATGCATTTGCTCTTAGTTTATGAATCCTCTTTTCTGTGAGTAAGTTTTTCTTCTCTTCTTCATCTGTGCATCTCTTAATCTTTTCAGTGAGTTCAATGCATGTGGAACACACGTCTGTACGCGGGGTATTAAAACTAAGGTTGTATTTCCTATTGAAAATCATTCGAAAGTATGAAGGTTTAACTCTATCTTCTGTGGAACAATGATTATTATACATTTTATACATTTTTGCTATGGACAAATCCGAAGGTAGATAACGTCTATTTGAGGCGGAACGACAATAATGAGATTCAATGCTTTTAAAGGAACTAATGAATCTCTGGACAGCAGCTTGTTTGCCTTCGAACTTTGCAGTTTTTCTGTCACCTCCTCTTTTCTCTGAAGGAGCCTCACCTGTTCTTAGGAATGATTTCATAACATAAGAAATACGATGTTTTGTAATATGTAATACGTTCAAAAACGTTTGTTGGCACACTGGAACATCTTGTTTTGAAACAAAATTTCTTATAAAACATTTGAAAAATGAAGATATCAAAGCAAAAGTAATAAATAGTACACAAGAATATGATGAATACAAAAAAAGCAGTGGAGATATAATTAGAATACTGCACCTAAATATAAGAAGTATAAACAAAAATTACGATGAATTTATAAATTTTTTGCAAGATATTTCTGAGGATTTTCAAATTATAGCACTGTCGGAAACTAACAGAATTTGTGACTTGCAATTGGTTAATATACCGGGTTATGTAATAATATACAATGAAAGCGATCTTAATAAATGTGATGGAGTACTTGTATATGTACGAAATGATATTGAATTTACGCACAGGATATTTAATCTAGGTAATATTAAATGTATAGAAGTAGAAATAGAAACCAAATTAGAAAGATCTTTTAGTAGTGATAAGTTGTTAATATCTTGTATATACAGATCACCTAGTACAGACAAAAGCACTTTTAATACGGACCTTTTCACATACCTGTGGGACAGACGCAACGTTGACAAGCATGTAATAACAGGAGATATTAACATTGATATTCTTTCTGATAACGAGCATGCAGAGCAATACAAAAATGTGTTTAGCTATTTTGAATTTTCTTCATATATAAATCAGTACACAAGACCGCAAAGTAAAACATGCTTAGACCATTTCTTTGTAAAGGATAAGAAAAACTCCCTTTTTAACAGCGCGAGGTCATTTATTTTTAGGTGCGATATTACAGATCATTCTCCAATAGCCCTTCACATCAACTTAAAAAATATCGATATAAATAAAAAGAATAATAAATGGGTTACTAAAAAATATATAAACTATAATCAATTAAAAATTGAATTAGGCAATGAAAATTGGATTCCTGTTTATTCTGAAATGAATGCTAGTAAAGCAACAGAACAATTCATTGATATCTTAACACACTATATTGAAAAAAATACAAGAACAATTACAAGAAGGGAGAAAATAAAATATAAAAATGAATGGATGACAAAGGAAATCCTTAGCTGCATAAATAAAAAAAACTGTTTGTATAAAGAGGTTATAAAAAATCCAGATAATTATGCGCTAAAAAAGGAATATAATGAGTACAAAAAGAGGATAAATAGGTTAACAAAAAAAGCAAAACAAAACTATGCCCAAAAATTAATAAACAAAAACTGCGGCAAGTCGAAGGCCCTTTGGGACTGCGTTAACAAGATCTGCCAAAAGGGAACCCCTGAAACAAAAATAGAAAATATTAGATTAGAGAATGAACGATTAACTTCAAACAAAATTGAAATAGTTGAGGCTTTTAATAATTTTTTTAGTGAAATCGGTGAAAGGTATGCAAATATGATACAGGATACCGATGATCCTAGTGAGGACAGAAATGATATGGTAAATAGTAATATGTATTTATTTCCAACAAACCATGTTGAGGTTCAGAATGCTATACAAGAATTAAAGTCAGGCAAGTCCCCTGGCGGCGATAAAATCAGGTCAGAAACTTTAAAAGAAATATCGAGACAAATATCAGATCCATTCATATATATAATTAACTTATGCTTCACACACGGTGAATTTCCTAATATTTTGAAACTCGGTATTGTAAAGCCATTATATAAAAGTGGTTCAAAAGAAAAATTAACAAATTATAGACCAGTTTCACTGATATCGAATGTATCGAAAATTATTGAAAAAATATTAAAAAAACGTATAGTGAACTTCCTCACTAAACATAAAGTGTTGTCTGGAAATCAATTTGGCTTTAGGGAGGGAAGATCAACGGAAGATGCAATTTTAACACTGACGTCGTCAATTTATGATGCGTTGGATAAAAATAAACCTGCATTAGGCATTTTCGTTGATCTTTCCAAGGCCTTTGATACGGTTTCCCACGATAAGTTGCTGGAAAAATTAGAATTATGCGGGTTACGAGGAGTGTCAAATAGATTATTGAAAAGCTACTTATCGAACAGGGAGCAGGTTGTGGATGTGGACGGGATTGTTAGTGGTCGCAGAACTGTTACAGTGGGTGTTCCACAAGGGACAGTCTTGGGACCACTGTTATTCATCGTCTACATAAACAATTTGCTCAAACTTAATAGCAGTGGAAAAATTTTTAGCTTTGCAGATGATACTGTAGTTCTATACACCTCGGATAATTGGACAATGCTTAAAAAAACCGCCGAAAGTGACTTTAAAAAAATATCTGGATGGTTCCAGCAGAATAAATTGACATTAAACTACGAAAAAACTAAATACCTACTATTCACGTCATATGCAAGCAACTTACCACAGTTTGGGCCTCTTGAGATTGGAGACAACATGAATATCCCTGTTGCTGCTTCTATTAAATATCTTGGAATTATCATAGATAGTCACTTACGCTGGGACCTACAAATAAAATATGTGACTCAAAAGATTCGTGGATTTGTCTCTAAATTTAAACTTTTAAAGAGTTATTTGGGCATATCTGAATTAAAAATGTTATATCAAGCGTTAGTGCAAACACATTTATCATATGGTATTATCGGATGGGGAGGGGTTTATGACAATAATCTACAAAATTTAAATACGATACAGAAATGGATAATTAAAATAATTTATGAAAAAAGCATAAGGTATCCTTCTGATCTCCTTTATAAAGAAAATAAGATTTATGATATCAGACAGCTTTTTTGCCTAGCGATACTAACCAGCGTACATAGAGAGAAAATAAAATTGAATCCAATTACTCACCAATACTCAACAAGAATTCAAGGAAGTTATTTTAGCGTTCCTCGTCAGCAAAAGACTATAGGACAGAGGCAGGCAGTTTATCTGGCACCACAATTCTATAATATGCTACCTGAAAATTTAAAGTTATTGATTAATAGAAAACAATTTAAAAAAAAATTAAAGATGTGGCTTGCAACAACTGAGAGAAATATTATTCATTTAGTAATAAACAACAGTTGTTAATAGCACCCATACTTACCCTAATGTGACCTTTGACAGTGACTTTGACGTACTAACAGCGGCGAAAGGGAATTGATTGATTTTGCTGCTGTTTAATAGTACATACCCGAACATGTCTATACACTTGAAGTACTTAATATACTTAATACCTATATAAATATCTCATAATTAATTAGTTGAGATTCTTTGTCTGCGTATATGTATAATGTAATTGTTTAAAGTATATTATAATGGATATATGTGTGTATATGTGTGTATATATGTATATATGTATATGTATATGTGTGTGTATATATGTGTGTATATATAATGTATTTGCGTGAATATATTATAATGTATTTATGTAAAAGACTAAAAAAAAAAAAAAAAAAAAAAAAGGGAGAAAAGAAGTGAACTGTTTTTTGTTTTCGTTTTTGATTATTTTTTTCCCACATACAAACTGTTTCACCAAAACAGTTTCTGTGGTTCTATGTTTTATTTGACTTTGTAAGATACAGTTAAGTCTAGGCTATCTAATTCTAATAATTGTATATTGGTTAAATAAAACTTTATTATTATTATTATTATTATTATTATTTTATAGAAGTTGCTTTTGCTGTATGTTTGTAATATTTCGGACGGCGATGTTTAGGCTGTTGCACATTGTAAAATTTTAAAATAAATGCATCCTGACGAATTTTATCTTTTACTCTATAAAACGCGTCATGAAAACTTTTTATATCCCTCATTGTTAGGGTACTACATTGATAGGCTTTTGTTTTGTGACCGCAAGTTGGATATTGTGGCAATTGTGGTAAAGAGTACCTGAAAAAAATTATACAATAATAATGATGACGAATAATATGCCAGCAAAATAAATGGTTTAATGTTAGTTTTAGATTTTTACGTATTATTTTATTATACATCGAATTTTATGCTGCTAAAGTAAAATAATAAGTAGTATTCTAATGTGTAACATACCTTATCTTTTTGCGTACATTTTGCCGCCATGTAGAAGGATTTCGAATCCTTTGTTTCCAACAGGTGTTGTGAGACTTTCCATTTTACTGGACCCGACAAAAAAACTTTTAGCAATATAGATAATCAATTAAACTGATTAAACAGAAAAACGACACACTAGAAACTACACGAATTCTGAAAAAGTATCCGGAGTGCGGTATGAGTACGCAAATACACGATGGCTGCTACTACTAGCCATCCAATTGGTCGAAAAGGAGATTGCCGACTTTGATTCTAAACAAGCAATGGAGATTGCCGGGTTTGATTCTCATCCAATGTATTGATGCTATTTTATAATGGGATAAAGTCGATTTTGATACTCGCAAGCCATCTAGTCGTATAGAAGGCGAAAAAACGAACAATCTGACGTGTATAACTCAATTTCTTCAAAAAGTGGAGTTTGTCGCCTTTGATACTAGGCCGCTCATATGCAATAGCCACTATGCGTTCAATATGTATAATAAAAGAAGGTTTAGGATACAAAATAACTCCCAGATCTTTAATACAATCAGGTCTCACAAACACAAACCCATCCAGCCTGTAATGGCTAAGTAATAGTTGACAACGTCGGCTAAAATTCATTGCATTACATTTGGCGGCATTTAAGGGCAGTTTATTTAAAGTGCACCACGAATTTAATAAACTTAAGTTATTTTGAAGATTTAATGCATCTAACCCATTGTCAATAGAGCAAAAAATTTTCATATCTTCAGCATACAGTAAATATCGTACACTCAAGTTGGCCGTGATGACATTAATAAAAATTGTGAATAGTAATGGTCCAAGAATGGAACCCTGCGACACGCCAGACGTTTGGGCAAATTTAACAGACTTGACACCGGATATCTGGACAAACTGAGTTCTGTCGCTAAGATACGAAATCATTAGGTGTAATAACTCCTGGGAGAAGCCAACGGAGTTAAGTTTGGATAGGAGTAGTCCGTGGTCCAGCCTGTCAAAGGCCTTAAAAAAATCAGTATAAATGACATCAACTTGACCACCCTGATCGATAACTTCACTTATATACTGAGTAATGCATGCTAAATTGGTGACTGTTGATCGACCTTCCAAGAAACCATGTTGTTCTGGCAGTATAATATTTTTTTTCTAACCATACGAATAAGGCACTATAGCATTAAATTATTTTGTATAAAAAGAAGACCATTTCGGGACTGTTTGCGATCGCCATAACAACAAAAAAGAGATTATTGTAGAGTTTTACAGTACCGAAAAGTAATTTGACATTGACATTGCATGTCACATAATATATTGAAGTTTAATTAAATAGCAAAATAGAAACAGATAGTGACTCCGATGAATCTCGTAAACTGCAGATGATCATTAGAAGCGGTTGGAAAAAAATATTATGTTAAACTCGTACAAAAAATACGTTTTCGAGACTCGTAAAATTCCCCCTCCCTCTCCCATAAAAACCCTTTTCCTCGTCCCGAAAACGTGTATTTTTTGTACTAGTTAAACAAATAACTATTACGTGAAACTACAAAATGCGTTGTAGAGTAATTTCGAAAATTTTACTGAAATTGCACAGAATAGCAATCGGTCGATAGTTTCCTATTTCATTCCTGTCATCCTTCTTGTAGACTGGACATACTCTAGACACCTTCCAGTAACTTGGAAAAGTACCGGTTGACAAAATTAAATTAAATAAAATATGCAGCGGTTCACAAAATACAGAAACACAGTCTCGAATAAGGAAGGCAGGTATGAGATCAGGACCCATCTTCATTTTAGGCTTTAACTGCTTGATTGATTGAATAATTTCATCACGAGAAATAAAGTTAAGAGAAAGAGTATTGATATCACAATGAGAAATACTCGAATTACTGAAGGCACTGGACTGGATAAACGCACTAGCAAAACAATCAGCAAAATTGTCTGTAATTAATTTAGGATCATCAATAAATTGATTGTTATAGGACATTTTATTTGAAATGGTTGAATGCTTTTTGGCATTAACAAACGACCAGAAATTTTTAGGATTAGACTGCAACTGACTTTCAGAAAAAGCAATGTATTGCTTATAAGCTATATTTTCTTTGTTTTTTACTTGAGATCGTAAACGTTTAAATTCAATATGATAATTTACATTTTTGGAGACTTACGCCAGACTTTATTTTGTCTGACACAATCAACTAAAGCCTTATTGAACCAAGGAGGATAGTGACTGTTTTAAAATATTTTCAGTGGGACGTGCTTCATGAAAACCAATTGCAAAGTCTCATAAAAGTGAGTAACAAACTCATTAATATCAGTAAACTCCTTAAAAGATGCCCAATCAAAAGTATTCAGGCCATGATATAGGGCTGGAAAGTTGGCCTTTTTAAAATTAAGCTTAAGATCTACCCCAAAGCTAGTCTGCGGTTTCCTTGATAGGTCCGTAAAAAAAATATCGACAGTAAGAGCTGGAATGTGTTGATCCTCGGGTAACAAACAAATTGAACAAATTTGAACTACGCAACACGTTACACATAATATTGGAAAGAACAAGATCTAGAATCCTATTATTAGAGTTTAAAACAACATTGTACTGGCGGAGATCGTAAAAATTTACAAAATTAAAGAGGAGTTTATGAAGAGGAATTTATGTGATGATAAAAATAAAAATGATCATGATAATGAAGGTGATAGGGAGATTGATGTTTTTAAGAATATAAATTGTGACATTGAGCACAATGAAAATATTTATAATTTACTGATGAAATATAGAGGGTTAGTGTCGAAAGAGACAAGAGTAGTTAGAAATTATGTACATAAAATTGAAGTTAAGGGAATCGAGAATTTTAGAGCAAAAACTTATCCTATACCTTACAGGTACAGAAAAGATATACAAAGTGAGATTGAAAATTTGATACAAAATAAAATAATTGAGAAGTGCAATACTAGGTTTATAATTGGAAGGAGATGCCGAAAACAACTACTCCACGGGCAATATGCCCCGACTGGCGTTGCATTACATCAACATCTCCATGGATGTCGCCACATCCTTCATCAAGACCAAATACCAGACAATGACCGGTTTCGATCTTGTTATGATCTCATCAGATTGCCATAGGTATCGGAATCGATGAATGATCTGGCGACATTGATTGCCTAAGGGGCATATGTGAATGTTTGTAGTGGCGAGATACAGTGAAATACACTGCAGTGCCCTCTTTGGGTCTTTGCTACTACCTGTCTGACAGGTAGTAGCAAAGACCCAAAGAGGGCACTGCAGTGTATTTCACTGTATCTCGCCACTACAAACTAGGTTTATAAATCCGATATTATGTAGTGGTACAAAAACCCAATGGGGAGTTTACAATTTGTTTAGACGCTCGTACAATTAATAGTTATACGTTACCTCGATATGAAGCTCCGATGACTAGAATCCATTTTAGGTAGAATTACGAGAGCCACGATATTTTCAAAATGGGACCTCAAACATAGCTTTTGGCTTATTCCTTTGCATCCCGATAGTAGGGACTATACAGGGTTTATCATTGATGGGGTTGTATACAGATTTTGTGTTGTGCCATTTGGTATACAAAGTGCTTGTTCGGTATTAGGGCACTACATGAAGTTCTTAATAAGTATGAAAGTTTTACATTGCATTATATGGACGATATCTTGATATATTCTCAAACCATAGACGAGCATCTGGAACATATAAACTTGGTTTTGACGGCATTAGATTCAGCAGGTCCGAAATTAAATGTAGAAAAATGTAGAAGGAAATAATATATTTGAGTTATCTCATTAGTGAAACAGGGGTAGAAATAGATTGAAATTATAAAAAATTATAAAAGGTCTATAAATTTAAAAACTTTAAGAGGATTTTTGGGAATGTTAAATTATTTTAAAAGACCTAATTTGAGTGAGAAAGAACTTCCGTTAATTGAACTTTAAAAAAAGGGTGTACAGTGGAAGTGGATACACAAGGAAGAGTTGGCTTTTAATAAAATCAAAGAATTATTTGTTCAAAATTTAAAAATATTCCATCCACAATACAGGGTTATTCAGAACTCATCTAAAAAACTTTGAGGATATGTGCATCCTTAAATAAGAAATCGATATCACTAAAAAAATTGTAATAAAAGTAATTAGGATTTCCCGTAAACAATGTTTAAAGTTATACCATTATAAAGGACTACGTAGCTGGGCAACTGTACTTCAACGACCTGATATATAACATTCCTCCAAAAAACAGTAAACAACAGTTTTTGTACCTGGCGAACGTCTGGCTAATACACTTGGAGTGGGGATAATATCTCTTATTGTCTATGCAGTCATCAGTCTTTCTGTTTCGCTGTCTGTGTGCGGAGTGCGGGTGGTTTGTTTATCGAGTGTTAAACTGTAAAATTTTCAAAATGGCTCATGTGTACAGTAATGCTGAGTTAATGGACATGATTCTTATTTATGGCGAAGTTGGACAAAATTCATTGGCAGCTTCGCGCTTGTATGCGGAACGATTTCCCAATCGACACATCGACAGTTAGGTTTTGTGAGTAGTTGTTGCAGCAAAATGCTGAAAATCTCCAATTTACTTAATAATTTGCGTTTATAAGATCAGCAACCAGGAGGAACATTCCGTTTAGTGCGGCAAAATTGGATAAGGCGTGCCCAAAAGTGTGTACAAGTTAAGGAATATTATTTCGAACAGCTTTTGTAACAAGGTATGTGCAAATTTTTTATAAATTTCATGTTTCTAATACCTAGTAATCAAGTACATAGCGCAATTCTAAAAATTAGTGTAACAACATTTTATTCATTTTAAAGACACGTCACTTTGGTTAGATCTATCTATCTTTAAGTTTATTTTAAAGTAAAAACGCTGCAAATCTTTTTTGCACCGGGCGCGCCGGTTTCTTTCGTGCTAGCTAGTTTGCATTGTCAGTCCCAAGGTCACTCCATTACAGTGGACCAGTATCCAGCAGCGTGCAATGAAAAATTTTTAAATAGTTTTCAGACCCCGCCAAAAAAATTTCTTTTTGCACTACCACATTTCTACATGTATGTTGAACATCCCCAAATTTTATTTTGGGTAGGTTCTGAATAACCCTGTATGATAAAACTTTTATTTTGAAAACAGATGCTTCAATAAATAGATTCGCAGGAGTTTTGATGCAAATACAAAATAATGTCGAGGTTCCAATTTCATTTATTTCTAGAACAACAAAGAAAAATGAAAAAAGCTTCAGTGTGAGCGAATTAGATTGGCTAGTATCATTTTTTGCATAAGTAAGCTAAGATTTTACTTATTGGGAAATAACTTCATAATAGAAACAGACAATCGGGCATTAACGTCGATTTTAAACAATAAATATGGGAACAGTAGGATACATAGATGGGGATTATTATTACAAGAGTATAAATTTGAAATAAAATATGTACAAGGGAAATCTAATATTTTAGCAAACTCTATAACTAGAATGGATGGGGAATCTTTAAATAAAGAAAACAGAATTAAGATAGGAGTAAACATTATGAAAAACAAACAGGGGATATTTTCATTACAAACCATAGAATCTGACCAACAATGCAGGAAAAACAAACGGCAAATTTTAAACAAGGAATTTATTACAAAGAAACAAATGGGGTAGAGTTATATGTCGTTACAAATAATTTGGCAAGGGATATCATAGGGATAATTCATAAAGATTTGGGGCATATAGGAATTAGGAAGTCCTGGCTTATATTTAGGGAAAATTATATAAGCTATAAAGATAAAGTGATAGATAGCTAAACAACTGATTAATAATTGTAGGATATGTCAACTAGGAAAAGATAAGAATAAACATAACGAAAACCAACCTAAGTCGATATTAGCAAATAAACCACTTAAATTAGCTTAATAGCGATAGATTTCTTGTCAAACCTTGTAAGAAGTAGGGAAGGAAACAAACACATTTTAGTAATTGTAGACGTTTTTTCTAAATTTATAACTTTATATCCAACGAGAAAGACAAACACAAAAATTGTAATGCGTAAACTAAACAATTTTATAAAAATAAATGGAAAACCTGAACGATGCATATTAGACCATGATACAACTACACTGATATGCCTATGCGCATGGGGGCGTGGTCTATCGATGAGGGTGACGTCAGTTTTGATACAAAATTAAATAAAATACTTGTAAACAAAGATAACAATATAAAAGAAACGTCGATTATGGAATTATAATACACGATTCATACAGGGAAACTAAAATAATAGTTGATTAATATCAATCTTTCTTATTTTAATTCAAACCGCATTCTGTGTACCGATCTACCTACCGAATATAATTCTAACCTAAATTTTATAATTTGAAGAGATAATAAGAAGCACTACTGTAAATAAACACCACCCTATAATATAAAAATGACAACTTGATAACCCTCGGACCTCACAATTATAATAATACGGGAATACAATTGACAAACACGAAAATAATTATATCACTGACAGATCACGTTGACAGTAACGCATTTGAATTTTCGCCATTTTAGCATCAAGAATGACGTCGTGCGCAGAACAAACGAAATTTGGTCAAGTTATGAGCATATCATTGTATCATGTATTAGACCATGCTACATATTTCCAAAATAATAGATTCTTTGAATATATGGAAAATCAACAAATTCAATTGCTTTTTACTAGTATTAGACATCCATAGGCCAACCCTACGGAACGATATATTAAAGAAGTCATCAAATATCTCAGAATCATGGTACATGAGGACCATATTCAGAGGGAAAATAAATTGGGAAAAGTACAGTATTTCATGAACAACATACCTAATATCGCTACTGGAGAAACTCCAATATATTTGTTCAAAAATAAAAATGCAGATAGTCCATGGATATATTATGATGTAGATAGGGACTATAAAAGAGTGGTAGAGAAGGTCAGTGAACAATTAAAGAAAACAGCAGACAAATACATTCAGAAAAAGAAAAAGGGTATAAAAAACCCTACACAATTTCAACTAGGTGAATTAGTAATTGTGAAATCTTTGAGAGTAGCTGATAAAAAGAATGAAAGATGTGCAAAATTACAATTGCCATTTGAGGGTCCATATGTAGTTGACAAGGTAGGAGTTAAGAGATATGTTTTGAAAGATCCATTATACAGAGCGGATAAGAGGTACCTACCTATCACATAAGGCAAATATACAGATTTTGTGAGTAGGATGGGACTAAGTTATAAATAGCATAGTATAACTTAATTAGTAAGAATTGGTTAATTATGCACTTAGATGCAAAATTTAGATTTTTTTTTTAAAGAAAGTAGTAAAATAAGAAAAGTTGGTTAGGATATATATCTATAAGTTATAGTTATGCGACAAAAGAACATTCAAAGAATAAAATAATAGCCATTTATTTTCCAACGCAAAATAAATGTCTATGATTTTAGGGGAAGTTGAAATGGATATAAATAAACACCCTAGATATCATAATTTGGATATTTGCCAGTGGGAGAAACATAACATGCATAGAGTACTTTCATCCTAAGCTGAGTTCAATGTGAACACTAAATAAACTTTCAATTTGGTAAAAATATAAAGTCAATGGAAACTTATAGCATTCTAAAGGTAATCATCATTATTTAAAGTCAAATTATGAATTTTAAGGTAAAAGTCATGAGAAAAAAATAGACAACCAACTAATAACTAGTTTCATGAATCAGAAAAACAATGCAAAACAAGCTGTCAAATCATAGTAGGACATGGACATTTTCGAAGCAATATTAGACAATAATTTAATAGCAAATTAATTAGAATTGGGTACTCACAATTAAAAAAGGATATAATTTATCAATATGAATAATTTTCTTGCTTAAAGTATTGTTTGTTTAAAAAATATAACTTTGCAGAGGATCCCACCAATAAAAATTCTAATTTCAAACAGACGCTATGTAGTCCATAGAAACCTAAAAAAAAAATTGAATTTTCTTGTTTAGAAGATTAATAAAGAAGGGACCACCACGCATAATTTGGTATCCAGAAAATTTAAATAAAATTGAATAAAATTTAAAATTGTTGTATACAATAGTGGCCAAGAAGTAGGTTAAGTTACCTTGTAAGTGAAATCCCAAGTGTAGAAACACTTTAAGTGAGTGTAGTGCACTCCGGAAACGATTTCTATGTGTATATAGAAGCTAGACATCGTATCCAAGGATGGGCATCGTATCCAGAAATCCAGCAAAGTGGTGAGGAAATATTTGCAGATATCAACAGCTGAGCTGACGCTGACGGTGAAAGCAGTTCACATTCCATGTTACCGAGACAGAATAGAGACACGAACTAGTGCAGAGAAAGCAGAATTCGCAGAGGCAAATATTCTGGTCAGTGCATAGACATAGACAACCCACAACGCAAAGACAAGTCAAGTAAGTGAACAAGAGGTATACTCGATAATTAAACTGAACAGTAAAATTTTAATAATTCAAGGTTTAGGGTTTAGATAAGAGTGGAATATATGTTATCAGATTTAAGGATTACGAGTGCATGGAAGTATGAATCCTTGAGAATTTAGTGTTAAGAAAATTGATGGATTTATTCAATTTTATGGGGTTTGTTAGAAACAGTGCAAAAATATAAAGAGTTTGATGGTTTGTTTTTACTATTCAAGTAAATATAATTTTTCTGAAATATCTTTAAAGCATTATTCATGTAATCATAAATTATAAATAAAAAAATATTAATAATAATTTTACACTTACCTATATCAATAATAATTAATAATTTAATCCTATTCACTTTCATCTTTTCTGTAGTCAATTAAGTTTTTTTTTCACAAGAATTAAATTCTTAATTAATCATCAATAAATAAATTATTCAAAATTAGACAACCCATAACAATATATATATATATATATATATATATATATTACGCCGCTGATACAGACCACATTTGATATATGCCGCATACGTACCAGACCAGGCAAATGGTCACAAGGGTGGTGGGACACCCCACAGAAAATTTGGTGGTGGCGTAAAAAGTCGGTTGAATTGGTATTTTTATACAGATTTAGTTCAGACGTTCAGTGGTTAGGTAGCGCTCATGCGGCATTATATTTATACAGTACATGAAGTGATACGAAACCAACTCTGTCAGACCAGAGATTTGGCAACTGTGCTCAATGTGGATTTGGAATTGTAAATAAATATTTGGTACTTGCTTCAACATTTCTATCTGCAGTTAAAACATTTGGTGAGGTTTTTTTAATTTGACACGGCTTTTAAATATTATTCCTGTAGCATTTTAAACTACAACCAGACATACAAACCAATTTTAATATATTGCACATACTTTATCAGACCAAAATTGACGGGTGATATATTTTAAAGTGAAACACTCTTATAAACATTTTTGTAATCATACCCTGTAAACCACAGGGTATCATTTGAATTGAAGTTATTAGTGATTTTTTTGGCAAAGCCTGATAAAGTACGCCTAATGCAGGCAAATCTCTAAACAGGCAAATTATTAATGATAGTAAAAGTTGATTCCAAAATTTGTCCCCCAAAAACAAAAATTGAAGTAATCCTTTTTTAATTAACAGTAAACAACAAGAAGAATCGATACAATTGTGAAACATTTCTGTAGCATCAGAAGAACTATCATGGTTTGATCAAAAGAAAAAACACTGCATCCCTGTATTTTTCAAATTATTTAATAAATTGACTTCTTGAAGTTTATCAGTGGCTTTTTTTTTAGTTTTATCTAATCATTTGTAGAAGCCAGTGGTGTAGTCCCAAAATAATTAAAAATAAATAATACACCACAAACATGTTTCAAAACACAACAGTAGATAAGGACGTTGTAAATCTTGACTTTTTAACTTCGATTTGGAACGTCCAGTATGAAAGTTGCGAAGTAATTCCATATTTTATACAGGAAAAATGGAATCTAATTCGATTTTAATTTGTTTTGTTGTATAAATTGACAGTTGTTAACTTCTAGTAATATTCATGTGAGATCAAACTGACCTAGCGCTGAAAGTATCGGAGTTAAAAATTTCATGGCAATTTTTTAGAAATTTACAATTGGTAATAAATAGATTACAGTGAATCAGTTTGATTCACCAGGAAGTCATAGAGGAAGAACATAAAACAGAACAGAACTAGAACATAAAATAACTGTACCTAGGAAGGCACCATTTTATTGGATGTTGTATCTACCTGTGACACTCTGTAATTTTATATAATACACATATTCATTAATACACATTTAAATTCTACAAATAATTGTAAGCATTTGCCACAAAGGTAGGGACACAGTTGTTATAGAAGCATAACAGGTGAAAATATATTTTTTCAATAATCCACAGTAGGTACTGTCTTCTAAAAACATGAATAGTGATATAATGTATATTATGATATAAGTGTACAATTATAGTCGAATCATACTTAGTACTCACACTTGTATATTTAACTCATTTGTGCCCATGCATATTAATTATTGAATTTTGTGGCAGAAATTGGATGTATATATATTTAGACCCCTACAAATATATAACTGTCAATATTATACTGATAATGCTTGATTTTTTTGAAAAAAATTGGTGTCCTCATATGAGGACGTTGGGCATATCTGGGTTCCCAACCAAAGGAAGGTAGGTAAGGAGACAGAAAGCATATAAAAATTCCATATTATATTCTGTGTTTATTAGTTTCCTACAGTTATTACAAGATTGTTAAAATGATATATATCTCAAATGTTAGATTTTGTGTGATAGTTGATAAAACATTCACGGTCTAAGCATAAGCTAATTTTGCACATCATACACTGCCAGCGAACTTTTTGGTGGCACTCCTTACATCTTAGTTGCTTTTCCATTTTTTTCAAAAAGTGACCCCCTTCTGAATACCTTAGACTTTTAGGTACAGATCCTGAAGCCCTAGAATGCGTAGCTTTCTTGTGTACTCTAAGATAATGCCGAGTAAGCGATCTTATAACGTTGAAGAGATCTAACTTTTCGTTAGATACAATTCTGTGGAGTTTCCATGCATTTACTACTGACAAGTTGATCATGTTTGTAAATAATGGCCACCACCATTTCTTGCCCCGTATCATGATTGGATAATTGTTAACGGCTTGGTCATGCAAATCAACACCACCCATCCCTAAATTATAATTCGCAATGACCTTTGGTTGTTGAACATCAATTCTAGCTCTTTCCTTAGTTGACCAACGTTTTACTGAATTAGTTGGATAAATACCATCATAATTTGTACACATCGTAACCACACTATTATCCATCCAGCGAACAAATAATAGCTGATTTTTTTTATCATAACGAAATTCGAATAGCCCTCGCTCTTCCTTCTTCATTTGTTTAGATGATTTCAGAGGACAATTTTTAGTTCTATTTTCTCTCACTGTTCCAGTAGCTCTAAAACCTTTTTCTCTTAGAATCTTCATAAGTCTGTGGCCAGTAAAATAATTATCAAAAAAATTATATGATCGGATGGGCATTTTATAACACTTAATAAATCAAGAACCACCTTTGATCCCAAAGGAATATTCGAAACTGATTTGTAATTTTTTGCTCCAGCATATGTGTCAAACTGGTAACAGTAGCCGGTAGAACTACATAACATCCAGTTCTTATAGCCGAACCTCACCGGCTTACCTCTAATGAACTGTTTGGCACTGTGACGGCCATAATACTTTACCATGCTCTCATCTATTGATATTTTTTTATGGAAAACTCCCCATTTCATAAAATTCTTATTCAACAATTCCATTAGAGGTCTAAGTTTGGTAAGCTTATCTGTCAAATCCAAGTTTGCATTGTTTGCTAAGTGAATATATTTTTTTATACTGTAGTATCTATTTCTAGACATACAATTAGTGACAATTTCAACCTTTAGATCATCATCTAGGCTCCAGTATGAACGCTCCCTGGGTAAGATGTGATACCCAGTAAACACTAAAATCCCAATAAAGCTTTTCAGATCTTCTTCAGTTATATTGAAACTATGGTCATTTTTTTGAGTTGCATACCTCTTCGTTTCGACCAAAATGTGTTCTATTATATTTTTGTCAAAAAATAATTCAAAAAGTTCAACCGGTTCATAATTCTTTAGATCATATTTTAGTTTCTCTAAATTTTCCATGTATGTACATAGAAGAACCCATTCCTACTAAAATACTCCAGACTACGTATGTGCCCAGTGGCACATATGGGGACAGTACTCATTATTTGCCTATATATACAATACATTGAAAGATACTTACCAAATGTTATGTATACCCGCTTATAGAAGTCTTTAGCACTAGATTGAACTATAAAAAGTCACTATATACTTAGTAAAAACTTATTTTTATTCACATATATGTGGCCATGTATACTGTCAACAAGAATGAGTAATTGCCTGGAAGTTATCAGCTTAGTAAGCGACATCTAGGTGATGGTGATGTTAACTATGTAAAATTGGTTGCCTATTTAGTAGATGACTGCTACCAAAGTTACCCATTACAGGAAACTATTCTTGCAAAAAAATATAGTTCCAACCATCCTTGTACAGGGACAATGGGCATAAATGGGTTCTGAAATAAAACCAGGTAAGTCTATTAAATAAAATTTGCATATTTCTTTATTTCAGATATATTTCGAGTTTAATAAACCTAATTTAAAAATTGTTGTATATACATAGGTAACATTTTTATACACAGGGTGTTTGGTCTGCAGATGTAGAAAATAACAATAATTCTTTCATAGAAATAAAGTAATTTAGCGCTAAACTTACCTTAGTCCAAAACTTTCAATTAAATATGATACTGGGTGTTAAAATTTACACTGAGATAGAAACAACATTGAGAAGTAATAAGACTATTTTAGGTGACAATAATTACCGATTGAGAGTAATTAACCCGTCTACTCCCGTATTATAAAGCTTGCCAAAAATTCATAAGGAAGGTAACCCGATAAGGTCAATAGTTTCCTATATAAACGCTCCCTGGTATAAATTATTTAAAGATCTGAACCACAAATTTCCAAAATAGATTTCTTTCAACTCCAAATACCCTGTAAAAAACGCCTTTGAGTTTTCAGAACTAACAAAAAATTTTACTTTGCCCACAAATTCTAAATTAGTTTCATTCGATGTTAAAAGTTTATTCACCTCAATCCCAGTCCCAGAATTAACGTCAGTACTATGCAATTTAATAAATCAGTCAGAATAAAACAACACAGAAAAATCTGAATTAATAAGTTTAATAAAGGTATGCATTAAACAAAATTATTTTTATTTCAATGGAAAATATTACAAACAAAAAAAACGGATTATTCATGGGTACTCCTATTTCTCCTTTGTTGGCTGAAAAATTTGTATGAATAACTTTGAAAACTCACTGTTCATTAGTGACAATAATTTAATATTACATGTTAATTTTTGGGCCCGCTATGTAGATGACATTTTCTGTATTTGGACAGGTACTAAAAGAAATTTGAGTGGCTTTCTCAATTTCCCAACGCAATTATACCAGCAAGTTCGCAAAAGTCCTTACAAATAAAAGTCATTTTTCCATAGTTTCCATTCCATTTCCATTTTTCCATAGTCCATAGGCTTTTAATATTTCCGCTAGAAAAAACAGACTTTGAAAAAGAATTAAGTATAATCAAGCAAATGAAACAACGGATATAAATAAATACTAATAGATAACATGATAAAAAACAAAAGGAGGAAATTAATTCGTCGAGAGTTTTACAATATTCGGCAAGTAGAAGCCAACTATAGTTCTATTAATTACGTCCCCGGTTATAGTGCGAAAATAGCTCGCAGATTAGAACGAAACAGGTGTTACAACAATTAGAAATTAAAAAATCTTTAATTAGAAACCCTTATACTACGAATGATCAGATAGATTTTACATTTCGACCTTCTTAGAAAAGGTACTAAAAACTCGGGCTTTACCAGATGGGAAGGGTCCATCGGGGTAGGTAGGTAGGTAGTAATAGAAATTTACTCTATTGAGAACGGCCTAATAAACCGAAATACTAGTATATATAGTGTTTTCTATACATATTTTATATGCCTTGAAACATCTAAATGAGAACTGTATTTTTTCAAAACAATTATTTTCACAATGTTTCATAAAGAAACCATCCGCTTCCAATATCCACTTTATATTTAACAACTGCCTTATGTGAACTCTATTCCTTAATATAGGTTTTTCCTTATTTGTTTCAATAACGTTAACAAATTTATTTCCTTTACACTTTGTGAATTTCAGCAAGAAAAATCATACACTAATCAAAATATAGATGATTTACATTCTCTAGAAGGTTTTTGTTTTATTATCTAAATTAAGTCCTACAAAAAATATCACAAAATAATCAGAACAAAAAAATTATTCTTGTTTTAAATGACCAGGACCAATTTAAAATTTGTTAATCATCAGTCAAAATTTCAAACTAAAATATTAATTTGTATTTCAAAATATATTAACGAAAGTAATAAAGAAATTGAAATTTAATTACTCCTAACTTTGTAGGGTAGGCTCAAATCATTTTATATTAAATATCCCTATACTTACATGAAAGAAATACATAAGGAACATCTTGATAAGGAACATGTAGTTAGGCTTTTTAAACTTATTTCGGACACATTGTCTTATCGTAAATAAACAATACAGGGTGTTTCATAATATATGCGCAGGACTTCAGGATGTTATAGCTCGTCCAAATATATGAATAAAAGTTTCTATTAACCATTAATGCACCATTTTAGAGATACAGGGTGTTGAAATAGAAAAAAAATTTCATTTTTTGCGAATATCTCCGGAACCGTTTACCGTATAGAAAACAGATTTTGTAAGCATTTTCAACGCATAATGAACTATCTTTTGAACGGAAATTTTTTTTTTAAAGTCATAGTTGGTGAAGGTTTTGAAGGGGTAGTGGGTGTTTTTGTCCCCAACTTCTACGCTACTGGAAAAAGTACTATTTTCAGCCGCTAGTTTGAACCGCCAATGTTTTCTACACAAAAAAGGTACTCTTGATCATAAGCTCTAAAGTCGATCGTTTTCGAGAAAAATCAACTTTTATGTTGAAAAACATGGTCAATTTTTTGAAAACATGGAATTTTGAAAAGACAACTTTTGTATCATTTTTTCATTTTTTTTTTAATTTTGCAATTATGAAGTTAACGTTTGGTTTCGTTACTTGTTCTAACGTTTAAATAAATTTTGTTTAATTAGTAAGAAAAAAATTTTATTTAAAAAAATTGACCATGTTTTTCAACATAAAAGTTGATTTTTCTCGAAAACGATCGACTTTAGAGCTTTTGTATAGAAAACAGTGGCGGTTCAAATGGGTGTCTGAAAATCGTACTTTTTCCAGTAGCGTAGAAGTTGGGGAGAAAAACACCCACTACCCCTTCAAAACATTCACCAATTATGACTTGATAAAAAAAAATTTCCGCACAAAACACAGTTCATTATGAGTAGAAAATGCTTACAAAATCTGTTTTCTGTACGATAAACGGTTCTGGAGATATTCGCAAAAAACGGATTTTTTTTTCAATTTCAACACCCTGTATCTCTAAAATGGTGCATTTTAGAGGGCAAGTTAATAGACACTTTTTTTCATATTTTTGGACGAGCTATAACATCCTGAAGTCTTGCGCATATATTATGAAACACCCTGTATAAATAAAATAAACAACAACATTTTAACACTGTTATTTTGATATCGACTAAATCATGACATTAACAGAACTTAAAAAAGAATTTTTCAAATGAAGCAGTCAGAGGTTGTTTTTAATAAAACTTGTTTTGCAAAGTCAAAAGCCCCAACACACCTAGAATTCGATTTTATGTTTCCGTTCCGAAAACCTTTCAACATTAATTTCCAATAAATGTTCATTATGTTCAATTGGGAGCACTTCCTAATACGGTTAAACGCCTTGTATAACTTAGAGTGGGGCATTACAAAAAATTGTATTCGTTTAAGGGGTTGTGGATGGCAAAAATATAATACCCTGTACATAAAATTTTATAAAAAAGGATACAAATTATTACCGCTGACATAAGTATCAAGTGCAGCAGATTTCAAATTAGTATCTTTTTAGTAAACAAGCATGGATTAAACACTCAACTAATGTAACTAAAATAACTAATTTCTGTGAAGTGGTTGATTTATTGGGGTTAGATGACTTGCAGCAGCAAATTATTTTCTTAAAAATTAAAAATAATTCTTGCCTGCTTCATTATTTTTTGCCAATTGCACTAACAGTCTTGAACGATTCATTTTCTGCCTGTATAGAATAATCCTAATAATACAACACCCTTGAGAGTTTATACACACAACCTTACTTTTCCATCGTTTTCGCGCCAGAAAGAATAAACCACTTACAAACACCTATTTAAAAATGGCAACAGCGCATGGTCTGGTAACGTTGATGTACTATGTAAGTTTGTATATCAGATGGTCTGAAAGTGAGGTATTCTGTGTGTGGTCTCCGAAGGTTTACCAAACGTCTGAAAAATTATATTTATTTGAAAAAATTTCCCCGCTATTATTTCGCAAGCTGTTATACTTCAATACATTTTATTTTTGTGATATATACTCCCCTTCTAGCTTATTTATAAGTGGTGTAAGGTTGTCTGTGCTATGTATACGTCTGTAGCCCGAAAATATATTTTTATAATTCTTACGGTTCTTATGTAGCCCGGCAGTCTTGCCATATTTTTGTGCTCGTTTAAATACCATTATCGATATTAACTTGACCAGAAAAGCGAATTGATGAAATAATAAAAATTGTATCTATCTGTGAAAGATGCTCAAGGAGGCAAGTGATGCGTTTTTATGATTAAATGTTTTTAAGTCGAGGTAAGAAGCTTGAAACCGTGCAAAGGGAAAAGTTAAATTATTTTTCTCTTGTGTCTTTTACATAATAGCTGTATAGCTGCCTATGTGATATCAAAATGATTTTTCCATATGTGTATTTTAATATACTGGTTATCACAAAATACTGGCTCATGCATATAACTTTTTTATTTCGCGACTTGTCAACGCAAATGATCACGTGTTTTTTAAAATAGAGTACTCGTAATATTCTTGGACATTTCAATTCAGTATTGTGACAAACTTACATAAAATTTAAGCTCATGTAATAGTTATTTTAGACCAGGCAAATCTTATTTTTTGAATGAAGTTTAAGGGGACATTTATTTTCCAATGCGAATAGATAGGTTTTATGTTCAGGAACAAATATATAAAAATCCCAAAAAATCCGTTGTGAGCTAAAAATGTCATCTTGAAAAAACATGGCCGCCCCTTCAAATTTTTGAAAATGAAATATCTTCTTATCCCTTGGAGCAATTTTAACATTTTTTTTTAATTTTTACAGGATTTTAAGCTTAAAATATTAGAAAAAAATGATATTTTAATTTAGATATAACCAAGAATATAAATTTCCTAACAAAAAAACGAAAAAGGGAACAATTCCATTTCCGAAACGCAGCCATTTCTACATTTACAGTCACGATATACAGACAGAAGATAGAATGTGTGCGAAGTGGGCGATCCTTATCATGACGCGTTACGTCACTCAGAGGGCTTTTTGTTACGGGGATACGCATTTTGTGCGTTTTTTTGTGCGTGATTATTTTTACAGTTAAAAAAAAATCTCAAACAAAAGATGTTTGTTATGGTTCGTTTTATAACTTAAAAATATAAAATATCTCAATTTCGCGAAGCTGAGCTGTTAAACACATTATTCTTACTGTGAAATATGTTCTTCTAAGGTTTTTGCCACGAATTTCGGGAGAACTGTACATACAATATAAAGTAAAATTGTACATACACTATTTTTTAGAGCACAAAATATACTACAAGAAAGACTATGGGAGGGTATTATATGCACAAATGTAAACACAACACAAGTTTTAAAAGTGTGGGGTTTTATTAATACAGTCAAAATTTTAATTTTTTTTTCTTAACCAGTTTAATTTATTTACTTTTTATATATCAATACCCAATATCAATACCAATGCCAATGCTGATGCATAAAATCAAACAATCTCCTAGTAAAAAGTTCCTTATCTAACCATATTTATTTACAGTCGCCAGTAAAATGGTAATTTATTTATTTTATTTGTTTTAGGGGTAGTGAATACCAAATTTGAAGGAAGTATTACCAGCATACTTCTAAGCAATCTTGCCTCTGAAGTCAAGCACCACTGTTAGAATTCCTACTATGAACACACAAAAGGTAGCCAAGTAAAATAATGTGTTTGTTAGTTCTTATTACCAAAGGGGATTTGTTTTAGTACAGACTGCTCTACAGAAGCTTACGATTGATCTACTGAACGGGAATAAAACGATTTACATAGTTTACAACAGCAAAATAATTCTCGAATTAAATAGAAATAGTATTATTATTTTGATTAAAGAATGTAGTTATAGATTTTTGTGTAGTTTTATTTTGTGTATGTTCTGTAAAATGTTAAATGGTAGTTAACGTTAGAATTTAACGTTACAAATTCCCCCCTTACTACAAGAGATTTACCCCGTAAATTTCTTAACATTGGGTATCGTCTGTGGAAACCTCTGCGGCGGGTTTAAATCAAATCCTTTACGTTCCAAATTCCTTTTTGTGTACCATGAGAGTCGCGTAGTTCGTAAGTCCAGGGAGATATTCGTTTGTGGATAAGGAAAGGACCAACATACCTTGGTGCTAACTTCTTGGTAAAATATTTTGCAGCATCTAATAAGACATAGTTCTTGCGCCAGACCAGTTGATTGAGTACATATTCTACGTGATGACGACTTAAGTTATACCTGTCGAAATTTTTCTGACCAGCGACCTCTAATCGAAGACGAACGTCAGCAAACATTTTCTTAAAGGACTCATTTTTACTAAATTCTCCAGTTTGAGTTCCATCTTCCTTATCCAACAAATTACTTTTAGTATAGTCTGCCCCTGACAGACACATGTTTCTGCCGAAGTTGACAAAGTAAGGCGTTAACTCGGTTACTTCATGCTTTGATGTCCGGATGGCACACGCGATTTGGTCGATATTTACATCCCAGCAGCGGTGATTGTCTGAGACATACATGGCCAGCATAGTTTACAATGTGCGTTTAACTCTTTCGGTCGGATTTGCTCTCGGATGGTAGGAGGCACTAAATTTAAGGTAACAATTATATTTTTCTGAAAAGTTTAGAAACTGCTTGCTTTTATATTGTGGCCCATTGTCACAGATTATAACACGTGGCACACCAAACACCAAGAAAACTTCTCCTTCAATCTTGCGAACAACTGTTTCTGTGGTGGCTTTTCGAAGTGGAAAAATAAGACTAAATTTGCTCAAGTAATTTGTCACAACAAGAATAAAGCAGTTTCCATGTTTTGATCTGGGTAGCGGGCCTACTAAATCCGTTGAAATTATCTCCCATGGTCTATCAGGCTTCGGATGACTGCCATTTTGTCAGCCGGCACTTCTTGAGATGCCTTATATGCAGCACACACTTTACACTTCCGGACGAAGTCTGCAACGTCTTTCCTCATTTTTGGCCAATAATACCTCTCTCCAACTCTAGCAAAGGTCTTGTAAACCCCTGTATGACCAGAAGTACTAGGATCATGGGCAGCCACAATAATTTTTGGACGGTCTTTCTTAGGAACCACCAATTTTCATTCGTCCCCTGAACAACTTAATTCGGGATAATCGGCCTTTACATATTTCCATAGCCGACCGTCGGACACTCTCCAAATTTTAGAGGATTCTTGATAACTTTCTCCAACATAGATTGATACCATTTGTCCAATTCAACGTATTCCAAGATGGGTAAATCATTATCCGTGACCGAATCAATTACCGGTACCGATCTAGACAAGGTATCCGGAATAACATGATCTTTCCCCTTCCTGTGAATAATTTTAAAGTCATATTGCTGTAATCTGACGGCCCAGCGGGCTAATCGACCGGTCAAGTCTTTTAGATTCTGAAGCCAAACCAAACTATAATGATCGGTGATCACCGTAAACGGAATACCGTCTAGATATGGCCTTAGCTTCTCCACTGCCCACAAAACAGCGAGACCTCTCGTTCTGTGGTGGTGTAATTGCGTTCCTGTCTCGTTAGGGACCGGCTTAAATAGGAAACGACTTTATCTCCTACCGGAGTAGGCTGTAATAATACAGTGCCCAGTCCGAAACCAGAGGCATCGGTTTGCACCACAAAAGGCTTAGAGTAATCTGGGCAACTCAAAATTGGGGCCGCAACCAAAAGCTCTTTGATTCTTCTAAAAGACTGCACACTCTACAGATACAGATACAGATACAGATAGGAGTCCGGTGATAGGAGCAATGATCGACGAGAATTCCGGTACAAACTTCCGATACCAGGAGAAAGTACCTACTATTGCTCTAGCATCCTTGACACAAGTTGGAATAGGAATTTCCAGCATAGCCCTTACCTTCTCTGGGTCAACATGCAAACCGTTACGGTCCACCACGTAGCCCAAATAATGATAAGATAAGATACCCCATGGAAGGCGTAATAAACTTATGCAATTAAGCGATAAGCATGCCACTGTAAGCAATATGGCAATAAGTTTAATATAGCGTCGCTTGAGCTCAGGCGCAACCGCTTTTGAAAGCAAATTCCATATAAGCAAGAATAACTATTCAAGGTGTGAGATAACTTGGATTGCAACTTAAAAAAAATTCCACTAGTAGAACTAGCATTAAATTCTGAAACCTTTGGTTCCAATTCATCCAGTTTACCCTTAACAGCTTGTACATCCTGTTCCATAGTATATGGGTATGACGGCATCTTCATACTATCCCCTGATTTCTCTAATCTTAAAGCCATAGCTAAAGAATGACGCATTTGCTCCATAGTTCCAGTAGCTATACCTCTAATCTTAAGTTCGTAGATGAGTTCATCCTGACTCAACCGATTTACTTGCATCCTATCAGTCATTTTCCTATTTTATTCTTTTGCTTTCTTTACCATACACAAGGGCCCCACGACGTTGGGCGCCAAAATGTCACGCTACAAAGATGTACTTAAAGTACTACGGTCTTCCACCACAGCTGTCAGTGGACAGAGAGGTGTTTGGCTAGCTCAAAGGAGATGGGGTGGTTCGTATTAAATGAAAGTATGCTAAAATATTGAAAAAGATATTTAAGGGCGCCAGATAAGTTTTACCACCGCCAATACACCCAGTAAATTGACTAACTGATCCCCAAAACTAATCAAAGAGGGTCAGAAATAAAACACTACCGTACTACAAAAGACAATGTAATTCCAATAGGTATGTACAAGTCAAACACACAGGTGGTAATAAGTATTATTTATGGTAACAACTTAGGCTGCAAAAGAATGGACTATAGTAAACAATTAATAAGAAAACACTGTCACCCACTGCTGACTCCAAACAATCTACGAATGCACAAGCCTATGTGCGTAAATTAAGGCGCAATACCCCATGGAAGGCGTAATAAACTTATGCAATTAAGCAAGATTAAGCGTGAATTAGGGAAAGAACTAAGTACCTTAATTTCCAAATAGCGCAAACAACCATCAAAATGTATGAAAAAATTATATACAAGCATCAGCAGGTCAAGACGCTATTAAATATAACAATGCTTAATAACTATACAGGCTGCACGTGACGGATACTTCCCGATTTGCACAGGTAGGAAGTGTCACGTTAGTGCCCGAGGTTCGGTTTCGCTTTTACTTTGCCTCGGGCGCCAGTTCCTGGTTACAGTGTAGGAACACCACTACTCAGGTAGCTACAGTGAAGATACGGTACGCCAGGTCGGTCGATAGGGAAAATTAGACTTCACACAACAGATAGTAATAATACACCGATAAAACCTTTAATACATTTATTTACCAAATACCATAAAACCTACTCCTAATCTTAGTTCCCTACTAGTCCTCCTCCTCCTAGTAGTCCTAGTAGTCCTGGGCACGTCTGCTGCTTCCGGGTGGTCGGTGAAGACTCAATACTTTGGCACCTGCTAGTAGCAGGTACTGGAATGGCTGGTGACAGAGCTTGTGATACCTGCGCAGTAGCTCCCTATTTCGACTTGTAATATTTTCGGCGTAGTTCACACAAGTCGATGAAATTATACCAAGTCCCAATGCCTTTGTGGACTTGTACTAGTTTACTTACTTCTCTGGATACTGGTAGGCAGCGGTGCAGATGTACAGGTCTTGCTCGTATGCGGTGCGGTCCCAGACTGAATGTCTGAGTCGATGCCAGTAGTATAAGAGGTTCTATGAAGACCTCGGACATGCGCAGAAGTGAAATACCTGACTTGGTATAGTTTGGGTTCGTACCCCAATAATCGGTGAGATTTACAAGTCCACACGGCTTGTGGACTTTACCAAAATTCTAACTTACTATTCTCTAGGTCCGGGTGGCAGCGGTGTAGGTGGACAGGTCTTACTTCGATGTCAGGCGGCCACAGACTGAATGTCTGAGTCGTTCGCGACTGTATATGGTTCTATGAAAACCTCGGACATGCGCAGAAGTGAAATTTCGGACTTTGGATATTTTATACTTGTACGCTACTTAATTGGAAATAATCACAAGTCCCCACGTTCTTGTGGACTCTGAAGAATATTCGGTTCAGTCGACAAATCGTCTAAGTCACAATTTATTTTTAAACTTAGAATAATTTTACTATGCCTAATTTACGAACTGAAAATATTTGATCAGGTAGATAGACGGCGAAAAATACACAAGTCCCAATTTATTTTGATTACAAAATTTCAACATTTCTAATTTACGGACTCTGAAAATATTTGACCAAGTAGAGAGACGGCGAAATCACACAAGTCCCAATTTGTTTTGATACTTAGGAGAATTTCACGATGCCGATTTTTATACTTGTAAAATATTTCTTACTTACTTGTGGTACCAGTCTGTATATAGGGACTTGCGATGATATGGTAGTGCGGCTGGTTTCTCGGACGGCGGCTCAGCTACTGAACTCTTAGCGCGTGAAATTTCCTAGGTTCGCGTGGACAACAAAAGGGAGATGCGCGCGCTTTTGGCTTCTACTTCAGGTGTCGAAATAATACATTCTATGTCGGGTATAGTTGTTTTATTTACGGCGTTGTATGGGTGACTTATTTACAGGTAAAATATTATTTTTTAACGGCGAAATAAAATGTACTTCATTACAATAACTATAATAACTATGAGAAATTGTGCATAAAAGAATTCGCAAGCACAATGACAAATATGACAAGGAAACTACAGCAGGTTCAGATGCAAAAAAAAAGCTAACTAGTATTAACAAGCTATTAATATAATGCAAATAAGATGCAGTTGCAAAACAAGCACATAAGCTTCAATTAAATAACAATGATGCTAACGCTATGTCAAATATTAACTACTAAGCATATTGGTATTTTAGCAACAAAAAAATATGATAAGCAAAAGATTAAGCTAAGATTAGGATGCAAGTTTTAGCTAGTAAGTCATGTGGCAAACAAGTAACTATAAGCAGAATGTTTTAAAACTTGCGTGCGAACATCCAATGATGGTGCAACACGACTTCGTTGTGGTTGTTCTAAGGTGTAGCCCTGCAGCAGAGCTATAGGATCCGGCAGCAGCTCCACCCGAATATACAGACTGATCCGTGGCTAAACTAGACCAAACAAGATCCAAATGAGGGCCTTGAGGCTGGACTGCAATGTTCGACCACTCCAGAAGACTTCTAATGATTCAGGCAGGATAATATCTTATTATCCCAACGGCAAAACCCTAAATAAAAAATAATAGTACACTAGTATATAGTATAGTAGTAGTAGTATAGTTACATATTTGGCTACTAACATCCATACTATAGTAAGAAGAAGCTATACCTGAATATAAATTGAATATTTACCAATTAAAATAGATTTATTATTTAAGCCCATCAAAAAAATAACCGGAATTAAGTAAATAATAAATAAACCAAATCCCCATCGCCCATAAATGATCGAGAGAATTGAATTAAAATAAGGAAAGCAGTATTTACTTCAAATCGTTCAAAATCTACAGTAAAACTTGAATACTAAAATTAATATGCGTGTGCCTATAAATACCCAGAAATATTCTATTATGCACAACCTAATTTGAATCTACAATTCAATGCTTTTAACACAAAGCAATATAGAAATATTATTAACTATATTTCCTTCCATGACAAATCGGAAAAATATCCGATCTGGCAACATGGCAAAACCGATATATGAAATATAAATTATACTCATTTAAAATTATACATGATAATAAACTAATAATAATATACTGAATATAATAAGCTACTTACCCTCTTAAAAGGGGTTCTTAGTTGACCCTTACGTCACTATGGGTAGTCACAACTGAAGTTGCACGAGGTCTTATGATTGTAGGCGTCACGTTTCTATAGACAAGAGGTAATTGTTTAGCACTTTGCCAATGTGACCGACATGAATTTAGAATAAGATTGTTTAAAATAAAAGGCACAAGACCTATCAAAATATGAGTCAGAAAATATCCTCCTCGGTCATTGGTCAAAAGCTATCCAATCAGAAATAATCTACTACCTGACAATAACTATACTTGACGAAATAAGCTTAACCAAACCAAAAAAACGTATTATAAACTGTTCATACTATTATTATTACTACTAAAACCTAATTTGATTAATTTACTAACTAAAACTATTAACAAAATAATGGAAACAATAAGCAACATACGCTGCACAAGCTGGCAATAGTGTATCGCGCAAACGCTGATGGCTTAATTTGAGAATCAGCTGATCCTAGCACCAGAAGGAAGTTAACAAATGACAGAAGCGAAATGTCGAATTCCGCGCTACATAAATAAACAAATGGATAACACCTAACAACTTTACAGAACTTCACAATTCACTATGGAACAGGTAAGTTCTGAATATGTGTTAGTGGATGTGTTAGCAGTCGATATAATGTCAGAGTTCGGTAAACATCGATATAGTTATTTATTTACAGTTGCCAGTAAAATGGTAATTTATTTATTTTATTTGTTTTAGGGGTAGTGAATTTGAAGGAAGTATTACCAGCATACTTCTAAGCAATCATGCCTCAGAAGTCAAGAACCACTGTTAGAATTCCTACTATGAACACACAAAAGGTAGCCAAGTAAAATAATGTGTTTGTTAGTTCTTATTACCAAAGGGGATTTGTTTTAGTACAGACTGCTCTACAGAAGCTTACGATTGATCTACTGAACGGGAATAAAACGATTTACATAGTTAACAACAGCAAAATAATTCTCGAATTAAATAGAAATAGTATTATTATTTTGATTAAAGAATGTAGTTAGGTATAGATTTTTGTGTAGATTTATTTTGTGTATGTTCTGTAAAATGTTAAATGGTAGTTAACGTTAGAATTTAACGTTACAATATATGACTTTCATTACCCTCCCATTCTTTTCATTATCCTATATATTATTTCGTTATATATTATATATTATATATATTATATATTATTTTCGCTATTTCGTTATGTAGATATCCGCCTGGGTATAATAATTAGGTAGGTATCCTCTTAGGAGAGTGAGAGAGAAGTCTTAGGTTCCTTAAACATTATTCTCGTAAGCGAGAGAGAGACAGCAGTCCTAAGTTCATTACACATAATGAAATAATTTAAAAACAATCGATGAAATCAAAACTTAAATTTAAAATATATAAACACATGCATGCGATATATTATTAAAAATATCTCACTTCCTGGCCTCACGGCCTCATTCTAATCTTACCTCAAATTTTTATTTCTCCAGATTTTTCAGCTTTATTATATTAACAACAATTCGCTTTAAATGAAAATTAAAATCTTGTATTGTAAATTGTAACAAAAAACCCCAAGTAATAGATTGTATAGAGAGTTAAAAATGACATATTTTATTTACCTCAATATTAAATAGACAATGGTCTTCCATTGTACGAATAAATAAAGCAATGGATAACATAAAATAAACATGCGTCAGCGGGACGCTAATATAACTAGTTCTATAATAACGGGAAATAATATGTAAAAATGTGATAAGATTTATTTGCTAAAGCCGCGTTTCTTGGAATATTAATTATCACTCGCTGCACACGTGCATGGTACGGCTTTGTTATCATGTGACGCAGAGAGTTCCTATTATAAAATTAAAAAAAAAATCAGTACTTTCTTTTCATTTAGTCCAATGTAGTAGACACTAAAATATTATATTCGATAAACCATATTATGAATATTTAAATACCAAAGCACGTTTTCCCTCTACAAGCACATACACATAAATGAAATAATTCACAACTTGACAGGAAATGCGGTAGCAGTGCATTTATTCGAATACAATATACAATGGTGTTCCTATATTTTTTAATACAATAGACAATGGTATTCATTGTACGAATAAACAAAGCAAACGATAAGATAATAATAAAGTACAATAACAGGAAATATGTAAAATGTGATAAGATTTATTCGCGGAAGCTGCGTTTCTTGGAATATTAATTATTATCACTCGCCGCACACGTGTTACTTTTAATACAATAGACAATGGCCTTCATTGTACGAATAAACAAAGCAAACAATAAGATAAAATAAAGATGCGGCAGCGAGACGCTAATATAACTAGTTCTATAATAACAGGAAATAATATTATCATTCGCTGCACACGTGCATGGTACGGCTTTGTTATCATGTGACACAGAGAGTTCCTATAAATAGTCAAATCGATGTTGAAAATATCAGTTTAGCACACAATCGTCTAGCAGTATTTACATCACGTTCAGCATTGTTAATAGTACAAAGTAGTTTATCAAGTGTATGACATTAATTAACATTAGTAAAAGTGTATATTATCATTAATTGCTGGTATTATTAAAGCAACATAGATAGACATCTTCAACGCGAGCCTAATTTTAAAATATAATAAGCTCAGTAAACCATTAGACATTATCATGAGTGGAAGTATTGAAACAGACAGTAGTTATCGAAGTGAAGGTGAAAAATATGGATAAGGATTCCATGGACTCTATAAATAGTAGTGTTGATTACAGTAAGGAGCTCGATGAAATATTGGCAAGATACGAGCATGCAAATAAGGAAAATGTGTATTTGTTACACGCAATTTTCCCTTTGATGACTAACTCCATTCAAATCCAGTGTGGCTTGAGTCCGGCAAGAAGCTTTTATCCTGCTGTTATTATACAACACAAGTATAAGCCAATGAAAATATCCTTCAGCACATATGAATGGTGTACATTCACGGTCATTTTGCGACAATTACAAGGAAATTTCTTCTCGCAAACACAAGAAGGTCATCCCGATGAATCAGAAGCAGTGACCGACAAGTAGTGTGGGGATTATATTTACATATCCCATCTCCTCTATGAAGATGTCAAAGTAGTGAATATAAAAAAGTTTGACATCAGCTTTGAACTGTTTGATCAAGATATAAGGGAAATCTTAATAATGACTCATGTGTATTATCATCTCGTATTGCTATGTTAGATTCGTTAAATTTTTGTTCATATTATCGTAATATTTTAGAATTAATAAATTTGTGGCTTAAATCCAATAGAGTAACGTGAAATGTAGAGGAAATATTATTAGCGTTTTGCGATGTATCCAATGATAGTTTGCTAAGTAATTCCCTGCGTGAATATCTACATTATTATAAAGATAATGTACTATATGATTGTGAGCTGCGATGAGAAAACAAAAGATGGATATGAATGATTTTTTATATCTTTCCATTGCATGAATTTATTGTATTTATTGTCGTCGCATCATCCCGGTATTTACGGTTGAAAAGGGGTAGAAATGATTTAAATACCTTGCCTGTCACTCGAAGTGGCTCTCGCTAGATTAGATCTGCCAAGGGGAGTGTTAAAACACACCCGGATCGTCCTAGCCGCTGCTGGCCAACTAGGCGACACCCTCGATGTACGCAGGTGGATAATACTACGCTCTTCGGCCTGAGACGGGCTGCTCGTACGCGAATACCTAGTATCCGCGACGTCCGTCCACGTTGGCGGTTACCAGTCTTCCTTCCTGGCCCACACTTCTTTTGCTTCGCCGCTGGTGGCACACTTCTTCTCCAGCGGTGGAAGTTTTATATTTATATCGCCACCCCAATGTTAGCAATGATAATTGCTCTCAAAGAGTGTCTCGTAATAGCGATGACCAATGGAACGTAATGTAACGAATTTCTTTAAATCGAACTGTTTGTGGAAACAGTTCCCCAGCAAATTAGTTCTATATGGTTATTAATAACACCCGAAGTGAATAAATATTAAGTAGTGAAAACCTCAATTAAATCTAAACTCTTTTAAATGGTTCTTTCTTTAAATAATGTAATATAGGAGTATTATTAAATGCAAATATTAAATATTATTAATGCTTAAAAGTGAGTAAAAATAAATGAGCCACGTGGTAAATAAATGTGCACGTGGTGTGCCTTTAACACGCAATATATAAATAATATAAAATTCAAATCTATTAAATTAGCTTCGAAATAATGTAATGTATAAATGAGATGAAAATGCAATGATAATGCAAACTTCAAGTTATCGAAAATGTGAATAAATAAATGCTTTTAGCACATACCCAGATAAACCCAGGCACTCACAAAAACACAGCTGCCCTTTACAAGGGCCAAGAACCAAAGAGAAAGATTTTTGCCAGTCGGGTTTCTCGACCGTGTTTTGTCATAGGGCTGGCCCGCAGGTACTCGGTGACGCGCACCACCGAAACGTATACAGGGGGTAGGTAAAATAGCCGCTCCGGCGACATTATATACTGTAATTACTTCTTTTATATATGTTGTAACCGATGCAACCAATATCTATATGTGATACGTAACTTTAGGATTCTTTATTTCAAAACTGAACTAGAAATAAAAAGAATAACCAGATTATATTAATACTTTATTTAAGTACTTGGTAGAAGCATTTTATAACCAAGGCAATTTTCAATCAGATTACAGCTTTGGGACCACGCGCCCCAGCCAACCAGGTTACAGCATTCAGAGTATGTTTCCTATCCAATCAGCTTAGTACTAAAACGGCGGGACGGCAAATTCAAATTATTAGTGTACAGGGTGAATAATAAAGCTATATAGGATGAACCATACAGGAAAGTAACCCAACCGGTAAAGAAAAATCATGCGCAGTAGATTCCAATATTTACACAGAAAAAACATGGTGATCAGTACATTTAAAAATAGCGGGAAATTCAAAAGGAGGAACGTAGTCAGTGAAAATGTATTGTAGCAAAGGTAGCTATAGAGAGAGAAAGAGACAGACAGACCCAGATAGTCTCTTAGGTCTTACATCACAGACAGGAACATTGACTACCGGAAATTTAAAATTGTTCATTTTTTTAAAATAAGAGCTTGGGATATGCTTTGATTTTATCATAGCTTCTGAGATTTATACTATCACAGAATTAAAGTAAGCTCATCAATTTACCTTTATTTTCAATTTATCTTTATATTTCTTTTTAGTTTTTATTACAGAAATATTTATTGTTGAGTTTAAAGCTTAGTTGCGATTCGAACAAAGGTTATTGAACTGTAGAAGGTCAAAGATCAACTATTGCAGTCAAGGTTTTGTAACACTGAAGATTCTGTAGAATATGCCTGTTCCAGTGAAATATAAATGCATCCAATGCGGTGGAGGAACCGAACTACCTAACACCAAATGTATTCCATGTGAAAGTGAAGAATTTTTTGTGAATATGGATAAATCAAAGCATATCCCAAGCTCTTATTTTAAAAAAATTAACAATTTTAAATTTCCGCTATAGTTTTATTATTATTATTATTATTATTCAAAACTACTCAGCTCTTAGTATTGTATTATCCAGTAGTAGTAGTAGTAGTGATAGCCATACGCGCATGATTTTTCCTCATATTACATGGTACATAATTTTCTGTAAAAAAAAGGATTACCTACTGCGCATGATTTTTAGGCCACTTTCTTATTTGCCTCACCCTATGCCATTAATTTTTGAGACACTGTGTACGTTCCACGTGTTTGGATGTCTGTTAAAGCCAAATGTCTCGACCTTGGTGACTTCCTGTCTGTAATCTACGTATGCATAAAACCTTTGTATTTTATCAAGTTCTGTAAGTTCTTTTTTAATATCTTATCATTATTATTCTAAGTCGTAAATCACGCCAACCATGATTTAATAGAAGAATGAGTAGAAGAAAAGCTCTTAATCCACGCTCGTGTTAATTATTATACACGACCATATTTTCTGTAAGTGAAATATTTGATACCTCTATTAATTAATTTATTTTATGTACGTAAATATGTAATAATATTAGCAAATAGTTTGTTTTTATTTAGTAACAGCCGAAAAAAAGTCAATGTTCTTGTCTGTGATGTCAGACCGAAGAGTCTATCTGGGTCTGTCTGTCTCTTTCTCTCTCTATAGCTACCTTTGCTACAATACATTTTCACTGACTACATTCCTCCTTTTGAATTTCCCGCTATTTTTAAATTTACTGATCACCATGTTTTTTCTGTGTAAATTGGAATCTACTGCGCATGATTTTTCTTTACCCGTTAGGTTACTTTCCTGTTTGGTTCATCCTATATAGCTTTATTTTGTATTCACCCTGTACACTAATAATTTGAATTTCACGTCCCGCCGTTTTAATACTAAACTGATTAGATAGGAGACATACTCTGAATGCTGTAACCAGGTTGGCTGGGGCGCGTGGTCCCAAAGCTGTAATCTGATTGAAAATTGCCTTGGATATAAAATTCTTGTAACGAGTACTTAAATAAAGTATTAATATAATCTAGTTATTTTTTTTAATTCTAGTTTAGGTTTGAAATAAAGCATCCTAAAGTTACGTATCACATATATTTATTGGTTACAACATATATAAGAGAAGTAATTACAATATATAAATACAATAAAGTCATACAATGGAAAGATATAAAAAATCATTCATATCCATCTTTTGTTTTCTCTTCGCAGCTGACAGGCTCAGACATTGTGATAGACTGATTAAAATAAAACAAGCAGCTTACTTAACTGTTTTTATTTATTATTTAAATCATATAGTACATTATCTTTATAATAATGTAGATATTCACGCAGGGAACTACTTAGCAAACTATCATTGGATACATCGCAAAACGCTAATAATATTTCCACTACATTTAACGTTACTCTATTGGATTTAAGCCACAAATTTATTAATTCTAAAATATTATGATAATATGAACAAAAATTTAACGAATCTAACAGCAATACGAGATGATAATACACATGAGTCCATTATTAAGATTTCCTTTATATCTTGATCAAACAGTTCAAAGCTGATGTCAAACTTTTTTATATTCACTACTTTGACATCTTCATAGAGGAGATGGGATATGTAAATATAATCCCCACACTACTTGTCGGTCACTGCTTCTGATTCATCGGGATGACCTTCTTGTGTTTGCGAGAAGAAATTTCCTTGTAATTGTCGCAAAATGACCGTGAATGTACACCATTCATATGTGCTGAAGGATATTTTCATTGGCTAATAATTGTGTTGTATAATAACAGCAGGACAAAAGCTTCTTGCCGGACACAAGCCACACTGGATTTGAATGGAGTTAGTCATCAAAGGGAAAATTGCGTGTAACAAATACACATTTTCCTTATTTGCTGCATGCTCGTATCTTGCCAATATTTCATCGAGCTCCTTACTGTAATCAACACTACTATTTATAGAGTCCATGGAATCCTTATCCATATTTTCACCTTCATTTAGATAACCACTGTCTGTTTCAATACTTTCATGATAATGTCTAATGGTTTACTGAGCTTATTATATTTAAAAATTAGGCTCGCGTTGAAGATGTTGCTATGTTGCTTTGTTGCTGTTGCTTTAATAATACCAGGATTGAGTATTATACACTTTTACTAATGTTGATTAATGTCATACACTTGATAAACTACTTTGTACTATTAACAATGCTGAGCGTGATGTAAATACTGCTAGACGATTGTGTGCTAAACTGATATTTTCAACATCGATTTGACTATTTATAGAAACTCTCTGTGTCACATGATAACAAAGCCGTACCATGCACGTGTGCAGCGATTGATAATATTATTTGCTGTTATTACAGAACTAGTTATATTAGCGTCTCGCTGACGCATCTTTAGTTTATCTTATCGTTTGCTTTGTTTATTGTACAATGAAGGCCATAGTCTATTATATTAAAAAATATAAGAAGACCATTGTATATTGTATTCGAATAAATGCACTGCTACCGCATTTCCTGTCAAGTTGTGAATTCTTTCATTTATGTGTATGTGCTTGTGGAGGGAAAACGTGCTTTGGTATTTAAATATTCATAATATGGTTTATCGAATATAATATTTTAGTGTCTATTACATTGGAGTAAATGAAAAGAAGGTACTGTAATGAAGTACCTTTTATTTTGCCATAAAATTACCTATTCAGCACCTGTGAATAAGTTTTCAATACAACGCTGTAAATAAACAAGATATTTCCAAAATATAATCTCTGATTTCGACACCAGACCTGAGCCTCCGACGCGCACATATTCACGCATCACCGCGGGCCTCGACTAAGGCAATATCACGCGCTGAGAGTTGTTGTTCCGCTGTCCAAGGAACTGGACGTACGGACATCGCCGCCAGCTGATTAAGTGAGTAAATATTTTACAAGTCCGAAAAAGTAACATAGTGAAATTTTTATAAATACCAAAGGAAATTGGGACTTTATATATATATATTTGGGACTTGGGATATATATTTTTAGTTGTTTGTCTACCTACCATTTATTTTTACAAGTTCGAAAAGGTAGCAAGCGAAAATCGGCTAAGTCGATTAATAGTATGTGTTGGGATAATTTCTTAAGTCTATGATTTCACTACTGCGCCGGTCCGAGTTGTCGCCGGCCCTTCTCACGGCAGAAACCGATTTATAGTCAGTTGCTGGCTGTCCACGAGCACAAAGAGCACTGTCTGGTCCGCAACTGCCACCAACATCCCGCAGAGTAAGTAAGAAATATTTGACAAGTCCGAAAACCGGCATAGTGGAATTTTTCTAAGTATCAAAAGATATTGAGACATATTGTTCGCCGTCTGTCTACCTGACCGAATATTTGTTAAGTCCATAAAATGGATAGAGTGAAACTTTTCTACGTATAAAAAGGAATTGGTACTTCAACATTTTGTCAGTAATTTGGCTACCTGCTGGGATATTCTTCAGAGTCCGTAAAATAGACAAGCTAAAAGTCCCTATTTCCACTACTGCGCCGGTCCAAGTGCTCACGGGCTCTACATCGAACTGGGACCGATTTAAATAGTCAGTCCGCTGCTGTACACCATAAAGACGAGTCCTGCCTGTCCCACCGCTGCTACTAGTACTCCAGGAGAATAGGTAAATTCGGCAGAGTCCACAATAACGAGTGGACTTATAAATTTTACCGATTGTTGGTGTACAGGTATAAAATATACAAAGTCCGAGATCTTCACTTCTGCGCATGTCCGAGGTTTTCATAGAACCTCTTATACAGCTACGAACGATTCAGACATTCAGTTTGGGACCGCACCGCATACGAGCAAGACCTGTCCATCTTCACCGCTACCTACCAGTATCCAGAGAAGAGTAAGTAAACTAGTACACGTCCCCAAAGGCATTGGGACGTATAGTAATATATAATTTCATCAGCTTGTGCCGACTACGCCGAGAATATTACAAGTCGAAATAGGGAACTGCTGCGCAGGTATCAAAAGCTCTCCCACCAGCCATTCCAGTACCTGCTACTAGCCGGTGCCCAAGTATTCAGTCTTGACAGACCGTCTGTAGCCAGCAGACGTGCCCAGGACTAGGAAGGAAGTGAGCTAGATTTCAAATAGGTTTGAGGTATTAAGTCAATAAATAAATGTATTAAGGTTTATTGGTGTATTATTGTCGTGTCCAGCAGAAGCTACCCGCTTTCTTTGTCTGCGACAGTTCGATGAGAATAAATACTGTACTTTGTGGAAAAACACTTTTATTCTCTGCGAGCTACCTATTCAACTTCTTTTTAACTAATTTTACACAAATTGACTCGCTAAAAATGTCACACACACTTTTTTCGTTATTTTTTTATATATGACATTTACAAACTAGATATTTTTTTTACAATGTGTGTGTTCCTAACAATTATTGTTATCTGTTCTGTGAAGTCTAATTTTTCCTTTCGACCGCCTGGCGAACCGTATCTTCACTGAAGCTACCTGTGTAGTGGTGTTTCTGCACTGTAAACAGGAACTGGCGCCCGAGGCAAAATAAAAGAGAAACCGATCCTCGGGCACTAACGCGACACTTCCTACCTGTAAATCGGGAAGTGTCCATCACAGTACTGATTTTTTTTTAATTTTATAATAGGAACTTTCTGCGTCACATGATCACAAAGCCGTACCATGCACGTGTGCAGCGAGTGATAATTAATATTCCAAGAAACGCGGCTTTAACAAATAAATCTTATCACATTTTTACATATTAATTACCGTTATTATAGAACTAGTTATATTAGCGTCCCGCTGACGCATGTTTATTTTATGTTATCCATTGCTTTATTTATTCGTACAATGGAAGACCATTGTCTATTTAATATTGAGGTAAATAAAATATGTCATTTTTAACTCTCTATACAATCTATTACTTGGGGTTTTTTGTTACAATTTACAATACAAGACTTTAATTTTCATTTAAAGCGAATTGTTGTTAATATCATAAAGCTGAAAAATCTGGAGAAATAAAAATTTGGGGTAAGATTAGAATGAGGCCGTGAGGCCAGGAAGTGAGATATTTTTAATAATATATCGCATGGATGTATTTATATATTTTAAATTTAAGTTTTGATTTCATCGATTGTTTTTAAATTATTTCATTATGTGAATAAGAATAATGTTTAAGGAACTTAAGACTTCTCTCTCTCACTTTCCTAAGAGGATACCTACCTAATTATTATACCCAGGCGGATATCTACATAACGAAATAGCTTAAGTACAATATGATATATAGGATAATGAAAAGAATGGGAGGGTAATGAAAGTCATATATACAATCAAAATTTATTCAATAAGATCCATTGCACGCAGCGTATTTACAAATATTTTATAGTCTAGTCCTAGGCGTATGTAAATTCTCATTGCTTCTACTATATCATTAGGGCTGACCCTAATGATATAGTAGAAGCAATGAGAATATACTAATAGAGAGAACTAATAATGTGGAGAAATTGAGGAATAAAGAAGGATTATATTGGAATCTTGAGACTGATCTCAAGGTTCCAATCTAATACTTCTTTATTCTTCAATTTCTCTACATTATAAGTTTGATAACGATCAGTGTGGTTTAATAAACTTGATGCATCTTCCATTTCTCTGTCTGCTTGCATTCTACTTTCTGTAAGAGATTTTTCTCTATGTAGCGATGGGTTAGGTATCAGATTTTCCGGTTGATCTTGTTCTTTAATCATACTGGTAGGTGAGGTTATCTCATGGTTACTGATGATGAAATTATTATCAATATTGCCATGTACTCTTTTCATGTGTAGTTTTAAGTTATCTTTTCTTTTAAATGTTCTAGTACATAAATCACACTGGAAAGAGAAGTCTTTGTGTATATGCATATGCCTTTTCGACCAAGAGAATACTTCGTTACAAATGTTACACGTAAACATGTTTTACTCTTCTCATGTACAATATCAAATGACATAATGTAATGGCCCTTATTTTATCCCAACTATTATTATTTAGATTTTATACTATACCATAATATTTAGATGTAATATTGGAATATGCTTATGCTTATATTAAAATGATAAATTAGAAATTGTTTATGCAGGTACAGATAACTCATTTATTTCAACCAAATCCTACAATATGTCAATCTATTGATTCGTCTATAAAACGTTTTCTTATACAGGGTGTCCACCTAGTGCGCGTAAGTCCAATATCTGGGTTAATAAAAGAGATAACTTAATTTTTTTTTCTACAGGGTTCTCTAATATCCCGAGCTGCACAAAATGAAAATATATTTACATATTCAGGGTGTTCAGTTTTTCCTGGACAGGTACCAACTTCATTTTTTTAAATGGAAACCTATATTTTTTATGGCATTATCGAATTCTACGTAAAAAATTAGTGGGACTTTGTGCATAACACTGCTATTGAAATATTGATAGTTTTCGAGATATTTGACTTTTAATTTTTTTTTCTTATGTTTCGTCACTTCTAATAGTGGACATAATTATGGTTGTATGACAGCTAGAAATTATTTTTTTTCAGAAACTGTAGAGTGAAGATGGCTCTTTCGAAAAACGTATCAAAAGTTCACCTGCGATATACAGGGGGCAACAGAAATCGTGCCAAACCTGATGGTTTAAAATTTAAAAAATCTCGACTTTTTCAAATGGAACACCCTGTGTTTTATGATTTCATTAGATGCCTTTCTGTAGACTCTACAATTTTATAATAGCTTTCCCTATACCTAAGTTGCGTAGTTTTTGCAAAAAACCCACTTTTATGAAAAATAATCTCGGGATTGTCACGCAATAAAATTTGTGACAATCAGTTTACATGTCATTTCTTCTTTTACTGAATATTCACGTACGAGATTAGAGTAAGTACTAAGCGTGCATACAATGAACTATTCAAAAGAAGAATTAGTGAAAATGGTTTATGCCTTAGGAGAAGCTCATGGAAATTGTTTGCTAGCAGCACGTATTTACAAAGCAAATAATCCAGATTTACAGAGATTTCCACGTGCTGACTGTTTTGAAAATGTGAAAGAAAGATTTGAAAGAACAGCAAATGCGAATTATGAGAAAACTACCAGGAGACATGACGGTAACAATGACGATATTCAGTTTAATGTTGTGGCGTCTGCTGTTGAAAATCCAAATATTAGTGTCAGGAAAATCAGTAATAATCTTGGAGTTTCCAAAAGCTTGACAAACAAGATACTGAAGAAGAATAATTTTCATCCGTATCATATTAAAAACCATCAAGCACTGTTACCTCAAGATCACCTAAACCGCCTGCAATTTTGCCACTGGGCATTGGATAAAATTCAGGAAAGTCCAAACTTTTTTATGAATGTCTTGTTTACTGACGAATCAACATTTTCAAACACATGCTTACCCAATCGTCGCAACTTTCATCACTACGCTGACAATAATCCAAGATTATTGAGGGTACTAGATAATCAGCATCGTTTCAAAGTAAACGTGTGGGCTGGAATTTGTGGAGAACATATTGTTGGACCGTACTTTTTTGAAGGCAATTTAAATGCCAATGTGTATTTGCATTTTTTGCAAAACGAACTTCCCCGTCTACAGCTACAGAATATGCCCGCTGATTATTTGGTTCAACAATGGTTTCAGCATGATGGTGCCCTTCCACATTCCACTTTGGCGGTACTGTGATTATTTTATTGTTGTAGTACTTTTCCTATTATCTATTCATATTTCAGATTAGAGAACACCTAAACCACGTATATCCAAATAAGTGGTTAGGTCGTGGTGGTCCAGTTCCTTGGCCTGCACGTTCGCCTGATTTAAATATTCTGGACGTTTTCTTGTGGAGTTATATCAAGGAGCGAGTATACGAAGTACCACCAACGGATATGCAAGACTTGATATGCAAAGATCCAAAATGAGTTTCTAACCATAACGCCCGAAATGTTAAGAAATGTTCACATTCATTTTCGTCGTAGATTAATGCTTTGTGTTGAAAACAACGGTGGACATTTTGAGCATTTACTTTAGGTTAGCTTGCTTGTATGAGTATTGCGTATTCTTTTTTCAATACTCTATGTATATTCATCCATTTCACTAATAATTTTTCTAACTACGGTAACACCGTTTGGTTTTCAATATGATACGTACGAAACTTCTTCTTCAATATCTTATTTGTCGAGCTTTTGAAAACTCCAAGATTTCTACTGATTTTCTGATACTAATATTTTTGGATTTTCAACAGCAGAAACCACAACACTAAACTAAATATTATCGTTGTTACTCCCATGTCTCCTGGTAGTTTTCTCATAATTCCCATTTGCTGTTCTTTCAATTTCAAATCTTTCTTTCACATTTTCAAAACAGTCAGCACGTGGGAATCTCTATAAATACGTGCTGCTAGCAAATAATTCCCATGAACTTCTTCTAAAGCATACGCCAGTTTTGCTAATTCTTAATTACATGTAGAGCTTTTATAATTTTTTACTTTTATTTAAAAATAAATGGTAACTTTCCATAAAGACTTGTTTATTAAACTGAAATTATCTAAATTTTTCAGTTAAGTGTAAACTAATACATTTTATAAAAATAAATAGCCTTACAATATTTTTTCCGTCAGAGTGCGCAAATCGGGTATTTTTCATAAAAGTGGGTTTTTTGCAAAAACTACGCAACTTAGGTATAGGGAAAGCTATTATAAAATTGTAGAGTCTACAGAAAGGCATCTAATGAAATCATAAAACACAGGGTGTTCCATTTGAAAAAGTCGAGATTTTTTAAATTTTAAACCATCAGGTTTGGCACGATTTCTGTTGCCCCCTGTATATCGCAGGTCAACTTTTGATACGTTTTTCGAAAGAGCCATCTTCACTCTACAGTTTCTGAAAAAAAATAATTTCTAGCTGTCATACAACCATAATTATGTCAACTATTAGAAGTGACGAAACATAAGAAAAAAAAATTAAAAGTCAAATATCTCGAAAACTATCAATATTTCAATAGCAGTGTTATGCACAAAGTCCCACTAATTTTTTACGTAGAATTCGATAATGCCATAAAAAATATAGGTTTCCATTTAAAAAAATGAAGTTGGTACCTGTCCAGGAAAAACTGAACACACTGAATATGTAAATATATTTTCATTTTGTGCAGCTCGGGATATTAGACAACCCTGTAGAAAAAAAAATTAAGTTATCTCTTTTATTAACCCAGATATTGGACTTACGCGCACTAGGTGGACACCCTGTATATTAAGATAAAAAAAACGACTATTGTATGTTTATATTTAACTTAGTTTTCAAAGTGTGAAAAAAGGCATTTGGATATCAATATTTTAATTTAAAGTATATAGGAATGTTCTCTGACTCGAAACAAGCTAGAATCCCTCTGTTTCCTGTTATTATAGAACTGTACGCTTATCTCATTCCTCCAGATGTCACATAAATAAGGCTAACCGTCACGTAAAATACGTCACGGGTACCCGCACATACGTCACGCGTACCCGCAAATAAGGCTAACCGTCACGTAAATAAGGATAACTTGTTAGGATAACGAGGATATCGCGTAAGGATAACCAGGATAACGCGCAAGGAAAACGAGTATAACGAGAGTAGTGGGGTAATGAAAATTCTGTAACAGAGGAGAGAGTAGTGATCAGCGATCAGGCCATATATAAGACATTAAATTTAAAAAATGCGTCATCCGGTCGATGAGTCATGCACATCTGGCACACATCCGGGTCATTGACCTCGTTCTTAAAATAGAATTGCCCATCTATCTGGGGTCCGGTCCCACATCTGGCATACATCCGGGTCATTGACCTCGATCTAAAAATAGAATAACGCATCTTGCGCCCGCATCCAGTCGATTAATCATCCACACCTGGTGCATTGACCTCGATCTAAAAATAGAAATGTCTATCTGGCACCCGCATCCGGGCGATTAATTATGCACACCTGGTGTTGTAAAACTAGACTTTTTTGTACACCAACTTTTTCAGAATTATGGAAGAGTTTCAAGTTGAAACATCTGGTGAAGTGGAAGTTGAAGAACGTATTATTTTGGAAGACAGAATTTGAAATTGAAAAAGATTTGTCTGGCGAAGTAGAAGTTGTCACCTGTTTAGAGGGCCATAGCATTGTAAAAGTATGCTATTTATCCAAAAATAAGAGGTGGTTAGATAGACGAGCAACGCGACGGAAGTTTTGCTTGCGCAAATGTAAAATAATAACAGATGTGCATAGTGAACTAGTTTGGAATTTTGATCCTCTACGTATATTATTCGTAGACGTATGATGTACACAGTGGAAGTCAAAAGGTGTTGTATGCGCCGAAAAATTATTGGTATACGCTATTGGCCCGGCTATTATTGGTTACAAAAATTTAAGCCTATAATAGCTTATTGTGCCGGCGACTGCAAACAAATGAGGCCTATTGACACTGTTCGATCTTACAAATTTAATAAGAATAATGATGGGAGCCGGAGGCCCATCAAAATGTATGAACCTGAATAGTTTGTATTAATAGTTTAATAAAATAGATTAAAAAAATAACTTTTATTACCCCCTCTCCCCCCTCTTAATGATGAAAAAGATCCATTTGTCTACACAGGGTGTTGGATGGAAACAGAGAAGTTTTATTGAGATCTAACCTTTACAATCGATGTAAAGCCTCTGATTAATCAACTTTTAAACTATATATATGTAATATAAAACATAGATATAATCTATGACAGCCTTAGTCGCTAGGCAGTTATAATAATGAACGCTTCACAGCTTATAGTGCTACAAGCCATTTCTCAGAACATGCTTTTTGTACACCCTTATAATACAAAGGAGGTTTTTGTATGTTTTGACAGTAATGGAACGAGAAATGAAAGCTGGCCCTCTAAATGGAGAAGGATGGAGCTATATGCAAGCAAATACACTACTTCTTTGAGTTATCCAATACCTACCAGCAGCACCGAGTACAGCTAGGGATATTCAGCAGATGATCCCTTGCTTTGGTATATAGCAGTTTGCTCTTTGCTGTTGTTGCTCAAAGTGATTATTTCAACTCTTCAAGCACCATGTCTCAACAACTACGTTGTTCGAAATGTCTAACAACTGAGTTGATAAATAGACATAAAAACAATACAATTTTACTAAAGAAGAGCTGTCACACTTTCCCTTGGAATATCTAATTGCAAACGTTACTGCTGTGGAACTACTGCATGCATGGCCCAAGCTTCCACTGGAATACATCCAGAAATTTGAGCTTCAAATTCAATTACCCTGTTTTGTGCACTACAACCGACCAGAATGGAAATCACATATAAAAAGTTTTGAAAAAAAACACTTCTACACTGAGACGTTCATTGCAAGATTATTTTTTGTAACCAATAATAGCCGGGCACACTAAACATTTTTTTTTTGGCACATAACACTTTCTGATATCTATGAGGACACATAGATGTGACAGCAAAATTTTGGTGTTTTAAAGCACTTTACAACAGTACAGAAAGCAAAATTGATTATAGTCAATAGAAGAAATCTTTTCCGCTAAAATTATTGTTTTATTCAGTTTTTCCATTTTTATTTCTAGCGTATTGACTTTTCTTATATATTTTTCCAGTTTTCTCAGAAGGTCCGTCCTTCGCCTCTTTTTTTCGCGCAACATTTCTTTGCTTTTTAAAATAAACTGTTTGGCTTTATCAGCATACATATTTTGTAATTCATCATCACTGTAAACACTTTCCGTTGCACTTTGTTGATTATGCTTTTCGTCGTCTGTAATATCTTCATATATCGGCGTTGATTTACATTTTGGTTTAAAGTCTTCGAGACGGTTCTGTGGCATTGGTTTTGCTGATATCACATATTCCGGCTGATGTACTCGGGGTGTCTACTGATTGAAATTATGGGTTCCTCGGAAGACGCTTTAAATGCTGCATGATTTTTATTGATGGTGTCGATCCACATTGATGGTGTCGATCCACTGGGAACTGCAAACTTCACTTTCATATTGAATGTTTTAAAGCAATAATGGTAAAACTGAACATTTGAAATTGCGCTAGAATATTTAAACATTCCCTCTTTACATGTCCTAGCTTCTCCCTCTTATTCGTTGTCTTAAATACTCTATTCTTCAACCAATCAAAATGTTTCTACGCGCACACGGCTTGAAACGTCTGCTATAAAACAAATGTTCTCATGCACATGTAAATTTTTGCAAAAAACACAGCTGCATTTGCAAAACATAGAGGTACCATCATATGTTATTTTCCAGATGCTGTACAGATGCAAAGACATCAGTCTTGGGCTATTTTTAGAATGTACAGCTGTCCCGGCATACTGAATTATGGTATTTAAATTTCATTTAGTACAGGGTGCTACAAATTTTATATTAACTTATGTGGATTCATAGCTGTTCATTCGTTTTACTAGAGGTGTATTTTTTTATAAAAATTAAATCTTATACAGGGGTCTGAAAAGTTATCATTTTTTTAAATAACTTTTTACATATAGTTACAATTTTTTTTAAATCTTACACTAGATGACTGGATGCAGGCGGCAGATGGACATTTATATTTTTTAGATCGAGGTCAATGACGCGGATGTGTGTCAGATGTGCATGACTCATCGACCGGATGACGCATTTTTTAAATTTCTCTCTCCTCTGTTACTACATTCTGATTTCCCCACTACTAACGAGGATAACGTGTAAGGATAACGAGGATAACGCGTAAGGATGACGAGGATAACGCGTAAGAAAACGAGGATAACGTGTAAGGATAACGAGGATAACGTGTAAGTATAACGAGGATAACGCGTAAGGATAACGAGAATAACGCGTAAGGATAACGAGGATAACGTGTAAGGATAACGAGGATAAAGTTTTGCTACAATTTTTTAAATCTTGGTACGCAGACAGGGTTTTCACCTCAGCTAATTATTATTACTGATATTTATATTGTACGGGCCTGTTATATTGTAATGTGTGGCCGGTGTGTTGTGGCCTATGATAGTGAACAGATATGCTTGATTCTGACAAAAGTGAGGTTAGAGTTATTAAGTTATTCTTCGAAATGATATGATATGATATAATATGAAGGCTATAATTCACACGCAGTAATATTAATTCTTCTTGATAATTGTTAGTCTACTCTGTTGTCTACTTATTAGATAAGAACTTTAATGTTAAAAGAACGTTATTATTTAATTTCTCAGATATTTGAATTTGCCGCCAGACTGCAACGCCTTCTAGTGGCCGTCTGAGCTACTACATTGGGCGCGGCTCGTGACGTCAAGCCGCCATCTTGACGAACCTACGTCACACACTCTATTGATCACCCAGGGGTGCTCTTCTGCAGCCCCTGGGGCTCCTACTCCTGCGGGGATGCTACAAGAACATGCGGAGATGCTACAAGAAGTCTGGATCGTCACCCTGAAGCCATTGAACAGCGGTTCCGTGGTCTAGCTCGATGGCAGCTGGCCATCGAGCTCGCTGTGACCTTCAAACTGGTCGTGAACTGTCTTACCTTATCTACTGAGGTGTCTGTCCTTCGTGAAACCAACGTACTATTTCCCAAAGATGACGCGTCAAATACACAAGTACGTTTCTGCCTCTATGCAGTGCGCATTTAGTAAAGGTGTTTATGGATAAGGCGAGGGGATGTCACATAAAATTGAGAAGGTTGCAAGGCCATTCCACACAGTTCACGTAGATCATTTGGGACCGAAGCAATAGATGTAATGCTTATTTACTTATTAGCATTGATGCATTTACTAAGTTTCGTATTTTACACCCGGTGCGAACTGTGGCGGCAGCCGAGACTATCCGGAAACTAAGAGAAACATTTGGAATGTTTGGTTGCCCCACCAGGATAATCAGCGACAGGGGTAAAGCCTTTGACTACAGAATGTTTAAGGAATTTGTAGAGATGTAAGGTGTTCGACATGTCAAGAATGTTATTGCTACCCCTAGAGCTAATGGGCAAGTTGAGAGAGTCAATCGCACGGTGACAGAGGCAATAGTGGCAAGCGTAGATAATGAGGTGTCATGGGACGAGATGTTACCACAAGTAGGTTGGGGCATTAATAACACGGTGAACGCTTCAACTAAACAAACTCCTGCTGATTTAATGTTTGCCTTTACTGGTGGAGCGGTGCATGGAGGCCTGATGCCGGAGTTAGTTACGATGGGTCGTAGACCAATGGAGTCTGAAGGTGTTCAGGAGGTGTCTCAAGGTGTTCAAGAGGTGTCTGAAGGTGTTCGGGAGGTGTCTGAAGGTGTTCGAGAGGGGTCTGAGTACCTAGGTGAGGTGCCGAGAGGTGTCAACCGTGGTGACAGGATCGATCCAAGTTTAGTGATGTCAAATAATAAAGCTAATGGCCAAGAAGGTGTTATAACGAGATGTCACTCGAGGGAGAGTCACACGAGGTGTCGACACTTGGAGGAGTCTGAGAGATGCTGTAATTGGTACTGGTGAAGTAGATACCATGGAGCCGGTGCAAATGAGGCGTCAGAGGGCTAAGAGGCGTCTAGATGAACAAGCACTTAAAATGAGCAGTACATACAACAAGACGCGAAAGCCCGCTACAGAATATTCAAAGGGTGACCTGGTGTTGTGGCGCGGTGGCACAACGTTTACTGCCACGCAGGGTGTTAATAACAAGATAACTAGACGCTTCACTGGTCCTTATAAAATTGCCAAGGAGAATGGCAATGACCGTTACACCATTACAGCAATGAAGGGGATTCGAGGGTACACAAATAGACAGTTCTGGGTGGCGGCAGATTCGCTGAGGCGTTACAAGATCACTGCTGCACCAGAACTCCCAATTTTATCTTTACCAGGTGTTGGAGACGAGAGGTGTATGAATGATGACGACTTGCTTGACATACTTGAATCTTAACCTTGCTTAATAGTAGTAGTTAGTGCATGTAGGGTGTATAATGCAGACAACCTGAGGTGAATTGCATGGGGGTGACTGAGAATTATTAATGGGGACATTAATTCTTTTTCAGAATGGCCGAATGTTAGCCAAAAGCAATCGACGTGGTGTTGGTTCCGCCTGGAAGGCGGCAAGCAACAACACATACCGCGCTGCAATATATCGAGGTGTCTGCATTTGAATTTTTGCGGGGTGTCAAACACGAGGTGTCATTTTCAGAGCTTCCGGCGCTAGTGTCGAGGCGTCGACCGTTAGGAGGGGATGAGCAGGGTGTCATGGCGAAGCAGAAAACAGAGAACAGAGAGTGTACAGGTGGAAGGTGTAAACAATATTTCTGGTGTTATTTCTCTAATAAACCGATATTGTGAAACCAAGGAGTTTTATTGACCTAATAAAATACTAAAATTTAAATAAAAAATTTGATAAATTTCTGTATACTGATGATATTATTTTAGAGCCTAGATTTAGATTAGATTAGATTTATGTAGGAGTCGGCCCCCTGGCCTGGTCCACCGCGACCTAGAAGATCTATTGTGGCACATTTTAGAGCCTAAGAAAATTTTACTTACTTTACTTACGTAGTAGTAAATTAACTGTTTATATCTCTTTTATCTAGAAAGGGGTTGTAACCGTTGGTGTGAAGATAACACTGACGTAGATTTCCACATAACACCAAAACACTATACCGCACTCGACGCGCGAAATAAAATTAAAACTAAACCTATGCTAACATTGTGTCCTATTTTCACCTAAACTATTTCTACGGTTCAGTAAACCGTCGAACAACATGAGGGTACAGCAGTGGGTGACTCTTTTTCACCATTTAGTGCCAATCTACTCATGAACAGATTCGAAACGGAGACAAAAGAAGAATCCGAGTATTTTCCAAGGGTTTGGTTTAGATACGTCGATCATATCTTTGCATTGTTTGATACAAATGTCACTGATATTGACAACTTTGTTTCTAAATTGACGTCTTTTCGCGTCAGTTAAATTTACATATGAAACTGAAAACTCTGGACAACTACTGGACAACACTGGAAGTGTTCAAACTAGATTCAAGGAACATATGGCTCATCTCAAATATAATAGAACAGTGTCTATGTCGCCCAACATGCGTTTTAGAACAACCATAAATGGTGACACAGGGCCAATCCCATATAGCCTGCTTTATTGGTTAGTAAATCACAGTTCACTGATCAGTCGCATTGATTCACTGAGGTATTGCGACGGTTCACTGAACCGTAGAAATAGTTTAGGAATAGTAGGACACAATATTAGCATATGTTTAGTTTAATAATCACCAGGTGATGCCTGGGGATGATGTATGTGGAAAACTACGTTAGTGTTGTATCTTTTTTAGGTAAATAAACGTAACCAACGTATCCCAAGTATTAATGTCTCACCAGCAATGAATGGTCAATGTGATCCTGAAGATGTGTTTTCCTCGACTGACAATAAGACAAATTTGCTACTAGGTGATATTGCATCAGCTACCGAATGGCTGGGTGCTACCACAAACAGTGAAGATTGTAGTTATAGTTCTGATATTGACAATATTTCAGAAAGTACTGTTGAACATGACGATATGGTACCTGACAGTGATTCAGCTCCAACGGCAATATTAAGTCCCCCTTGTCTAAAAGGTATGTATCTAATATGTTTAATATGTTTTCGTAATATGGATTAAGGGGACAAAAATTGTATAATAGAAAATTAAATAATAAATATAAATTCAAATTATCCTTGTAAAACTACAGCCGGTAGTACGGAACTCAGGAAACCTAATAGGTTGTAACAGCTGTCTGTTGAGTTATTATCTGACTGGCCCTTTCAATTTGTTAGTTAAGTTTTTGAAATAAGATGAAAAATAATCAAATAAAAAAACATTTTTAACTTGACTGAACTTTACAGATTTAATTATTTTGCAGTTTCGTAGTTTGAGAATAAAACAGTAGGTTAGGAGAAATATTTCCGAAAAATGTCAATACAATTTTTAACAATTTATTTTAAATTTGCTCCTGATTCTGCACCTGAACATCAGGATCCTGATGTTCAGAGTAAGCAATTTTCTATAAAGCAATCACAGTTGATGTGTCTTTTAAATGTTATGTATGTATCAAAGATACATTATTAATGTACCCATTGTTTGTAAATGTCTTGAGAAAGGAAATAAATATTTCCTAAGGCTAAGGCTAACGAAGGATTTTCTTTCATAATTTTTCACGATTTTTATTGTCGCGTAATATTACTTAATTTTGTTTAACTATAATTATTGTCATTATGCTTCATCAAATCTTCATTTATAATTATTGTTACCGATCATTATTTAGAAACAAATATTTTTTTTATCATGTTTTTACGTAGTTTTTATTAAATAAAATTGAATTAGAGATATTGTCTAAAATATGTTTATTGAAATTGGATTAGAGATAGCAATACATTTCAAGAGTTTCTATATTGTTGCTCTCTCTGTAATTCAATTTCAAAGAATTTCTAATTGTTGAAACTGATATTTCGTTCAAAAGATAAAACTATTTTATGGGTAAAAGATCCTAATGGAACCTATAGGAAAACAAAACTGATGATGGTATTAAATAAACTAAATGTTGAAACTAAAATCTAGTGACAGTGTGAAATGTCGACGATTGCACTTCAATCTTACATTTCAAGATAGTTTTTCACATAATACAAATATTTTAGGGAATCTCAGTCGAATTAGACCTCCCTAGCCAACATTAATATTACCTTGACCAAGAACAAAATTGTCAAAATAAAAGTAAAAGTGCTTAGTAAACACAAAATTTGGGAGATTGGGCTATATAGTGTACTTACTTAATGACTACCATTAACTAAAACGGATACTACCGCCTGCTAAGACATTTCCATTTTGTAAATTTTGCTATTAAATAACTATGCTATGCATGCATGTTAGGACATTGTATTATTTTATTTGTATTTTTCAAAAAAAGAGAAATCAAAACATTGTAAAGGTATTGGACTTTCCAAAGGATATCTTTAAATAAGAAAATTCGGCTCGGAAAAAGAGTTCTAATAAAAAAAACTAAAGAGGATGGCAAATTTCACCTCTTTCACCCCAAGGAAAGGTGTATATCTGTATAATTGTCCTTTTAACTTTTTTGTAGTAAGCTGTACCATATGGAAAAGAAATGAAATAAAGAAGGCAGATTTAACAATGCTAGACATAAGCTCTGCTATTATTGGAAAAGTAGATTCAATGCCGGAAAGTATGGATTACTTCTATTTTGGAATTGTGGTTTCAACTATTCTGGCATTTTTACCTATATCATGCAGACTTTTTAATTGTCTAACAGAGAATGGTTTCTCAGAAATTCAAATTATTAAAGAATTCTATGAAAATGTTACATTACTGATGGAGACATCATTTAGTCAACGTTATAAAGTTGAAACCTACGAAGCTGTTGTAGTACAAGTACTTCAGATACCTCTAGCAATAGCAGACTACATCTATCTTCTATTTTGCGCAAACAGTTGGTAAGAAATATAACATATTTTATTTAGAAAACAGACTTCTATTCTAAACTTCTAGATCAACATGTTATTATCGTTTCTAAAGATATTTCTTAAGAAATTTGCAAACATGAAATCCAATCTGATTTAATGTTATAAAGTCAATTTTTAGGGCATTTTTCGAATATTAAGAATAATAATTTCGAATAATTTCAAATAATTTTTCGATTCCCTCCTGAATCTTCCACACCACCCGCGGCGACCAGTCACCCGGACGCATCGGCAATTTTGTTACCCCAAGCCAACCTTACAAAAATTCTCTATAGCTGCTTAAAAGGACAGCATCTGCTTAAAGTAGTGGACCCATGCTCGTCATTGGGAGATATTGTTGTGTGTGAGAGAGCGAGCGATAGCGTTTCTACGGCCGTCAGATGGCTGAATATTTCGCGCCTGCAGATTTACAACATATGTTACCACCACAGCGTCATGGATAAGGATATAAGAATTTAAAATCGTATAGCAAGCTAGTAAATATAATAATAATTTCAACGTAATAGAGGGAGATAGTATTGAAGTTTCAATAATAACACGTAGAAATGCATGGGCCAAGAATTAAATAAATTTCGCCTTCATGGGCGAAGCCTTTATAACTAGTAACTCATTCCGAAGAACAGCAAAAATATTTAAAAACTTATAGGCTTCACTCTAACTCCACTTTTTGTCAGAATCATGCACGTCTCTACACTTGCCCTCATCAACCCGAGTACAATATAAATTTAAGGAATAATTATTAGAATTATAACTAAGCGTAATAATTTTATCAGTACAAAACTCTGCAACTTTTATTTCCACTCCATTTTCCACTGATGAACTGAGCTTCAGAATAAAAAAGCGTTAGAGGTCTTATAGGTCAAGCCTCTGCATAATTTTATATCTCCATAAATAGTTATGATTCTGTAGTATAATATTGGTCTCAAATACAAACTATCTAATTATGTATGTCCATAAACGACGAGCTGTTTAGATTATTAGAGTGATAAAGCGGTCTTATCAGTCAGTCTTTCGGGTAGCTGAAAACCTCTGTCTGCGTACCAAGATTTTAAAAATTTGTAGCAAACATATTTATTATTATTAATAATAGGAGCCTAATAAACTATTAGAAATGAAAGAACAGAGGATAAGAATAGCCGCGCACAGCTGTTGATAAAAAACACGAACGAGTTCTTATATAATAATTTCAAGCTTAAAACTTTTAAAGTATATTTAATACTTAAGTTATTACGTCATATTGCACAATATTGCATGAATCGGTGAGCTGCCATCACAATGATATAAGGCAAAAAGTATAGCAAAAAGCCGTCAATAATTTTAGGCGACTAGGCGAGGTAATTCTGTAACACCCGTACATTTATTTGTATAAGTTTTTATCCCTAAAAGTAGGCGAGCTGATTTAGCAAATAGAACGGTATCAAACATTATGAACTATGAACTCCCAGAAAGTAGACTGTTTAATATTAGTGTATCACAAAATATTGATGTAAGACATCTTCTTAACAAGTATAGCAAAAGACAGTATAAAATCAGTATTCTCAAAGTGAAAACGCGATGTTCTTTCTGTCTTCTATACAGTGGGGTAAGCGGTGTTAAAAATATAGAGTTTTCTGATAAGAACTTATGCATGGTGTTAAAATAGCTAAAGGCTAGGCAATTTACAGGGTGTAACTTTGTCTAGATTAATCTGTATTACAATGATTTCAGGCTAATTTTCAATTATAATTAAAAGCAATGAGCAATCACCTATTCACCGCTCTGTATACAAAATCCCTCTGCTACAAATATTGCAGCAATTAGAGAGAGAGAAGAGAGAGAATAGAGGTATCAAATGTTTCACACATAGAAAAATATAGCTGTTATACCTAGAACAAATATATTATTAAAAAAAGTTGAATTAGGGGTTTTCTCTACTTATTCTTCTAATAGTTGGGTAGGCAACAATTTGGACGCCCGTACGTATAGTATAACTGACTCCCTATGACGACACCCTGCTTTGTACAGCGGCGTTAACGACGTCGGAGATGGTACAAAAACCCATGTAGTCATGTTGTACGAGCCGCATTGTGACCTTTTTTCATACCCCTCAGCGAAGTGAGAAATAACCAACTAGTGAAAAACATCCCAGCAAACCCAATTACATCTCAGAAGCATATAGGTATGGTACATCGAGAGTTTTACTCAGTATAATTTTATAGACCGAATATGTTATGAATTCCTCGCCGGTACGTCACATTTAAGTCACCAGTACGTCCACAATGTATATCCATAATACATAGACATTTTGATGTGGATAATCTGCAATCGACATGATGTCAATTGTCTGAAGGCAGTGTTTTGTTATCAGTACATCGATCACTTAAAGTAGTATGTATGTATCAATTCTATATTAACGGAAGGGAGTCAATTTTACAACTGCTGTATGTTAAGTATTTTATGCACATGGCACTCAGATAAATTATTAATGAAATTATCAGTCAAGTTAATAATTATTAATTTGACTGATAATTTCATTAATAATTTATCTCTTAGTTAACTTTTTGGCTTAATTCCTATATAAAGAAAGATGTAAACAGTTAAATAAGCCAATAAATCGTACTAAAAATATACTATAAAAAATACATACCTATAGGTTTCTTATTGACATCAACGATTTACTAGATTTTTTATTTGCAGTATACTTATCTGTACTTTCCATACCTAGCGGACATTGTAATTAAATGTCTGATGAACACGATCCGTTATAGAGTTAAAAAATGCTAGGATGATACATAATTGAAACTTCGTATGTCTTCCAATTAGACAAAGTAGAATATTTTGTACTGTTTATCAAATATACTAAGCGAAACTTTCTACAGAACATTAGAACTTTATTGTGCTCCACCAATTACTTTTAGTCTTTTTGAAGGGCGTCTCTTTAGAAAGTTTTTATAAATCTTGTAATTATTACATACCTACTAGGGATAGATAGATCAGTGACTTAGAATTGAGTCAGGAAAAATAAAATTTATTGTGTATCGTTACTTCCATTCCAACTCATGCATGAAAATATATATATACAGGGTGGGAAAAATTTTAATGTGCAGCATTGGTATCTCGGAAAAGGTAAAAGATACAACGTGGCTCAAATTAGGAAAAAGTTGCTCAATTTTATGCTGATTCAAAATATGTGAACAAGTTTAATATATTCCGGGCCGTTCGGGAGTTATGCCGGAAAAATCAAAATTTGCCAATTTTTTAGAGGAACTAATTATTAAAATAAGAAAAGCAACTTATTTATACTGCTCGAATTGGCTGCCGTTACTCTGAATACAAAGTTGAGTCCTTACAGACATGTCATCCACTGCACGTCTGACTGTTCCACCATCTATTGAATTTATGTAATTTATATAATTAATTTATATCTAAAATTCCACACCAAATATTTACTACATCCTGGAGACAATGAGCGGAGGTTGCAATTTTGTCACTAGATGCAAAGGTTAATGAATAATGACAATGGTTTTTGTAGAAAGATATTATGGAGTAATTAATTGTGGGATATTCAATAGAAAAAATGAGCACCATTAGCCACAACGAAATCCTCACCTGATTAGAGAAACGAGACCTCAAATTAGATTTTTAGTAAATATTTGGTGTGGAATTTTAGATAACAAGGTATTAGGGCCTTATCGTATTATTGATAAATTAACTTCTCGAAATGATTTACACTTCTTACAAAATGATTTGGAGGAAATGCTGGATGACCTTCCAGACTATAGGTATAATACGGATTTGCATATTGTTATTATTAGGCTACAAAGACTTCATTTAACACATTACTCTTATCAAACTTTATTGAGGACCAAGTTTACCTCTAGTTTAGATTGACCCATTAACCTCCAAATCTCTGTTTTCAAGAGAATACACCCTTCACCATCGCAAAGTGTCAAAAAGAGGTTGAAATATATTTTGTAAATTCATATCAGTATTGCTTTAAATAAAGTGCCGCTACATCATTACAAGTAGTTACTACAAAAATATGTTAAAGAAGTATCAGTGTAAATATCATAAACTAAAGAACTCTTTTAAAATAACGTGATATATATATATATATATATATATATATATATATATATATATATATATATACATTTTATGTTATAGTTAACAAGTTATAATAAATGCAAGCGTTTACGAACAATTGCCGAGAAACTTAATGTAGTCAAACATAAAAAGTGAGGAGCCTGTAAAAAGGGAAGTAAAATCTAATTTCTCCTTTAGCTCACCGAAAAAAAGCAAAGCAAAATATAATAGCTCAAGGATTTTTAACGCACCAAGTTTCCTAGATACGTCAATATTGCAGAAGGAAATTCAAATGGTAATGATATTGCTGACGGAGATAATGTGGAAAGCAATGAAGAACTAGATGAAAATATACAAGAAGCAAAATATTACATTCAAACCTTAAGTAATGCACCCGACACATTGTACTATTTGGATCAACTTGATCCCTTACCCAGAGAATATGTTCATAAAATGATTGGTGATGTATATAATGAGTTTGACTTTAGGTATGGTGTTAGATATGATCCAAACTTTAATGAGCTAAAAATTGGCAACGTATCTCTACAATTCGATGGTAATGATTTAATTATTATATGATTAACTTATAAGGGGACCCCTGGACTACGCGTTGGTTTTTAAGAAAAATCCAATTGGTTCCTCAGAAGGTGATAGAAAAAACTACTTAGACATTGTTAAACGAACGAATGCTAATAAAAGAAACTACTCTGAAAATGAACAAATTCAAGGTAATGGATCTTACAAATATAAGAAAATCATCTCCGCTTTGACCATACAACCACTAACACCATGAAGACCTCGTAGCATACAACCTCTAACTCGAAAGTAGAGTGTCGGGTGTTGGTATGTTAATGGAAGCCTCGAATAGTCGAATAGATTACGTATACTGGGACGATCCTAATGAACTTGTTGCTATATTACGGCTTTTAGTTTCATCTCAAACCGCTGATCATACAGGTCACACTAACGAGATAGTGTCTATTATCGAAGAGTTGCGTGAATCTAAAATTATTGAGTAATAAGAAGAAACCTATAACTTGTTTAAAAATGACAATCGATAAATTTGGTAGACACAAGTCAACCACAACATTCCTTTGAGAATCATGAAGATTTTGATGTAATGTCTACAAACATTGCAGAAAACATAGTGAAGGGACTGTATTATAATGTTATTTTAACATTTGAGTCCGGGGCCTTTCAAGAAAATAGTTTTTTTTTATTATTAAGATTCTTTGTTAAAGAATCTTATTTCTATTAAAACTGGTCTCATGACCAACCATTAATTTTCCTCTAATAATCTTAAAAACTAAACATTTATTAACTAAAGTTCATCCAACGACGTCCTTTAGATTGTTTTCTTTTAACAATTTCACTGGCGCACTATGTCCTGCTTTTACACAGCACACTACACCAGCTCAAATGGTTTGGGTCTCTTCAATCTTCGAACAAGATGTTGGTTGTCCAGCAGCTGAAGAACTTCTGCATTTATGTGGAGGTGAAGTCTGGCCTCATGTCTGCAAACCTTTTGATCTCATCTTTAACCATTGGGATGTTAAAGTCTCGATGCAAGTCGGAGTTGCGTATGTACCATGGAGCGTCTACTATGTTACGCAGCACTTTGTTCTGGAAAGTCTGAATGGTTTTAATATTACTATTTCTGGCACAACCCCAAAGTTGAATACCGTATAACCAAACTGGTTTTAAGGTCTGATTGTAAATTAGTATCTTATTATGTATTGTCAACTTAGAATTTCTTCCAAGCATCCAATAATGCTGTCTAAATTTCAAACCAAGTTCGACTCTTTTCTTCTTCACATGTTCTTTCCACCGGAGCTTGGCATCCAGGGTCATGCCTAGGTATTTGGCGTTATTCTCATTGGACACAATAGTATCATTAATAAGGACGGAGGGTTAACTACTAGTTAACCCTCCGTAGTTAATAACTAGTCTTTTGTTGGTAAAGTTAACATGAATTGATTTGAGCTCGTTTAACTTGATCTTCCATTGTTTGGTCCAATCAAGTATTGTGTTGCTAGCTACTTGCAGTCTTCTAGTGGATATTCCTTGATCTTTACCGACCGCAAGAAGTGCATTGTACAGTACAGAATTGTCGTCAGCAAATGTAGCTACAGTGGTCTCTTCTAGTACTGGCATATCACTAGTATATAGCAGGTAAAGGATAGGGCCAAAACTTGAGAAGTAGTTTTTCAAACAACTTTGAAATGGTTGTCAGCAGGGAGATAGGTCTGTAAGACTTGACGTCATTTGGTGGCTTGCCTGGTTTAGGCAACATGATCACTTCCGCTACCTTCCAGCTGGCAGGAACGTGTTTCAGTCTAAAGGCTGCATTGAAGAGGTACGTCAGCATAACTATGCACTTTCTCGGAACTGCTTGCTGATTTAAGTGGTAATCAAGTCATAACCTGGTGCTTTCTTTAGTCTTAGATTTGTTTTTATTTCCTGAGCTACTTCTTTTGAGGTGACAGGGGTAATATTTTCTGTCCTTAGATTGTCAATATCAAGCAAATTGTTTACAAGAATTTGATTAGGTGTGAATGCGTCAACCAAATGTTCAGCAAATAAGTCAGCTTTTTGTTTATTATCTCTGGCCCATGGGCTATCGTCCTTCCTGAGACAAGATTGAGTTGTCATATGTGTCTCTGGGACGAGACATATATCTATATGTTGGGAGTTAAGGAACACTTCTAACTCATGCTTTTTGTTAAGGACACCATGTAGCATTGTTGGCATTCCATGTAGCAATTCGCAAGTCTCGTTGGTCCATAAATTTATTTCTTCTTTGGGATAATACCAGCGTGTCTGGATTCTATTTTATCAAGTCTATGTCTATAAGACTTGGTCAAGCCTTTTTATCATATTTTGCAGCATCTGCATCATAGATGATTCTGACTTGAATGTGGAGGGGACATGTTCCACCGGCTTATTTTGAGTTATTTGTGCAAAGGAAACACCAGTTTTAACTTTATTGGAGGTAAGTATTTTTGAGAGGCTGCCCTCTTTGTTTTTATATCATCGAGTCGTCTCTTCTGCAGTTACTTGGCTACAAGACATCCTCTATAGTTGGCAGGATGTGCCTCTGAGCAGTTAGTGCACTTTGCAGGGGTATTCCTTGGCTTGGTGCATTCCGCTGTCAGATGACTTCCAGCACACTTAACACAAGTGGGAGTGTGTTTACAGAATTTGTGGGTGTGACCATATCTTTGGCATTTTTTACATTGCGGAATGAGTTTATTACTTCTCATCGCTTCGATTTTAACCTTCATATGGCTTAAGTATTTGATGCTAAATATCCTGTTAATGTCCTCAGAATTGTCAAACGTTAACATATACAATGGGAGGCGTACACGTTCTTCCTTGTTATCCTTTGTTATTATCTTGAGCTTTTGTATCACTTCTACAATCTTAAATCCTTTTTCTTCAAGCTCTTTTTCAATTTCCTGGGGGTCACAAGAGGGATGTAAATTTTTTACCATCACTCGTATTGGTCTAATGGCTTTATTCTCATATGTATGCCATTCTAAATTAGTGCTGTTTATTAATGTGGATATCTCTCTATATTCTGTTTCAGAAGGAACATTGACTTTAATTTGATTATTATTCAACATGCTTGTGTTGCAGTTGAATTTTTTAATTTGCAGTTTAGCCTTAATATCATCGTAATCTTTCACATTACTTACTATAATTGGTAGTGGCTTTGCAGTTTTTCTACTTTTTACTGACTTGTCTTTGAGACTATTATCAACTTTTTCAGGCGATTCTTCAGCCTTTCTTTTCTTATTATGCTTATTTCTATTTATGAGCCAATCCGTTTCTCTAGAAATAAGTGATTTCTCATCGTCCGAATTTGTTGGACTATAAGTTTTTTTCCCGGTTTGGGACTGTAAGGTAGTCACCTGTTCCCTCAGTGCCTTAATTTCGTTCAAGGCCTGTTGTAGTTGATACTGTAAGTTGGCGATAATTTCACTATCTGGCTTCGGGTTAGTACTTTCATTGTTTTGTTTGTTCATCAGTAAACTATCCTCTTGCTCATTTGTTTCCATTTGTTACTGTTCTTTATGAATTACAGTCGATGATTGTGATTCATCATGTAAAGGTGAAATGAATTTTTTATTTACAGGAGACCTGTCAAGTTTCCTGCACTTTTGGAAAGGGTTTTTATTTTCTAGACTATCTTTAACCTTAAAAGCAAACTTAATAGGTGTTTTATTACCTTTTTTACTCATTATCTGTATTAGTAGCACGATAGCACTTTTTGCGGCGATTTCAAGGTCATGATTTGACCTACTTTCAATAGCTGCTGTCTATAGTTTTTTGTTTTCACTGTTGCTTAACTTAAATAACAAACACACAAGGAGTGCGACACACGTCTATCCTCAACGGTAATTAATAAACAACAACAACAATATAGATTTTTATCTCGATTGATGTAAATAGATTATTAAAAACTTTTATTTTATTACTGAGGATAGTACATACTATCCTTTATAACTTTATTACAATAAAATATACGTTGATACTATTACTACAACGGAGTCTAAATGAGAACTGATAAAATATACGTTGAGATTGTTTCTTGAACGGAGCCTGATTGAGAACTGAATAACAATGGTAAAAAGCAATATTTATAACCTACGGGTAATCTGACTATTAACAATTTCAAGGATTTCCTAGAATGAATGTTAAGACATGCTGACCAACCGTCAGGTGGCTACTTAAATAATAAGATAACATACAATGTATAGAATAAGGTATCATATAACTAAGATAAGGCACGTCTTGTTATTGAAGTCCCGTGCTAATTCGTATATAACAACTCCCTCCGTAAATAAAAAGTTGATGCATTAACTTTTAGGCAAAAGTTTTCGGGTTTGAGTTGAGTTCAATGTCTTCTTCGACTGGTTCCTGAACATTGATGCTCGGTCTTCTCCTGGGGGAAAGAGGTCCATATCTTCTAAAATATGACCTTGAACTTGGTGGTCATGGTGGTTGGTCATTGGAACTAACAATACCAATTTTCCAAATTAAAATATTAAATAAGTTTTCTAGTAAAAATTTTATATTATAGTTAACAAGTTATATTGATATTGACTAAACATTTATTATAACTTGTTAACTATAACATAAAATGTATATATATATATATATATATATATATATATATATATACAGGGTGGGTTTTTGAAAACGAAACAGAGCGAATAACTAAGTGTAAATAAGTTTTATAGTAAACATTTTATATTATAGTTGTTAACAAGTTATATTGATATTGACTAAACATTTATTATAACTTGTTAACTATAACATAAAATGTATATATACAGGGTGGGTTTTTGAAAACGAAACAGAGCGAATAACTCTCAGGAAAACTATTTTTTCGAAAAACGCCGAGACAGGTCGATTTTTTATCAAAAGGGGACATCTTTTCCCATACTTTTGATGCTTTAGTCTCACTCCCCTAGGGAGGGGGGGCAACCCCCCCAAATATCTTAATAGGGAAGGAGGGTTAAATGACACATCAAAGGTACTTCAATTCTCTACACAACCCTGTATTAGTTTTTTAATTTGACTGATTAGTTTTGAAGATAAAGGTTGTTAATAAAAAACTACTTTTTACGGTTTTATTTGCAAACTTTTTCTACATCAGCCAATTAAATATTCAAATTGATGACCTCCAGCCTCCATACAATAGTATAAGTTTTGCACAATACGATCACGTACGTTTTGCAACATTTCTGGAGTAACTTGGCGGCATTCGTTAATAATGCGTTGGCGTAGATCTTCAAGGGAAGTAGGTGGAGTGGCATAAATTTTGGACTTTAAATGACCCCACAAGAAAAAATCCAAAGGGGACAAATCCGGCGATCGCTCAGGCCACTCTATGAAGCCTCTTCTCCCAATCCACTGATTTGCAAACGTACGATCGAGATACTGCCGAACAGGCAAGGCGTAGTGAGGAGGGGCGCCATCCTGTTGGAATATCAACTGGTCTTCTAGATAATTTTCATTATTCTCTATAATGTGTATCAGCTCTGGATAAATGGAGTTTTCCAACAAATCCAGGTACATCTCCCCGGTGAGATTACCTGGTAAGTAAAAACGACCAACAATGTGGACACCAAAAATTCCAGCCCATACATTTAATTTTTCCTGATGTTGGGTATGAGTCTCATAAAATATCCTGGGATTAGAATCGGACCAATAACGACAATTGTGACGATTGACATTGCCATTAACAGTAAATGAACACTCATCCGAGAAGCAGATATTAAAAATTAAATCTGGATTGTTAATAGCTCGTTCACTCATTACTTCACAAAATTGTAGTCGGCGGTCAAAGTCATCTCCATTAAGTTCATGTGCAAGGTGAATCTTATAGGGATGGAATTTATGATGCTTCAAAGTTTTACGAATTTTGTTTTGCCCAAAACCGGATTCAGCTGCCATTTGCCTCGTACTCGTTCTAGGATTTATAGCAACATGGCCTAGAATAGCTACATCTTCTGCTTCATTTCTTTCGGGGTGTCGCTTTTTATTACTTACAGATCCGGTCTCCTGAAATTTGGTCACTAACTCCAAAATGTACTTCCTGTGAACATTTTTACCCAAGTGTTGCTGATTAAATATTTCTGCTGTCCTATTAGCACTCCGATTATTTGCATAAAAAAGAGCAATTATTTCCACTCTTTCTGGAATCGAATAAACCATAATGTCGACAAACTGTACAGGTAACAATAAAATAATAATTCACTCAATACCCTTTCTGATTGTATTATTTATTATTTCAATTTACTGCGAATAATAAAAGGAAATGTCACTCTGACATAAGGGGTGACACTCATGGACGACTATTGTATGGAGGCTGGAAATCATCAATTTGAATATTTAATTGGCTGATGTAGAAAAAGTTTGCAAATAAAACCGTAAAAAGTAGTTTTTTATTAACAACTTTTATCTTCAAAACTAACCAGTCAAATTAAAAAACTAATACAGGTTGTGTAGAGAATTGAAGTACCTTTCAAATGATGTGTCATTTAACCCTCCTTCCCTATTAAGATATTTGGGGGGGTTGCCCCCCCCTCCCTAGGGGGGTGAGACTGGAGCATCAAAAGTATGGGAAAAGATGTCCCCTTTTGATCAAAAATCGACCTGTCTCGGCGTTTTTCGAAAAAATAGTTTTCCTGAGAATTATTCGCTCTGTTTCGTTTTCAAAAACCCACCCTGTATATATATATATATATATATATATACATTTTATGTTATAGTTAACAAGTTATAATAAATGTTTAGTCAATATCAATATAACTTGTTAACAACTATAATATAAAATGTTTACTATAAAACTTATTTACACTTAGTTATTGCTACTATACCCAATTCTTAATTTTTGATCTGACAAAAAACCGTTAAACGTCGAAAAAAATAGAAAACTGATATTTTAATCTTACTTACAGAGAAAATTACGCCACACATCATTTGCGAATTTTACATTATCAGAAAGGTTGATTTTTATGTTTGTAGAATTTATTAGTTTCTTAAACGATGTGATTTTCTAGAGAGTTCTTGTGTTCTTTTTGGTTAAACGTCATCCTCATCACTACTTTCCGTACTATCTGGAAACATAAAAGTTAGCTCACTTTATAAGTAGAATAGCTATATCGATCCTGCTCCAAAATTCAAGATGGCAGCTGAAGCAGGATCGGCATAGCTTTTCACCGACTACGTCCTACACAGTCCAAGAGGGCGGCTGTCAGGTGCCACGCTCCACATCGCGTCTGGAGACTGTTCGGTGAAGGTTGATGAGCTGTACTTATTTATTACTATAATTTTGAATTTATCTTGGGTTAATGATCTAAATAAAATACTGGAATATATAAAATCATTTATTTTGTTTATTACAATTCATATACAATAAAACATGTTACAATACATTGTTCTTATTAATCCAAGAATTATGTTTATCATTATAACCTCACTATTTGACAAATACTTTACGTGGCATGTTTTTATATTAGATATTAAATAGTTCCTACTATTTTCTTGAAAGGCCCCGGACTCAAATGTTAAAATAACATTATAATAGAGTCCCTTCACTATGTTTTCTGCAATGTTTGTAGACATTACATCAAAATCTTCATGATTCTCAAAGGAATGTTGTGGTTGACTTGTGTCTACCAAATTTATCGATTGTCATTTTTAAACAAGTTAAGTTTCTTCTTATTACTCAATAATTTTAGATTCACGCAACTCTTCGATAATAGACACTATCTCGTTAGTGTGACCTGTATGATCAGCAGTTTGAGATGAAACTAAAAGCCGTAACCTAGCAACAAGTTCATTAGGATCGTTCCAGTATACGTAATCTATTGGACTATTCGAGGCTTCCATTAACATACCAAGACCCAACCACTTTCGAGTTAGAGGTTGTATGCTACGAGATCTTCATGGTGTTAGTAGTTATATGGTCAAAGCGGAGATGATTTTCTTATATTTGTAAGATCCATTACCTTGAATTTGTTCATTTTCAGGGTAGTTTCTTTTATTAGCATTCGTTCGTTTAACAATGTCTAAGTAGTTTTTTCTATCACCTTCTGTGGAACCAATTGGATTTTTCTTAAAAACCAACGCGTATAGTCCAGGTGTCCCCTTATAAGTTAATCCACCTATTATTAAATCATTACCATCGAATTGTAGAAATGCGTTGCCAATTTTTAGCTCATTAAGTTGGGATCATATCTAACACCATACCTAAAGTCAAACTCATAATATACATCACCAATCATTTTATGAACATATTCTCTGGGTAAGGGATCAAATTGATCCAAATAGTACAATGTGTCGGGTGCATTACTTAAAGTTTGAATGTAATATTTTGCTTGTATATTTTCTTCTAGTTCTTCATTGCTTTCCACATTATCTCTGTCAGCATGTCAGCAATATCATTACCATTTGAATTAACTTCTGCAACAATTGACGTATCTAGGAAACTTGGTGCGTTAAAAATCCTCGAGCTATTATATTTTGCTTTGCTTTTTTTCGGTGAGCTAAAGGAGAAATTAGATTTTACTTCCTTTTTTACAGGCTCCTCACATTTTATGTTTGACTCTACATTAAGTTTCTCGGCAATTGTTTGTAAACGCTTCGTGATAGGAAGAAACGTTGTTCTTGAATTATACTTCCTTCTTTCAAAGCATTTAGCTTTTGCAATTACCCTAATATATCCATATTGTTACTCATATTATTACCCTTATTGTTCCACTTACTACTCTTATTGTTATACATATTACCCTTATTTAACAATAAGGGTAATATGTATACAATATTGGTAATGAATATAACAATAAGGTAATAAGTATAACAATAAGGGTAATAAGTATAACTACTTATTATCCTTATTGTTATACTTATTACCTTATTGTTATAATCATTCCATTATTGTTCCACTTGTTACCCTTAATGATAACAGACAATATTTCTATTATCTCTATTACTTGCTATAGTCGTATTCTAGTATTTTACTTTTTTTCCATTGGTTATAGATTTTTAAAATTCCTTAAAATATTCAACCATTAGATCTATTTTGAATAAATTGTAATAATAATAGCATTGGTTCATCCTATATAGCTTTATTTTTATACACCCTGTATACTAATAATTTGAATATTCCGCTATTTTTTATTTTACTGACAACCATGTTTTTCTGTTGGAATTTACTGCGCATGATTTTTCTTTACCCATTAGGTTACTTTCTTGTTTGTCTCAGGTCTCTACTGCCTGTGACCTGTCAAAACTGGTCTCAGGCAGTAAAAAACAGGTCTAATGCCGTAAAAACAGGTCTGATACAGTAAAAAACAGGTCCCAGGCGGTATAAAACAGGTCTGATGCAGTAAAAAACAGGCCTGCTGCAGTAAAAAACAGGTCTGATGCAGTAAAAAACAGGTCTCATGCAATAAAAAACAGGTCTCAGGCAATAAGAAACAGGTCCGATGCAGTAAAAACAGTAGTAGTAGTGATAGTCACACACGCATGATTTTTTCTCTTATTACATTATACACAATTTTCTGTAAACAAAAGAATTACGTACTGCGCATGATTTTTAAGCCACTTTCTTATTTGCCTTACCCTATACCATTAATTTTTAAGATACTCTGTATACTACATATTTGGAATTCTGTTATAGCAAAAATATCACGACCTTGGTGTCTATTATCGTATGCATAAAACCTCGGTATTTAGTTGAAATAGTTGGTAAATAGTTGAATAGCCATAAACGATGGTCGCAATAACTCAATGAACTAGAAAAACAGATGTCAGAGCTTTATGATGAAATTACGTGTTACTTTATATGATATAGTAGTATCAGTATAGAGATGGTGTGATAGTGGTGAAAACATGTATGCTCCACCGCAGTTACATAACCTCAAACAGCTGTAAGTTCTTTTTTAATATCTTATCATTATTATTCTACGTCGCAAATCACACCAATTAATTTTCTCGCTATTCTTTATATTTACTAATCACCATTTTTTGTTCTGTGTAAATATTGGAATCTACTGCGCATGATTTTTTTTACCCGTTAGGTTACTTTCTTGTTTGGTTCATCATATATAGCTTTATTTTTTATACATCCTGTATACTAATAATCTGAATTTCCCGCTATTTTTATTTTACTGACAGCTATGTTTTTTCTGTTTAAATATTGAAATTTACGGCGCATGATTTTTCTTTACTCGTTAGGTTACTTTATTGTTTGACTAATTTTATATAACTTATGTTTTTGATACATCCTGTACACTAATATTTGAATTTCTCTCTATTTCGATCTAGGCTCTGATTGACTAGGTACATACTCTGAATGCTATAATCTGATTGGCTGGAAGCGTCATAAGTCGAAGTGGAAGTGGAGGGGGTAAAATTACTCAAATATGACTAAAATTTAAGCCCCTTTAAAAATACACAGGTTTTTGGCTTGATACCCCTACAGTATATCTACTAATAAATAATAGTGACCGGTAAAATTGGTATTTTCAACATATTACAACATTTTTCCTTAATTGTAACAGGAAAAGCGCGTTAATAAACTTCGCTCGCTCTCCGGGGAGCGTTAATAAACCTAAACACGTGTAATAACAAATATCATTTTACAATTGATGACCAAAATCCCATGAACGAAAGAAAAATATTTATAATTTTTCATATTCAAATCCTTTTACAATACGTATGTACAATACGTAATCCTAAATACAATACGTATTATTGTATTTGTGGCGGTAAAATTGTGAACCTCAAAAAAATATTTAAATTTGTAAACTACAAAATATGGTTGAACTAATTTACTGAAATTATCAAATGACTCGGGCTTATCCCAATCGAACTGGCTTGACTTGCCTGCTAGCTGTCAGAGGAGAATGGGGTAGGTCAATAAAAAAGACAAGGGCGCCACATGATTAAAGCCAGCCAGTTTACTTAAACAATTCACCCACTAAGCAATCATGAGTTCAGCGAGACCAAAAATACCGGTGTACTCAATGATTAGTACAAGTCCCCAACAAACACTTGAGTCTTTAGTTATTAAAAAAAAACAGTTACTATTCACAATTATCTTGGAGTAGGTAGGAGGAAACACAAGAGTAAAACAATTAATTTCAAATTAAAGTGACTTTAATTATGATATGAACAAGTGTAAGTTCAATTTGCAATCCCCTGTATGTATAAAAAAATAAATAAATATCTATCGATATTTGTGAAATCCCAATAACAGTTATACTTAACAACCCCCCTGTATATAAACAAAAATAAATATCTATCGATATTTGTGAAATCCCAATAACAGTTATGTTTTTAACAACCCCCCTGTATATATAAAAAAAAAATATATATATATATATATATATATATATATATATATATACTTATTATTCTTCCCTGTATATCCTGAACTTGCAATATCAAAAATACATATACCAAATTAATAAAAAAACCTGCGCTTCAGTTTATGTTGGTATCCCTAAAAATAAGCAAAACACTACATGGACAATAACCAAGTACGTTCAAACATAGGTACCTACCATAATATAGCTATATCAGGTTTACAGTGGAACGCAATCGTAGGTATCAAACCTTAAGATAAAGTGTTACATCACACAGGGACCTAACATATCTGTAGCGCAATATATAGAGGACTTAATACACATGGCTAGCAGTGCGTCCTGAAACTACAGCGCTTGTGAAAAAAAATATATAGAGGACTTAATACACATGGCTAGCAGTGCGTCCTGAAACTACAGCACTTGTGGAAAAAAATAGTAGGCACTAAAATGCTGGACAACAGGTTGCCTAATACACTGTTGTACTTGCAAATACCAAAATAATTCTAGTAAATATCCAAAAATTGGCCAGTTCAGCTGTAAATATACAGGAAACCCTAAAAACCCTTAAACACTAATGTAATATCCAATATTGTATATCCCCAAAAATTCCCAGTAAGTTAATACTTACAATATACAAATTTTATATATATATATATATCCCCAATGATAACCAGTTAACGATAATGAAAACCAAATGTAAAATTTTATCCTACGCTGTCGAACATTCGTACAGCTCGGAGGCTTGACACTGCAGGTTTATAAAATTTCCCTACAACCTACACTAGTAAAATTACATAAAACTGCAATTGCAAGTTGACGTTCAACATTGAATAATTCAAAAATAAAGCTGAAGGCGGTTAATCAAACTTACAAAATCTATACCCCGTTCCCAAAGTTAACTTAACTAAGTACACAGTGATTGACACATGTAAATGGTTATCAAGAAAATTTTTAAATATAAAAAAAAATAATCAAGTAAGTAATCAAGACTTGTATGGCACTTGCGTGACTCCTGAGCTAGCGTCTCAGATATGTAGGCAGCGGAAAACTAGAAGTTCCATAGGCAACGTGAACCATAGGCAACGGTGAACCATAAGTTCTACAGGCATCGACATACACCAGGTAAATGGACCTAGAGACAACCGGTTCCAGGGTAGAACAGAGGGAAGACAAGATCAACACTATGGTAGAACAGGTACTTGTACACCCACGTGTACATAAGGCGATCTTAACCAGGGAAACCACCAAGATTAACAATGTGACCGACCAGGGATCAGCTACACACAACCATGGGTCACAATCCTCTTCCTACGGTAGCTTACTCAGTATAGTGGATACTATACACCCATAAAAAAAAACCCTTAAAAAAAAGAAAATGTTGTAACTACAATTCCCTAATAAGAAAAATATTTCTCCACAGACACTATACATAGACATCACTGCCAAAGAATACACAATCAAATCAAACGGTACATACCTTGAACAGGGTTTTCAACTACAATGCCTTTCTACAAGGACGCAGCGTGGTGATGGTAAAGACAGTTTTGAATCCCACAAGGTGGAGCGATTTCCTCAAAAATATTACTTCACATCGATGATACTACATCACAACAAGGAAATACAACACTGGCACAAGCTTAGAAATTATCCCACATTTGGATGAATTAAGAATTAAAAATTCAATTTTCTAAGACGACCATAAACTGCCTGCCTGCTGACGACCAGAGAAGAAAAGGAAAGAGACCAGACTTCAAAGTGTAAACTAGGTGGACAAAACTCCAAAAATTACAGCGGTGAAAAATTGAACTAGAAGGTGAATCCACAATGATCGTAGAGGGCGTGTCAAAATAATCACCTATTTTATGAAAAATGCTCGAAGAAAAATATCTACCTATGTAAAAATGGATTTCCTACGTTTCTAAACGTTTTTCCAATAATAAATATTAAATCTGTAATTAGATTAACCACAACGGAACACGGAACTATAATAATGTCCCAGGGATTTTATGAAGAATAAATTCAAGTTGGCAACACTTGACACTTGACGTATGACATCTGAAGGCAATATCAGCTGACAGAATTATTTATTTACATCAATATATATCGATCCCAATTGATTCCAATCTATAAATAAATAAGGTAAGTGTCTTATCAGCTCAATAGATTAATTAGTTATGTTCAGAGTTGGTAGTGGAAGCTTGAAAATTAACAGAATAAAATGTTGAATTTTCTAATTTGTTTTAAATTACTTTCTAGAATATACCAAGGATACCAAACTGTCATCCAGGACAAGGAAGCACGGTGGTTAAAGGTAAGGGCTTTATTATTAGACAACAACAAAACATCCCTTAATCAAACGTTAGGTAGCTATTCTACACAATCCTCATACTTATCTATATTTTTTTTCGTAGGCATTCCCCCACTGGGAAAAATCTCAAAACTATCAGGCATGAATCAATAAACCTACATTAAGGAAACAATACCATACAAGCTCTACCACTACTCAAAATAAGACGTAACGAGAGAATGTTTCGAAGAGGCACGGTAAGCAGAAACCGCTTGAACTACACCAGTAGCTGCCATGTATTAGATACCAAGAATTCGTTGTTGCCACCAATAAATACCTACTTTACAGAGTGTTCTCAATAAAACTGCCCAAGGAAACATTATATAACGATAAACTTGTTGTAGTTATGTATAGTAATTGAGTTATGTTAATGCATTACTGGTTGTATATTGTACAGTACTGAATTGCATGTAATAAAATGATTTTACAAAATGAAATAGATATTTTTACACATAGGTGAGTGGTGATATTTGAAATTATGTACTATTTGGTTGTAAAATGAAATTTGACCGCAACAAACCCCCCCCTTTCTTGAAGAAAATTAACCGATCTCGGTTAATTTTCACTGCAAGTCATTCATCGTTCATAGGAGCGGTCTTTAGGTCCTTAATGTGCCATGTACCATTAAGAACTTTACCGTCGAGATCACGTAGAACATATGTCCATGGTGATACTTTGTCATGAATGTAATAAGGTCCAATGAACTTAGGAGCCAACTTCGCAGAATAATAATTCGCTGCATTAGAAAGCGTGTAATTCCTCTTCCATACCATATCCCCAGGTTTGAACTTTTCATACCGTCTTCTCAGATTGTACTTGGCACAACTCCTAGACCCAGCGACCTCCAGTCGTTGGCGAACATCTAGGAACATCTTTCTAAAAGCTAAATTTCTCGTAGCTTCAGGTGAACTTCCAGCACCTACAGCTCTACATCCCCCTTCTAAAACTTGAGTCGAACCTTGGTCGTAGTCATCTCCAGACAACATCATGTCTCTGCCAAAATTAATATAATATGGAGTCAAACGAGTAGTTTCGTGACGTGCTGTTCGTAAGGCACATGCTAGTTCTGGTAGCTTTTCATCCCACACTCTATGGTTATCCTTAACGTACATCGACATCATTACCTTGATAGTACCATTCGTTCTTTCCGTAGGGTTGGCTCTTGGGTGGTAGTTGGCATTATATTTACACTGGAATTTAAATTCCTCTGAGAATTCTTTGTACTTTTTACTTTTAAACTGTGGCCCATTATCACTGATTACCTTCCTAGCTACACCAAAAATAAGGAAAACTTCTTCCCGAATTTTCTTTATTATGCTTTCCGTGGAGGCTGTTCTTAGAGCAAATACCAGTGCAAACTTGCTAAAATAATCGGTGACGACCAAAATAAATGAATTACCTTTCCTAGAGTTTGGTAATGGTCCCATAATGTCTACAGATATCATTTCCCAAGGTTGATCGACTTTTGGGTGTGATACCATCATATCAGCTGGCGTCTTATTGGTGGGTTTATGAGCAGAGCAAACCATACATCTTCGAACGTAGTTAGCCACATCACACCTCATTTTAGGCCAATAATATTTTTCTGCTAGTCTATAGTAAGTCTTATAAATGCCCAAATGCCCAGATGTAGGAGGATCATGAGCCAAATAGATGAGTTTTGCTCTCTCTCCTTTAGGTACAACTAATTTCCACAGATTTCGCTCTTGCGTTAATTCTGGATAATCTTGCTTGACATATTTATAAAGCCTACCATCCGTCACTCTCCAGCTAGGATATTTCAATGGCGAGACATGGACGTTATGCATCATTCTCCTGTACCACTTGTCCTTCTCAGGCTCGATCTCTCCGGAATTAATACTGTCTACAATAGGTACTGATCTGGACAAGGTGTCCGGCACGACATGATCTTTACCCCTCCTATGAATGATAGTGAAGTCGTACTGTTGCAGTCTAACAGCCCACCTGGCTAGGCGACCTGTTGGATCCTTGAGATTGTGTAACCACTTAAGGCTGTAGTGATCGGTGATGACTGTGAAGGGCACACCCTCCAAATATGGGCGTAGCTTCTCCACAGCGTACAAGACTGATAAACATTCTCGTTCGGTAACGGAAAAATTTCGTTCCTGTCTCGAGAGTGACCTACTCAGGTAACAGATCACACGGTCTCCATCTTCATATGGTTGTGTAAGAACTGCGCCTAACCCATAGCCTGATGCATCTGTTTGCACCACAAAGGGCAGGTCATAATCAGGACAACTTAACACTGGTGCCTCTACCAAACATTGCTTAATTGCCTGGAAGGCATCTTCACACTGGGGAGTCCAATCAAATTTCCTAGACTTCCGGAGTAGTTGGGTAAGGGGAGCAACAACTGAGGAAAATTCTGGCACAAAACGCCGGTACCAAGAAAATGTACCCACAACACGACGAACTTCTGTCACATTCTTCGGTGCTGGCAGCTCTAACATTGCTCGAATTTTGTCTGGATCGACATGCAGACCATTCCTATCCACGACATAGCCAAGATATTTCATCTCCGGCATACAAAATTGACATTTCTTCATATTGACAGTGAGGTTGGCTTCCCTTAGCCTTCTAAATACCTCTTCTAGTATCTCCAGGTGTTTCTCCAAAGTTTGAGTGACAATTACGACGTCATCTAAATATACGAACACATAGGGTTCCAACTTGGCTCCTAGGACTCGGTCAATAAGTCTTTGCCACGTTGCTGGGGCATTATGTAAACCAAATGGCATCCTGCGAAACTGGAAGAGACCCCTATTGGGTACGGTGAATGCGGTGTATGGCCTGGACGATTCGGCTACTGGCACTTGGTGATAAGCAGACTTGATATCTAAACTAGACAAATAGACAGCATTCTTCAACTTATCCAAAATATCTGCAATCTTAGGCAATGGATAACTGTCTCGTTCAGTCACAGCATTTACCTTGCGGTAGTCCACACAGAATCTAAAAGTGTTGTCTTTCTTCCTCACCATGACGATTGGAGATGCCCAAGGGCTATTTGATTCTTCTACTATTCCCTGCTGAAGCATTTCTTCTAACTCTTGATCTATGTATTTCTGTATGACCGGAGAAACTCTGTAGTAACGTTGCTTGATTGGGGCAGACTTGGAAACAATGACATGTTCAGCAGCGTTAGTACACCCTAAAGTATTACCCATTAACTCTGTGTTTCGATCAATTACCGCTTGGAGACGAAGTTTTTCCATAGAATTCAACACACTCTTGACTTGTTGGACAGTAAAAATTTCAGGATTTTCCGAAAAATGCCATTCGTTTGAACGAAGATTCGGCACTATACCCATTTTAACCCAAAAATCCTGACCCAATATAAGGCTTCTTGGCAGACCCGGAATAATGATGACATCCAGAACGATCACCTTATTCTTCACTCGCATTGGCAAAGTGCATTTTCCAATACTATTACATTTTTCCCCATTAGCTACAGTAACACTAGTCCTACTACTTGAATCCAAAGAAATTCCCAATTTTTTAATCAGTTGCCAACCATCTGCGCCTAAGATAGTACATGTAGCTCCAGAATCCAAGAGACCTAACAACACCGTACCGAGAATATCCACTCTCAAATATGGTCTTTCATCATTCTGTGCATGCTCCAGTATAAAATCCAAGACAGGAAAGAGTTGGTTAGTCGAGATTGTGGTAGGAACGCTTCTAACTCGACTATTTAGGAGCGCCGCTGGCCGTTTCCCTGACCAGAACAGTCCGGACAGGTCCTGATGGTATAATTCTCCTTCTTACATCGGTAGCAATAGATTTTGGTTCTCCTGGCATCTGTACAATTAATCGCCCTATGACCCAATTTATGACACTTGAAACACTTTATTCTTTCATCTCCACTCTGCGTTGGGACAACTTCCACGGAATTAATTTGGTCAGCTACTTCTTCCACATAAGCTAAATCTGGTTCGAGAGTATTTGGTCGCCGAGGTGGTGGTTCATGAAAATTCTCCAAACTTTCATTTCTTGCACCTAATTTCCTACAAATCGTTCTTAACTCTGAGATAGAAGTGACTTCGCGTAATCCTATTCCTTGTTGCAGTGATGGACGAATATTCCTCAATAGAATTGTCAACTTAGCTCTTTCTGAAATCGGGTGTGTCAATCGGTTGAAATAACTGTTCATGATGGCTAAATAAACACCAATGGATTCATCTTTTGCTTGAGTCCGCTTATCTATTTCCTTCATGAGATCTTCATCGTAGCTACTCCTCATAAATTCAAGCTTAAATTCGCCTATCAATTCTTCCCAACTGCAAACATGTCGTCGAATATCCTGATAAAATGACAAAGCCTTACCAGAGAACAGATCTATCCCTGAGTCAAGGAGAGTTTCCTTCGATACATGACGAGCCACTCTAAGTTCTTCTACGTGCTCCAAAAACGCATTTAGGGACATCTCCCTTAGGTTACCGGTAAATTTTACATTCCATTTATTCGGAGGTATTGATTTGATTGAACCACTCGTACTTGGCCTAGCCAGTGCCTCTACTGCAGACGATTTCGATGCATTAACAATGCCATCATCAAAAGTCTCTGCTTCCAATCTCTTCTCAATAACTTCGACAACTGGTGGAAGGACTCTGCTTCTCTCATCATAAGCATCCAGCTTCACATTAAACTTGTCCATCAATGACAACGCCTGAGCTAATAGACCAGATTTTTGCTCCAATTCTTCACTTTCTCCAGCTTCCATATTATCCAAGCGACCTAGTATGTGAGCCAGTTTAGTCTGCACCTTCAATGCTTCACCACTTTTCCTTGGTTGGTCGAAAGTAGATATCAGTCCATCGAGATCTTCCAAATTTTTCTTTAGTGCTTCAAAGTCTTCGCCAAAACTAAATGGATACTTCGGATATCTTATACTATCCCCACTTTTTTCCATTTGAAAAGCCATAGATAACCGTCGACGCATTTCGTCCACATTACCTGTACCAATGCCACGTACCGTAAGTTCATACGATAACTCATCTTTATCTAATTTATTTATACTAATTTTACGTACCATTTTGTTAAATTCCTAAATAATTTTATACCAAAAAAAAATAACCAATATCAACCTTTATAAACAACCTGAAATATCACACGTCACCTAAAATATTTCTACAACCAGTAAGTATTATACAACTACAATACTATACAACTACAATAGAAAATAATTTAAAATTTTAGAATCACAATTCAAATTTGAAATATGACAGCGATTACCTAAATTATCATAAAACCAAAACCGCTAATGAAACAACATTTGCACCGCTTATGCCAACCGCAAAAATTTCCTTACAAGTCTCGAGAAAAATTAAAAAAAAATTTAAAAATTGTCTCTCTTTTGTTTTTCATTCTACTCCAAAAAATATTCAAAAACTTTTCAGTTAAAAGGCCCCACGTTGGTGGCGTCAAAAATGTGGCGTTAAAATTGTGAACCTCAAAAAAATATTTAAATTTGTAAACTACAAAATATGGTTGAACTAATTTACTGAAATTATCAAATGACTCGGGCTTATCCCAATCGAACTGGCTTGACTTGCCTGCTAGCTGTCAGAGGAGAATGGGGTAGGTCAATAAAAAAGACAAGGGCGCCACATGATTAAAGCCAGCCAGTTTACTTAAACAATTCACCCACTAAGCAATCATGAGTTCAGCGAGACCAAAAATACCGGTGTACTCAATGATTGGTACAAGTCCCCAACAAACACTTGAGTCTTTAGTTATTAAAAAAAAACAGTTACTATTCACAATTATCTTGGAGTAGGTAGGAGGAAACACAAGAGTAAAACAATTAATTTCAAATTAAAGTGACTTTAATTATGATATGAACAAGTGTAAGTTCAATTTGCAATCCCCTGTATGTATAAAAAAATAAATAAATATCTATCGATATTTGTGAAATCCCAATAACAGTTATACTTAACAACCCCCCTGTATATAAACAAAAATAAATATCTATCGATATTTGTGAAATCCCAATAACAGTTATACTTAACAACCCCCCTGTATATAAACAAAAATAAATATCTATCGATATTTGTGAAATCCCAATAACAGTTATGTTTTTAACAACCCCCCTGTAGGGTATAGGCACCAATAATTGCCGTTGCACCAGTGGTTGCCATAGACTCAATAAATTCTCAAAAATAAGAAATAATTCCATTATTTCTATCAACTTGTGACATCTATCCGTGATTTGTAGTATTAGAGTTGCCCCCACTCCATAATATTTGAAAATACAAATATAACTGTCAGTAAAATTCAGTTTGATGTGGTTAAGGTTAGGAAATGGTGTATTTTTCAGTGAGTGCTTGATAATTTGCTTAAGGTATGTATAATTTACATTATTCAAATTTTTAACCAGTTAAACACTTGTTGTTTGGTGTCTCCGTTTATAGCACATCTGTGGACATCGAATTAACCTTTGAACATGCTACAGTAGGTAAAACTTAAAAAAATTAGAGAAAAATATCGGTTGGCAACTAATGGATTAGATATATTAATTTTTCCAATAATTGCCAGGCCTTGGCTTTTACTGGATAATTCCATAAGTATTGAATTCAGTCGTTTTCAAACTTTTTACATCTCTATAGCAGTTTGGCAAAGCTTTTATCAACCTTTATCGTGATGTGTAGTCCTATTCTCTAATAATTGCCATCCCATGGCAACCACTAGAGATGTAGAAAACTAGTAGTTGTCATTCTGTGGCAACTACTGGTTTCCTATATGGCAAATTTTGGTTTGGATTGTACTTGTAGGTACTTACCTCCTTTGTTTTTCAGAAATGGAAAAAACAAAGAAGAGGGTATTTTTTCAATATACTGAGGAGGACGTGAGAAATGCAATTAATGAAGTTCAAAATGTAAATAAGTCTGTTAATGCAACTGCAAAAAAGTACGGAATTCCAAGAAGAACGCTGGCAAACAAAATTTCTGGAAAAACTCCTTTACAAAGAAAAATGGGCCCAGCAACTACTTTGACTTCTAGTGAAGAAAATCGACTCGTAGATTGGATTATAAAAATATCAAGGGCAGGTTTTCCACTTGTTAAGGAGGATATATTGTGTACTGTTCAAAAAATTATGGTTTATTCTGAAAGACAAAATAAATTTACCGATAATAAACCAGGAAAGAAATGGTTCGAGCTGTTTATGAAAAGACACGAAGGACGTCTCAGTAAACGAACCCCTGAAACGCTGACGAGCATAAGAGCAGCTGTAACAGAAAGTCAGATTCGAGCCTGGTTTGCTGAGGTAGAAAATTATCTTCGCAGTGAAGATCTTTTACGCGTTCTTGAAGATCCTACACGAATTTTTAATTGTGATGAGAGTGCATTCGTCCTGTGTCCGAAATCCGGAAAAGTTATTGCACCCAGAGAAAAAAACGTCTATGAAGTAGCCAAGAGTTCTGATAAAGAATCTTTAACAGTTTTAATTTGTGTTGCTGCTAATGGAACAGTTCTTCCACCGTTTATAATTCTTCCTTACAAAAGAATGCCACGAGAAGTTGTTGAAAACGTACCAAATCCAGAATGGGGATTAGGTAAGTCGGACACAGGATGGATGAATGGCGAAACTTTTTATGAATATGTTACTAACGTCTTAAATCCCTGGTTAGAACGAAATAAAATACGAAAACCAATTATCCTCTTTTTAGATGGCCATAAGTCACATTTGACCATGCATTTAAGTGATTTTTGTGCTAGCAACGGAATAATTTTAGTTGCACTATTTCCAAACTCAACTCACACACTCCAGCCATGCGACGTTAGTATTTTTGGTCCGTTAAAGAAGAATTGGCGCAAAGTTGTCCATGAATGGAAATTTCACCACCCTATAGATGTCAAACTCGATAAAGCTACTTTCCCCCGACTTTTTAACTGCGTCCTTCAAAAGGTGACAGAAGACACTGTGAAAAATGGTTTCAGAAAATGTGGAATATTTCCTTGGAATCCCAACAATGTAGATTACAGTAAATGTATAAAACAAAATCAAGTTTTATGTCACGATAATCAACGGCAAAAATTGAAAGCAAATGAAATCTCACTCAAAACAGTTGAATCTTTTTTGTCAAAATCAACACTGAATGAATTTACACAGACTTTTGAGAGGGACGAACAATGGAATGGTGAAGAGAAATATACTGAACTTTATAATTTCTGGAAAAATTTGAATCAAAACACAAAATTGCATGTGACAGCTGAATCTGCTGAACAGAAAAATGACATGGATGTTACTGGAAATACGGTATCTTCTTGTGATGTCTCAATGGTTGAAAACCGTATCGAACCTGAACTTAATGATCATGTCTCAGTCGAGAGACGTGATGAATATGTTAAGCCTGTTACACCAGAAACATGTAATTCGCCTGTTGCGAGCACATCCAAAATACTTACACCAGTCAGGACAAATATTGTTCATACAGAAATGACTCCTGTTACTAAAACAATTCTTCCATCCCCTATGGAAACAGTCCATTCTCCTCTCATAATAAGTGAATCAAGTAATTCAAGTGTTGGAACACCATTTAAAAGAGCTCTTTTTTGGCCGGAAACAAGTCAAGACCAACCTAAAAAACGTCAGAAGAAAGAAAAGGTACCAGCAGTAGTGACATCTAAGGAATGGATGAGATATTTCAAATCTAAAGAAAAAGAGAAAATTGACAAACAGCAAGAAAAAGAAAATAGGAAAAAAATTCGTGAAGAGAAGAAACTATTAAAAATTCAACAACCAAAGGGAGGGAAACACAGAAAAAGTAAACAAGAGAAATCAGAAATTTATTCTGATTCGAGCTCTGCAGAAAGTGTAGTTTGTCAAGACTCCTCAGATGATGAGGTGGTATTAGAAGAAAGTAAGAATGAAGAGAACATTGAAAACAAGACAATGATTAATGTTGAGGGAGAAAAATACTATGCAGTTTTTTATGAAGAGCAGTTTTTTATCGGGCGTGTTATACAAATTGAAGATGAAATGGTAAAAGTTAAATTCTTGAAAGAAGTAACAGAGAATAATTTTGTTTGGCCACAAAAACATGACGTTGACAAAGTACATTGCAAATATATTTTCTATGGTCCCATACTTCTTAATGGAAATGAACCATTCTTTATCGATAATTTGGTACATAGGAAAATTCGAAGTTCTTACAGACAATTTAAATCTAAGCTTTAAATTTAATTTAAATCTAATAATTTGTAATACCTATAATATCCTTTTACGAAAAGGATATTATACCTAGGTAGGTATTACAAATTATTTAAATAGGTATTTTTTGTTTATTTACTAGTTACAAATTTGTTACTTTTGTTATTATTTTGTAGTAAATACAGTAACATTGTAAATAATACTGTAGTTTTTCTTATGGCAACTATTGGATAGCTAAGCTGGCAATTTGTAGACAAAAGTGGCAGCTTCTGGTGAATTTTGCACTATTTTGGTACATGTTAAAAAAAAATTTAAAAAGCAGTCATGATTGAGTATTCACTGTTTATTTATGTTGTAATATCTTTTAAGTGTTTCCTAAACAAATATGACTTCTCTATGATAAAAAATAACATTACACACCATTAACCTCTTAAGTTGGCAATTACTGGTGGCATTACCCTATTCGCTAATAGTTTGTGCTCATAAAATGGTTAGATAATACTTTACTTAGTAGGAAGAAAAGAATTAACCGAAATAATTGATATTTAATATTATTAATTCAATATGAATAGGAATATGACTATTTTTCAATTACATAAAATTAATAGATAGGTATGTATAAAAGGTTGTCATAATATATAAAATATAATACCTACTTAAAAATTGTTACATTTATTAATCTTTATCCACGATTATTCATCACCTTTTCTATCCAATAATTTAGAGACCAATATAAAATGAATAGCTATACAAAAATAAATAATAGTCATGTTTACTCTGTGGTAGAGATGTGTCCAAGACGCAATGTAAAATAAGATTTCTTACAAAACGCGTACCTAGTAGGTAGTTTTTTAAAGACTGCAAAATTCATAATTTATCTATAACTAAGATTTATAACTAATCCAAAGTCTACATATATTAATTATATGTAGACTTTGACTAAACTAACTAGGTATAATAGATTAGAATCTAATTATAAGTACAAAATCATATGTTAATGGTTAAATTGTATTGAGTAATATGTAGGTACTTAATATTTATTTATTTTACACCATTATCTTAATACCTTCAAGAATCTTAATACCAGAAGAATGTAGGAAAATAATTAGTCATCAATCATTATCATTTATTATTTATAGATATTATCAGTCACGTAAATTTAATGTAATTTGTACATTAAATGTGGAACTAAAACTTATATTTCGGGAAGTACCTAACAAGCCACGCCCATATTGCCGCATTATTCTAATTTTATCCATACTTAATTACTTATAGCTGATTTAGCGTTAAATGATTTAGGTAATAACAAAATCAAAACTAAACAAAGGACCGTTATATAAAACTTGGTACTAATAATGAGGGTTTCAAAGTTTTGCTCAATCTAGTACGGCATACTTTATTCAACCCTGGAATTTAATGCAGTTTAAATACGGGCCCATTTCCTACACAATTAGAGATATTTTGACTACTAATGTTGGATACATAGGTAGACCAAATCTGGTATGTGGTTGGATAATATGTAGTTTAGTTCCCAAAACAATTTCCAGTGGCAAATTTTTAGTCACACCAATAAATTTCTTTCAGAAATTAATTCCTTAAGTTCTTGCTATTTTTAAAGAAAAACAGCATTAATGGTCGAGTGAAATGGACAGGACAGAACTGAATTTAATCGAGGGCACCTAGCCACTAAAAAATTAGAAGATTGGATTGTATCGTTCCATACATATCAGTCCTGATATAGGTAGATACTTATTTCTTTTTATATGCTGCAACTTATGATTTATAAAAAAATGGTTAGAAATCAAATACAAAAGGGTTTGAAAATTTGTAAGTTTCCATATTTCAGTATGTTATACAAAAAAGATAATAAAAACATATTCCAAATAATGAATATTATTAAAACATCAAATAACAAGCCTCGAGTACAAGACAACAATAAAAGGTTTTCCTTATTATTATTGTATAGGGTATCTACCTATAATACTTATTTTAATTAACTGTTTATTTTGCAATTTGGTGCTCTTTACCAGATACTTATTAGATACTAATTAATTAGGAATAAGAATATAACACCAATGCTATGAGTGCAATTAAGTAGTTTTATCTTATCAACAGCTTCAATCTGATTTTTTAAATATATATATCATTATCATTACATCATTATTTCTGGCAAAATACTAATAGGTATATATAAAAAAAAAAATATATATATATATATACTTATTATTCTTCCCTGTATATCCTGAACTTGCAATATCAAAAATACATATACCAAATTAATAAAAAAACCTGCGCTTCAGTTTATGTTGGTATCCCTAAAAATAAGCAAAACACTACATGGACAATAACCAAGTACGTTCAAACATAGGTACCTACCATAATATAGCTATATCAGGTTTACAGTGGAACGCAATCGTAGGTATCAAACCTTAAGATAAAGTGTTACATCACACAGGGACCTAACATATCTGTAGCGCAATATATAGAGGACTTAATACACATGGCTAGCAGTGCGTCCTGAAACTACAGCGCTTGTGAAAAAAAATATATAGAGGACTTAATACACATGGCTAGCAGTGCGTCCTGAAACTACAGCACTTGTGGAAAAAAATAGTAGGCACTAAAATGCTGGACAACAGGTTGCCTAATACACTGTTGTACTTGCAAATACCAAAATAATTCTAGTAAATATCCAAAAATTGGCCAGTTCAGCTGTAAATATACAGGAAACCCTAAAAACCCTTAAACACTAATGTAATATCCAATATTGTATATCCCCAAAAATTCCCAGTAAGTTAATACTTACAATATACAAATTATATATATATATATATATATATCCCCAATGATAACCAGTTAACGATAATGAAAACTAAATGTAAAATTTTATCCTACGCTGTCGAACATTCGTACAGCTCGGAGGCTTGACACTGCAGGTTTATAAAATTTCCCTACAACCTACACTAGTAAAATTACATAAAACTGCAATTGCAAGTTGACGTTCAACATTGAATAATTCAAAAATAAAGCTGAAGGCGGTTAATCAAACTTACAAAATCTATACCCCGTTCCCAAAGTTAACTTAACTAAGTACACAGTGATTGACACATGTAAATGGTTATCAAGAAAATTTTTAAATATAAAAAAAAATAATCAAGTAAGTAATCAAGACTTGTATGGCACTTGCGTGACTCCTGAGCTAGCGTCTCAGATATGTAGGCAGCGGAAAACTAGAAGTTCCATAGGCAACGTGAACCATAGGCAACGGTGAACCATAAGTTCTACAGGCATCGACATACACCAGGTAAATGGACCTAGAGACAACCGGTTCCAGGGTAGAACAGAGGGAAGACCAGATCAACACTATGGTAGAACAGGTACTTGTACACCCACGTGTACATAAGGCGATCTTAACCAGGGAAACCACCAAGATTAACAATGTGACCGACCAGGGATCAGCTACACACAACCATGGGTCACAATCCTCTTCCTACGGTAGCTTACTCAGTATAGTGGATACTATACACCCATAAAAAAAAACCCTTAAAAAAAAGAAAATGTTGTAACTACAATTCCCTAATAAGAAAAATATTTCTCCACAGACACTATACATAGACATCACTGCCAAAGAATACACAATCAAATCAAACGGTACATACCTTGAACAGGGTTTTCAACTACAATGCCTTTCTACAAGGACGCAGCGTGGTGATGGTAAAGACAGTTTTGAATCCCACAAGGTGGAGCGATTTCCTCAAAAATATTACTTCACATCGATGATACTACATCACAACAAGGAAATACAACACTGGCACAAGCTTAGAAATTATCCCACATTTGGATGAATTAAGAATTAAAAATTCAATTTTCTAAGACGACCATAAACTGCCTGCCTGCTGACGACCAGAGAAGAAAAGGAAAGAGACCAGACTTCAAAGTGTAAACTAGGTGGACAAAACTCCAAAAATTACAGCGGTGAAAAATTGAACTAGAAGGTGAATCCACAATGATCGTAGAGGGCGTGTCAAAATAATCACCTATTTTATGAAAAATGCTCGAAGAAAAATATCTACCTATGTAAAAATGGATTTCCTACGTTTCTAAACGTTTTTCCAATAATAAATATTAAATCTGTAATTAGATTAACCACAACGGAACACGGAACTATAATAATGTCCCAGGGATTTTATGAAGAATAAATTCAAGTTGGCAACACTTGACACTTGACGTATGACATCTGAAGGCAATATCAGCTGACAGAATTATTTATTTACATCAATATATATCGATCCCAATTGATTCCAATCTATAAATAAATAAGGTAAGTGTCTTATCAGCTCAATAGATTAATTAGTTATGTTCAGAGTTGGTAGTGGAAGCTTGAAAATTAACAGAATAAAATGTTGAATTTTCTAATTTGTTTTAAATTACTTTCTAGAATATACCAAGGATACCAAACTGTCATCCAGGACAAGGAAGCACGGTGGTTAAAGGTAAGGGCTTTATTATTAGACAACAACAAAACATCCCTTAATCAAACGTTAGGTAGCTATTCTACACAATCCTCATACTTATCTATATTTTTTTTCGTAGGCATTCCCCCACTGGGAAAAATCTCAAAACTATCAGGCATGAATCAATAAACCTACATTAAGGAAACAATACCATACAAGCTCTACCACTACTCAAAATAAGACGTAACGAGAGAATGTTTCGAAGAGGCACGGTAAGCAGAAACCGCTTGAACTACACCAGTAGCTGCCATGTATTAGATACCAAGAATTCGTTGTTGCCACCAATAAATACCTACTTTACAGAGTGTTCTCAATAAAACTGCCCAAGGAAACATTATATAACGATAAACTTGTTGTAGTTATGTATAGTAATTGAGTTATGTTAATGCATTACTGGTTGTATATTGTACAGTACTGAATTGCATGTAATAAAATGATTTTACAAAATGAAATAGATATTTTTACACATAGGTGAGTGGTGATATTTGAAATTATGTACTATTTGGTTGTAAAATGAAATTTGACCGCAACATATTTATATTTTTGTTTTTGTATAAATAAAGTTTAATTAATTGTAGGTATTATGTTCTACTTATTTATATTATTAATGTTATAATATTTTTATAATATATTTTTAATATTATTTACCTATTGGCTTATTTAACTGTTTACATCTTTCAATTAACTTAACTTAATTTAATTAATTTAACTTTTTGGCTTAATTTCTTTATAAAGAAAGATGTAAAATGTTATAATAGGTGTTAATCTAACAAAATATCAAACAACGTACCTATTCAGCAATTGTTAATAAAGTTTTGAAATCATACAAGAATACTTATTTTAACCTGTCATTTTAACTTTAAAAAAATGTCACCCAACGATTTAACTATTTACAGGTATTAAGGCAATAACTAAACTCATAACTCATCATCTTAATACAATTGCAAATTTTTATTTAGAATATTGAGATGCTAGTCTGAAATACACTTTTTAGATTACTTGAATTATCTATGTCTAGGAAAATTAAAAAATTCTAAAAATATCTTCATACACATTAATTTTGTATGTAGCTACAGAAACGTAAATACCTATATGTTTATCAAAATTGATTAAGGTAAAGTAGTAACTTAAATAAATAATGGTTATAATATAATTTATGTATCCAAATTATAATAAATTCAAAATTCATAATTAAAATACGTCAACAAATTAAAATAAAATAAAACAAAATAAAGAATAAATGACAAAGAAAAAAAATTAAAACAATCAATAGTTCTGAATACGGAGTACTACAACGATCACCAGTTCTGTTCGAGGTTCAAAAGACAAAGTAGAACGAGGGAGGACGACAAAAATAAGCCAACCCCTTGTCATTACAAAAGAAGTTCAGACGAGGACAACGATGATAATATTCCAAATAAAAGAATCTGTATTCGAATATGTACAAAGAGTGAAAATAATTTAAATACGCAGGCTTTAATTTTCTGACAGTAATTTGCTGACTCGTGAATACGAGTCAGCAAATTATATATATATTATTATGATTTTTGTTTTTTTTTTTAGTTTAATGTGTGCTCCTTAATTTGGGAGCCAAATTAATATGATTTGTTATTATTTTAGTAAATATAATAATTTTGAATTTATAAGATTTTATTTTTTTTTTATTTAATTGATTAGGTTTTCTTTTTTTTTAATTGAATATTATGTTTTAATTTTCTTTCTTATTCTTTTCGACACTTATTTACCCTAGCTCTGCTCAAATTACTTTACCTGTTCTATTTTCTTTTACTCTTTTACTTTGTCTATGAGAACATAAGATTCTCAAATCAGTAGTCAGTTCAAAGGAGATCTTCAATAGACAATCTCAGCTCACAATCAATAAAATAGACTTTAAAATAAATGAATATTTAATTTCAACAAATTATCTTTTACTTCCACACCTTTCAGATATAAGTAACCAAAATAAACTTTTCACATGTATGAATAATAATAATATTTATCAAATATTCAAATTTTATCTTACTATTATTTGATATAGAACCAATAACAATTTATTATCTGCTGAAAAATCTCTACTTGCTCAATTACCCCTTAATTTATGCAGCACGCTATGCACTAATTTTATTATTGGTCCTATAATCTGAAATTCACTTCTTGAATACACAATCTGGCTCTACTATTCTAACTAAGATCCTAACCTAACTATTTAAATTATTTACATACACTAAATATGAATGTTTATGAAGAATTTAGTGAAATATTCTTATTCAAAAGTTCTTGTTTTGTGGATATAAGTGGAGATAACTGTTTGTAAGTATCACTCAAATTATATTCTTTGTGGATATTATTATATTCTGTTTTTCGTGTGATCACGTTATGCTAGCTGTTAATTTTAAAGTACCTTTTTTTGTAATTTTTTCTCACAATGGTGTCTTTTAGACTTTGCACCTTCCTTGGAGGGATCAGGAACTCCTGCAGATGGTCTCCACTCTGCTCTAGGTCTCAATTGACTAAAATGGAACCATGGAATTTATCTCTACCTTCTATCACCTATTTTCTTGATATGGTAAGTAATTTTATTTTCCTTTTCAACTATTTCCTTCTAATTAACAATTTTTTCTTCCAACGCAATAAACGACGCCAAGCTCTTCTTAAAATTTTTGGTAACCAAGTAAATACAATCTTGTTTTTCCTCGTACACTTAGATTTTGATAATATTATCTTTGACTAAAGGTTTATCCACATGAGTTTAATTTCTTGTTTAAATTTTCTATTCACTTACACTTCACTGATTTTTTAAAACTAATACATTTCTTTCATTTATTTTATATAAATTTTTAATAATTAATAGTTAACATATTTCTTAAATTATTTTAATTTCTTATTTCTTGTAGGTACCACGGTTGGAACTTGCAAATCTGGCTTTACCTATCGTTTGACATTTGCTGTCAGGTAAATTATTAATTTAATAAATTTCAATTTTAAATATAAATATAATTTTAAAGTCTAATCGTAATGTTATATTGATTGTTTGATATTGGAGTTCGTTATCTGAGCAAAATACAGACATCTGTTAAATAAAACAAATCGATGCTGTTTATTGGTAATTTCCAATTTCTTCTTGCAATGCATGCATTTCTAATGAATTTATTTTGAAAAATCTTTAAATAATACTTAATTTATACTGTCTTTCTACAATTGACTTAATTTAAGCTATGCATATTACAATAATATATGGTATTATTAACTTTTATTCATTTTTAGACAAATCATATTACAGAAATCAGTATCTAAACTGTTTAATATTAATATATATTATTCTTTCTCATTTAGCTATCGCTATTATTCTATTTTGTATCAATATATATATATATATATATATATATATATATATATATATATATATATATATATATATATCAGTAATTATATTATATTATATATCACTGACTCGTATTCACGAGTCAGCAAATTACTGATATATAACTTGGAAGCTAAGCGACAAAAGTCAGTTTGCTTTTGTTTCTTACACAAATAACATGGATACACATGGAACATGGATTTACATTTTCCAACTGTTGAAGTTTATAGTGACTTTATGAAACGTTGCATCGTCGAAGGTTGTGCTGATGATGAGGAAAGATACAAGTTATTAAAAGATATCATGGAAGAAGTGGTAATACCAGATGCAGCTTTTTAGTGGTTAACGGAACATGATATAGAACCCCATTTAGAAACCATAGAATTGTTGATGGGTAAGAAAATGGAACTTGATGAGTTTGTTCACAACTTGTTGGCTATATGTCAAAAAGAAGGATATGAGAATATAACCATTAAACAGTTGAATGATGTGCTAATATTACATCCTGAAATTAAAATATCGTTCAAAATATACTTATTTGAATGATATGTTACTAGATGGTAAATATTATCCGTATCTATATTGTGGCGACACCAGTTTCCCCTTAAAAAATATATCAAGTAATTATAAAACCATTGATAAAACAATCGATGAAGCCATCACTAGAGCAGCATACTATGCTAGAAGCCGTACACTTTGCAAACTGTACATAATACAAAAGTCTAAGAAATTAAACTGGAAATTTCAGTCATCAACAAATGCCCATCACTCTAATGTTCTAAAATGGATTCAGGAATATAAAGATAGCTGAACATAATTCAAATGCTCGTTTAGGACGGAGTTGTGGTCCCGCTTACGGACCATGGCCTTCAACACATTTGCATGATTATAATAGAACCCTTTGTATATTATATGAAATTAAAGAATGAAAATGATTTAACACAGTTTAAGGTTTATTATTTATTTATTAAGTTAATATTACAATTAATATAGTTATAATTTATAAAATCCTTACAGCACTAGAAAGAGAACAATATTTAGCTAATCGATCATGAAGTATAAAAGCGGAACAACTTGTGCTTGAGGGAACATCTTTGTTAGTTTCGAATTCCAATCGAATATCAACAGAACCAGATTTAAGGCTTTCATTCTGATCTCAAGTTGTGTTGCCGTCTTAATATTCCAAGTGTGACGTTGGGTTTCTTGTAAGAGAGGATACTCATGCAGTTCCCAACCTCAAAAGACAACTTCCAGTTCCTTGTTTCTAGCTACATGGTCAACCAATTTTAGTCTTTCTACATCTGCCACGGATATATGAGGGATTTTCCACAGTACTTTATTCAATATCACTTTAACTGACTCATTTTCTGTAGAATTTATTATAGCGTTAGTATCTCAATTTGAGCGAATTAACACCAACTCCTGTCTCAGATTTAAAATAATTTTCTTAGTCTTCACAAAATCCGAAAACAGTGGATAAATCGATTATAACATTAAAATTTCCATTATCGTCAACTATATGTGACTGTTAGTTGTTATTAAAAAACCACCCACCATTTTGTAGATATTCAGTATCACTTCTATTACAGGTTACAGTACAACTTCTATTGCGATCTATTACATATCCTCCCATTTCAACGGTGTCATGCTTTTATTTGATGAGATCAGATATAAAATGGGAGGATATGTAATAGATCGCAATAGAAGTTGTACTGTAACCTGTAATAGAAGTGATACTGAAGGTAAATTACTGAAAACTGATAGTTTTCAGTAATTTACCTTCAATATATAACGAACTTTCACTGGGTAATGTGTAGACATCCTGTGTTATATTGGAATACGAATTTCATCATTGTTATTCAAAGACGTATATGCATAAGGTTGATGAGTGTTTCTCTGCACTACTAACAGAATTGTCAAAATAAGCCCTCTCATTAACACTTGATATAGGTATCCAATTTTTATCATTTCTTAGAAATAAGTTTAAAACCCAAGGGATTCGAGAAACTTCCGATTTCTTATTGTTATTGGTTTGTTGGTTCGTGTAGAACTGTCCAGAGGTTTTATGTTTACACCTCCTATATAGCTTCGACTAGAGCTACCACGTTTGTTGTATCTTATTACCATTGTAATTATTAATCACGCTTCCTTCAAATGTAATCTTAATATGATAATACCTTTCTTCCGAAATTGACGAGCGTCTTGACTGACTATATTAATAATTTCATCGATAATTCGAGTGTTGATGGGTAAGATACACAACGTTACTTGGAGTCTTAACAATTTTGAATCCTGCTGGTTCTGTAGGAAAAAATTCATGTATAACGTGGGCTTGTCTGTCATTAATATAGGATCCACTCACAATATTGCATTCTATGCAAATGGTATTTACACTGAAAATATCCACTGGAAAATGTGATTCGTGATTACCATATGCCGCTAATTTTCGTTGTTTAAAACCAAGCCAGTGTCTTATTGAATCTTCTTTAGTAAAATCTTATATCCTCACTGCATTTGATTCTACATTTCAGAGTGTTATTGTTGGCTTTAATAGAAATGAGCTTTGAATATCCTTTCACAATCCCCTCTTTTGAACTCTCATCGTTTTCAAGCCATCTGGGGTCGCCTAAGGCTCGTTGTAGATATTTATTTACTGAATCAATATCATAGGTTCCTTCTGGATTTCGATGTATTTACCTTCGGATCCATAATAAAATCTGTTGTTCTTATATTTTTCGATATTTGGAATTGAATTGTAGGATTCGAAACTTATTAATCCTAAGACGTAGTCTTTACTATCATCCAAAATTATGGAGGATTATACCTAGAAGTAAGAATTGAGCTTCTCCCGGAGAGTAGGAATGAATTCGTCATCTTCGGTGTTGATAAAATATACTATTCAAAAACACCTATTGCATTCTTAATTACATGAAAATTTCAGACACAGATGACCACAGTTGAATGTATTAAATTTTTGTAACTTTTCATAGTTATACAATATTTTACATGATTCGTTGATATTAACGTAATGTATCAATTGTCGTGGAGGTCTTAGGTTACCGTAACTATCAAAATATACTGCTTTTTCTCTATTTTTCTTATATGCAGTCCAATGTGTTCAGGGCCTTTTCCATTATCTAGATTAATAATGCTGCATTCATTATAATGTACCCGACATGGTACGCTTGGAAGGTGATTTTCGTTCTAAAAAAAGACTAAATCCTTGCTTATAAGGTCTCATGTTCTTTACCCATAGCTATTTCTTCCATTGGAACATTGAATTTCAGTCATCAACAAATGCCCATCACTCTAATGTTCTAAAATGGATTCAGGAATATAAAGATAGCTGAACATAATTCAAATGCTCGTTTAGGACGGAGTTGTGGTCCCGCTTACGGACCATGGCCTTCAACACATTTGCATGATTATAATAGAACCCTTTGTATATTATATGAAATTAAAGAATGAAAATGATTTAACACAGTTTAAGGTTTATTATTTATTTATTAAGTTAATATTACAATTAATATAGTTATAATTTATAAAATCCTTACAGCACTAGAAAGAGAACAATATTTAGCTAATCGATCATGAAGTATAAAAGCGGAACAACTTGTGCTTGAGGGAACATCTTTGTTAGTTTCGAATTCCAATCGAATATCAACAGAACCAGATTTAAGGCTTTCATTCTGATCTCAAGTTGTGTTGCCGTCTTAATATTCCAAGTGTGACGTTGGGTTTCTTGTAAGAGAGGATACTCATGCAGTTCCCAACCTCAAAAGACAACTTCCAGTTCCTTGTTTCTAGCTACATGGTCAACCAATTTTAGTCTTTCTACATCTGCCACGGATATATGAGGGATTTTCCACAGTACTTTATTCAATATCACTTTAACTGACTCATTTTCTGTAGAATTTATTATAGCGTTAGTATCTCAATTTGAGCGAATTAACACCAACTCCTGTCTCAGATTTAAAATAATTTTCTTAGTCTTCACAAAATCCGAAAACAGTGGATAAATCGATTATAACATTAAAATTTCCATTATCGTCAACTATATGTGACTGTTAGTTGTTATTAAAAAACCACCCACCATTTTGTAGATATTCAGTATCACTTCTATTACAGGTTACAGTACAACTTCTATTGCGATCTATTACATATCCTCCCATTTCAACGGTGTCATGCTTTTATTTGATGAGATCAGATATAAAATGGGAGGATATGTAATAGATCGCAATAGAAGTTGTACTGTAACCTGTAATAGAAGTGATACTGAAGGTAAATTACTGAAAACTGATAGTTTTCAGTAATTTACCTTCAATATATAACGAACTTTCACTGGGTAATGTGTAGACATCCTGTGTTATATTGGAATACGAATTTCATCATTGTTATTCAAAGACGTATATGCATAAGGTTGATGAGTGTTTCTCTGCACTACTAACAGAATTGTCAAAATAAGCCCTCTCATTAACACTTGATATAGGTATCCAATTTTTATCATTTCTTAGAAATAAGTTTAAAACCCAAGGGATTCGAGAAACTTCCGATTTCTTATTGTTATTGGTTTGTTGGTTCGTGTAGAACTGTCCAGAGGTTTTATGTTTACACCTCCTATATAGCTTCGACTAGAGCTACCACGTTTGTTGTATCTTATTACCATTGTAATTATTAATCACGCTTCCTTCAAATGTAATCTTAATATGATAATACCTTTCTTCCGAAATTGACGAGCGTCTTGACTGACTATATTAATAATTTCATCGATAATTCGAGTGTTGATGGGTAAGATACACAACGTTACTTGGAGTCTTAACAATTTTGAATCCTGCTGGTTCTGTAGGAAAAAATTCATGTATAACGTGGGCTTGTCTGTCATTAATATAGGATCCACTCACAATATTGCATTCTATGCAAATGGTATTTACACTGAAAATATCCACTGGAAAATGTGATTCGTGATTACCATATGCCGCTAATTTTCGTTGTTTAAAACCAAGCCAGTGTCTTATTGAATCTTCTTTAGTAAAATCTTATATCCTCACTGCATTTGATTCTACATTTCAGAGTGTTATTGTTGGCTTTAATAGAAATGAGCTTTGAATATCCTTTCACAATCCCCTCTTTTGAACTCTCATCGTTTTCAAGCCATCTGGGGTCGCCTAAGGCTCGTTGTAGATATTTATTTACTGAATCAATATCATAGGTTCCTTCTGGATTTCGATGTATTTACCTTCGGATCCATAATAAAATCTGTTGTTCTTATATTTTTCGATATTTGGAATTGAATTGTAGGATTCGAAACTTATTAATCCTAAGACGTAGTCTTTACTATCATCCAAAATTATGGAGGATTATACCTAGAAGTAAGAATTGAGCTTCTCCCGGAGAGTAGGAATGAATTCGTCATCTTCGGTGTTGATAAAATATACTATTCAAAAACACCTATTGCATTCTTAATTACATGAAAATTTCAGACACAGATGACCACAGTTGAATGTATTAAATTTTTGTAACTTTTCATAGTTATACAATATTTTACATGATTCGTTGATATTAACGTAATGTATCAATTGTCGTGGAGGTCTTAGGTTACCGTAACTATCAAAATATACTGCTTTTTCTCTATTTTTCTTATATGCAGTCCAATGTGTTCAGGGCCTTTTCCATTATCTAGATTAATAATGCTGCATTCATTATAATGTACCCGACATGGTACGCTTGGAAGGTGATTTTCGTTCTAAAAAAAGACTAAATCCTTGCTTATAAGGTCTCATGTTCTTTACCCATAGCTATTTCTTCCATTGGAACATTGTGACGTTTACTTTCTTCAAGCTTTCGCTTTGCATCTTTGGCATCATTAAAGGCCTTTGCAATTCCTGCAGATCCACCACCTAAAGCACCAAGCTCACTTAAGCCAGCAAATAAAGGGATTAGTGGTAGAAATCCTCCTGTTCTAGATATTACTCGAGTGGCTTTAATTTCTTCTTCTTAACTTTATTAACAGCTTTTAATGCAACTGTAATGGCATCTTTCATATCCTTCACATTTTTACCTTTAAGCGTCACTCGTGCTTACTTTTTTACGTCTTTAAATAGTAATTATCCACCCACCTTTCTAGATTTCACTTTACGTTTACTAGCATTATTTTTTCTTTTCTTAGTTTTTTCGTTATCACATCCCATTCCTAATTTAACTTTAGCTTTCGTTGCTGTTGCCACAGCTAAGGCTGCTGGCTTATCTCCTATGGATGCTTTGGTGATTTAAGTCTCTCCACCGCCGTCTAACCTAAAATTTGATCTGCCTTATGGCGTTGTTCCAAGTCTTTCTCTCTGCTATAAACCAGGTCGTGTTCTTTACAAGCTTCGTTTAGACCATTAATACTCATACATCTTAATCTCTTAATCTCTTCGCAAGTTTTGCACCAGGACCACAAAATTTATATCCAGGAATATGGAGCTCTACTGGTAATTTATTTATAATAGATTTCAATATACCGCTGCCTGACTTTTTAGCTGTTCTAACCATTGGGCACTACAAACGATTCACGAATGATATAATATTAGTATCATCATCCTATGTATATATAGACAATCAAAGACTGAGCTTTATTTAAAGTATTGCCTCCGTCATGCGCATTGTAAAACAATCAACAGTTATATCAAAACACATTCTTTGATATCACAATAGTGATATCAAAGAAAAGAAAATCTTGAAGAGACATGGAGGACTGCTACCATCCACAATCCGTCGCCTGATTGTCGGTCCATCGAACTGTGGTAAAACTAATATTACGATAAGTTTGATTGAGCATCCTAATGGATTGAAGTTTGAGAACATTTATATTCTCTCTAAGTCTCTCTATCAGTAAAAATATCAGTATTTAGAAGAGCTTCTAAAACCCATAAAAGGAATTGGATACTACTCGTTCAATAATTGTGACAACATTCTGCCTACTGAAGATGTAAAACAAAATTCAATATTTATTTTTCATGATGTAGCCTGTGATAAACAAAATCTTATGACAGATTACTTCAGTATGGGACGTCATAAAGAAGTAGATTGTTTTTATCTCTGCCAAACTTATACACGTATTCCAAAAGATCTAATACGTGATAACGCAAATATGTTGGTAGTGTTCAAACAAGATGACTTAAATTTGAAGCATATATATGATCACATTAATACCGATATGAGTTTTAATAAATTTAAAGAAATTTGTTCACTATGCTGGAAAGACAAATATGGTTTTATGGTGATTGATAAGGATAGTGATATTAGTAATGGTAGATATAGACTGGGATTTGATTATTATATACATAGATAAAGAGAGATACGTTCTGTTCACTTTGTTCATCATTATTAGTGTTGATAGAGCTAGACCGGCACTTAGCACTAAGCTGATTTTTACTGGATGAAAACTGTTTTTTACTGCATCATACCTGTTTTTTATTGCCTTTACTGAGGTTAAGAAGAATTTGTGATTTCAATATGAATAGAAAGGAAGTTGAAGTAAAAAAATTGTTTTTAGATCTACCAAACCAAAAATTATATAACATTCTACTGTATACCTATCTGTATCTGATGTATATTTTATATATTTTTCACAATTTCAAGTAATTGTGGGGGAACCGTTGAAACATCTCATAAGATAGAATAATAAGTTGCATCTACCTATATAAATCAAATTAAATTAATCAGATTAAATTTTCAATTATTCAATTTAATTTTAGTTTTATTAACAAATACTGAATATATATATATATTACCTAAATTATTTATTTGTAGTACCCCAAAGCAAATAGTTACACAAGATTCTTTAATAGAATAGTTATTTGTTATACAAGACTGTAAAATTACTTTTCATCAAAGAGTGAAAATTCATGAGTTGATAATGAAATTTTACCGTCCCATTCTATTTTTTTTTTTAGAGCGAAGGCAAAGAAAAGCTTCGAACAATTTTGTAGACAAAAATAAGAAAAGCATAATCAGAAATTTTTGCTATCAGATTTTAAAATTCCAGTAGTTAGTTCGGTTTGTTGCTATGGTTAATACGAAAATTAAAGTGCTTTATCCTTGCTGTTAAAGGTTCATGCTTTAAAATGCTTCTTGATCTGTTGTTTTGAGTTGGACAAAGCATACTTTAACTTTTGCAATAAAAAAAATATATTAGATATCCGAAAAATCATAGGTTTTACTATTTATTATATACGTAACTGAGAAAGTTTGTTATGTTGTATTTGAATACTGTATACTTAAAAAGTATTTTTGCTTTCAAAATTGCAACAAAGAAGGATAGTCGTATTTATCTAAGTTCTATTAAGATTTATTGGTAAATATAAATAAAAATTTGCGCAAAATTAATACCTGCCTTGGTTTGAATCCAGGTTCTAACATGAAAGTTTAAATCCATTTTTCGATTCTACTGATTTCAAACTTCCCCGCCTCTCACACACACACACACACACACACATCGTGTAGCTGGCAGACGCAGACAGTTCCCCGTTTCAGCTGTTATAAACGCTAAGGAACCGTGCAAACGAGCTGTTTGTCTTAAAGTTCGCTCCGCACCGTCTCGAACAAGTATATTGTTGTAGAGATATTTGTTTTTGTTTGTTTATTGATTGTTATTACGACTATTATTTGAAATTTCATACATTCGGTGGTCAATAAATTGAAACATTGGAGCAGTCTAATAATTGTTTTAGTACTTTGCGAAAAATATTCCTATACAGGGTGTTTATTTACGTAGGCTGTTTTATAAGTTGGTATTGTTCCTTGTAATTCATTTTTGTTTTTAGTTTTTATACGAGCAAGTATAGAATAACCTACATTGACTTAGATAAAGAATATATAAATATTCTCCCTTAGAGGATTTTTTTTAGTAGATGAGTTATAACAGCTATTAACTTTAAAATTTTGTGTTGACGACATGGAAAAGGAAATATTAGTATACATTATTAATGTTAAACAGCTCTTAGTGATGAAACTAGGAGATTTAAATAAATAGTGGTAAAGACTAGTAGATTATCTAGATAAATGTGCAGGTTCTATCACATGATCATTTGTTGTTCAGTGATAATATATATATATATATATATACATTTGATTTTGACTGAAATGTAATACATTTTTCAGTCAAAATCAACAGTTTAAGATATACAAGCTGTTATGAATTCGCTTCTCACCATTGGGATCTCGGAAACTATAGGAGATACGAGGAAGATTAAATAGGGGCAAAGTTCCGTAATCAGGGAATCAACATAATGCCCCAAAAAACTCTAGGCTACCTTAATTAGGTTTTGAAATATATGAAAAAAACCTAAAATTTTAAAATTTGTTTTTACTTTTTTGTAGTCTTTTTCGAAGCAAATTTCTGTTCTCTACTGGATCGGATATTTAGATTTTCACTGTGACATTTCGTATTTCCAGGAGCATCATTAACTTAATTTTTTAAATACGGACCTGGTATTTTGAAACCGCAAGTCTCCTTCACCCCTAACAATATGCTATCTCAGAATAGTGGATGTTGCCAAATTCAATTAGGGTTTTACATTTTTCAATTGCGTTAAAAAATGAGAACTAAACTGCTGTGCAAAATTCAAAGAACACTTGAAATTTTGGTCACATTTTCACACTGTATATTTTCGGTTAGAATTAATAGGTTAGGATAAAATTGGAATGGTTTTGGCGGAAAATTCATTGGTAATTTATACAGGGGCTATTAATTACGAAGTAATTTGTATCCTATGATGTACAAGGCGATATTCAACCCCCTTACATTTTACAAAAATTTGACAAGCTCCCAATTCTTTCACAACCGTTGCGCATTTATCTTTTATTACTTACCTTTTATCCTTAGACTCATACCCCCAGAAGTTTTTGCCAGTTTCGACCTAACGCCATTCCTTATAGACATAGGATTTTTTTTGAAAAAAATACAGCACAACTTGAAGAACTACCGCATATATTGAATGTTTTAACTACATACCTATTTCGATTTTATCCTTCTGCTAATATCGTTCGTTATAAATTCTTTTAGTAATTTCTTTTTCATTTTGCAATTAATTACTTTTCCTTCTCTTGGTTATTTTTGCTATCATGTCCAAGTCGGACACTATGCAGGTTTAATAAGTATTATTTATTCTTATATTTTTATATTATTTTTATAGGCCGCGAAAAAAGGTGACCAAATTCTCGGTTCATGCAAAAATTATCATTTTTGCTCCATTTTGACGTACCCTGTAAGATGTAACTGGCAATTAAAAATAAATTTAATCCTTATACACCATTACAGACAACGAACATGCAAACTGCCAAGTCTCATTCAATTTATGCGGTAATTTTAAAGTCGTGCTGTATTTTTTCGAAAAAATCGTGTCTATAAACAACTGCGTTATGCCAAAGTTAGCAAAAACATCTGAGGGTATGAGTCTGTGGATAAGTCAAAGTGGTTAAAATTCATAGGCTAATCGTAACCGCGATAAAAGGTGACCTAATTCTCGGTTTGTGCAGAAGTTCGCATGTTTACCTACTTTTTGACGTATCCTGTATAGTTTTAAATGGCGGTTATGGCCATTTTTCCTTACAGTTTAGAAAGTTTATCCTTAAAGAAAGAAAGTTTAGCCTTACACATGCATCGTTATAGGGATAGAACATGAAAACTGCCAAGTCTCATTCAATTTATGCTGTAATTCTAAAGTCGCATTGTCTTTTTTCGAAGAAAATCGTATCTCTATAAAGAATGGTGCTAGACGAAAACTGGCAAAAACGTCTGGAGGTTTGAGTCGAAGTATAAAATGTAAGTAATAAGAGAAAATCCGCAACGGCTGTGAATTTTTAATAGCAGTTTTTGTAAGGGGGTTGAATGACGCCTTGTACATCATAGGATACAAATTACTTCGTAATTAATAACCCCTGTATAAATTACCCATGAATTTTCCGTCAAAACCAACCATTCCAATTTTATCCCAATCGGTAAATTCTTACCGAAGATACACAGTATGATGTATCACATCAAAATCTAAGTGCCTAATTGGATTTGGTAACATTCAATGACATTTATGTGCACGATAAATGAGGAAAAGATGGGTACGTAGATAAAAAACTATACAATTCGAAACAGAAACATTGATGATGTATTTTTTAATTTATTCTGGTGTAGTATGTTGTTAGGGGTAAGGAGATTGCAGGAGATCCAAATTATGTTTTTATTAATGTTATGTTATTATTGTTTTTATGTATTTATTATTTTGAAAAATTTATGTTTATGCTGCTTCTGGAAAATTGAAATATCATATTGAAAATTTAAATAACCTGGCCAATAGAGGATCAACAGTTGATTGAAGAAGTGCTCAAATAAGGCTGTAAAAAATTTCCAAAATTTTATTTTTTTTTTCAAATATAGCCTAATCAAGTTAGCCTTGATTTGTTTAAGGCATATGTTGCTCCCCTAATTATGCCACTTTGCCCACATCAAGAGTTTATAAAATCATGAAATACAATCACGAATTGAAAATTTAGGTTTTTAGTCTTCCTGATGGTACATATACATCCACCACCAAGGAGGCGTTCCAACATCTACTACAGAAACGATTAGCTGCGGCACCCGTAGCGACATTAGTATTCCTCATATGAATTTCAATAATTGCTTGTTTAATCAAATAAAAATATGTTTATTTTTAGTGTTTCATAAATAAAGTTTGCATTCATATGTTTCTAAATTTCTTATTCATTAAATTATCCTGCCGAATTACACTCGATATTTGTATTGATACCGGGTAAATTTGTGTTGTTTAAATTCTAAAACTGTTTCCTTTAGCAATTTGACTTGAAAAACTGTCAATCTAAAAACGCTCTACCTTCGGTGTCGAGTTTTTAATAGTTGACACTTTTTCTCGTCCAATTGCTAGGCAATAGTTTCTCATTAAACAATCCAAATGTATCCGGTAAAATACAAACCTCTTGTGCAATTATAAGTGAACAAACTACTAACTGCCAATTTATTCTGTGTGATTTTCACATGATTCCTTCCCACCGATTCTCAAACAATTCCCAGTGATTTTATTTGAAGGAGATGCCGAAAACAACTACTCCACGGGCAATATGCCCCGACTGGTGTTGCATTACATAGATGTCATAATGCAACGCCAGTCGGGGCATATTGACCGTGGAGTAGTTGTTTCCGGCATCCTCAAATAAATAAGTAAGATTGTCTTCCTTTAAGACAATAGAGGTCACTGTTGTAATGGCACCTGCGGAAAAGCAGGTCGTTAGCTGTCTGTCAATTTGACAATAATTGTCAGACAGAGAGCAGCACAGACCCAAACAGGGCACTACGGTGTGTTTCTCGCCACTACCAACATTCACGATGCCCATTAGGCAATCACGTCGCAACATCGTCATCGAGTCCACTACCTATGGCACTCTGATGAGCGCAAAATAAGCGCGAAACTGGTCAGTGTCTGGTATTTGTTCTCGATGAACAATGTGGCGACTCCTATGGAGATGCCGATGTAATGCAACGCCAGTCGGGGCATCTTGCCCGTGGAGTAGTTGTTTTCGGCATCTCCTTCAAATAAATAAGTAGGATTGTCTTCTTTAAAGAGAATAGAGGTCGCTGCTGTAATTTAGCAATAATGAAACCTTAAAAAAATAATTTTTTAAGTTTTAAAAGTTATCATAAAAATTTTTTAAAAAATATGTGCTTCAGATTTATTTTTCCTTGTACCATATAACTAAATAAACCAATATTTAAAAGCATCAATATCCAATAATAGGTACTTATTTTTTAGGAGTTTCGTTGCAGTGATCATGGTTTCACTTCAACGCTGGATCTTAGCTTTCATATTTTTTTTCCTACTTTGCGTAGCTGAAAGAACATTTAAACAGAGATTATTATATGCTAAGTTATTTTCTCGATTGACTTCTTTAAGAAGAGCAAAGAAGTCAGACTTACCACATTTTCGTTTAAATAAAGTCACAAATATCAAAACTTGGTTATCAGTCCGTTCCTATTTAAAGAAGAGAGGTCCACAGAGATCAGTGGATGTGATAGTATCTACGGCCTTTATTGTAAACTTACTTTTACTCATATTTCTATGTGTAGAACTTTTAAAGGTAAGTAACTTGATAACTTTTTTGTATCATTACACTGTACATTTCACTATACAGTGACAATGACGAGTAGTGTATTATTGATATATACAGGGTCCTGCACCACAGCTCCCTTGTTTTGTAGCTCATGAACTGGTGCCTTTATAAATTTTGTTCAAATTTGACTGCAAACTATTCGTAGAGAGGCACATTTTGAAAATATTTTCAAATATACAGGGTGCTCTAAAAACATGTACCATACTAAAGTTATGTTTTTTTAAATGGAACACACTATATATTTTTGCATTTTTGGATTCTGCATGCAAATTTGGTGTCAGTTTATGTTATATTCCCTATAGCAAAACTTAGCCGTTTCGAAGATATTCGACATTTTATAGAAAAAATTACATTTGTTACAACTATTTCAAAGTTACATATATCTTACACAATTGAACAGCGCTTATTTTAATTTTTATATGTCAGATAGTTTAGGCATTGGTCTTTCTGAAAATAGCTAATAGAAGTCTGTAATACATACAGAGTGTTTAATATTTACTGAGCAACACGTCAATTTTGAAACGTGCAAAATTAATTTTTTTCAAATAGCACACCCAGTATATTATTCTACAGTTGAAAGTACCATTCAATTCTGAATTGAATGATATGGCATTGTCTCATACCTATCTCTTAAGGTGCTCAAGATATAATCAATTTTATAATAAAGTGCTCGAAAATTTAAGTTACCCCGTTTCTAAGTGGCTTCGAATCAAATAAAACAACTAGAAACATTTCAAATTTATTGTCAGTTGCTTTGAGTCTTATTATGGCTATGATTAAGCACAAAATGTAGAAAATTACATCGATGTTAAATAATTGTTTACAGATTTAATTGTTACGTAACCCTATAAGAAGAAGTCTAATTTTGTACATCAAATTATGCGTTAAGAAATCGGGTCACCTGGTAAAGACAACAAAACCACTTGTCTAATTTGTTTGCTGTCAAACTTGGTGTCGACAATTTAAGTTAATTACAAATATTTATACTTATTTCAATAATTTTGTTGTTAGTTTAGTTGTTATAGTTAGTTAGGTACTTAGTTTAGTTAGTTGTTTCAATTTATTTTTATAATGAAGTATAGTAAAGAGCTAGCTGACATGATTTCTATATTATTTGAGTTTGAACGAAACAACTGTCTCTTAGCGAATAGAATTTAACCGTCAAAGTTTTTGAAAATTTATTATAAGATTGTAGATTGTGAATAATTATTTAATATTGATGTTTTTGATGATTGTTGATAGTTTTTTACATTTTGTGTTAATCATAGCCATAATTATAGTCAAAGCAACTGACAATAAATTTAAAATGTTTCTAGTTGTTTTATTTTATTAGAAGACCACTTAGAAACGGGGTAACTTAAATTTTCGAGCACTTTATTATAAAATTGATTATATCTTGAGCACCTTAAGAGATAGGTATAGGACAATGCTATATCATTCAATTCAGAATTGAATGGTACTTTCAACTGTAGAATAATATACTGGGTGTGCCATTTGAAAAAAATTAGTTTTGCACGTTTCAAAATTGACGTGTTGCTCAGTAAATATTAAACACTCTGTATGTATTACAGACTTATGTGAGCTATTTTCAGAAAGACCAATGCCTAAACTATCTGACACATAAAAATTAAAATAAACGCTGTTCAATTGTATAAGATATGTAACTTTGAACTAGTTCTAACAACTGTAATTTTTTCTATAAAATGTCGAATATCTTTGAAACGGCTAAGTTTTGCTATAGGGAATATAACACACGAACTGACACCAAATTTGCATGCAGAATCCAAAAATGCTAAAATATATAGTGTGTTCCATTTAAAAAAATATAACTTTAGTATGGTACATGTTTTTAGAGCATCCCGTATATTTGAAAATATTTTCAAAATGTGCCTCTCTACGAATAGTTTGCAGTCAAATTTGAACGGAATTTATAAAGGCACCAGTTCATGAGCTACAAAAGAAGGGAGCTCTGGTGCAGGACCCTGTATATATATATACAGTGTCCCCCTAAAGTCGGGCACAAATTCATCGTTAGATAAACAAAAGAAATTATTAAAAATTCCCGAAACAGGTCGATTTTTGAATTTAATTTACTATTTTTTCAAATAATAATTTAATATACAGGGTGACCTATGTTCGAGTAATGACGTCATCACAATTTTTTTTAAATGGAACACCCCACTTTTTTTCCAATTTTCGGATTGCCCTAACTGAGCTGATTCCAAAAATATACCACAAGTTGCTTCTAATTGTTACAGGGAGGACAACAATACCCAAATTATTTACAAATACTAAATTTATTTACAAATAAATAAACGTACTAAAAATTGGATCAAATCACCAAAAACACCTAAATTAAATGTTCAAATTGTTGATCATTTACTGCCAAACAATGGGCCAGACTGGAAACAAATTCTTGCTGTACATTCCCAATGACTTCCGGCGGGATCGCTCGAACTTCTTGCCGAATTCGTTCCTTCAGATCGTTAATACTGTTTGGTTTATTGACATATATTTTGCATTTTACATAACCCCAAAGAAAAAAGTCGAGCGGTGTTAAATCTGGTGATCTGGCGGGCCATTCCTTAGGTCCTCTTCTGCCAATCCAATGATGAGGAAACACATCTAAATAGCGGCGAACAGCGATGGCATAGTGCGGTGGTGCACCATCTTGCTGAAACCAAATGGTTTCATTGGGCAAATCTGGATCTTCTTCATTTGGAAATAGAACAATCAAGGAAGGAACTAAATCGAACTGAAGAAATTCCAAATATCTTGCACCATCTAAATTTCCTTCAAAGAAATAAGGCCCCAAAATTCGATTATCAACAATTCCGGCTCAAACATTGACCTTTTGGAGATGCTGAGTGTGTGCTTCCATCATCCAATGTGGATTGTGATCTGACCAGTACCGATAATTCTGTTTATTGACGGTGCCATTCAAATAAAAAGACGCCTCGTCGGAGAAAGTTATGTGTTTGACAAAATCCGGATCTGCCTGACATTCTTCCATCATCATTTCGCAAAATTCTGTGCGTCTGTCGAAATCATCGTCAGATAATTCTTGTACTAAGTGGACTTTGTAGGGATGATACTTGTTTCTGTGAAGAAGTCTACTCAATGTACTTTCACCCATTCCTAAATTATCTGCTACGACTCTCAGACTGGATTGCGGGTTTTCATGAATGGTCAAAAGGGCTTGTAACTGCACTTCTTCATCTACAGTCCGTCGGCCTGATTTGGGCATATCTTTAACATGACCATTATTTCGAAACTTTGCTTCAGTTCGGCTAACAGTGGATCGATTTATTGGTGGACGATTAGGATGACTTTCATTAAACAGAACACTAACTTCCTCATGATTTCGAATTCTATCACCATATCCGATCATCATAAGAATTTCAATCCGTTCGGTTTCACTTAGAATCATGTTTTTTAATTAATTTAAAAATACTCAATATTTTAAGGAAGAACCATTCAAAATGGATTTACTTGTACAATCTTAACAAACTATTTAAAAATGATTGCCTGCAAGAAATACACGAGCACGTTCTATCAGGCAGATAAAATTAAAAAAGCATCAAAGAAATTATAGCAAAAAATAATGACATTTTAAAATGATATGTGGTCCTTTGATCCAATTTTTAGTACGTTTATTTATTTGTAAATAAATTTAGTGTTTGTAAATAATTTGGGTATTGTTGTCCTCCCTGTAACAATTAGAAGCAACTTGTGGTATATTTTTGGAATCAGCTCAGTTAGGGCAATCCGAAAATTGGAAAAAAAGTGGGGTGTTCCATTTAAAAAAAATCGTGATGACGTCATTACTCGAACATAGGTCACCCTGTATATTAAATTATTATTTGAAAAAATAGTAAATTAAATTCAAAAATTGACCTGTTTCGGCAATTTTTAATAATTTCTTTTGTTTACCTAACAATGAATTTGTGCACGACTTTAGGGGGACACTGTATATACAGTGTTTTCGAAAAGTAGCGAATAAATTCATTATTTTAGAAATTGAGAAGTTTCCGAAAAAAATCCCCTGACACGTCGATTTTGTTTTTAAAAAAGGCTCTTTTTGACATACGTCCCATATTTGTGACGTCATCGTTGTTCGAGATGTGACGTCATCGACAATTTTTTTAAATAGCAACCTCCAATTTTGACCACGCCATTTGAAAGAGCGTATCATTCTACATACGCATCATGAAAAATTATGGTGTTACATAACAAAAATTTCAAGAAAATAATGTTTGAAAATCTTAAAATTTAATTTTCACAATACTGACAATGAAAATGATTATGTAAAAAATCGACTAAATTAAATGTTCAAATTGTGCACCGTTGGCTGCCTGACAGTAGCCAAGACGATTAATAAATTCTTTTTGGGCATTATCTATAACTTCAGGAGGTATACGATGTATCTCGTGACGAATTCTTGCTTTTAAATCTTCTAAATTAACCGGTCTAGTAACGTATACTTTGCTTTTTAAGTATCCCCACAAGAAATAATCTAGGGGTGTCAAATCAGGCGATCTGGCTGGCCCCTCAATCGGCCCCCTTCTCCCTATCCAATGATTCGGGAACAGCTCATCTAAATAAACACGGACAGGTGCTGCATAATGGGGAGGTGCACCATCTTGTTGAAAGAACATGTCATTTCTTGGAAGATCACGTCCCTCTATATCTGGATATAAAGTTATTAGTGCAGGACTGAGGTTGTCTCGAAGAAAATTCAAATATCTTGCACCAGTTAGGTTGACGTCAAAGAAATAGGGACACAGAATTCTTCCGTCGACTATGCCGCACGCCGCACCACACATTTACTTTCTGGGGACTTTGAGTGTGATACTCCATCCATCGGGGATTCTCGGTAGCCCAATAACGGCAGTTTTGCTTATTGACATGGCCGTTCAAAACAAACGTAGCCTCATCAGAAAAAATTACGTTTTTTACGAAATTATCATTATTACATAGCTCTTGCATTTGCTCGCAGAATTGATTTCGCTGATCAAAGTCGTCTTCAGATAGCTCATGAACAAGGCATACCTTATAAGGATGATACTTTGCTTTTTCCATAATTTTGTGAACTGTGGACGCTGCCCTATTGAAATCAGAAGCCAATTGGTTAAGTGTTGAGTGATGATTTTCTTGTATTGCCAACAAAACATTAACCTCATCATCTATTGAATTTGACGGTCGACCAGATTTAGGAAGATAACGAACATGTCCAAAGTTACGGTATTTAGACTCAATATTGCTTACCATGCTTTGGCTAATGGGATGTCGATCAAGATGAGTTTCATTGAACAATTCAACTACTTCTCTTTGGGTGCGCATCCTTCTCCAAATCCGATCATGCAAAGAATTTCAATTCGTTCTCGTTCAGTTAATTTAACCATTCTTTTTATAAAATGACAAAGTTACTAATCAATAAACACTTCAAACGCAGTGCTTTTGTCAAACAAAAGATAAGAACTAAAGAAATAACTCAAAAAACAGAAAAACTATTTAATAAAGTACGATTTCAAGTTTTTATCTGACAGCAATAAAAAACATTCTCGGTCGCTAAGGCTACTGTCGAGCAACCATGATTTTTCATGATGCGTATGTAGAATGATATGCTCTTTCAAATGGCGTGGTCAAAATTGGGGTTTGCTATTTAAAAAAATTGTCGATGACGTCATATCTCGAACAACGATGACGTCACAAATATGGGTTGTATGTCAAAAAGTGCCATTTTTAAAAACAAAATCGACGTGTCAGGGGATTTTTTAGAAAACTTCTCAATTTCTAAAATAATGAATTTATTCGTAACTTTTCGAAAGCACTGTATATATATATATATATATATATATATATATATATATATATATATATATTCAAGATGAAAAGCTTCGCCTAAACCTCCATTCAACCAGACAACACTCTGTCTGGGTCGTGCTCGAGGCGTATTGTCACCTACAAAAAATACTGTCGTTTGCGACTCTACCACTGGACAGCGGTGCTGCCCCTGGTGTCATCATGTTACTCGCAGACTAGTAGTCAGACTACGTAGTTTCTGCCTGTTAGGCTTCGTCAGTACGAGATAAGCACAATGAAACCACAAACAGCAAAGACACTTAGAAAAATCCGCCAGCACTCTGCTGGTAGGATATAAGTGTCCCCATCCAGCGGCAGAACCGCAAACTATCAAAGCCCGGCTAGGCTTGCACTACTCGAGAACAAGTGTGCTTCTGGAGGCGGAAGATATTCAAAATGAAAAGCTTCGCCTAAACCTCCATTCAACCAGACAACACTCTGTCTGGGTCGTGCTCGAGGTGTATTGCCACCTTCAAAAAGCACTGTCGTTTGCGACTCTACCACTGGACAGCGGTGCTGCCCCTGGTGTCATCATGCTACTCGCAGACTAGTCAGACTACGTAGTTTCTGCCTGTTAGGCTTCGTCAGTACGAGATAAGCACAGTGAAACCACAAGCAGCAAAGACACTTAGAAAAATCCGCCAGCACTCTGCTGGTAGGATATAAGTGTCCCCATCCAGCGGCAGAACCGCAAACTATCAAAACCCGGCTAGGCTCATAAAGAAAGAAGAAAAGAGCTTTCCATTCCATACTATAACAATGGCAACGCGAGTATTACCGCCATCTATTGTTCGCCAGGGCGCAATAACAAAATTCAAGATGGCCAACTGGGGAATAAGATGCAGGAAACTGTACTAGGAATCCATCGAGTTAAACTAGTTTATATACTATGCAATAGATGACTCTCATCAGAATATACTCTTGGCGGTAAATTTAAATGTACTGGAACACCAACTTTGCTTGCAATTATAGCAACTCCTCAACCAAGAGAAATCCAAAAAAATTAACCCCCTTTCTCGATATTATTTTCAGAGACAAACTTAATGTTGAAATGGAAAATGGCCCATCTTTTAATTTCAAGTTATTATTAGCGAAAACTCGATTTTTCAACTTTTCGGTGCCTGTGCATTTCTATCTGTTATTATGTCAGATGCGATTTAGTTAGAAATAAGATTTTTTCCCTCCAAAATAACCGAGATATGCTCAGGCACAGAAAATGTAAAAAATAATTTTTAGCCAATAACTCGTAAACAAAGGATAGATCATTTTGCAATTCGACTTTAAATGTATCTCAAAAACAGAGACTGAGAAAGGGTGCTTAATTTTTTTGTATTTCTCTTACTTCAGGAGTACTACAATATAGCAAGCAAATTTGGCCACCCATTACAGTACTACAGTTGAGAGTAACTATATTCGAATTACTTCACGGTCCGTCAAAAAATGTCAATAATAATAGTACAGTAATACAATATGTTCAACTAATACTTGCAATCATTTGAGTGGCAAGAAATTATTATTAGATATGAAAAGTAATAATTAATATGAATCAGATGTCTTTTTTTCGGTTAACAAAAAGAGATTTGTTCTTTTAAATCGCGTTTAAATTTAAGTCGCGTGTCTTGTAGCAAATATTGAATATAATAGATTTGTTCAAACAATTATAAATAAGTGAGTTATTCTCTTAAAAAGAAGTTTCAAATAATGTAAAGGTGCATTCAAGTAAGCTGCTGACATTATTTTTTTTTATTTGCAAACGAGATGTATCATGTAGGGTGGACATTGCTAAAAAGTTGACTAAATACAAATGTAATTAAAAATTATTTAAATTATTTGAATAGAAGGAATATACAGTTTGTTGACTTCTTCAAAAGTGTGTTGCATAAGTGTATATCCAAATCCTGTATAATACTTCCATTTCTCATCATTGTAGGGCCATCCATTAGTCCAAGTGGAGAGTTTTCAATCTTTTGTTCCAAATTAGATATTTTTTTCTGCGATGAATTGTATCTGCGGAAAATTTAATGTCATCGTTTCAAGTCTGTGAAATGAAACCATCAGCTTGTCCACCTGCATTGTCAAATTCCTGAGCACTCCTAATAAACAAATACTAAGATTAAATAAAATATACAATACATACAAATCAGTGGCTAATAATTACTGAACAGACTCATAAAGCGTGTACATGGGCCTCAGAATCGTTGGCAACCTCCTGGACCTCCTGGCAACCTGTTGGCGATTCCTTGCTATTGTTAGATTTTATTGCAGATGAGGGTAAATAGTGGAGTAAAAACGGTAGAAAAATGTTTCAAAAAATTTTTTAAAGGTATAACCACATGAAACCTATACAGGATCATTGGTTGGGTCCTTGTGCATGTGAAATGACTAATTACGACATCTTTAGGGGGGTCAGACATTTTTTATCCCCAAAAATGTCAATAATTTGTCAAAATGTTATATTTATGTTTTTTAAGACATACCACGCGATAACTTCGAAACTAATTAACTTATAAACATCAGGTTTTTTTTAATCGATTGAGGATATGTAGGCGGTCATAACTGTACTAATTTAAGTCCCCTGGCTAGCGTATTTTTTCTTGGAGAATGGAGTAAACTCGAAATTTTACTTTTATTGCTGCATGATTTTCGGTAAGCGAGAAACTTTTTTATTTCAAGGAATTTTGCCATAGTATCTGCGAATGAATTAAAGAAAAAATATTGAAAAAGTTTTTAGAAGAAGAACCAACCTTCTGTGACAAACAGTTTTCGAGTTATCGCCATTTAAAATTAATAACACAGGGGCGCGCTGCGCCGCGCGACGTGCTTTTCGAAGACGCTATCAAATTATCGCACCGTACAGCGCTCTCGATGTGTTTTGAAGGCCCGCTTGTGTGATCTCCTGACCAATATAAAATATCCAAAAAGAATTTTGTATTAAAAAAATAATTTAATGTTCTAGTATAATATATATTTTCTAATTTCATATGATTCGATAAATATTTTCTATCAGGAACACAAATTTGCATTGTATTTACATTCATATTTTTAATATAAAGTTAAAACACGAATTATAAAAAAAAGGACAGAAATTTAAAAAAATTAGAATTTTCTAGACTCCGAATCTGACGAACTGAGGTCTTCGTTTTGTGGTCTGTTACTATATAATGGGTGGTATAAATAAAAACGAAGTACCTGCTACTACTACGAGTATTAGTATATTCTACATAGTATTTACTTTAAAACGAAGTAGATACTACATTTCAAAGTACCCCCTTCTATTTTTCCGGAAATACTAAAAATAATAGCATTCTTCTAAACATTATAATTACTTTAATACTTTTTACTGGTAAATACTTCCATTTTAATAACAACTGAAATATTTTCTCCGTCATTAGCGAAGTTGATATCATGGCAGCCTCATCGTGCGTGCTACAAAGTGATTACTTTAAAAATGGTTCAAATACATAGAAATAAAAACATCTTAAAGGACTGTTGATGTTATAAATACATACAAAACTGAAACTGTTTCCCAAAAACTTTTAAACAAGTAGATATTACGTAGAATATACTAATACTTGTAGTAGTAGTAGCAAGTACTTCGTTTTTATCCATACCACAAATTGCATATTTACATTCGTCGCAACATCTTAATCTTTGTGCTAAACGGGTGCACTTATTATTGTGGCAATTTCTGTCAGAACACCGGATTGACAAAAATTGCCACAATAATAGGTGCACGTGTTTAGCCCAAGGATTAAAATGTTGCGACGAATGTAAATATGCAATTTGTGGTATGGATAAAAACGAAGTACCTGCTACTACTATTACAAGTATTAGTATATTCTACGTAATATCTACTTTAAAATACATTCTTTTAAATGTGTAATTGTACTTACTTCCTTCACACATACGCCGTGCGCCAGGCCCTGGCTAACGAGATACACATGTTTAAAAGTTTTTGGGAGACAGTTTCAGTTTTGTATGTATTTATATAACATCAACAGTCCTTTAAGATGTCTTCGGATGAAGGAAGTGTGATAGAAGAGCAACGAGTAACGAGAAAGTAACGTTTTCCCTACTAAACCTAGATGAAAAATATAAACATAAAACATTTTAAATTGATGGTACTTAATTGTTTACCTAAATATTTGACGGTATATGGTATTCTTGCAGTATAAATTTTATTTCTATGTATTTGAACCATTTTTAAAGTAATCACTTTGTAGCACGCACGATGAGGCTGCCATGATATCAACTTCGCTAATGACGGAGAAAATATTTCAGTTGTTGTTAAAATGGAAGTATTTACCAGTAAAAAGTATTAAAGTAATTATAATGTTTAGAAGAATGCTATTATTTTTAGCATTTCCGGAAAAATAGAAGGGAGTACTTTGAAATGTAGTATCTACTTCGTTTTAAAGTAAATACTATGTAGAATATACTAATACTTGTAGTAGTAGCAGGTACTTCGTTTTTATTCATGCCACTCTTATATAGTAACAGACCACAAAACGAAGACCTCAGTTCGTCAGATTCGGAATCTAGAAAATTATAATTTTTTTAAATTTCTGTCCTTTTTTTTGTAATTCGCGTTTTAACTTTATATTAAAATATGAATGTAAATGCAATGCAAATTTGTGTTCCTGATAGAAAATATTTATCGAATCATATGAAATTAGAAAATATATATTATACTAGAACATTAAATTATTTTTTTAATACAAAATTCTTTTTGGATATTTTATATTGGTCAGGAGATCACACAAGCGGGCCTTCAAAACACATCGAGAGCGCTGTACGGTGCGATAATTTGATAGCGTCTTCGAAAAGCACGTCGCGCGGCGCAGCGCGCCCCTGTGTTATTAATTTTAAATGGCGATAACTCGAAAACTGTTTGTCACAGAAGGTTGGTTCTTCTTCTAAAAACTTTTTCAATATTTTTTCTTTAATTCATACGCAGATACTATGGCAAAATTCCTTGAAATAAAAAAGTTTCTCGCTTACCGAAAATCATGCAGCAGTAAAAGTAAAATTTCGAGTTTACTCCATTCTCCAAGAAAAAATACGCTAGCGAGGGGACTTAAATTAGTACAGTTATGACCGCCTATATATCCTCAATCGATTAAAAAAAACCTCATGTTTATAAGTTGATTAGTTTCGAAGTTATCGCGTGGTATGTCTAAAAAAACATAAATATAACATTTTGACAAATTATTGACATTTTTGGGGATAAAAAATGTCTGACCCCCCTAAAGATGTCGTAATTAGTCATTTCACATGCACAAGGACCCAACCAATGATCCTATATAGGTTTCATGTGGTTATACCTTAAAAAATTTTTTTTCGAGAAGGAAGCGACTTTTTCCCTTGTTTTTACTCCACTAAAAATAATCTCGTTTCGTGCATTACAATTTCCTATAGAACTTTCACAAAATTTAGTACTTGCATCATTATCGGAATTAAATAAATTTGCTTCAGTGACTTTACTTTCTGCAACAGAGGATACTTTATTACAGTAAGTATATTTGGGTTTTTTAAATAATGGTTGTGAAAAATCATCAGAAAGGGAAGTCTGGGCGTTACTTTTGTAGGATGGTTCTACATTTTTAACTATTTCGGTATCTTTTTCAACATTAACAACAACAAATTCACAATTATTACTATTAGAACTAGAATTAGATGACCCTGCTTCAGATGTAAATAATTTCGGTACAGCATTTTTAATTAAACTATTTTTTCTACTATTTTTAAAACATCTAAGTTCAAAATGATTTTCACAAAAGTAAATATTAGATCTTGTTATATTGAAATTTGGTTCACATATTTTAACCGATTCTGCCCATAGCGTTCGTCGTTCATCTCTAGGGATTCTGAAAAAACTTTTATTTTTGTAAGATGGATCAGTAATGTTCCTATAATAAATGCTTTTACAATTTGGCGCGTAACAACGATATACATATTTGCCCGGTACACTCATTTTTAAGGAACAAAAAAGCAATTCACAGAAATGATCAAATTAAAACTTTATCAAAATTACTTACATTTATAAATATAGTGCCTCAATTTCACCTTCTACATGGATCTAACATACAAAAAACTGAAAATTAGTCCTACCTTGACGCCTCCAGAAAAACTAACATAACCTCAAACCTCACCTCACATTCCCTCCATTTACTTTACAAACGTGATTGTGCCACCTATGTATAATTCGTAATATAATTGGATGATCTAAGTAGAATTCTTTATAAATAAACCACATTCGATTACTGTTACACCCTGGCGAACAACAGAGGACGCTGTTAGGCATCTCCAAATGGTCGTATATAATAAAATTCTCTTTTCTTATTACTTTATGGCTAGGCTTGCACTACTCGAGAACAAGTGTGCTTCTGGAGGCGGAAGATATTCAAAATGAAAAGCTTCGCCTAAACCTCCATTCAACGTGATGTGTCGTTCACGAACGACCCGTTCATAATGACCGGGTCTTTTAAAAGACCCGTGAACGATTCGTTCACGTTGTGTGACCCTATCGTTCATTACCGACCCGACACACGCCGTCGCAGATATAGGTAATTTGTGACCAAGAATTTTTAAATCCTTGATCTGTGACACCGTTCTCGACCGTTTCGTTCATTCATTCTGAATTCTGGACCTAACAGCGTACGAGATTATCCTATATCCTACCTACACTCTACGTGTACGAATTTGAAAGAGGAATATTTATTCCGTAAATTTTGATAATACCGAGACAGAGTATCGTGTGTAGTATATACGCAGAACATAATTTTTTTAAGTAGGTAATAATGAGAATTCCTTCACTTTAATATTTTTCCAAAAAAGAAACGAATTTTAAAATTGTTTTGTAATTTAATATATCAAAATGACTTAATATAATTAATATGGAATAACAGAAAATAAGAATAAAAACATTTATTGAAAAATAAAAATAGTATATCAATATCAATCACACGCATATTAAACATATATATTATACCTAATAAATATTTTGTGCCAAAACTTACAAAGTAACTAAACATGAGTTATTACAAAATGAAATAATAGAATATAACATAATAAATTAATACATAAAAAGGTAAAAGGTAAAAAGTCATAAATTGGCATTTAAAAATATGATTTGTGAAACGCGTTTTCCACTTAAACGATTTCTTCTATCATTAATTGTATGCCCCGCTTTCGAAAAAATTCTTTCGGAGGGAACTGACGTTGCTACCACACATAATTTTCTCTTTGACAATTCATATAAATTTGGATACGTGTGGCATCGTTGGTTCCACCAATCAAGCGGATTTTCTTTTCTTGATAATAACGGCTCATCTATATATTTATTTATTTCTATAATGGCGGCTGCTTTAGGATTGTGCTGCTGAACTAAGTTGTTAACTTTTTCATCGAACTCATTCCATATTGACGATGGTTTAGTAGTTTCAGGTAATGGTTCGGCACTTTCAGATTGAGTCTGGTTAGTTTCAGAATTTTTTTTTGCAATCATGTTTGCGACTGTGGAAATTAGTGACTGTTTTGTGCTTTCAAAAGCAAGATCGTTAGTAAATCCATGACGTTTAAAGCGAGGATCCAATAACGTAGCATCGGCATATATTCTATTCTGTTCAATTAAATGGAAACGTTTATTTAAGTTATCTAATAATTTTGTTGCTAAATTTTTTACTTCTGGCAAGGCATTTGTTTCTATTTGCAGAAAATTTATGCAATATCTTTTCAATGCAGAACTTAATAAAATTACTTTTGAGACTGTTACTTCCTTTTCACTACTCATTTCCTCTGTAACGTCTTTGAACATTTTTAGTAAATTACAAATTCCATCTATTAATTGGATATCATTATTGTCTATATTTGTAAGATTAGGGTAATTTATTGCAATGACTGACATCACTAATTCCTTTACCTGTAACATTCTGCTGAACATATCTAATGTTGAGTTCCACCTTGTTACGCAATCTTGTTTTAAAGACAGGGTAGGTTTATTTAATTGAATTTGCATATTTTTAAGTTTTCCACAGGCTTGTGGACTTTTTTTAAAAAATTTGACAATTCTTTTAATTTTACGTTGTATTTCCTCAATGTCAACAAGAGCAGATTGAACTATTAAATTAAGATTATGAGCGAAACAAGGGACATGTTTCCAGCCTGTTAACCTTACTGCAGCTGTAATATTTGCTGCGTTGTCAGTTGCAATGGCTACTATCTTATCGTGTATATGCCATTCCATTGCTATTCTCTTCAGCTCATTACATAAATTTTCGGCCGTATGTCGCTCCGTATATTCGTAACAATCTAATAAATAGGATTTCATATGATGATTATTATCAATAAAATGTACAGTTACACTAATGAAACTTGAGTTACTGCAGGATGTCCATCCATCGGTTGTTAAGCAACAAGCATTTATGGACTCTAAGGATGATCTAATATTTTCTCGTATCATATTATATTCTTGAGGTATTAATGTATTTGATACAGTTTTACGTGATGGCAATTGGTAACTATTATTTAAACTTGTAATAAATAAACGGAAATGCTCATTATCAACCAGATGAATTGGAAGATAATTTTTTACAAGCGCCTTTACTAAATTGTTACTAATTTCCCGAATTGTTCTGTCATTTAAAGGACGTTTTATATAAGAAGACAAGGAACTTTGTTTCTTAGATCCTTTCGGCAAATTAGCCACAAGTTCTAATGGTTGCCCAGGTACAGGTAGAGCAGTTGGATTTGTATCGGCTGAAGTAGATGCAGACGAAAAATTGTTTTCACTTACGTTGACGTTGGTACTTGAATCTTCGACGCTTATTAATGTTGCAGGGTGCGCCAATTTTAAATGACGATTTAGGTTGCCAGTGGTTCCTCCTTTATAAGACAACATTTTTGAACAAAAATTGCATTTTGCCTTATCAACCTCAGTAAAAAAATTCCATGTACGACTTCTTTTCTTGTCAGACATTTTTAATCAAAATTAAAAAAATATTGTAAACGAGTTACAAACTTTCAAACACGCACACAATACGGAAACTTTGGAAACGAAATACAATATCCAACCAGTAATAAAGACTGCTTGTATTGAACTGATTAAGAATAAAATAAATAGATTATTTTTTAAAATTTACCGCCTACCATTGGGCATAATAAGACGTTGCATAAAAAGCGGTACATATTTTTTAAAGTAAACTTTAGGGTATCTTTCTCTCTCTCAGAGAAGTTGAATGTCTTTCATATGCACGAGCCAACATTTATTTTTTCAAAAGCAATAAATTGTCTGACCTGATAGACAAGTGTAAACATAATAGTAGGTAAAAACCTATATAAATTATCACTTTTTTGAGACGCATACAAAGAACGATGCATAAAAGCTTTATTTAATAAAAAAAAACCAAACATGTAATAAAATGAGAACATAAATCAATATACAAGTCATAAAATGTTTACAGTGGAGGAACAGATACTCCAAATATGGTTTGTCTGTGCCTGTGCAGCGCGAACCGAAATACCGACAAAAGCGAATTAATACATTAATCATTTTTTAATCATAATAACTCGTAATAATACCAACTAGTACGAAGACCGGAATGTCGGTGCATATACTACATACACAATGGCTCTTCCGTTCAAATCGTTCATATGAACGGGTCATTTTGATGATTGACCCGGATGATCCGAATAGAGCTGGGTCGCTCATGAACAGCTCGCACAAATGTGCGGCACATATCAGTGTGCCGTGAGCGAACGACTCGCAACGAAAGAGCTCATCGCTCATTCCGCCATTTACACTTTACACAGCACAAGCAGTACAAGCACTCAAGCACACAAACATGAGCTTTCTCCACGCTACACATGCAATGTTTGATTGTGCGAGTTCTTATGCATGGTTGATTGAACAATAATTTAGGAATAAACGAGTCGATACAAATAATGTAAAAGTAAAAATACTTAAATGTTTACTTACATTTATATTTTCGCTTTAATATAACTATATAAACAAGGCTGAAACTAACAATTCTGATAAAAGCTAAACATCAAAAGTTTGCAAATTACAAGTTTAAAACTCGGCCATCCTCTTGTGTACAACGTATATCATCCTTGAATGCCGGCAGCCTTCAAAGAGCGGCAAGAGCGAGCGGCTTGAACGACACGATGAACCAAACTTATGACATGACCACGTCGCTCAAATGAACAACTCGCTCTGAGCGCTCATTTGAATGAGCCGTGCCGCACGTGCCGGCACACCGAAAATGAACGAGCGACCCAGCTCTAGATCCGAATCTCTAAAATAAGCGGGTCTTCCCATCACTAAACCAGACAACACTCTTGTCTGGGTCGTGCTCGAGGTGTATTGCCACCTACAAAAAGCACTGTCGTTTGCGACTCTACCACTGGACTAGTGTTGGGCGATACATATCGATACTCCTGAGTATCGATATTTTAAGTTACGATACTCGATATTTTGTATCGATATTTCTCCTTACGATCTATCAGTGGATCGATCCAATGAATGTAGGTATCGAATAACCTGTATCGAATATTAAATTGAGACGATAATTAGTAGTTTTCTAATATGTCAAACTCAGGAATGTTCACTTTGCTTTTATCTAAGTATTTTTGAGTTCCTATTTTATGTACCTAGTGTATACAGAGCTTTCGTAAAGTAGTGGATAAATTAGATGTTTCACAAATACCCAATTAAAAAAATTATTTTTTGACAGGGTGGCTCAATGAAGGTATCCATACGTCGATATAAACTTAATGTTTTAAATGGGATAACCTGTATTTTTGCATATTTGGAAAGAATAACTTATTTACGAACACAGTAATATATTATTTGATGAGTTTTCTACTTTGTTGTTCTTTATTTCCACCACCTGCTAAATAGTATTATGGGGAAATTCTATTCTAATTCTCTAATCAGATATTTTTGAGAAGAATAATTAACTACTAATTCATTATTTAAATCAACGTAAAATGTTGAATTGTTGAACAGAAATTTCAACTCTAAAAAGTCGGATCAGTATCGATACTACAAATATCGATTCTTCCGATTCGATACGATACAAGAATCGATATTTTTCAATACGATACGAATCGATACGCAGTATCGATACATTACAGAGTATCGCCCAACACTACACTGGACAGCGGTGCTGCCCCTGGTGTCATCATGCTACTCGCAGACTAGTCAGACTACGTAGTTTCTGCCTGTTGGGCTTCGTCACTACGAGATAAACACAATGAAACCACACGCAGCAAAGACACTTAGAAAAATCCGCCAGCACTCTGCTGGTAGGATATAAGTGTCCCCATCCAGCGGCAGAATCGCAAACTATCAAAGCCCGGATGGAGGTTTAGGCATATAAGAGACTTCGTTTCCTTCTCTTTCATTGGAAGCACGCACTGAACTAGCGCCATCTTACGTCGGGCTGACGCAAAAAGTAGCAAGTGCACTGCGCGTCTTTGGTTTGAAACAAATATAACTCAGAAATGAGTAGAGTCTGATACAATAGATGTCGCTGCATAATAAGTTTAGCGGTAAATTAAAATATACCATAATATACAGTGTAAGGTACACATGGAATAAAATTCATAATCATCGAGTACAAAATTTCGTAAAAAATTACATGTTCAAATATCAAAATTCACCTAATTTTTACGAAATTATGTAGTCAATGATTTATGAATTTTATTTCATGTAAGTTACACGCTATATACCTAATAATGGTATAAGGGAAAAATAAATCTTTTAGTATATCCATTAAAAAAGGTATAATTATTTTCACATTTTAAGCGATGACTTAAAATTGTAAAAGCAGTTTAGTGGTTTAGTCTTTTAAATGCATGTACTTATATTTATTCTATAAATAGAGAAAGAAAAAATAATTACTAGTAATTAATAGCGATTAATATGATAAAAAATAAGCATACTTACCTTTATCTGTCTTTATGCAAAATATTATTGTTAGATACATTTGTTTCGAACTACATTGGTTCTCATCAGATTTTTTTTATGTGAAAATTGATATTTTCACAGTATAAGTAACAAAAATCAGTAGAATCGTCGACATACCATTGTTAAAAACACTCTTAATATTCATTACAAAATTAAAACAACTGCTCCAGTAAATAAACATACATTTGGCATAAAAATGAAATAAATACATATACCAAGTAATGCAGATTCTGCCATTACTTAAAAACAAGCAAAAACAGTAAGACAATTCAAATAATAAGATGATCGATTCACTAATTATAATTAACTACTCGCGTTTCATTAAATTTTAGACTAAAACAGAAAACAATTATCAGAAAGCACTACATACCTGTTCCGCGTTGTGATACAAATACAAATAAATCTAAAATCTAACATGATTTCTCATTTCCCTAATTTTTAATTTTTATTTTGCTGTTTCTCAAATTTAAATTTTATTTCGCTGATGTCATCATTTGCACTTATTCCAATATGTAGTTAATCTCATAGATAAAGTTGATCTGGTGACTGGACCGATGGAACAGTTTCAGAGCTGCTCGTAGTAGTAGTAGTAAACGAGGGGGTTAACCGACCTGAGGATGCGCTGGATTTCTGTGGACTACGATACAACGTTCCTGATGTTGACGGCATAGGTTCCTTAATGCTTTCAGCAGTTTGGGTTAGGTTAGGAAACAAAGTAGGTACAGCATTTAGTTTCAGTTTCCTTTTACCATCTTCTCGGGTTTTTTTCCACATATCGGGAGAAAAATGAACCTTAAAAGTAATATGAGAATATGTGACAACTTAAAATAATTTAACACCACCTAAGTACCTCACAAATACCAGTACGATCTGTTGGGATCCAACAACCTTTATTGTTTCATATTCATTGTCCACTCTTTACGTTGTTTTTCATTTTTTGGGAAGTATTTCATTATGAAACCATGTTCACTTCGGTAATTATTTACTATAGAGAACACCTCGCCAATTTTCTTGAAATTTTGTCTACCCCCCTATTTTCGGGTGTGCTGAATACGAATCTGACAATATTTTCTTGCGGTCGGGCTTAGTTTTTGAAAAAAAAATTAAACAAACTATAGCACCTATGAAGATGAAGTTAATTTCGTTTTTGCACATTATTTAGGACACAATACACTAAATATACCTTTCAATTACGTAAGTAAATGAAAGCTTAATTAGTACATAACATTTTTTTTCAGTAATTTCATGAAAAAACATTTATTTAAGCAATAATTGTCTTTTATCTTCACGTATTATTATCCAATCCGCCATTTGTCTTTCCAGCTGACAGTCGACGTCACGACGGCATTGTTGCCAAATCTTCATGAATGTCAGATAAATAGTAGAGTCGTGAGTAAATAAAGGTAAAATCATTATAAATATATAATTTCAGCGATGATGGAAAAGTATATGAAACATATTTTTGTAAGAGAATGATAAAATACATCAACACTTTATATATAACTTTAATGTAGAGTAGGTATTCTATATTTGATAAAATTCAAATGAGATAGCCCTTCTCCTGATTTGCCGATTTTATTTATTATTCGTTTATTTGTCTGTGGTATGAGATTTTATGTTACTGTTATTATTGGGATGTTTATTTATTTAATTTATATGCTTATATTTATTTATTTATATTTTTTGGTTACCAAACATCTATTTTTTGCATCCGTTGAAACATTTTTTATAAAAAAACTACCCATATTGGTATTTCGCCAAAGTTGTATACTATAATCAATTTAATAATTCAATTACTGCACTAAATAATTTAACATTAAATTAATTATTCCACATGCTCATTATGTTCATTTGGGAAAAACATATTCCAGTTATTTACTGCAGTAACTGAATTATTAGATTGATTATTGTATACAACTTTGGTGAACAATGGGCAGAGTTTTTTATAAAAATATAATGAATAGATTATAGGCATATATTCTAATCCAAAATTATCTATATTCTGTCTATTCTTTGAGTATTATCTATATTCTATCAAAAAAATATAATATGCTCTACAAGGACCAATGTAAAGCTATGAACATGTCCTTGCCAGGAAAGGTTAGTTTAGTTTAGGATAGGTTAGTTAGTTAGAAAATAAGAAAATAGAGAAATTATAATCTATTCATTAAATAAAATATGTCTCTCTAAACAAAATAAATAAAAATACATCTTTTACTGTAAATGAAAACATATGTACTTTAAAAAAATAAAAATAAAAAAATAGGTTTATGTTTCAACAGATGCAAATAAATAAAAACTCTTTTGAAAACATAAATATATAAATATAAGCATATAAATAAAGATTCCAATCATAACAGTAACATGAAATTTCATATCACAGACAAATAACAAATACAAAATAGTAAATAAAATCGGCAAATCAGAAAAAGGGTTACCTACCTAAATGATGTGCAAAAACGAAATTAAGTGTTCATAGGTGCTATAGTTTGTTAATTTTTTTCTTTTTTATTACAAAAATATGTTTCCAGTACTTTTCCATTTTAGCTGAAATTACGTATCTTCATGATTTCACATTTATTTAGCTTTTTTTTACTTAATATCATTTACTTATTCAGGCAGTTTTAATGTATTTTTATATACATACTTTGATAATATCAGATTTATTATGGCACACGACGACTCAACTATTTATCCGACATTCATGAAGACTTGGCAACAATGCCGTCGTGACGTTGTGCTGTCAGCTGAAAATGCAAATGGCGGATTGGATAATAATACGTGAAGATAAAAGACAATTATTGCTTAAATAAATGTTTTTTCATGAAATTACTGAAAAAAAATGTTATGTACTAATTAAGCTTTCGTTTACTTACGTAATTGAAAAGTATATTTAGTTTATTGTGTCCTAAATGATGTGCAAAAACGAAATGACTGTTCATGTTCCTAGGTGCCCCAGTTTGTTTATTTTTTTTCTCAAAAACTAAGCCCGACCGCAAGAAAATATTGTCAGATTCGTGTTCAGCACACCCGAAAATAGGGGGGTAGACAAAATTTCAAGAAAATTGGCGAGGTGTTCTCTATAGTAAATAATTACCTTCACTTCTATTTGAATAACCTTTTACCGAACAACCCACCATGCTGGTAGTTTGATCTAAAAAAAATTAAATATTATAAATGTGATGTGATATGACATATGACACATGATTTGAAATTCTATAGAATACAAGAAAATTCCTACCTCGCAAGTAATAAGTAATCAATAAATGTTTTCGAATTTCGAATAACAATTTTAATAATCTCTCTGAAATAAAATAACAGGAAAAAACCACAGAATTCACACAAAGCACAAAGCGTCGCTAACTACGTTTGTCTCGTAAAAAGTCAGCCATTTTATATTTTATAGTTTTATTATATTATTATATATACAGTCAACAGCCAACTCTACAGGTTGTACTATCAACTTTTGATTTTCTTTTAATGATGTGTCACAGTTTTCTGTAGCCATTTTCTACCGAAAGCAGCATTTGCGTCAGCCCCAGCCCGTTAGGTGGCGCTTATGCACGTGATCCTTGCCGTCCTATGCTTTCAACGCGTCTTGTTTAGTTGTCATATGGGTTTAGGCGAAGCTTTTCATTTTGAATATCTTCCGCCTGCAGAAGCACACTTGTTCTCGAGTAGTGCAAGCCTAGCCGGGCTTTGATAGTTTGCGATTCTGCCGCTGGATGGGGACACTTATATCCTACCAGCAGAGTGCTGACGGATTTTTCTAAGTGTCTTTGCTGCTTGTGGTTTCATTGTGCTTATCTCGTACTGACGAAGCCTAACAGGCAGGGCAGAAACTACGTAGTCTGTAAGTAGCATGATGACACTGATAACAGTGCTTTTTGTAGGTGGCAATACACCCTCGAGCACGACCCAGACAGAGTGTTGTCTGGTTGAATGGAGGTTTAGGCGAAGCTTTTCATTTTGAATATCTTCCGCCTCCAGAAGCACACTTGTGAGTTCACAAGTGTGCTTCTTTTCAAAGAAAAATTCTTTCAATGTGAAAGAATTTTTCACATAACCCGTCATAAACACTTTCAAATATTTGTTAGGTTTAGTTCCTGAATTAGGTTTAGAGAAAGCTTGTCGTGACACACCCTGTATTTTCATGATACAATAAAGGAAGGTATGATATTGCGCATATCCCTCCCACATCCGTGTCGTCACCGAGAGCGCAAATTTGACATTTTACAGTGTTTACATATGTAAAGGTGTGAAAGTTTCGTGGTCTTTACTACATTTTGTCATCTAAATTCATTTTTTTTGCAGAGTATTTGTATAATTCTAGTGTATACTAATTATAATCATATGTGAGTATAGTTAAAGTTAATTTTATATTAACACGTACCTAAACTAAAAGTGCAATAAAAATGCGTTGTGCTGTGTGCTTGTATAATAGTGATAATCGCAACCAAGAGCCCAATAATTTAAATAATATTAGGTAATTATATTGCTATGATATTTAGACAACGTAAACATTGCACTATCTATTATGTTACAAGGTTTTTCACGTTTCCACGGGATGAAGTAATAAAGAAACTATGGGTGGTAGCTTGCTGTCGAGCAGAAAAGTTTAATGTACATACTGCCAGAATATGTTCCAAACACTTCACCGATGATGATTATGAGATAAATTTAAACCCTGTAATAAATTATATAGCCTGTAATAGATATGGTTCTGTAATGTGGCCATTAAATAAAAAAAAAAAATGAGAAACATTTAAAATTTTCGAATAATTAAAAAAAATGAATACATTTAATAATACAGTCAATTTAGAATCTTAACCGAGCTTAAATTTTCACTTTTAATCGTAGGTGTAAGGCGAACGGCGATATATGTATAAAAGTTAACTTGTTGCCCACTTCCTATGTTTATGAAGCGTTTATCCTATATTTAAGTACTAATCATTTTACACACGAATCAGAATAACTAATTACTTATAATAAAAATTGCAATAATCACCGATAACAGTTATTATTATTGAAGTAGGTAAGAAATTAAAAGAGCCAATTTTAAACCACCAGGGATTACCAGGGCATTTTGTATATGATAGGTACCTACCATATGGAGTATATTATCTAATCTGTGCTTATGATTATTAAAGAACACATTTAAGGACACTGGTTAAATTTCCCAATATTTTCCTATTCGGGACACTGTTTTGTGCCAATTATATGAAAGTTTTGATAATGTTTCCATTGAAATCGTATATAACATTTGTATTTAGCGATCATTCTGCGCTCTCGGTGACGTAATGCGCACAGCGGACGCATTTTCGTACTCACGAATGTCATACCTTGTACTTATTATATCATGCTGTATTTTGCCTAAAACACTAACTGACAAGTTGTAAAGAGGCGCAACGGCTGTCATGAAACTGTCATAATTGCTTAGCAGTACTTACTAAAATTTAAAATTCTATTAAAAATCTATTCACATATTAGTACAATAATGAGGACAGTGGTTAAACAGGGTGATCTCATCTTTGGTATTAAATTCTTAATTTCCAACTACTTTCACACAAAAAAGGTATAGGTACCTATCTTACTTTACGAAAGTAGATGTCTCGCACCGTTTTTGAGATATTTGGCTCTGAAACTTCCAATGCCAGTAAAATAGTAAACATTATTAAAAAATATGCATTTTTGGCAGTAATTGCTCAAAATGTACGCCTCTAACATCCATATTGTGTTTATTAAAATATTTTCTTATCTTGAACTAACGATTCTTATCGCGAAATGCAGTATTTAAAATTTTCTGCCCTAGCTCTACGCCTTTTCGTAAATTCAGCATTCAGATGTGATGGATCCAAAAAACAGGTCTGTTTAGTTGGTTTGAAAAATTCTGCTTTCTGATTGGTCCTACAGGATACATCACATCAAAATGTTGCATTTACGAAAAGGCGTTCTTACCTGGTGTTTATACAGAGTGGTCCACCGGGAACTGCATTGATCGATTATAGGAAAACTATAATCAGAAAAATCTGAAAATTTGGAGGCACACCAACGTCGGTGGGGGCTATTTGGCTAAAATATTTTCAGGTTAGTCGCACTTCAGGTTATACCGGAAGTCGACATCAACTTACTTATTTTAAATGAAACACCCTGTATATTATTACATTTTTAGATTATATGTATGATTTTAAACCCATTTCATGCAGGATGTCCTATACCTATCTTCAACTATTTTTGAAATATTGACAGGTGGAAATTCACATTTTGCAATTTGAACACCCTGGAACACCCTGTATAATCTAAATGATTTGATACCAAGCAAAACGGTTTACACATTCCTATCTTAACTTTTCATAAGCTATCGTTTGGTAATGAATTTAATCGAAAATTTTAAATTTCTGGCTAAATTTGAAATTAGAACCAAACGATAGCTTATGAAAAGTTAAGTAAAGAGAAAGTTAAGCAAGTAAAAATAAAAGTTAACGAATGTGTAAACCATTTTGCTTGATCTCAAACCGTTTAGATGTTACAGGGTGTCAACGTTGAAAAATGTCAATATTCACCTGTCAATATTTCAACAACAGTTGATTATAGGTATAGGATCTCCTACATGAAATGTGTTTAGAATTATACTTAGAATCTAAAAATGTAATAATAATATACCTACAGGGTGTTCCATTTAAAATAAGCAAGTTGACATCTACTTCCGGTATAACCGAAAGTGCGACTAACCTGAAAATATTTTTGCCAAATGGCCCCACCGGCCTTGGTGTGCCTCCAAATTTTCAGATTTTTTCTAATTATAGTTTTCCTATAATTAGAATTCCTCGTTCCCCTTTCAAGATATCTCACAACATTGCTTCAACACTTTACTGGCACTTTTTAGAGATTTAGTTGGATGACATAAAAATACACTTGATACTATTTTTGTTTTTTTTATATGGCCCCAGCTTATGTTTTTTATCCATGCGGAACACCCCGTATTTTATTTCAAAATCGGAAAGAGCGCTAAATGAAGTCCAATATATACTTTATGTTTTATTTTTTTAATAAGTTTGTGAAAAATAGGAAGGGTTTTCCTATTCCTCTATCATTTTAATAAATGATTCGTTTACATTTATATAGTATAACACTAAATAACATTAATATAAACACTTATCTTTTTGACATACGGCGGTACGATTTGAACCTAGGATTAAGATTGAACCTAGCTGTATTATATATTTCTATATTAGAAATGCACCTTTAAATAAATGGTGTGTATATCAACATAATCAAGTGCAACAGCAAACGACATGTAGGTTCCCCTCTACGGTAGATGTGGTGTAAGTTATTGATATTAGGTGTATCTGTGCAGCTTAATATGATGTACCTAGCCTTTATAATGGTAGGTATATAAAGACGCTGAATTGTGGCACAGTCCTCAAATTAGTAACGGATACGAGTCATTAGCAATTTTTTCTATTTGATTTTTTAATTACGTAATCATTTCGCTATTTAAGTACTGACTGAATAAAACGTATTCCACTTATATATTTCCTCAAATTCCGTGTGAAAATAAGAAACTAGAAGATACAATTTTCTGACACGCGGGTTTGAACCAGTTGTTAAGTTGGATGATTTTATAGCGTTTACTAACTGAGCCACTAATCGACTTCATTTTCATTAGTAACTAGGTAAATATTTAAACTCAAATCTCAGAATTAGATTATATTTTTTTTAATATTGTAATTAAAAAGCAATTAACTACAGTATTTTGATATTGAAACGTAGAAAACTATCGGTCCTAATGATTTTTGGCATCATAAGTTTAAAAATATCTAATCTTAATGGATTTTGGTTGCCATTTTAATAACTAATACTTTTACGTTTTATTCGGGCAGCATTTTGAATTTGGAGGTTTAAAATGGTTTTTGGTGTTTGTCTACTGCTTATTTCTAATATAGTTATTATAAAGATGCAATAAAGATATACCCCTACCTACACGATAGAGATGCGATATAGCTTAAATCTAGATGTAACAAATAATCAGTAAAGGTAGAATAAAGTGCACACGGTACAGATGTTGTATATAGATGCGGTAAAGATGCGGTATAGTTAAAACAAAGAATTACTTAAGATGCAATACATCTAAATATATAAAGTTAACGAGATATATTTGCTATATAGTGACAATAAAGGTTTTATTGATAAAGTTTAGAGTATAGGCACTGTATAGGTCCTTTAAATATGCAGCCGATAACTACAAATATATACAGCATCTTTATCTATCTTTATCGAATAAAAATGTCTTTATCGAATGGTTATACGGGATATATAAAGGCAATGGCCAATACCCAGTAGGTTAGGTATCCAAGATAGAATTAGTTTTTCCAGAAAAATCACGCCCTGGCCGTTAATCGAACCCGAGGTGAACCAGTCTTCTGACCACCATACCAGTGAGCCACCCACTTAAATCAATTTATTTCAACCTGAGTTTCAACCTATTATGTAACCACTGCGTACTGTTTTGCACTATTTGTTTTATATCTAAAACAAATTAGATATAAAAAATCACCATTATCCAATAACACTTAAACCATAAAAATAAATCTTTAAATCTGCGTATTTTTTTGTGAATTGAGCCATGAGAACACTAAGTAAGTAATCTATTGTTCGTACATTGGATTCACACTACGAAAAATAAAAGATGCAAAGTAGATAGCCGTATACCGCGTTGCCAAACTGCTGCGCTTCCTCCCATACGGAGAAAGTACCGGGTGTCTGATAATCAGGAGTATATCTATAGTGTATATACAAAGATAACGCCGCGCCTTCTCTGCGGATACTCATCGAACTAAATCTGTATATTTGGGGTGATAGGGCGACCTTATGGTGCCCACCCTAAAATTTGGGAAAACGTTCTATTAGATGTGTTGAATCTATCCTATGAAATATACACGCGAATCTTTACGACGCCCGAGGTCGGCCTGCGTAAGTGAGTCGCGGGCTTCGTAGCATACGGAAAGCACTCAAGTTTTGGCTTCATAAAGTCGGTTAATACGTGTATATTACGTGCATACGTATATATATATATATACAGTGTGCCCACAATTGGTGATGCATGTATTGGTATCTCGGAAACTATAAGAGATAGAAAAACGGTCAAATGGGGAAAGTTTTAGACAATTTTGTTTGTAATCGAATGCCGTTTTTTTGCGATTTTATCTCTTTTAGTTTTTGAGATATTTTGAAAAAACTAAAATGATGCATTTTCGAAAATACCCTGTAATTTCTTTATTTAAAACAATTTTTAGATTTTGTAAAAACTTTCTTAGGACAACTTTTTAGGTAGAAAACGCCTGTGTAGTCCGATTTTATTTGCAACGTTTCGGTTTCTTGGAACCAACATCAACTTTGTTTTTTCATATGGGCGCCATATTGGATTTTTACGGTTTTGGAAAGCCTCTTTGTTTAGCTTTCTAATGATGTATCACAATTAGTAAAAAAAAGTAAGGTTATGGTTAAAAAATCAAAAATTAATATTTTGTTATAAATTTGGCAACGTCGCACAGTAAAACATTGAAATTCTAGGTCATATTAAATTTAATCTCTATCACAATAAAACATTAAAATATTTGTTGAAAGTTTTTACCATGTAACAAAAAATAAATTTACAAAAGCCGTAAGTTTGGATAAATACATCAACTACTAGTTTTCAGAACACCTGTCACCTAAAAATCATTTAATTATTTTGTATAAACAGAAATTCAGTACATAATTTAACGCAATAAATTTTTTGCTAATACATCAGTTCCCTAGTAGATCATTTTCGGTTTAAACTCTAATCTACAAATAATAACAAACTATCAACACAAATTAAAACATAATTAAACTATAAAGACTAATAACCGAAATAAAATATCTAAATTTCAAAGTGTCGCCCTCACTCCTCAGAGAGATCTGAGGAGTAGGCAGATTGAGGCTTCAGAGACGATCGGTGGTGAGATCTGGGGAGTAGGCAGATTGAGGCCCCGGAATCGAACCACAACATCTTAACCCTTTCCCTTTCTCTGAAGAGTAGGCAGATTGAGGCTTCAGAGAACTCCACTATTAATACTTCATCTCTTGAAAATGGCTCCAAAGTGGGAGCCGAAACGTCGAGCGAGACACTAATCATCTCCAACGCGGTTCAACCCGAAAACCTAGTTTCTCTCATATATATATATATATATATATATATATATATATATATATATATATATATATGAGTTTGTGTGAAGTTATCCACGAAATCTCAGCCACGAATTCTGACGTAGAGACAATCGTCTTTGATGCACGATAGTTCGGATCACTATTTCAACGAGTTGTCTCAATTCGCATTATATCATGGAGTAATAATAACAAATTACTGGATTACATAATAGTTATTATAACTATATACATTTCAAAATTTTCATAGATTTCATTAGTTTTTCGTTGCAAATAAATTACACCTTGTATTTTCCAAACGAAGGGGAATGCGTTGATGAAACACGGACCGTATATTACTAACATAATATGGATTACTACTATGGTACCGAAAGTTTTTTCATCCCCGCCTTTGGGGCTGAAAATGACATACATAGGTAGATAACAGTAAAATAAGTTTATTATTTTTTAAACGAAGAGGGATGCGTTTATCAAATTTGACAAAACTTTTGATACCACCGCTGTAATCCATATTGTATCAGTAATGTTCAGTCCAAATTTGATCAACGCATCCCTCTTCGTTTGGAAGATACAGGATGTATTATAAATAATGTGAAAAACTTGTTAATTTTATATTAGTTCTATTTCTGTAACTTTCACCCCCAAGGACGGGGGTGACAAAACTTTTGATATCACCGCTGTAATCCATATTGTATTAGCAATGTTCAGTCCAAATTTGATCAACGCATCCCTCTTCGTTTGGAAGATACAGGATGTATTATAAATAATGTGAAAAACTTGTTAATTTTATATTATTTCTATTTCTGTAACTTTCACCCCCAAGGACGGGGGTGACAAAACTTTTGATACCACCGCTGTAATCCATATTGTATTAGTAATGTTCAGTCTAAATTTGATCAACGCATCCCTCTTCGTTTGGAAGATACAGGATGTATTATAAATAATGTGAAAAACTTGTTAATTTTATATTAGTTCTATTTCTGTAACTTTCACCCCCAAGGACGAGGGTGACAAAACTTTTGATACCACCGCTGTAATCCATATTGTATTAGTAATGTTCAGTCCAAATTTGATCAACGCATCCCTCTTTGTTTGGAAGATACAGGACGTATTATAAATAAAGTGAAAAATATATTAAATTTATATTATTGTCATTTTCACCCCCCAAGGACGGGGGTGACAAAAGTTTTGATACCACCGTCGCAATTTATATTGTAGTAGTAGTGTTCGGTTCAAATTTGATAAACGCATCCCTCTTCGTTTAAAAAATACTTAGTGTAAGTCAAATGCACTGAAAAACTAATAAACTTATTTTACTGTTATTTACTTATGTATGTCATTTTCAGCCCCAAAGGCGGGGATGAAAAAACTTTCGGTACCATAGTAGTAATCCATATTATGTTAGTAATATACGGTCCGTGTTTCATCAACGCATTCCCCTTCGTTTGGAAAATACAAGGTGTAATTTATTTGCAACGAAAAACTAATGAAATCTATGAAAATTTTGAAATGTATATAGTTATAATAACAATTATGTAATCCAGTATTTTGTTATTATTACTCCATGATATAATGCGAATTGAGACAACTCGTTGAAATAATGATCCGAACTATCGTGCATCAAAGACGATTGTCTCTATGTCAGAATTCGTGGCTGAGATTTCGTGGATAACTTCACACAAACCCCGCAGACGTGTAGTCGGCGGTCGGCGACTGGTCTATGCGTAAACTTAAAAAGAGCGCGAAATCGAAGTCATTTCATGCAATACTTGTTTTTTGTTTTATAATCAGTTTAGATACTGATTTTGAGTGGTTTATGAGATAGTACACTTCAACGTAATAGAGATGAGTATAGAAATATAAATTAAATAATTTACCAACTTTTTCTTGCCTACTAAGGCACATTAAGAATTGTGTACGATTCATGTTGCTATTAGGTTCTAATACTCCCATAACCTCGCAAATCTGTGAAATTACGTCTACAAGGGCTTCTTAAATGACCCCTACTTTACAATACACAGCACATGCTTCTGGGCGTTATATAGGTAGGACCACGTACTGGGCTTTAAATTATCTGCGAAATTAAAATATATAAGGTGCATGTTTGAAATACCTATTCATAAATTTTTTAGCAACAAAAGGCATGGTATGTATTATGTTCAGGGCACTTATTCTGTTTTTTCTATTAGAAAGACAATAGCACCTGAATTACAAGGTTAACACTAAAAACTGCAATAGCAAAACCATTCTTTCAACAGTTAAAAATAAAAGGTTATAGCATACGATTCACAAAGAACTGTAAAAATACCGGTTAATTCAGATTAAACAAACAAACTTTGATAATGTCTGTAACTTATTTGTGGTGGATTTTCATGATTAATTTGCAGTTTTATTTAGGACTACAGCACCTGTAAAATAATAAAAAACAGGAAACCAAAAATATTCAAATTAAATAATCAACGACGAAATAAATGGCAACCTGACAAAAATATCTAAACTTTCTACTGACGAAGAGTTGAGGAGCACCTGAAAACGTATGGAAAAAAGCTAGTTAAGTGTTTATTTTCATTTAAATTTTATTATAATTATTTTATTTAGACTTATTTCAGAATACAATTTGTAATATTACACAACTTTGAATAATACTGAAAAACCACGGTGAAATTCAGTTAATTCATCAGCTATTATTTTATTGCATCTTATACGTACAGTGTTTTTTTGGGGAAAACTTTAGAAGTTTGCCTTGATACTACTATACCGTGATTATTTAATTTGAATACTTTTGGTTTCCTGTTTTTTATTATTTTACAGGTGATGTAGTCCCAAATAAACCTGCAACTGTAACAAACTTTGAGTGTGCAGAACTTTGCAGAATAGAGCCAGTTTCTGTATGATTTGACATATAATGTAACTAGTTACAACAGGTAAATTGGTTTATCTACGATAATATACAGCGAGGGCCAAAATTCACGCATAAATTAAATAAAAATTGGAAAGAAAATGGGGAAAACGCTCGGACACGTCAATTTTTGTTTTTAGCTTGCGGTTTTTCCGATGGTAAATTTATATACACAAGGTATCCCAAAAAAGAGATATTTACCACAGCTTATATATTTTAAATGGAACACCCTGTGTATTTTTACAGATTTGGATAGAACGTTCCCTAACGAATACATTGATATAGGGTTTGATCGATTAGCTCTAATAGTGAGGGAGATATACTTGAAAGAGTGAGAATCACCGATTATTTCGTACAGTTACAAGTACAAAGCAAAATAATTCTTTCTTAAACAGCCCCTTAATACAATTGCAGAAATAAGAATGTTTTTCAAAACTGTTATTATAACATCCACTGTATCTCTATTAATATTAATTTTTGTATCAAGGTAGGTGAGTTTTAACCGCAATGTTCCTCCAATAACGAATATTTTTAAATGATTCATGTAAGCAACAGTGAACAAGTACCTACACTACGAGTATGTCTATACCGGTTGGCTCAAAGTAAGTGTTCTATTAGATTATTTCAGAGACCACTTGGATTAAAACTTTCAAATTTGATCCTCTGGGGGTTTTTGGCTATGCTCTCTTCTAATAAAATAATGACGTCCCTGTAGCTCTTCCGGTTATACCGGAAGTAGACATCAACTTGGTTATTTTAAATAGTACACCCTGTATATTATTTTATTTTTGGATTCTACGTGAAATTCTAAACACATTTTATGTAGGATATCATATACCTATCTTCAACTGTTTTTGAACTATTGACAGGTGAATATTGACATTTTGCAACTTTGACACCTTGTAAAATCTAAACGGTTTGAGATCAAGCTAAACGGTTTGCACATTCCTAACCCTAACTTTTCATAAGCTATCGTTTGGTACTAATTTCAAGATTAGCCAGAAATTTTAAATTTTCAATTAAATTTAATCTCTTGGTTAAATGTGAAATTAGTACCAAACGATAGCTTATGAAAAGTTAGGGTTAGGAATGTGCAAACCGTTTTGCTTGATCTCAAACCGTTTAGATTTTACACGGTGTCAAAGATGCAAAATGTCAATATTCACCTGTCAATATTTCTAAAATAGTTGAAGATAGGTATAGGACATCCAGGATAACATCCTACATGAAATGTGTTTAGAATTTCACGTAGAATCTAAAAATATAATAATATACAGGGTGTACCATTTAAAATAACAAAGTTGATGTCAACTGCCGTTATAACCGGAAGAGCTACAGGGACGCCATTATTTTATTTGAAGAGAGCATACCCAAAAACCCCAAAGTACCAAATTTCAAAGTTTTAATCCAAGTGGTCTCTGAAATAATCTAATAGAACACTTACTTTGAGCCACCCTGTATGTCTACTAAAAATTGTATGTATTGTTAGATCCGATTATTAAATTGGGTATAAGTTAATGAGCTAAAATTTGTTTTTTACGGCATCGTCAGTACAGCTGAGAACACCCTGTATGAAACGATTAATTTTTTATCCAAATATGTGATCTTCAAACTTTCCTAACAACATTTTTTTATTACAGAAATATAAAAAATTCATCTAAATATTGCTACCCTCCGGGGTAAATAAATAGTATTGCCGCAGTTACTGTCAACTCACTTGAATAGTATAGTTTTGATCCATGTCGCAATAATTTCGTTTCAACTATAGGCCGGGGAAATTATGAATGCTTAAGAATATTTACCGTACTGACGTGGCAACATTGTTGGGCTTCATGTGATACGTGGCACATATACACGGGCATGGTATGATAGGAGTATATAAGGGTCGTCACAACATACGCGAAATATAAAACTTAAGTGTATAAAAAATATGTTACCCTTCTGGGGTTGCCATGAATATTCATATCTTTTTAAGTGTTATATCACAAAATACACACGTGTATATATAATATTTACCCCGGACGTTAGGTGGTCTGTAGTATGTACCGGGCTTGGTATAGGTAGTCAGGTACGTATATACACTCAGTTCCAAAAAAAGTGGCGCACCCGATTTTTTGGTTAACTTCAAGGTCCTGTAACTTTTATACTGGTAAACCGATTAGAAACATTTTTGTGTGTGTGTGTAGCTTAATTCATTGCTAATGGATTAACTAGTTAATTAATTAGTTAACTCATTAACTCATTCAAAATAATGGAGAAATTCAGCGACATGTTTTTTATAATTTTTTTGAAACACCCTGTGCATTACACTAGTACTTGAATAAAAAATCTATACGATCCTGTTGAAATTGCTGTCCTTAATGAACATTTTGTTTTTTTGTTCATCGTTTTATCTTAAAAATTAACGAAATTAGAGAATATTTACTGGAACCGTATTTATAGCAAAAAAATCACCTTTACATTACTACTGCAGCATTGATTGAAGCATTGAGTAGGCTTTGAAAAAAAAAACAGTAACATCTCCAAGCAACCACATTTTAACAACATTTTGTTGACATTGTGATTCTCATCAAAACATAACGTATTTTGTGTTTGAAATCAAAATGCCTATTACACCCGAACAGAATGCAAGATTGGTTGCTTTAGTGAGTGATGGTCGTAGTACACGATACGCTGCTCGTGCAGTAAGAATTCCGGAAACAACAGCTCGTAGAGCCATTCGAAAGTACGAAGAAACTGGAAGCACAGCTCGAAAAGTGGGTTCTGGTCGTCCCCGAAAGACGTCCTGTAGAGATGATCGTTTTCTGAGGTTGCAGATTTTACGAAATCGGTCTTACACAGCTATGTATGCACAGCAAGACCTCCGACAAGTTCGAGGTACAATAGTTAGCAAACAGACTGTTTGTAGACGGCTGCAGGAAATAAATTTGAAAGCCAGAAGACCTGCAAAAGGTCCTAAATTATTACGAGCGCACCGTGCAGCGCGAAGAAATTTTGTTCAAAATTATGGACAATGGAACAATGAAGAATGGTCTGACGTCTTATTTACTGACGAATCACGATTTTGTCTCAATATGGTAGATTGCCGAAAACGATAATGGCGAAGAACGGGAGAAAGGTTTAATCAAGATTTGATTAGAGAATGTGAGAATTTTAATGGGGGCTCGGTCATGGTATGGGGTGGAATTTCTTTGAATAGACGTACACCTCTTCACATTTTTCCTATTAGGCAGTCAATGAAAGCGCGAATTTATATCGATGATGTCTTACAGCAGTATGTTCGACCTCTTGCTGAGTTAGCTGGTCAACATTTTGTACTAATGCATGATAATGCCCGACCCCATGTAGCACAAATAGTGCGAGATTTTTTAGATACTGCTGGTATCACCACATTACAGTGGCCTGCTCAAAGCCCAGATATGAATCCCATCGAGCATCTATGGGACGAATTAGGACGCAGAGTACGTTCTCGCGATAGGCCTCCAGTGACTCTACAAGATGGCTTATGCATTATCGGAAGAATGGAATAACATACCACAGCAGAGGATAACCAATTTAATTTCCAGTATGCCACGCAGATTAGAAGCTCTTAGAGTTGCTAGAGGTGGCAACACTAGATACTAAAATTATTCATTGTCACGATTTTGTTGTGTGTTGCTGTAATGCTGTAATTATTAGGTATTAAAATATGGTTGCTTGGAGATGCTTGGATACAAAATGTTGACCAGCTAACTCAGCAAGAGGTCGAACATACTGCTGTAAGACGTCATCGATATAAATTCGCGCTGTCATTGACTGCCTAATAGGAAAAATGTGAAGAGGTGTACGTCTATTCAAAGAAATTCCACCCCATACCATGACCGAGCCCCCATTAAAATTCTCACATTCTCTAATCAAATCTTGATTAAACCTTTCTCCCGTTCTTCGCCATACTCGCTTTCGGCCATCTACCATATTGAGACAAAATCGTGATTCGTCAGTAAATAAGACGTCAGACCATTCTTCATTGTTCCATTGTCCATAATTTTGAACAAAATTTCTTCGTGCTGCACGGTGCGTTCGTAATAATTTAGGACCTTTTGCAGGTCTTCTAGCTTTCAAATTTATATCCTGCAGCCGTCTACAAACAGTCTGTTTGCTAACTATTGTACCTCGAACTTGTCGGAGGTCTTGCTGTGCATTCACAGCTGTGTTAGACCGATTTCGTAAAATCTACAACCTCAGAAAACGATCATCTCTACAGGACGTCTTTCGGGGACGACCAGAACCCACTTTTCGAGCTGTGGCTTCCAGTTTCTTCGTACTTTCGAATGGCTCTACGAGCTGTTGTTTCCGAAATTCTTACTGCACGAGCAGCGTATCGTGTACTACGACCATCACTCACTAAAGCAACCAATCTTGCATTCTGTTCGGGTGTAATAGGCATTTTGATTTAAAACACAAAATACGTTATGTTTTGATGACAATCACAATGTCAACAAAATGTTGTTAAAATGTGGTTGCTTGGAGATGTTACTGTTTTTTTTTTCAAAGCCTACTCAATGCTTCAATCAATGCTGCAGTCGTAATGTAAAGGTGATTTTTTTGCTATAAATACGGTTCCAGTAAATATTCTCTAATTTCGTTAATTTTTAAGATAAAACAATGAACAAAAAAACAAAATGTTCATTAAGGACAGCAATTTCAACAGGATCGTATAGATTTTTTATTCAAGTACTAGTGTAATGCACGTGTGTTTCAAAAAAATTATAAAAAACATGTCGCTGAATTTCTCCATTATTTTGAATGAGTTAATGAGTTAATGATTAAGTTAATGATAATTAGTTAATGATAATTAGTTAATGATTAACTAGTTAATCCATTAGCAATGAGTTAAGCTACACACACACACAAAAATGTTTCTAATCGGTTTACCGGTATAAAAGTTACAGGACCTTGAAGTTAACCAAAAAATCGGGTGCGCCACTTTTTTTGGAACTGAGTGTATATATATGTTAGCTTTTGGGGCAATTTGACAAAGAAATGAAAATATACTAAAGCACTTTTCCAGAACCTATACTTTATTTAACTTCGATTTACACAAATCATGGGCGATAGCCGCGATACAACTGAACTGTTCTTACAAAATATGTTACATCAACAGAAACTTGGAAACCTGAGAGCTGCTTAGACTCGGAGAACGCTGGCATGCGGCAGTGCCGGGGCAACACATGGGCTCGCAGGGAACCACGGGCGCCTCTAGCTAACATATATATATATATATATATATATATATATATATATATATATATATATATATATATATATATATATATATATACAGGGTGTCTCACGGTGACCACCCATTAGAATATTTCAGAGACTACTTCGATTTGAGTTTTGAAAATTTGTGCAGTGGGTTTTCAGGACATGCCCTCCTCAAATAAAATAATGGCGCACATGTAGCACTTCCGGTTATACCGGAAGTTGACCCCATCTCCGTTATTTTAAATGGAACACCCTGTATATTATTGTGATTTTGGATTCTGCGTTCGATTTTAGGTGGACTTTTATTAAGGTTCCCTATTCTTAAAATTAACGGTTATCGAAATATTTAAATTTTTTTGGAAAAATGGGAAAAAACAGTAACTTACTTTAAACCATGTGGATTCTACTGTGGAAACACTACATCAATAAAATTTATAAGAGTTGAAGCTAGATCCATAAGCTTCTCATTCATACATCGAGAATGATCTAATTGTATACAGGGTGGTGGAAATTTATTGCCGAGTTTAGTTAACTTCAAACATCAATAACTTGGTTTTTTCAAATGGAACACCCTATATATTTTGCCATATCCTGATGCCAAATTTTATTCTCTTTCTACTGGTATTATGGTTCCCTATACCTATCTCTTTTAGTTTTCAAGTTATTTCATGTTTTTAATGCAATGAAAAATTTTCAGTAAATTTTATGCTAGGATGGCTGTGATATTCCTAGCAGAATTCGAAACAAACAACTAAAATCTGTCAACACTTACCTATTGTCAATTTACAGTCGACAGTGACGTTTAAACTTGTGTAAAATAGTGTTTAAAGTAAATATAAAAGTAGTGTCAAGAAATGGATAATGAAAATACATATTCAAATGCTGTCATTCTGAATTTATTTATCATTTATGGAGAATGTAGCAAGATCATAAGTAGAACTTGCAGAGTGTTTAACGAAAAATATCCTCATTTACCACCGATGAGTAGAGAAAAATTAAGAAGAATTTTAAGGAATCAAATTGAATATGGTAATATTTCTGCAGAGAGAAATTTGCCGAAACGTGTAACTGTAGATGAGGGTAACGTAGTAAATGTTTTGGCGTATTTTCATGCATATCCCAAATCCTCAATTCGTGCTGCTGAACGGGATCTAGGAGTCTCAAAAGCTTCCATCCAAAGGATTTTAAAAAGTAGAGGTCTACATCCATACAAATTTAATCTTGTTTCTGCACTTCAACAAGGAGATGCTGAACGACGTATACAATTTTGTCAAATGATTCTAATGCGAACCCAAGAAGATCCACAGTTTTTGCGTAAAATTATTTGGACAGATGAATCAAAATTTAGCAGAGAAGGGATTTTTAATAGACACAATAATCACTTTTGGACTTATGTAAACCCGCACGTCACTCGAGAAAGAAATTATCAAAACAAGTTTAGTGTTAACGTTTTCTGTTTAATTAAAGACAATCAGGTTCGGTATCATATTTACGAGGACAATCTAACTACGCAAAGATACCTTGATATCTTGCAAAGTATAGTGGCTGATTTTGTCGATAATCTACCCTTAGCTCAAATGGTAAGTTGTTGGTACCAATTAGATGGTGCTCCAGCTCACTGTGGGAATGCGATCGACCAAGAACTTGATGCAATGTTTGAGGATAGATGGATAAGGCGCTTAGGACCCTGGGATTGGCCAGCCAGATCCCCAGATCTGTCAGTTCTAGATTTCTTTCTTTGGGGTGCAATAAAGCAAAAGGTGTATTCCACGCCAATTCAATCGAAGGAAGATCTAGTTGCACGAATAAGAAGATCATTTGAGGCTTTACCAGCAGTCCAGATTTCTAGAGCTGTTACAGACGGATTCATGGCAAGAGTACTCTGCTGTCTGAGAGAAGATGGGGGTCATATCGAAAATAGAAATTAGATTAGATTATAGCTACGTTTATTCTTCTCACTGTTGTTTATTTATTTATTTTGTTATATCTCCACCGTTCGTTCTAACCCCATATTGTATTTTTGATCTCTTATTTTTTTTAAATTCCTATTTACTAATTGGTGGTAAATGAGGATATTTTTCGTTAAACACTCTGCAAGTTCTACTTATGATCTTGCTACATTCTCCATAAATGATAAATAAATTCAGAATGACAGCATTTGAATATGTATTTTCATTATCCATTTCTTGACACTACTTTTATATTTACTTTAAACACTATTTTACACCAAGTTTAAACGTCACTGTCGACTGTAAATTGACAATAGGTAAGTGTTGACAGATTTTAGTTGTTTGTTTCGAATTCTGCTAGGAATATCACAGCCATCCTAGCATAAAATTTACTGAAAATTTTTCATTGCATTAAAAACATGAAATAACTTGAAAACTAAAAGAGATAGGTATAGGGAACCATAATACCAGTAGAAAGAGAATAAAATTTGGCATCAGGATATGGCAAAATATATAGGGTGTTCCATTTGAAAAAACCAAGTTATTGATGTTTGAAGTTAACTAAACTCGGCAATAAATTTCCACCACCCTGTATACAATTAGATCATTCTCGATGTATGAATGAGAAGCTTATGGATCTAGCTTCAACTCTTATAAATTTTATTGATGTAGTGTTTCCACAGTAGAATCCACATGGTTTAAAGTAAGTTACTGTTTTTTCCCATTTTTCCAAAAAAATTTAAATATTTCGATAACCGTTAATTTTAAGAATAGGGAACCTTAATAAAAGTCCACCTAAAATCGAACGCAGAATCCAAAATCACAATAATATACAGGGTGTTCCATTTAAAATAACGGAGATGGGGTCAACTTCCGGTATAACCGGAAGTGCTACATGTGCGCCATTATTTTATTTGAGGAGGGCATGTCCTGAAAACCCACTGCACAAATTTTCAAAACTCAAATCGAAGTAGTCTCTGAAATATTCTAATGGGTGGTCACCGTGGGACACCCTGTATATATATATATATATATATATATATATATATATATATTATAATAAACTGGGATTTTGCAAACATAAAGTAGAATTTAAATGAAATTAGTACATAAAATAAAATAAGAATGAATCAGATATAGTGGGAGAGAAATGCAGTGAAAGAAAATATAAAAGTAGCATAACTTCGGAAATGAAAGGATGAGATGAATTTAAGGGATCAGAGAGAAAAATCATAAAAGAAATACAAATATTAAATTAATCAAATCATATTCAATTAGTCAAAATTACATGGTAACATAAAATAAAATGTCAATGAATTTGAAAGTGTCAAAAAGTAATAAAATTTCTTTTTGAAAAGTATTTGGAAGTAAATATTAAATTTGTATAAATATTAAATGTAAATATAATGAATTAATTTTAGAAATAGTTGGGATATTGTTTAATGTAGTAATGGAAATGCGTAAAAATTAAATTAAGTGAGAATTTAAAAAATAAAATAGTAAGGCTTTGAAGAGATCGTAAAAATGGATGTATCTAAGGAAACGAGGAGAGAAGACAACAAAAATTTGAAAAGAAAACGACGCCACGAAAAATTTGGAAAAAAGGGACGCTAAGCAAATTGAATGAAGTTAAAAAGTGCAAATTGAATGCGAGGTGATCCACAAATTCGACTTCAAGGACAGGAAAGGTCAGAGGCGTCAAGACAAGCTGAATAAAGTAAGCAACAACAACAAAATTTATATAAAATTGACTATGCATAGTATCAATCTAAATCAAATTGATGAATTTCATACTATAATATTACAATATATGATCATATAAGATAATTAAACATAAAGTTAACTTGAAAATATTAAAAAGGGAGATAACCCAACAAATTCAGTACGTACCTCATCAGATAAATAATATTCCTTATAAGGCAATTCAAGCAGGGCAGAATCATATAACATTTCACAAGTAATAATAACAATTAGTGACGATAAACTTTAATAAATAATTCACAGTGTCTCATGAACTTTTATAAAGTAAAAAAAAACTGATATTTGACAGACGTTAAAAGTAGAATAAGCGAGTTAAGACATACGTGTCTATTAAACACTATAATCTAAGAGTTATGTATCTAATGTAGGCAACATTCAATACTTTATAGAGTAGTTAGAATTGTATAATCATAATAATTTTTGCATTTAAGTACTTGGTATGATTTAAATAAACAAAATTGTTAAATTGATTTAAAGATTTAATTCTAAATATTTTTTTTAACAAAAATAATCAGTACACAAGTCATAAAATATTACAATACCTTTAAATAACAAAAATTTCAAATTCTTTGATCTTAATTGCACAAATTTAATAAAGAAAGGATATCTATAAGAGATATAATTGTACAGTGTTTTCTTCTGAACCACTTGGGAAAGAATCTCATGTTTCTCCGAAAGAGCTAGACAATTAAAGGTAAGACATAATTCAATACATTAAATTCCTTATAATAGATGGTTGAATAGAGTATTTCTCAAACAACACATTTTCAAATACACAAACAAACATAGGGAAAATAATTACACAAGTCAGGGCATTATTATTATTATTCAAAATAATTATAAAATCATTTATTAGAGACTCATTACAAGCAATAGTTTCTTATAATTAGAGCCCAAAAGAGTGGGGCTTGCAAACAAAAGTAAATATAAAATAATTGGCTCCCAAACGTGTAGGCGAAAGAGAAGAAGCACTTTGAAATCACAAACTGGTAGGTAAAAGAGAAGAATCAAGAACAGAAGAAAAAGAAGATATGGATTTAAGAAGTGGAAAAGTGACAGGAGATATGGAGGAAGATACAGAAGAACAAGGAACAAGTAGAAGTAGTGAAGAAAGAGAAGTGAAGGAAAGTGAAAGATGGCAATTAATGTTGACAGAAATACTAGCTACTATTGAAGTAAAAATAATGGAAAATAAAAATGTAATTGAAAAAGCCAGTGAACAAAACAAGACCATGATGAAGGAAGCGAATGAGAAGAATCAGGAGATGATGAAACAAGTGAATGAACAAGTAAAGAAAGAAATCCAGAAAATAGATGCAAATATGAAACAAGTATATGAAAAGTTAAATGAAAAATTAGAACAAGTGAAAGATGATATGAGAAAAGAGACGAAAGAATGGCAAGATCAGATTGAAAGAAAAATGGAAGAGAAAGAGAAGGATATACAGGTGTTGGATGAAGAGAATAGGAAGTTAGGGAAGAATCAACAAGAAATAATAACAAGAATAGACAAAGTAGAAGATAAAATTGAGAAGAATGTAGAAGACATTAAGAAGGTGAAACAAGATATACAAATAGGCATGAATTTTAGTCTATTAACAGAAACAGAGGAAAAAGAGAAGAGGGAAAAGGAATATAAGGAGATAAAGGAACAATTAGAAGATTTAAGAGCAAAACAAGAAGCAGGAATAGGAGAAACAAGAATAATCACATGTAGTAGAGAGGACAGGATGCATAAATTTGATGGGAAAATTAATAAATTACACCCAATCATATTCATGAAAACTCTAAAAAGAAGATTAAGGAAGGTTAAAGAAGTGAAAGAAATTATTCGAGAAAATTTAGAAGGAAATGCTATAATATGGTTTGCAGGCAAAGAACATGACATACAAAACATAACACAATTTGAGAAATATTTTATTGAACATTATTGGGGGGAATATGTACAGACGAAGGTTCGTGAAAGATTATATTTTGGTAAATTCAAAGAAAATATATCTAGTAATATGACAGATTACATTCTAAGGTTATATGCTAGTTGTCAGTATCTTACACCAAAACTCAGTGAAGCTGAAATTGTCTTATATCTCTCAAGGCATTTCAAACCTGAAATATCTGGAACCATTGCAATACATAATATAAATAGTATGGAACAGTTACATTTATACTTAAGTAGAATACAAAGAAATAACAATGTACAGTAAAATTCTAGAAATTATACAAATAATCGAGAAATTAATACCCAAAATTATAATAATTACAGAGCAAACAACAATTTTAATAATTCTAATAATGACAGGTCAAATAATAATAGATTTAATAGACAATATACAAATAATAATAATTATAACAAAAATGATAATTTTGGTAGAGAAAGATCTCAACATTCGAACAATCGTAATGATATGAATGATAATAATAATTATAACAGGTTAATTAATAATCAAAATATGAATAATAATTATAATCGTTTTAACAATAATTATAACAATCGTAACATGAACTATAACACACAACAAAATAACAATCGATTTAACAAACAAGAATACAATACACGAGAACAAAATCAAAATACAGGAAGTAACACAAAGCAAGTACATTTCACACAGAAACAACCCAGCACATCTACCCAGAGTCTAGTAGAAGCACAAGTACACCAAGAAGCAGATTTCAATCCACAACACAGGCAGAGAACAAAATCATTAGATCGCATCGATACTGAAACAAGAAATACACAAAATTTTATTTAAAGTGCAAACCGAAAGATGAAACTGTAAAATATAAAAATAATTATATACATCCAAGGGAATTTATAAATTTAGGGGAAGATATAATAACAGAACAAGATAATAATTTAGTATATGTTGAGGCACAATTGTTAAACAAAAAAATGTTAGTATTAATAGATACAGGATCAGAGGTTAGTATGATAAATCAAGATATAATAGATCAATTTCAAAATTTAAATAAAGATATTATAAAAATTAATAAAGTTACATTAGTAGGGACAAACAATAAAAAGCTATGTGAGATTAATAAATCTATAAATTTAGAATTAAAATTAAACAATATTACAATAAGGATGCAATTTTTAATAGTACCAACAATACCAGCAGACATCATAATAGGTTCAGATGAGTTAAAAAAAAATAAAATAATTGTTAATTATAAGCAAAGGATAGTAGAATATGGGGATGAGAAATTAAAATTCAAATTGATTGCTAAGAGTATTGAAAAGGATGAAAAGAATGTATGTATGTTAATAGATAGAAGGGAAAATGAAAGATTTATAGATAAAGATGGGGAATATTATATTAATAATGAAAATATTATAATTAATTGTGGGGATGAATTTAAAGAAAAAGTAGAAGGAATATTAGAAAGGTATAAAGAGTTGGTAAATGAAAGGACAAGAGTAGCAACAAAATACACTCATCACATACAAGTGAAAAATATAGAGAATTTTAAAATCAGAACCTATCCAATTCCATACAAATATAAAGATGATGTTAGGAAAGAATTGCAGAGTTTATTAAATGAAGGTATTATAGAAAAAAGCGATACAAATTTTATTAATCCCATATTAGTCGTTCCAAAACGAGATGCAAAGATTCGTTTATGTCTTGATGCAAGAATAATTAACAAGCATACAGTACCACAATATGAAAAGCCTCTAACAATTGATGCAATATTAGGTAGAATAACTAAAGTAAAATATTTTTCAAAATTAGATTTAAAACACAGTTTTTGGTTAATTCCTTTAGATAAATCAAATAGAAAGTATACTGGTTTTTCCATAGATGGGGAGATATTTCAATTTCGAGTAACACCCTTCGGTTTGCAAAGTTCTTGTGCAGCTTTGGTAAAAGCACTACACCAAATCCTAAATAAATATGATCACTTTGTACTTCACTACATTGATGATATCCTAATATTTTCAGAAACACTTGACGAACATTATAAACATTTAGAAATAGTATTAAAAGAATTAGACGATGCTGGACTGAAATTAAACATTGAGAAATGTGAATTTGTCAAAGAAAGAGTAACATATCTAGGATATAGTATCAATAGGGACGGTATAACAATGGACAAAGAAATATTACAATTAATACAGACATATACAAGACCATTTAATTTAAGAACTTTAAGAGGATTTCTAGGACTGATAAATTACTTTAAAAGATTAATACCGGACGTGACTAAACATGAACTACCACTTATACAATTATTGAAGAAAAATATACGATGGACATGGACAGACATACATGAACAAGCATTCAATACACTAAAACACATCATGTCACAAAAACTACAAATATATCACCCAGACTATGACTTACCATTTATTGTACGGACTGATGCTTCGACACAACGAATAGCGGGAGTTTTATTACAAATTAAAGGGGGAATAGAAGTACCTATAAATTTTATATCAAGAGTGACTAGACAGAATGAAAGAGCATACAGCGTGTCAGAATTAGAAATTTTAAGCATAATATATACGACATCTAAATTAAGATTTTATTTACTTGGGAACAAATTTACTATACAGACGGACAATCAAGCATTCATTTCAATATTAAATTATAAATTTGGAAACAGTCGTATCCACAGATGGGCTTTTTACTTAGCGAATATGATTTCAATATAGAACATATACCAGGACGTTTAAATATTTTGGCAGACTCATTTACAAGAATGGATGGAGACATTACGGACACAACAAGACAAGTAAAGACAGGGGTGAATATATTAAAACAAACACATGGCACATTTTCAGGACACACAATTGCAACAGATCAACACAAATTAAACAATAAACAAAAACAGAAAGCAAAATTACATGACGGAATTTATTTGAAAATTATAGGAGACAAAGAATTATACTACATTACAGACGAGTTAACAAGACAAATAATTAATGACTTACACATACAATATGGACACATAGGGATAGGAAAGACATGGATAATTTTTAGAGAAACATTTTACAATGACAAGGACAGACAAATTATAAAAGAAGAAATCAATAGATGTATAAAATGTCAATTAGGAAAAGTGAAAAACATTCATTTGGAAGGAATACCAAAATCTATCATTGCACAAAGACCTGGACAGACAATAGCAATTGACTTTTTATCAAATTTAATCACAAGTACGAACAATAACAAACATATTTTAGTCATAGTAGATATATTTTCAAAATTTATTACGACATACCCATGCAAAAAGACAAATACGAAGACAGTACTCAGACTATTGACACAATACAGGAAAGAACACGGGGAATATACTGAGTGTATTTTAGATAATGCCACTTATTTTAAAAATCATAGAATTACTCAATATTTTAATAAAAATAATATAAAACTTAAATATATTAGTATAAGACACCCATCAGCGAACCCTGCAGAAAGGTATATAAAGGAATTACTTAAATACTTACGTTTAACAATTGACGATGACCATACAACATGGGAAGACAAATTACAAGATGTCCAATATTTCATAAATAACATACCAAATACAGCTACAAATGAATGTCCTATACAGTTATTTAAGAACATACCACCATGTCCATGGCTAAAACAAAACAATATAAATTATTCAGACATGATAAAAAAGGTAAATGTAAGACTTAGCAGAGCTGCACAAAAATATAGAAAAAGACAACTCACTAAACAAAAACACACCACACAATTTAATAAAAATGATTTAGTTATTGTTCAAAGATTAAGGGTAACGAACAAAGACAAAAACATATGTGCAAAATTAATGTTGCCATATGAAGGACCATGCGTTATAAATAATGAAAATGGAATAAATAGTTACGAATTGAGAGAAATTGACTCTGACAGAATTATTGGTATATATAATATAGCTCAATTATATAAATTTACAGGAGAATAAAGCAAGGGAAATTAATTTTAAAAATTTGTCCAAAGCATTTGTACAACTTTGAAAATAAATTTGGGGAATGTTATAATAAACTGGGATTTTGCAAACATAAAGTAGAATTTAAATGAAATTAGTACATAAAATAAAATAAGAATGAATCAGATATAGTGGGAGAGAAATGCAGTGAAAGAAAATATAAAAGTAGCATAACTTCGGAAATGAAAGGATGAGATGAATTTAAGGGATCAGAGAGAAAAACCATAAAAGAAATACAAATATTAAATTAATCAAATCATATTCAATTAGTCAAAATTACATGGTAACATAAAATAAAATGTCAATGAATTTGAAAGTGTCAAAAAGTAATAAAATTTCTTTTTGAAAAGTATTTGGAAGTAAATATTAAATTTGTATAAATATTAAATGTAAATATAATGAATTAATTTTAGAAATAGTTGGGATATTGTTTAATGTAGTAATAGGAAATGCGTAAAAATTAAATTAAGTGAGAATTTAAAAAATAAAATAGTAAGGCTTTGAAGAGATCGTAAAAATGGATGTATCCAAGGAAACGAGGAGAGAAGACAACAAAAATTTGAAAAGAAAACGACGCCACGAAAAATTTGGAAAAAAGGGACGCTAAGCAAATTGAATGAAGTTAAAAAGTGCAAATTGAATGCGAGGTGATCCACAAATTCGACTTCAAGGACAGGAAAGGTCAGAGGCGTCAAGACAAGCTGAATAAAGTAAGCAACAACAACAAAATTTATATAAAATTGACTATGCATAGTATCAATCTAAATCAAATTGCTGAATTTCATACTATAATATTACAATATATGATCATATAAGATAATTAAACATAAAGTTAACTTGAAAATATTAAAAAGGGAGATAACCCAACAAATTCAGTACGTACCTCATCAGATAAATAATATTCCTTATAAGGCAATTCAAGCAGGGCAGAATCATATAACATTTCACAAGTAATAATAACAATTAGTGACGATAAACTTTAATAAATAATTCACAGTGTCTCATGAACTTTTATAAAGTAAAAAAAAAACTGATATTTGACAGACGTTAAAAGTAGAATAAGCGAGTTAAGACATACGTGTCTATTAAACACTATAATCTAAGAGTTATGTATCTAATGTAGGCAACATTCAATACTTTATAGAGTAGTTAGAATTGTATAATCATAATAATTTTTGCATTTAAGTACTTGGTATGATTTAAATAAACAAAATTGTTAAATTGATTTAAAGATTTAATTCTAAATATTTTTTTTAACAAAAATAATCAGTACACAAGTCATAAAATATTACAATACCTTTAAATAACAAAAATTTCAAATTCTTTGATCTTAATTGCACAAATTTAATAAAGAAAGGATATCTATAAGAGATATAATTGTACAGTGTTTTCTTCTGAACCACTTGGGAAAGAATCTCATGTTTCTCCGAAAGAGCTAGACAATTAAAGGTAAGACAGAATTCAATACATTAAATTCCTTATAATAGATGGTTGAATAGAGTATTTCTCAAACAACACATTTTCAAATACACAAACAAACATAGGGAAAATAATTACACAAGTCAGGGCATTATTATTATTATTCAAAATAATTATAAAATCATTTATTAGAGACTCATTACAAGCAATAGTTTCTTATAATTAGAGCCCAAAAGAGTGGGGCTTGCAAACAAAAGTAAATATAAAATAATATATATATATATATATATATATATATATATATATATATATATATATATATATATATATATACAGGGTGGTCCAACTTATAATAGCAGGACTTCATCAAATGATAGATAACGTTAAAATAATAGCAGTTTCTCAATACACTTATATCCGGGAAAGCTTCCTTTTCTAGATACAGGGTGTTGAAATTTTGGAAAAAAAGTATATTATTTTAAATATTGCCAAAACGGCTCTTAAGAAAAATTGGAAATTTGGCATACAGTATCAGCTAAGGATCCTGCACGATTTAAGGCTTATGGTGATAAATTACGAAAACCAGCGGCGGAGTTATAGGTATGCCATCATCCCTTTTCGATAAAATCTTTTCGAAAGATGCTTTTTAAAAGAAAAAAGTATTCTTTCATTTTTTTTATATGGCGCACCGTTTTCGAGATATTTGAGGTTTTATCAGGTAATGTTGGACCATTTACATTTAGAATTTAGAATGCGGCGGACACCCATCGAGTTGGAACCAGGCTTATCTTCGCAAATGGAGTAGAATGTCATTCCACATATTCGGATTCTCAGTCTCCAAAAATTCGAGAAAGTTTTCAGAATTTAGTCGCTGTGGAAGTACATAAGGGCCAAAGAGATTTTCATTGTAGATCCTTATCCAAATGTTAATACTAAATTCTTGTTGAAACTTTCGTGATTTGATTTCATGTGGATTTTCATGTGCCCATACATGTTGATTGTGAAAATGTACAATACCTCATCGAGTAAAACATAACTCATCGGTTCATAGAATATTTCTTAAGAAATCGTCATTGTTGTCCGGAAGCCACCTACAAAATACCATCCTGTATTCTTCGTCTCCTGGATGTAAACCATGGAGACAGGTTGGAGATGAAAAGGATGTCGATGATCCCGTTTTAACACTCTTAAAATAAGTAGTGCTTTTAGGAGTTCCAATCGACTCACTCTTCTTTGACTTGTTCTCGGATCTCTGTTAAATTCACGCAGTATACGATTATTTCTTCTTACGGTGTTAATATTATGACGATTAGGATTCCTAGGTATGGGCCTTAATCCTTGATTAACGAATCGATTGTGCACATTTGAAAAAAACATTATGATGAGGCTGTCGTTTGTTGTGGAATCGTCTGCGGTGTTCTCGAGCTGCTTCTGGCGTATTTCCATCACAAAATCCATAAGTAAAGATATGTCAGCATATTCTTGATTAGAAAATCGGAAAGGCATTTTAATGTTTTAAAATAACAGACAGATTTGCTTTAAAGTAGTAGACTTAGTGGCACTTATAAGGAAGTATTAAATTGGTCAAAACTTGTCACAGTCTAAGTACTTCATAAAATTTAAATTAAATTCTAAATGCAAATGGCCCAATATTACCTGATAAAACATTAAATATCTCGAAAACGGTGCGCCGTATGAAAAAAATGAAAGAATACTTTTTTGTCTTAAAAAGCATGGGACATTGAATTACGTTATTGTATTTGCAATAAAGTCAGTGGCGTAAAAGATTTTTTCGAAAAGGGGTGATGGCATACCCATAACTCCGCTGCTGGTTTTTGTAATTTATCACCATAAGCCTTAAATCGTGAAGGATCCTTAGCTGATACTGTGTGCAAAACTTCCAATTTTTCTAACTAGCCGTTTTGGCAATATTTAAAATAATATACTTTATTCCAAAATTTCAACACCCTGTATCTAGAAAGGGAAGCTTTCCCGGATATAAGTGTATTGAGAAACTGCTATTATTTTAACGTTATCTATCATTTGATGAAGTCCTGCTATTATAAGTTAGACCACCCTGTATATAAACTGACGGAACCAAATTCATTTTACAAAAAATATATGAATTTCGTTCCATCATTTTAGAACACACTATATTGATATATACATTACTCGTCAGGTTAAACTCGCCACTTTCTGTGATACTGTTGTTCTGGATGAGTTAAAATATAAGTTCATCTATGAAACTGAAGCGGCTGAGATAACGCAGTAAAATATGTAACGTTGACAAATTTTCAGGTCAGGTATAAACGTATAAATGTTGCAAAAGATTATATACCTACCCACCTAGTTGTTTATTTAATGTTTCATTACGTCTCTGTTGCACAAGAAATTAATTTTTCCTGTGCCTGCCAAATTTCCGTCACTGGAAGATCTCCAACCATCCGAAATACCAAAGAATTAATTCACTTGATTAATGTTTAATAATGATTGCATTAAAGTAGTTATCTTCACAGTTTAAATATATACACTTTTGTATTTCGAGATGACAATGACCATTATTTTCATATGCTACTATTCTAATTTTTCTCTTGGCCATTGCACGGGCCGGTCAAATGCAGTGTTTCCACCTTTACAAATACGACCTAAGTTTAAATACATATGTATTAATTATAAACTAAAAATACATTTGCAACCTGCCGCCCCCTGTTGAAATGGTGAGGTAAGGCATTTCAAACAAAGAACTTAATGATGAATTCAAATTTATGTCAATTTAGGTACCTAAATTAGTCACTGTCACTAGAAAGAACACACAATTTATTGACAGGCCTTTTGTACACACCACTATGCGTTTGCACTGTAACTACACGTGTTGTTCTGTCGGCTCCTGGATGTTGCTGTAAGATTATGCCTAAAGCCCATTTGCATGGAGGTGAATGATCCTCTTTGATGACGACTAGACCATCAGGCTGAAGTAGATCATGAGCTGAATGTTGCCACTTACGCCGAACTTGCAGTTCTGATACGTCTTCTTTGGACCATCGTGTCCAGAAGTCTTGAACCATCTTTAGCAACGTTTGTAGCGAGTCAAGCCTGAATCGTTGACTCCTTGTAGGTTTGGAGTGAGTATTGATGTTAATAGTCCCCCAATTAAAAAATGTGCCGAGGTTAAAGGATTTGGATCATTAGGATCGCCTGATAAAGGATATAATAGTCTACAATTGAGGCAAGCCTCAATTTGGGTCAAAACTGTTTTGAATTCTTCAAACGTGAGGTTACTTTGATCTACGTGATATTTGGTGGTTTGACATTTTACGTGATATTTGGTAGATTTTACCCCACTTTCCCAAATCCCGCCGAAATGTGGGGATCTGGGTGGTATAAAGTGCCAAGAAATCCCTTGATTATTTAATTCAGTCAAAAGTTCGCCTGACATCGACTTTAGGAATTTTTTCAATAGGATATCATATAATGATTTCTCGTTATTTTTTATTTAGGTAAAAGGTACAAAATATACTTATAATTAACAATTGTTGGTCGCCAATTTTATAACGATAATTCTCTTACCTTAATTTATTAACTAAAAAGATACTTACTATTGTGTTGAAACTCTCTACCAGGGGTGGGCAGAGTGAAGTACGGTAGGGTTATTTTATTATCTGCCAAACTTAACGAAGTTAGTTTAACTAGGCATGGTATACGTAACGTGGTTTAAGATGCACTTCTAAAATAAGTAATAAAGCACTCACATAAGAACAGTTGGTTTCGGGGTTAACGTTGTTCATACGTTCTGCTGCCAATTCAGAAATCAACGTACTCAAATGATTATTTTCTTGTAATAACACTAGGGAATAGTAGGATTCGTTTACTAAGATTAATTCATCTTTTGTATTCGCTTTTTCAAGCTTTTTTCTTAAAAACTTTGAGAGCTGCTAAATTGACACAACCTCTCGCCACTGCTAATCTTCGCCGAATCTCTTTGCTCCCCCTCTCGTGCTCTTACGTCGCTCATCCGCTCACGTTCCTAACACCAGATGGCGTCACTATCCTGTTCCGAACCTCAGGTTATGCAAACCTAAGACGATGTATGAAGATATGAAGATAGACGTAATGCACAACCACGAGAGTGAAGTCGGGATTATACGCACTTAATATACACAGAATACAAAGAATACTTTAAATACAGAATTGGTGTTTAACAAGCAGGTAAAAACACAGAATAAGATAAGAATTATGAGTTTAAATCAACTAAGAAAGGTATATTATTAGCTAATCAAAACTACACGCTGTAATTTAGTTAACGTTGAATACTGGTTAATTAAATCAAAGGTTTCGCTTACATTTAATGTAACTATAGGCTTTGATTGTAACTCAATATTACAGGCTGCTGGCATTGAATTAGATATCGGATAATTGCTGTGTGTAACTCAATAAGAAACGACCCTGGTGTTTTTTAAAGAGTTCGGGAGTCTATGAGGACAAGATTGGATGGTTGCATCCGAGCTGGAGGTAGCCATTTTGAACAATTCTTGTAGGTTCAGAAATGTTTTGAATTTTTAGTAATAAATTGTAATTTGCTGAAAATATTTTTCGCCCTATATCTTCCCAACAAAGCGCTTTTTCAAAAATCATCAAAGGATAAAATATCCTTAGAATAGTCCAAGGAATAACCTCTTGAATTTTTGCCGCATGTTTAACTAACACCCTGTGTACAGTGTTATTCAGAACTTATCCATAATAAAATTTGGGGATGTTCAACATACAAGTACAAATGTGGTGGTGCAAAAAAATTTTTTTGGCGGATTCTGAAAACTATTTAAAAATTTTTAATTGCACGCCGCTGGATACTGTAATGGAGTGACCTTGGAACTGATAATGCAAATTGGCGATGTCACATATAGCACGAAAAAAACCTCGGAAGTTCTGAGTATACCGACACCCGGCGTAAAAAAGATTTGCATCGTTTTTACTTTAAAATAAACTGAAATATAGATAGATGTGACCAAAGTGACGTGTCTTTAAAATGAATAAAATTTTGTTACACTAATTTTGAAGAATTGCGCTACTTGATTACTAGGTATTAGAAACATGAAATTTATAAAAAATTTGCACATACCTTGTTACAAAAGCTGTTCGAAATTTTGTCCCTCGACTTCTACACACTTTTGGGCACGCCTTATCCAATTTTGCCGCACTACCCCAGGCACCTGCCTAGCGATCTGACTTGTACTTATTCGCGGATTTTCACGGACCAGATTCAACACTTGTTCTTCAGCTGCTAAAATACGTTGTGGTCGTCCTGGGCCACTCGTCCATGATTTGCACGTAAATTACCAGTATCACGGCCACGTTGTACTGCCATAAAAGTTGCATAATTTGGCGTGTGTCGATTGGTAAATCGTTCCGCATACAAGCGCGAAGCTGCCAATGAATTTTGTCCAACTTCGCCATAAATAAGAATCATGTCCATTAACTCAGCATTACTGTACACATGAGCCATTTTGAAAATTTTACAGTTTAACACTGCTACGATAAATAAAACACCGGCATGAGAGAGCGACACAGATAGACTGATGACTGATAGACAATAGAGATATTATCCCCACTCCAACTCTATTCGCTCGGTCTTAACCAGGCGTTCCAGGTACAAAAACTTGTTTACTGTTTGTTGTAGGAATGTGGTATATCAAATGTCGCTGAAGTACAGTTGCCCATCTACGTAGTCCTTTATAATGGTATAACTTTAAACATTGTTTACAGGAAATCCTAAAACTTTTATTATAATTTTTTTGGTGATATCGATTTCTTATTTAAGGATGCACATATCCTTAAAGTTTTAGAGATAAGTTCTGAATATATATACATATATATATATATATATATATATATATATATATATATATACATATATATATATATATATATATATATATATATATATATATATATATATACAGGGCGCCCTATTTCTTGACCCGTTGCATGGGTAACGGGTCAAGTATGCTATGGAAATAAAACAAAAAATAAGATTCCTGATATTTTTAAAAACGTCTAGTTGGCATTTAATTATTGACAGATCATAAGTGACATTTTTAGTTTTTGTTAAGTAGTTTATTGTTTATTATTAATACTGCATACAAAATAATAGTGTTGCAAATATGTACACCAACGAAGAGAAAAATGATATGCTATTTTGTTATTATAACCAAATTCGAGATGCACAAGCTGCAGCGAATCTTTATTTTGAAACTTACATGGAACGAAGACAACCCCATCATAGAATATTTAGACAGCTGGAAAATAATATACGATTATACGGCTCTTTTTCAAAGCCTAAGGATGAAAGAAACTTCAATGAAGACACTGAAATAAATGTTTTGGCTTATGTAAATTTTAAACCTGATTCTTCAACTGCAGAAATTGCACATCACTGCAACACTTCCAAGGAAACTGTAAGAGCTATTTTAAAAGGTAACAATTTAAAGCCTTATCATTATTCCATATGCAATACTTTATATCCAGCTGATAATCAAAGAAGGATGACATTTTGTCGATGGTACATTTCAAAATGCGAAGAGGATCTAGACTTCTGGAAAAAGATTTTATTCAGTGATGAAAGTAGATTTACCAACAATGGTATTTTTAACCGCCATAATAACATAATGTGGTGCCGAGAAAATCCACATCTTGTTTCTGAAAGAAGAAATCAACGTCAATTTGGGATAAATGTGTGGTGTGGAATTTTTTGTGGCAAAATTATTGGCCCATATTTTTACGAAGATAATTTGAATGCGAATAATTACCTTCATTTTCTAAGGAATACTCTAACAGAGGAATATTTAAATGAATTACCACTTCATATTTTTAGAAATCTTAAATACTTCCAACACGATGGAGCACCTGCGCATAATTCCCGCGAGGTAAAACAATATTTACATGAACAGTTTGATAATGTTATAGGAAATAGAATGGATATCGACTGGCCAGCGCGAACACCTGATTTGACCCCCTTAGATTTCTTTCTTTGGGGGTTATTGAAAGATAAAGTTTATGTGACAGCTCCTCTAGATATAGAGGATCTAAAAGTCAGGATTCAAGATGCAATTAGAAGCATACATGGACATACAATAAATAATGTTTTAAGAAGTATCCAGAAACGTTGCTTACTATGTATCCAACAGGATGGTGGTCATTTCGAACATTTACTTCAATATAATTAATTAATTAATAATTTCTGTTCTCAAAACATTCTTTTGTTCCATAATCCATAGCATTCTTGATGTGGCAATAAACTTTCTTTAAAAACAACGATTATTATTACTTTTGTAAGGATAAAATATGGATTATGTTATATCATCTGAAAGAGAAAAAAGGGGACTTTCGGTTAATGTCACAGCCACCTATCCATTACATTTAAAAAAAATATATTTTACTGTGATTCTCAACCATTTTAAGAGATATATAAAAAGTAGCAAGTGCATGTTATTTTACATGAAAAATACTGCAAAAAACATGTGAAGCATTTTTCTCTAACTCTTCAAATGAACGAGCTACGAGGGATAATAGAAAAGTTGGATTTTTCGTTTTTTGTCAATAACTTTTCAACCTTCCCCCGTATATAATTTTTCGCCTTACCGTAGAATTACTAATACGAAACTGCACTAATTTGCTCATTTAAGCGTTTTTGTATCTCTACTAATAAAAAAGTTACCCATGCAACGGGTCAAGAAATAGGGCGCCCTGTATATATACAGAGTGAGTTTTATGTATGGAACGCCTCAATTATCTTGGAAACGGCTTGCCCGATTTTTATGAATTTTGGTTTATAAGGGTTTTGTAATATGGCCGATATTATTGTGGCATTTACATTGTTGTCAGATCTTTCGTTTTTCCGGAAATACACTGAAATTTGTTATTTCAAATGGATCACCCTATATATTTTTTTGTTTTTGAAATCTCTAAGAAATTTAGAATATTTTTCATGTAATGTTCCCTATACCTAATTGCCATAATTTCGGAGTTACAGCTACATTTGCAATATCTCCGCCGAAGTTAAAATATTACATCAGGGCGGCTATGTCTGCGACAAAAACAATTTTGACGTTTTAATAAACTATTATTGTTGGTGTTTATTGAAAGTTACAATGGACCATTTATCTGAGAAAGAACGAATTGAGATTTTAATGATATTAGGATATGGTGATGTGCGTAGAAGTCAACAGGAAACGTGTAATATCTTTAATAATTTATATCCTAATAGAAATCCCATAGGATCTTTTGAAAACATAAAGTAAAGGCGGTTACAGCTGATGCTCAAAATGTTGTCCGTTTACTTCCATACAAGAAGCCATGCGATGTTTAAAACTTTGCAGTACATTTTGTAACATTCCTGACTGCTCAATTCTTCTTATCTCTGTGGTAATCCTATCTTTTAATTCCTGAATATTGGCAGGTTTGGTTTTATAAACAATATTTTTTAAGTGACCCCACAGGAAATAGTCTAAAGGATTCATGTCGGGTGATCGCGGGGGCCATTCGATAAAACCACGCCTTCCAATCCATCTTCTGGGAAACACATCGTTTAGGTATTGCCTCACGTCACGCGCATAGTGAGGTGGAGCTCCATCTTGTTGCACCCAAATATTGTTATTTGGGACATTGTTATTGTCTGAAAGTTTCAAATAATAAAATTTCTAAATTAACAGGCAATTGAGAATACTTACTTAGATTTGGAAATAACCGAGCCAACTCAGGTATAATATTATTCTGTAATAAATTTAAATACGCCGGACCATTTAAGTTTCCTTCAATGAAAAAAGGACCAATTATTTTGTCGCCTATTATTCCAGCCCATACATTAATCTTTTGTGGAAATTGGGTGTGGGATTCTTTCATCCAACGAGGATTGTTACGTGACCAATATCTGCAATTATGCCGATTTACGTTTCCGTCAATACAAAAAGTGGCCTCATCGAAAAACATAACATTATTTAAAAAATTTGGATTATTTTGATCGTAACATTTTTCCATCATTGTGTCGGCAAACTCTTCACGTCTATCGAAATCATCATCTGACAACTCTTGAACCAATCTTACTTTGTAAGGATGGAATTTATTGGCATGTAAAATTTTCATTATGGATGTTTGAGAAATATCAACTTCCCTGGATATTTGTCTAGTACTCAAGTGTGGATCTTCTTCTAACATAACACAAACATCTAAAGATTTGTCTTCAGTTGTTGCAGTTTTTATACGCCCTGATTTCGGTAAATCTTTTATGGCTCCAGTTTGGTTAAACTTTTTTAACAACTTACTCACAGTAGATCTTGTTATGGGATTTCTATTAGGATATAAATTATTAAAGATATTACACGTTTCCTGTTGACTTCTAAGCACATCACCATATCCTAATATCATTAAAATCTCAATTCGTTCTTTCTCAGATAAACGGTCCATTGTAACTTTCAATAAACACCAACAATAATAGTTTATTAAAACGTCAAAATTGTTTTTGTCGCAGACATAGCCGCCCTGATGTAATATTTTAACTTCGGCGGAGATATTGCAAATTTAGCTGTAACTCCGAAATTATGGCAATTAGGTATAGGGAACATTACATGAAAAATATTCTAAATTTCTTAGAGATTTCAAAAACAAAAAAATATATAGGGTGATCCATTTGAAATAACAAATTTCAGTATATTTCCGGAAAAACGAAAGATCTGACAACAATGTAAATGCCACAATAATATCGGCCATATTACAAAACCCTTATAAACCAAAATTCATAAAAATCGGGCAAACCGTTTCCGAGATAATTGAGGCGTTCCATACATAAAACTTATATACATACAAGGTGTTTCAGAAATGAGTATTCAAAATTTCAGAGGATGTAGAAGACGTTGAAAGATGACGAAAACCTTAGTACACTTTATGTCAGTGGCGGCTCCTAAGGGAGATACTGCCCCTTAAAGGGGTTATCTCAGAAACGGTTTTTGTTGCGTAACTTCATAACCGAATAACTAAGATGAATGAAATTTTGAGTGAGTATGTACATTTTTATTCCTAACGATTAGCATACATTACATTTTAAAATTTAAAACAGGGGCGTACGAAAATCGTGGGGGCGCGGGGTAAATTTATTCAAATCTTTTTTATGAGCAATTTTTTTCTGTTTCTAATGGGAAAATATAAAAATTTAAAGTATTTTACATAAAAAAGGTACTCTAGTTCAATTTCGCTAGAACGCGCCGTTCTCCAGTAAAATCGATTTTAAAAATCCGTAACATGCTGAAAAATTCAAATTGCTTTAGGTGAAATAATAAAATAATCAAAGTGTGCCATGAGAAAAAAAACACTAACTTGGCAGTGACAGTTATCATTAACAACGTCGTTTATTATTGTTTTTTAACTTGTGCTGCAGCGTAGAGTATAAACGTTCAAAATTATTGAAGAGAATGCCACATTTTCTGAATATGTAGATATGTTGTTGACATTAGGCGAATGTCATGGGAGCGCAAGACAATCAATTGGCATTGGAAATGATGCTACTATAAATTGGTCTCCACGTACACCAGATTTGAATCCTATGGATTTCAACGTGTGGGGCCAAATGAAAGAGAAGGTATATTCACAAGTCATTGACAATGAGGAGCAGTTACGTCAGCGTGTAGAAGATGCGTTTACTGAACTCACCCTGGAGCGGAACCTATTTTCTTTGGAACGCAGATTACGCGCTTGTATTGCTGCAAATGGTGGACATTTTGAAATTTAAATAGCTTTAATACCACTGCAAAGACCGTAATATCACCTATTCCTATTTGAATTTTGTTCCTTTGTGTTCTTATATTTGTTATGTTGTCATTAAATTTGTTTTCAATTGATACTATGTTTGTATACAGGGTGGTCCAGATTTTAATAGACAAACTTCAGGAAAGTATAAAACAACAAAAATTAATATCACTTTGCGTAATGAACATGGGCGGAAAAAGGCACCATTTCTGAGACAATGGGCCTTGAAAATAATAAAAAAAAACGAATTCTTAAAATATGTAAAAACGGCTTTACCAAATTAAACCAAATTCGGTACAGAATTTTCACTAAATATTCCTCGCAGTTATGGATCTACAAAACCCAAATTCAAATACCAGTGCCGGAGAATCAGGGGTACTATTTCCCTATTTAAAATTAACTTCTACGCCACTGGATTAATGGGCAATATGATTACATTTTATAATTTCTAGATGTTTTCCAGATAAAAATCCATTTTTCCAGTGCAATGGATGATTAGCTGCTTATAAGACACACATCATAAAAAACACTTGTAATAAAATAATTTGTTTCAGTCAGTCAAGAACTTCAACCAAGTTCAAAATATTCTCTCCATTTAAAACATTTCTATTCATGCAGTTTGGTAGACCAGAAGTCATATCTAATTTGGGAACTTCTCAGCATACCTTCTTGCGCTCCCATGACATTCGCCTAATGTCAACAACATATCTACATATTCAGAAAATGTATACTGTGGAATTCTTTTCAATAATTTTGAACGTTTATACTCTACGCTGCAGCACAAGTTAAAACACAATAATAAACGACGTTGTTAATGATAACTGTCACTGCCAAGTTAGTGTTTTTTTTCTCATGGCACACTTTGATTATTTTATTATTTCACCTAAAGCAATTTGAATTTTTCAGCATGTTACGGATTTTTAAAATCGATTTTACTGGAGAACGGCGCGTTCTAGCGAAATTGAACTAGAGTACCTTTTTTATGTAAAATACTTTAAATTTTTATATTTTCCCATCAGAAACAGAAAAAAATTGCTCATAAAAAAGATTTGAATAAATTTACCCCCGCGCCCCCACCATTTTCGTACGCCCCTGTTTTATATTTTAAAATGTAATGTATGCTAATCGTTAGGAATAAAAATGTACATACTCACTCATAATTTCATTCATCTTAGTTATTCGGTTATGAAGTTACGCAGCAAAAACCGTTTCTGAGATAACCCCTTTAAGGGGCAGTATCTCCCTTAGGAGCCGCCACTGACATAAAGTGTACTAAGGTTTCCGTCATCTTTCAACGTCTTCTACATCCTCTAAAATTTTGAATACTCATTTCTGAAACACCTTGTATATATATATATATATATATATATATATATATATATATATATATATATATTATTCAGAACTTTAATTGTTTAACGATATATTTAATGTATACTGTTATCACAGCAGAATTATTATGTTGTTCTATATTGTTTTTCACTAATACTTTGTATTAATATAGTGAGATGTTTTGATGTTGTTCTTTTAACTAAGGATCGTGCTGTAATGTGTTTAACTGTTTATACATTAGTTGATTTACATTTTGTAATTTAATAATGCGTTAAATTTGATAACTAGTCACATAATGATTAACTTGTAACCTTTACTGACTTTTCCTATACTATGTAATATAGTTCATTGGAATAAATATATCTATCTATCTATCTATCTATCCATAATAAAATTTGGAGATGTTCAACATACATGTAGAAATGTGGTAGTGCAAAAAAAATTTTTTGGTGGCTTTCCACTGTAATGGAGTGACCTTGGGACTGACAATGCAAACTGGCTAGCATGAAAAAAACTTGACGTCTTTAGGACGTCACTTTGAAAGTCTTTAAAATGAATAAAATTTTTTTACACTAATTTTGAAGAATTGCGCTACTTGATTACTAGGTATTAGAAACATGATATTTATAAAATATTTGCACATACCTTGTTACAAAAGCTGTTCGAAATAATATTCCGTGACTTGTACACAATTTTGGGCACGCCTTATCCAATTTTGCCGCACTAAACCGAATGTTCCTCCTGGTTGCTGATCTTGTAAACGCAAATTATTAAGTAAATTGGGGATTTTCAGCATTTTGCTGCAACAACCACTCACAAACCCTAACTCGTAATTAATAATCCACTGGTAACAGTCCATTAACTCACCATTACTGTACACATGAGCCATTTTGAAAATTTTACAGTTTAACACTCCTGCGATAAATAAAACACCGGCACACAGAGAGTACACATATATACTGATGACTGAATAGACAATAGAGATATTATCCCCGCTCCAGTTCTATTCGCTCGGTCGTCGTTCGAGGTACAAAAACATGTTTACTTTTTTTACCACATTCTTAAATAAGAAATCGATATCACCAAAAAAATTGTAATAAAAGTAATTAGGATTTCCCGTAAACAATGTTTCAAGTTATACCATTATAAAGGACTACGTAGCTGGGCAACTGTACTTCAACGACCTGATATATCACATTCCTCCAAAAAACAGTAAACAACAGTTTTTGTACCTGGCGAACGTCTGGCTAATACACTTGGAGTGGGGATAATATCTCTTATTGTCTAAGCAGTCATCAGTCATCAGTCTCTCTGTTTTGCTGTCTGTGTGAGGAGTGCGGGTGGTTTGTTTATCGAGTGTTAAACTGTAAAATTTTCAAAATGGCTCATGGATTGTGAAAGGTCGCAAGAATGATAGTAGGATGTATATATATATACATACATATATATATATATATATATATATATACCCTGTATATATTGTTGTGTTATATTGTGTAGTAGAATATTTTATTTAAATTATTGAATTGTAATTTATTTTCTTTCAATGAGCAAGTACTCGATTTATATTGATCTCAGGGTTAAAGGTAGGTTCTATTGTGAATTTGAAAAATTATATTTTAATTATTAAATCTCTTCAATTGTTGAAATGAGTAGTCATTTGTTGATTTGGTATAACTAACTAAAAAGATATATTAACTATTTGAAATGGTTTAGTACATACAATTATAGGGACAAAGCCTTAATTATTTTAGTATACCATGAAATTATAATAATAATATATTTACCATAATAAATACTTATATAATTAAATTAATGTAATTTAATTTTATTTTAATGTTACCTAAATTGGATTTGAAATGATTATATAAAGTATGCAACTTTCAATACAATGCAATTATGTAAATAATGCAAATTATGCAACTTTCAATACAATATTTTAAATAAATTTGCTTATTTCCAAAACTAGATGTCACTAGGTACTAACTAATAATATTATGTCTTTTGTCAAACACAGATGTGTCAAAACTGTCAAAATTTTTACATGTACAAAGTTGTACCTCAAATTATTATATAATTGAAGTATGAGTTTATTTATTATTTTCTAATCACTGGTTTAATTGACTTCGTTAGTTTATTATTTATGGTGATTTGAAATTGTGCACAATGGTTGTTTTAACTTACTTGGTTGTCCTCGATTTACTTGAGTTTTTTATTACCAATGTGGATATCTGTGTATTTGATCGTCTCAGGAAATCAAGATTTACTTGCCAAATTTCTATTACTGGAAACTAATTATGCTTCTTGGTAAGTCCTGTCCTTTATTTCCGTTTTTATTTCATTTTAATATCCTTTTATAATAAATTAGCTTCTGGAATTTGCTTTCTGAAACTTCTTAATGCCAAACCATTAATTTAATATTAGTTTTGAAGTTTAATACACTTTAAATAATATTAAATTTGTTTTTTTATAAATTGTAGGAGCACCTTTCTACTTGAAAATTAATTGCTTACTGATTGACATTTCAGGTTTTTTCTCCTTTTATAGTTTCTAGGGAACAAATGAAATTTTAATTTGTTTATTGTCAAAGTTTTTCTTAAATTGCAAATATCTTTTAATGCCTTTATATTTCTTTAAATTCAATTTCATTTCCTTATTCTTCATGTTCTAAGCTATCTTCTGATATACCATACGCATTGGTTTCTTCTCAAAATTTTCAATTTCCCGTTACTTGACATCTTATATCGAAATTTCACTTTTACTTTAAACATTTAAATTAAATCACCATATTAGCTTTTGCACTGCTTATAGCTAACTATAATTAATTCTTATTCTATTTACACCAATTTCTAATAATTCATTCTAAAATTATAAGTAAATTTCTTTAAATTCTATGTATGTTTATTTACTAATTTATTCATACTTTTCTCTTTTCAGTGACCATTTCAATGGCTTCCACTGCTTGAGATTGGATTAATGAAAAGAATTTATTAATTAATTAGAATTTTTATTATTTATTAATTTTCCCTGATTTTCTTCAAAGACTTTGAAATTTTCTAAATCCCGTTATGATATACCTTCGGATATACTTAAAGTTCACCATCTGTGGTTTTTTTAAATCAATTTTAGTAAAAATTTTATTTTTTTCAAACTTACTTATTAAAATATTTATGTTTTGTGGACATTCAAATTGTTTTTTAGTGATCTGATTTAAATTCCGACTATCTAAACATAACCGTAGTTGATTTTTTTCACGTATTTCAACAATTACCACCGGATTTATATAATTTGAGTTTGACTTTTCTATGATACCATTTCTTTCCATTTCTTTTAACTCATTTTTGATTTGTTCTTTATATCTGTAAGGAATAGTATATCTTCTGCAAATAAATGGCTTGTCTTTAATAATTTCAAGTTTATGTACATAATTTTTAGCTGTTCTAGATTCGTAATTTACTAAACCTTAGTGTTCACGAAGGATATTTTTAACTAGATATTTATATTCTTTTGGGCATATGAAATTTTCTTCATCATCTCTATCTAATATTTCTTGCTCAGCTCCTTGGCTACTAGCAAAAATAAATTGGTTTTGTATGGAATTATCCTTACATACTATCCCTTTATTAATTTCAATTAATTAATTTTTTTTTTAACACTCTTTTTTCGAGGTCTATTTTTACATTTAACTTAGATAGAAAATCTTCCCCTAATATTATATCGTAACATATTCCTTTCGTGACAACCAATGTTACATTTGTATTTATATTATTAAATTTTAAATTTACATTTACTATTTGATCAAGCTCAGCCAATTTCTTTTTATTTGCAGCCATTAATTTAATTTTTGGAATTTTCATTATCAAATTTTTAAATAATTCTTCATTTTCCTCTATTATATACTGATTTATTAAAGAAATTTCAGATCCAGTATCAATTAAAGCTATTTTATTTAATTTATTTTCAATATTTACATTTACAGTTGGCAAGTTATTATAATTTTCTATTCCATTTTCTTTTTCTACCGTTATGAATTCGCGTGGGTGTTCATATATCGTATTTATCGACCTATCCGAATTGCAATTTATTGAAAATCCTGCCTTGGCGGATCATGTACAATAGCAATCTCGTCATGAAGTGTATTGCATTGTTTGTATTTATTTTCAAGTATTTTATTTTCTTTTTCTCCTCAATTTACATTGTGAAACTGTTTTTTATCTGTACTATTTTGGTATCTAAAATTATTCCCCCGGTTGATATTATCTCGGTTATTATCTCGATTACCGTTACGTTTTACATACTCGTTTTTATTTTCGTAACTTTCTAAATTTCTACGTTGCTGTTGTTGACCACGATTTTGCCATGATGTTCGGCGTTCATTGTTTTCTGGGTTGTTGTTATTCCCTGAAAACTTCTCCGTATTCACGGAACTCCCTCCATCCCTCCGTATATTGTTTGTTTGTTTTGTAAATCGCGGTTTTGTTTGTTTAATATCGTTAATCCTTCTTAAATATTCCAGAAACCTATCAATATTGTCGATACCCTGAATAGCTACTATGTTTCGGATATCTTCCTCAAAATGACGTGAAATATATTTTATGATATCGCTTTCCCTCATTTGAGGTTGTAACTGTCTCGCATTTCCATATTTTCTTAAAGCATACCTTTCGCGAGTACCCCCTAAATCCGCATTATATCGTCCATTGCATAAATTCTCACGGACTTTTGCTTGTACATGGTCTCCCCAATAATATGCAAGAAACAATCTTTCGAAATCTTCAAATGTTTCTACTTGATCAACAATAATCTCAAACCAAGATAGAGCTTCCATACGTAAAGAAGAACGAATTTTACGTTTTAATTCCTCCGCATCTTCTATTGCATTTAATTTAGCTTTTAATTGATTAATAAAATTTTTAGGATTTATACGATTATCACCATAAAATTTTATATCATTATACCCTATATCTGATACATTTACATGTACTTGTATCTTATCACAAGAATTACCTATTGAACTTACATTGTCTAATCTCTGTTTTAGGTTATCTACTTGCTGTGCTAAAGCTGTGATTACTTCTGTAATCTTCTCCCCAATTTGTACAGAAATTTCCCTATGTACCTCAAGACGAAAATTCTCAAGTGTTTTGTTTAACTCACCCTGTATTTCATCCTGAACAATTTCTAATTTGTTTGTTAATTGACTAAATTTTAAGTCTAGATTTTCTACTAAATTATTTTGTTTTTCAGTTAAATTAGTCATAACCGTATTTTGTGCTTCCTGTTTGTCAGTCAATTGCTTTAACATTAATAAAATCTGCATATTAGTATCATTTTCACCAGTTACATTTGTATCACCAGATGATGTACCTTCAACTATTTCTTTTGACATGGCAATTTTTCCTGATCTTAAGTTCATGTACTGAATATAAGTATCAAATCAATGCTACTCACTTCAACAACAATTTGTGTCAATTTTTTTTTTCACACTCGCCCCACGTTCTGGTTGCCAATTATTTATATTGTGTTATATTGTGTAGTAGAATATTTTATTTAATTTATTTTATTTAAATTATTGAATTGTAATTTATTTTCTTTCAATGAGCAAGTACTCTATTTATATTGATCTCAGGGTTAAAGGTAGGTTCTATTGTGAATTTCAAAAATTATATTTTAATTATTAAATCTCTTCAATTGTTGAAATGAGTAGTCATTTGTTGATTTGGTATTAAAAAGATATATTAACTATTTGAAATGGTTTAGTACATACAATTATAGGGACAAAGCCTTAATTATTTTAGTATACCATGAAATTATAATAATAACATATTTACCATATTAAATACTTATATAATTAAATTAATGTAATTTAATTTTATTTTAATGTTACCTAAATTGGAGTTGAAATGATTATATAAAGTATGCAACTTTCAATACAATGCAATTATGTAAATAATGCAAATTATGCAACTTTCAATACAATATTTTAAATAAATTTGCTTATTTCCAAAACTAGATGTCACTAGGTACTAACTAATAATATTATGTCTTTTGTCAAACACAGATGTGTCAAAACTGTCAAAATTTTTACATGTACAAAGTTGTACCTCAAATTATTATCTAATTGAAATATGAGTTTATTTATTATTTTCTAATCACTGGTTTAATTGACTTCGTTAGTTTATTATTTATGGTGATTTGAAATTGTGCACAATGGTTGTTTTAACCTACTTGGTTGTCCTCGATTTACTTGAGTTTTTTATTACCAATGTGGATATCTGTGTATTAGATCGTCTCAGGAAATCAAGATTTACTTGCCAAATTTCTATTACTGGAAACTAATTATGCTTCTTGGTAAGTCCTGTCCTTTATTTCCGTTTTTATTTCATTTTAATATCCTTTTATAATAAATTATCTTCTGGAATTTGCTTTCTGAAACTTCTTAATGCCAAACCATTAATTTAATATTAGTTTTGAAGTTTAATACACTTTAAATAATTTTAAATTTGTTTTTTTATAAATTGTAGGAACACCTTTCTACTTGAAAATTAATTGCTTACTGATTGACATTTCAGGTTTTTTCTCCTTTTATAGTTTCTAGGGAACAAATGAAATTTTAATTTGTTTATTGTCAAAGTTTTTCTTAAATTGCAAATATCTTTTAATGCCTTTATATTTCTTTAAATTCAATTTCATTTCCTTATTCTTCATGTTCTAAGCTATCTTCTGATATACCATACGCTTTGGTTTCTTCTCAAAATTTTCAATTTCCCGTTACTTGACATCTCATATCGAAATTTCACTTTTACTTTAAACATTTAAATTAAATCACCATATTAGCTTTTGCACTGCTTATAGCTAACTATAATTAATTCTTATTCTATTTACACCAATTTCTAATAATTCATTCTAAAATTATAAGTAAATTTCTTTAAATTCTATGTATGTTTATTTACTAATTTATTCATACTTTTCTCTTTTCAGTGACCATTTCAATGGCTTCCACTGCTTGAGATTGGATTAATGAAAAGAATATTTATTAATTTTCCCTGATTTTCTTCAAAGACTTTGAAATTTTCTAAATCCCGTTATAATATACCTTCGGATATACCTAAAGTTCACCATCTGTGGTTTGAATATATAAATTTCTTTTTGTACAACTGTCATTAAAAGTGACATTTTTAATGGCGGTCAAATGTGTTAAAAGTTGATGTTTACAAAGCAGCGTGTTAAAAATATTTTTAACACTGAATATTTTTAATTTTTAATACTATCTTTTTTCTGAACCAAATAGCAGTAAAATAAACAATATTGTTTATTGGTAACTAAGGTGATTCGGCGCCACCTAACACAGCCACTTCACGGCAAATGCGATAATAATTATTAAAACGTCAAAAAATAATAAACTGGCAAGAGATGTCAAAATGTGATTTTATTAAATTTATCTATTTTATTATCAAAATAGGACAGTTATACAAAAAACTTTGTATGATATTTGTATTAAAAGTAAGTTTTATTTTGTTCGCGAAATTACTTCACTCGCTTCGCTCGTTTCGCAAACTTTTTCACTCACAAAATAAAACATTACTTTTAACACTCATATCATAAATAGCTATTTTATGGTTTAAATTATTAGTGTAACAAAGACTTTATTATGTTATTTTAAACTACTTTGGTTACATAATACATAATATCCAAATTTTATCAATATAATGTTCCATATTTTGTTTACCGTTAACACTTTATACAATTTTATCAATGTTATGCTTATTAACAAACATATTAGCTTTGTGTCCTTTGTTTTGACTTGATTTATTAAACTATTTAATAAATTTAACTTAATACTTAATTTTATTAATTACTTTGCATTAACTTCCAATTATTTAATATTTTATTTCTTATCGACTAGATAAATATTAAATTGTATTATATTTTTGACTCATATTAAGTTTGCTATAGTAAATGCCATAGCAATATATATATATATATATAGGGTTATTCAGAACTTATCTCTAAAACTTTAAGGATATGTGCATCCTTAAATAAGAAATCGATATCACCAAAAAAATTTATAATAAAAGTTTTAGGATTTCCTGTAAACAATGTTTAAAGTTATACCATTATAAAGGACTACGTAGATGGGCAACTGTACTTCAGCGACATTTGATATAACACGTTCCTACAAAAAACAGTAAACAAGTTTTTGTACCTGGAACGCCTGGTTAAGACCGAGCGAATAGAGTTGGAGTGGGGATAATATCTCTATTGTCTATCAGTCATCAGTCTATCTGTGTCGCTCTCTCATGCCGGCGTTTTATTTATCGTAGGAGTGTTAAACTGTAAAATTTTCAAAATGGCTCATGTGAACAGTAATGCTGAGTTAATGGACATGATTCTTATTTATGGCGATGTTGGACAAAATTCATTGGCAGCTTCGCGCTTGTATGCGGAACGATTTCCCAATCGACACGCCGACACATCGACAGTTAGGTTTTGTGAGTGGTTGTTGCGGCAAAATGCTGAAAATCCCCAATTTACTTAATAATTTGCGTTTACAAGATCAGCAACCAGGAGGAACATTCGGTTTAGTGTGGCAAAATTGGATAAGGCGTGCCCAAAAGTGTGTACAAGTCCAGGAATATTATTTCGAACAGCTTTTGTAACAAGGTATGTGCAAATTTTTTATAAATTTCATGTTTCTAATACCTAGTAATCAAGTAGCGTTTCAACAAAATTAGTATAACAAAATTTTATTCATTTTAAAGACACGTCACTTTGGTCTATCTTTAAGTTTATTTTAAAGTAAAAACGCTGCAAATCTTTTTTGCGCCGGGCGTGCCGGTTTCTTTCGTGCTAGCTAGTTTGCATTGTCAGTCCCAAGTTCACTCCATTACAGTTGACAAGTATCCAGTGGCGTGCAATGATAAATTTTTAAATAGTTTTCAGACCCCGCCAAAAAAATTTCTTTTTGCACTACCACATTTCTACATGTATGTTGAACATCCCCAAATTTTATTTTGGATAGGTTCTGAATAACCCTGTATATATATTTGGACTCTGGCATCTGATAGAGCACCTTATTTTAAGTGAAGTATGTCATATAAACATATGTCGGGAATCGCTTAATTTTTGAGATACAGGGTGTTAAAGTTTTGGGTTTTTTTTTAGTGTTTTCCACACAGCTCCTATAGTTTTTAAGACAATATATTCAAATTTTTACGGTAGATTACCTATGATGGTCCACAAATTTTGACATATGTAAACGATTTGAAAACGTCCAGGGTGATATTTTTTCGGTTACAGGCTCCTCTTTTATCGTCCAGAACTTTTTTGTGGTGCGCCACAGACTGCTGATTTTCCAAAATTTGGATTCCATGTTCAATTTAGAAACTTTTTCCTTGTTTGCATTTTTATCGTAGCTGTAACAGTTATCGAGTAATTTGAAAAAGTCTATGAAAGAAATATTTTATTAACATATTTTATTAAAAAAAAAATATGTTCATCAAAACTTTCACTAAAAACAATTATTGTCAAACGAAAGTTCATTAATCTAAATTGTCAAAGGTTACGTACTTTTGGTTTAGGTTTTTTTGTAGCATTTCAAAGACTTAATAACTAAGTAAAATAATTAAGAATTAATAATAAACCAAGGTCTACATCCTGGCGACCAAAAACGCAGAGTGAATTTTTGTCGTTGGATCCTTAACACATTAGAAAATAATAGAACTTTCTTATCCAACGTATTATGGACTGATGAATCTTGCTTCACCCTACGTGGGATAGTAAATTCCAAAAGTCAACATATTTGGGTAGAGCAAAATCCACGTGCCATTAGGCCAAGAAAATTCAAAAATGAGGTTAGCATGAACGTATGGGTAGGAATTTTTGAAAATCGTTTATTTGGACCATATTTTTTGTCAGAAACGGTCAGTTCGCAAAACTTCTTAGTTTCTAGAAACCGAGCATCCTAATATGTGGGAAGATGTCCCTCTAAATTTAAGACAGCAAGCTTGGTTCCAGTTGGATTGCTGCCCAGCTCATTTTGGAAAAAATGTAAGGCTTGGTTAGATGACAATTATCCAGAGAGGTGCATTGGACGTGGAGGTCCAATCGCACGGCCCTCAGGTTCCCCAGATATAACACCAATGGATTTTTTTATGTGGGGCTTTTTTAAAGAAAAAAGTGTATGTCACTCCTGTTCAAGATGTTGACGATCTTAGAAGGCGTATCAGGCATCCTTGCGAAGACATAAGGGTTCATCACTTAGTTTCAGCAGAAGGTCTATTGAAACGTGATGCCGATTATGTATCCAACAAAATGGATCACATTGGAGTATTTTTTAAGTTATTTTATTTTTAAGTTATTAGTATTTTAAAATTATTTCGGGTTATTTGTAAAGTTATTTGTATTTGCCTTGGTTTATTATTAGTTCTTAATTATTTTACTTAGTTATTAAGACTGAAATGCTACAAAAAATAAATAATTAGTGGCAAAAGTTGTACTGTAAGTATGTAACCTTTGACAATTTAGATTAATGAACTTTCGATTGACAATAATTATTGTTTTTAGTGAAAATTTTAATAAAAATGTTTTTTTTAATGACATATTCTTTCAGAGATTTCTTCAAATTACTCGACAACTGTTACAGCTACGGTAAAATTTTTCTAAATTGAACGTGGAATCCAAGTTTTGGCAAAGAAGCAGTCAGTGGGGTACCACAAAAAAGTTCTGGGCGGTAAAATGGGGCCTGACCTCCGAAAAAAATATCACCTTGTACGTTTTCAAATTGTTTACATATGTCGAAACTTATGAACCATCATAAGTAATCTATGGTAAAAAATTGAATAAATTATCTTAAAAACTAGAGGAGCTGTGTGAAAAATACTAAAAAAAAAACTAAACTTTGACACCCTGTATCTCAAAAACGAAGCGATTCCCGACATATGTTTATATGACAAACTTAACTTAAAATCAGGTGTTCTATCGAATGCTAGAGTCCTGCTAGTATAAACTGACTCACACTGTATACACTTAAGTTTGTCATATAAACATATAATATGTCGGGAATCGCTTCCTTTTTGAGATACAGGGTGTCAAAGTTTTGGTTTTTTTTTTAGTATTTTCCACACAGTTCATATAGTTTTTAAGATACTTTATTCAGATATTTATCATAGATTACCTATGATGGTCCACAAGTTTCAACATATGTAAACGATTTGAAAACGTACAAGGTGATATCTTTTCGGGGGCCAGGCCCCCTTTTACCCCTCAGAACTTTTTTGTGGTGCGGCACTGACTGCTTATTTACCAAAATTTGGATTCCACGTTCAATTTAGAAACTTTTTCGTCTTTTGCATTTTTATCGTAGCTGTGACGGTTGTCGAGTAATTTGAAAAAGTCTCTGAAAGAATATTTTATTAAAAAAAATATTTTCATCAAAATTTTCACTAAAAACAATTATTGTCAAACGAAAGATCATTAATCTAAATGGTCAAAGGTATATACTTACAGTACAACTTTTGCCATTAATTATTTACTTTTTTGTAGTAGGTATTTCAAAGCAATATAATAACTAAGTAAAATAATTAAGAATTAATAATAAACCAATGTCTACATCCTGGCGACGAACAACACAGAGTGAATTTTTGTCCTTGGATGCTTAACACATTAGAAAATAATAGAACTTTCTTATCCAACGTATTTTTTTTTTTAATAAAATATTCTTTCAGACACTTTTTCAAATTACTCGACAACCGTCACAGCTACGATAAAAATGCAAAAGACAAAAAAGTTTCTAAATTGAACGTGGAATCCAAATTTTGGCAAATAAGCAGTCGGTGGCGCACCACCAAAAAAGGGGGCCTGGCCCCCGAAAAGATATCACCTTGTACGTTTTCAAATCGTTTACATATTATGTCAAAATTTGTGGACCATCATAGGTAACCTACCGTAAAAATTTGAATAAATTATCTTAAAAACTATAGGAGCTGTGTGGAAAACACTAAAAAAAAAACAAAACTTTGACACCCTATATCTCAAAAACGAAACGATTCCCGACATATGTTTATATGACAAACTTCACTTAAAATAAGGTGCTCTATCAAATGCCAGAGTCCTGCTAGTATAAACTGACTCACCCTGTATATGTGGTATATACACCTAGTTTCTTTTCCAGGATACCGTGATACTTTCTCAATACTATTTAGAAGCTCTAATTTGGTGTTTAGGACTGGGTACACTACTTCTTAGGTTTATGACATTGGGAACAAAAATTAATTGTAAATATCGAAATCTTTCAGTTCTCATTACAGAACAAATAAATCTACACTTACAGATCGAGCAAAAACCACACAAAAAGGATGAATTTACAGTAGCTAATAATGTTTTAAAACTAGCAATAGATTTATTAAAGGTAGGTGTATTTATATGTATGGATTATATTTTAGTAACTTCTCTGTATTTTCAGGAGCTTGAAAACCCCTTTAAAATATCAGGTCTCTCTGCCAATCCTATTTTATACAATGTAACGAAATTAATTATTTTGTCAGCCCTTTCTGGTGTGCTTTCTGAAATGCTTGGATTCAAACTAAAATTACATAAAATTAAGATTAAATGAATTACTTATACGATGCTTATTCTGATATACTTGTTAAGTAGCCTCTAATAAATAAAATTATTGAAGCAAATTACATTTTCTTAATAAGTATTCTATTATTGTCACAATAAATTAATCAAACGGTAAATATACATTATCTTATTTAGGTCAGAGCCAACCAATCTTTGGTGGTGCAAAATCTAGATGCTTAATAAAATTCAATCACATTGAGTGATTGTTACCCATGCTTAATTATAACTTATATAGTATTAATTTTTTTACACATTTCAATTATTATTAGCTCTTTTCCTATATGTATGTACATACAGTGTGTGTGAGTTTGCATTACACACTCAGTAGCTTCGTAAATGTCAAGATATTAAAATTTTTCAAAAAGTACTTCTAAGTAATTTTTGTGCTCTTTTCAACCCTCAGGTTAAAAACGCTCTCATTAAAAAAACAAAAGGGCAGCGACATGTACGGTGATTTTTTTAAATGGAACACCCGCCCTGTATTTTATTTCATAATTTGAAATCCTATCAAATTCTGAATATGACACCGTTTTTATTTTTTCTTAAAAATGATAAATAGCTAAATAGCAATACAAAAAATTATAGGTAGTAGGCCATGGATTGCACAATTATTGAAAACGAACCATGCTTATGAAGAAAAAAGTTATGCAAATAATTTATAACTTTGTTAATGATATTATTTTCATTTATTTCAGTAAATATTTTGTTTCAAGTGTACAATCCAGAACAAATATTCTGTAAACTTCGCTAGTACCGATAATTTTTTGTGTTGCTATTTATCATTTTTAAGAAAAAATAAAAACGGTGTCATATTCAGAATTTGATAGGATTTCAAATTATGAATTAAAATACAGGGTGTTCCATTTAAAAAAATCACCGTACATGTCGCTGCTCTTTTGTTTTTTTAATGAAAGCGTTTTTAACCAAAGCTGTGCAGGTTGAAAAGAGCACAAAAATTACTAGAAGTACTTTTTGAAAAATTTTAATATCTTGACATTTACGAAGCTACTGAGTGTGTAATGCATATTGTTTAAGGTAAGGGTTGTACTTAATGAAACTATGGTTTGTACTCGACTAACTATATTTAATCAAATCAATAAAATAAGTAAGTACAAAAACTATAGAAACTCACACCCAGAGAATGTTATAAAAACATCGATAAGAAAATGCTACATAATCATCCTTTTATAAAGTAGGCTAAAATAGAATATAATGTTGGGAATAAACATTTACATATTTAATTTTGTAGGTATTTATTTCATACTTATATGCCAACACTCCCACTCAAAATTAAATATCCCATATTCAACATAATCATCATCCTATTGTAAATAAACAAAAAAAAAATATATTTTAGATATTTAGTAGGTAGGTACGTAATTGATGTATATGTAATTATAAAGACTTATACTAAACAATGTACCTAATATAGGTGTAAATCATTAATTTATTTCAGACCAAGCTTGAATCGTAGTTCATTAAACTTGGAAGTCGGTAATGGTTTCGTCAGGATATCGCTACTTGAGATTCTGTGGAAATATATTTTAAAATTATTACTTTTTCTTGTATTTTATCACGGGTGTAATGATACTTTATATCAATGTGTTTGGACCTTTTATGATCTGTGTGGTTATTTGCTATGCTAATACACCCTGTATTATCTTCAAAAATACAAATAGGACCTAGGATTTTAATATTTATGCTGTTTAGAAGAGCTTTCAGCCAAACGGCTTCTTTTACGCTTTCAAATAGGGCCATGTATTCTGACTCAGTAGATGAAGTTGCCACAGAATTTTGTTTCTTGGTATTCCAAGAAAGTGTGCAGTTTTCAAACACTTTAAAAACAAAACCACTTTTACTTTTTCTGTCGCATTCGTCACCCCCCCCAATCAGAATCTACATAGCCATACAGTATATCACCTTCAGTATTATTCTTATTATATGTTAATTTTAAATCTAATGTACCTTTGATATATCTTAAAACTCTTTTAAGACATTTCCACAATTCTTGATTTGATTTACTCTGATATCTGCTTAGAATATTTATAGCAGCACATAGATCCGGTCTTGTGCAGAGCATTACATACATAAGAGATCCTATCAAATTTCGACAAGGTGCATTATAATCTTTTTCAGAATTCAAAGCCTTATAATCTAGTTTTATTGGTAAAGGTGTACTCACAGGTTTACAATCCGCCATATTAAACTTATTTAGTATGTTTTTAAGATACATACTTTGATCAAGTGTAATTTCATTATTGGTTCGAACCACTCTAATTCCTAAAAATAATTTAATCTCCATTAAATCAACCATTCTAAACTTATGCATTAGGAACTCTTTAAAATTGATTAAAACATTATTGTTTTTTTGTGGCGATGACTAAATCATCAACATATAGCACGACATAAATATTCTTTGTAATGTCCCGCTGGTCATAATAATACAAACAACGATCCATTCCCGTGTTTACAAAACCTCGTTCCTTAAGAACTAAATCAAACAGTTCGAACCAACAACGTGAGGATTGTTTTAACCCATATAGCGCTTTATGTAACTTACATACTTGATCGTTTGTTGCAATAATCCCTTCGGGAACTTTCATATAGATGTCCTCTTTTAAGGTTCCATTTAGGAATGCCGTTTTCACATCCATATGATGTAATAACAAGCTATATTTATTTGCTAAGGCTATAATTAATCTAAATGTAGTAATCCTTGCGACTGGCGCATATGTTTCATCATAGTCAAGTAAATATTGTTGGCTAAAGCCTCTAGCGACTAAACGGGCTTTATATTTTAACGGATTACCATATTCATCATTTTTTATGGCAAATACCCATTTGCAGTCTACTATATTTCGATTTGGAGGTCTTTGCACCAGTGACCAAGTTTTATTGATCATAAGAGAAGAAATTTCTTCCTTTATCGCAGTCTCCCACTGATTTTTATCATCTCTATATTTAATATCATTATATTTTACAGGAATTGAAGATATCACTGATTGTGCCAGCATTAAGTAATCTAATTTTTTATCATAATATGATTGCTTTGGGAGATTTTTAATGCGTTCGCTTCTTCTAATATTTACACCATCCAAATCGTCATTATTATACTGTGGCGTTAAGGTGTTAGGTTCAGAAGGTTTTGATTTATAATCATAACTAGAATTTTTATATTCTAATTGATTTTCAGGTTCTATAATTGACGGGACATTTAATACATTATTAGGTTTATTTAATTCGGTTTTATTTCGTTTAAGTGACGGACTTTCATCCATCGTCCCATCAACCATTTTAATTGGTCTAGAAACCTTAAAATTGTTTTCATCAAATAAATCATCACGAGCAATAATATAATCTCCTGTTTCCACATTAAATATTTTATACCCATTAGGTTCATAACCCATTAGAATTCCTTTATATGACCTTTCATGAAATTTAGATTTTTGGGTTTTAATTAATACATATACAGTGGCACCAAAAACTTTTAAATGTGACAACCGAGGTTTTTTATTGTACCATAGCTCATAAGGAGTTTTAGCTACGGTAAGAGCCCTTGTGGGTGAGCGATTTATTAAATAGGTTGCCGTTAACACTGCTTCACCCCAAAATTCTTTATTTAAATCTGCTGCTATTATCATAGCTCGAGCTCTCTCGGTTATCGTACGATTTAGACGTTCGGCAACGCCGTTTTGTTCTGGTGTATAGGAAACAGTTAAATGATACGTGATGCCCCTCTGAACACAAAACATCCTAAAGTCATTAGATAAGTATTCGCCGCCATTATCACAATAAAGATTGACAAGTGGCAAATTAAAATGTGCTTGACTTTTCGCTACGAAGTCTTTAAAAACATTTAGCACATCTGATTTGTTTGTTAACAAGTATACTACTGCGTAGTGGGTAAATGCATCAATGAACGTAACAAAATAATTTTTATTATTAATTGTTGTAGGCTTAATTGGCCCACAAACATCTGAGTGTATTATGAATAAAGGTCTAACCACATGGTTTGTCAATTTTGCTTTGTTGAAAGGAAGCCTTACTTGTTTTCCAAATATACATGGTTCACATAAATCATCTGTCGGATTTACATTTATAATTTGAGCAACGTCATCAAATAATTCTTTATTTTTTAATTTAACATAGTTTTCTTTACTAAGATGACCCAAACGTTTATGCCATAATTTATAACTTTCGGCATTACTTAAATTTATTTGATAGTCTGACTTTACCATGTTGTTAGAAACTTTAAATACTATTTCTAATAAGGCATTTACTGGCTTACCAGTGGAAATAATTTGATTCCCTCTTTTGATTTTGACTCCTTCAGAATCAAATATAATTACCATCCCCTTCTCCTGCATTCGTCGCACTGACAAAAGGTTATTAGGGACATCAGGCGAATAGAGTACATTTTCCAGTTGTCCACAAATACCCATGTTTGTTGTCACTTCAATCATTCCTCTTCTGGTTGCTGTGACGTCAATTCCATTTTTGGCCACTGAAATTTTCAAAGGTGGATGTAACTCTTCCCAACATTTGAAGAAATGGGCCTCATTCACTATATGATCAGTTGCTCCAGAGTCCAGAACAAACGAAAGTTCATTCTCACTAGATTTGCTGGTTTTCATGTTTCCAAACATGAATGCGAAACCATCTGATTTATTATAGTTGCTTACTGTCTGTATGTTTTGTAGAGTACGATTCTCCGACCTATTATCATTATTTGAATGCTTTAAATTTTGAATCATTTTCTTGTAGTGAAAACAATTTTGTTTAACATGATTGTTTTTCCCACAATGAGAGCAAATCATCCTTGAAAACTTATAATCATTGGTACGAAACTGATTTGGAGTATATTTTGTTCTCTGGTAGTTCTTTTTCCATTTCTTCTTTCTGGAGTTTTTGTCTCTTTGTGATTGGTCGTATGTTGTGAATTGTTTTATATGTTGTGTTGATGTCGCTTGTAAAACCTTTGCACTAGTCGACATTGTCTCATTTTTGAGTTTTGTTTCCTGGTCTAACAGACGAGTTTTCACAAACGCAATATTCAAATTATCTTCGCTCAACGTCTCGAGGGCTGTGATGACTCCATTGTACTCTGTAGGCAAGGTCAAAAGTAAGTGGGACACCTTGTCCATCTCATCCAGCTTCGCTCCTGCTGCAATCAATTCTGCTATTAGTTCTTAGAAATTTGTAAAGTGTTGAATTAACGTGGTGTCTGACGGTAATTTTAATGTAAGTAATTGCTTGCGTAAAGCAAGTTGGGTTGCTAGACTCTTCCTCTCGTAAATGGCATCTAGGTTTTGAATAATAGCTCGTGCAGTAATAGGCTCTCTGGCAAAACCCAAATAACTATCGCACAAATATTCAACGACTGTACTTTTTGCAAGTGCGTCCTTTTTCTTCCAGTCGTCATTAAGTTCATTTGGCGGATCTTCATCAACAACATGCAGCACATCGAGTTCGGTTAACAAAGATTTTATTCTAAACTTCCAGACACTGTATTTATCTCCATTAAAGGGTTTTATATTTCTTTTATGTTGCTTTAATGTATCCATAACTAAACACACAAACTTTACTATCTTTACTAATCACTTTATGTAGTTATATTAAAAGCTCTGGGCCCATAACCTATTGTTTAAGGTAAGGGTTGTACTTAATGAAACTATGGTTTGTACTCGACTAACTATATTTAATCAAATCAATAAAATAAGTAAGTACAAAAACTATAGAAACTCACACCCAGAGAATGTTATAAAAACATCGATAAGAAAATGCTACATAATCATCCTTTTATAAAGTAGGCTAAAATAGAATATAATGTTGGGAATAAACATTTACATATTTAATTTTGTAGGTATTTATTTCATACTTATATGCCAACAATGCAAACTTACACACTGTATATATATATATATATATACTTATAATAGGTATGTTGTTGAGCCCGCGAGACGGACGGGTCTCTGTTGCACCCGGGCTTAATTACAGAGTTAAAGGAGTATATACTGTGACCATTAATTCTTCTTTTGACTATAAATCAGGGCATTATTAGAGGGGTAACTTAGTTGCTTAATTTAAAATTTTATGTAATAACAGGACGTTGTATAGCCCAAAGATGTAAACGTTAGTTTGTGTAGCCCGAGTATATATTTTTATAAGTCTTACGGTTCTTATGTAGCCCGGCAGTGTTGCCATATTTTTGTACCCGTTTAAATACCATTATCGATATTAACTTGACCTGAAAAGCAAATTGATGAAATGATAAAAATTGTATCTGTCTGTGGAAGATGCTCAAGGAGGCAAGTGATGTGTTTTTCTGATTAAATCTTTGTAAGTCGAGGTAAGAAGCTTGTAAACTTTGCAAAGGGAAAAGTTAAATTATTTTTCTCTTGTGTCTTTTACATAATAGCTGTATAGCTGTCTATGTAATGTCAAAATAATTTTTCCATATGTGTATTTTAATATACTGAATGTCACAAAATACTGGCTCATGCATATAACTTTTTTATTTCGCGACTTGTCAACGCAAATGATTCCGTGTTTTTTAAAATAGAGTAGGTACCCGTAATATTCTTGGGCATTTTAATTCAGGATTTTAACAAACTTTTAACAAGCTCGTGTAATAGTTATTTATAATCCCGAAAATCACAAAAGGATAGTATATTAAAAAACGAGATAATACCAACACATGGAGCACTAACGAACCAATATTTTTATGTAGGTACCAAATATTTGAAATAAAATTTGTACAATATTTAGGTATTTAATATTTTTCAAAAATCACTAATTGTATTTTCTCTTAATGGAAGAACAAATGTAAATAGGTATTTAATTATCTCCCTTAGAACTTCTCAAGAATCTAATTGTAATTTAACAATCGATTCTTCACATTGTATTTGTCTTTAATTCTTTCATTCTTCTTGTCTTATATGCTTAGAGCCGAAAATCACAATTTTAACTGGAGTAACTGAAATACGGAGTTAAATATAAATCAAAGTCATTTTTGACTAGCCTTCGCCTTTCACTGAGCCCGCATCAAAATTACTTATCGCAAAATTAGATCGCATCTAACTTATCTCTATGACTTCTTTTTTCTTATTAATTCTGCACGCCCAATGTTAGGTAAGTACCTATAATATCTATTATAATAATATTTCTGAACTAGTTGTGCTTCTGTTATGTTAATAAAAATAACATAACATTCAATACAATACATTGGCGATATAAAACAATAAATTGCTGAAATATTTTTTTTTTACTATCCATCTTCTTTAAGGCTACATAGAAAATACTCAAGCAAAATTACATTCAGACAGATGATATTCTTTACACATACTGAATTTTTAAGTAAATAATTGTAAACTGAGAATGCACTGTCAATTTTCAAGAATCATTTAACTAGTAATAAGTTACATGCGTTAGCAGTACGTGCATAAATATAAAATACTTCTAAAACTTAAATAAGTTGTTCTGTATTTTTTTTCCTAGATATATTGATAAGTTATAGTAGGCAAACATTATTTATGTCACTAGGGCACTTCCTTCGAAATTTAAAGTAGATACCTACGACATATCTTTCATAACTACTACGCAGTTGCTACAATAATATAATTAAAAAATATTGGATATTTTTAAAATGGTTTATCAGCAACAAAACACATGCCTCAGATTAAACATTTAAACAAAAAAATAGAGAAAATAAGCAATACTCATTCTATATACCTTCTATTTTGTGTGAGCGGACTTATTTTATGTGTAGACTTTGATAACAGTTTCTAAGTTATTAGAAATTCTATAAATCCAAAAAAATTTTATGCTTCTTTATTTAATTAATTCCAAGTAAGCCATGTTAAAGAAAAAACAGTTTCTGTGAATCCATATTCCATGTATATTAAAACGCGTCGATTCTGTCTCGCTCTAAATTCCGTCGCTGAATCCACAAATTTCAAAGCTCTCTCCTTCGAGCGGGGATCCGCGATCTCCGCGATCTCCGCGATCCCCGCGGGCGACCGTCGCCCCCGGCCTTTTTCCAATGCGTAAGGGTATTTTCGTCCCGTTTCTTACGCGTTTTCCCAATTTATACGCCTTTTCAAAAAAGCTCTGCAAAATTTTCTTCGATCGCCGTTCGGCGAGAGATGCGGCTAGCACCGGCGTTTGTCCTCGCGCCTAATGGTCCCGTCACACCCCCAGAAATCCCGACTTTTCGCGGAACCCCCTCGCCTCTCCTCACTTCTAATTTTTACGGCTTCGAGAAGGGTTTCACGCGAAAGTTCAGTCCTTTCTCTAATCCTTTGAGATTTTTTTTCGAGACCGTACGTGGACTCCATCTACGTCTATTTCGTCTTCGAAAATCTCTAGTCGCATCTGTCTCAAGTTTTTTCTCATTTTATCTACCGATGTGAGATTGCACTAACAAGACAAGTACCTCCCACGAAAACTGTCAAATTAATTAAACTTCAGATAAGTTATTTTCATTATTTTCCTATGAGAAATATTGCTAACGGAATCGATAGTACCTACTGACTGCCAAACACTTCTCATTACCAGAATACTGAAGCATAATGCTTTTCCAATTAGAAAATCGGTAAAAATATTTTTTTTAGGATAACACGTACAGTTTACATACTTAAACATCTCAAGGTAAATTTCTGACAACAGTCTCAGTAGCGCAATGGGATAGTTGTAGGATTCCAAAAATCATAATGCTGATTTCGCGAGTTCGAGTCACGCTGGCGGCTAACTTCTTTTTCCCTTTTTAATTCCAATTATTTATAGTATTAGTTTGGAATTAATTCCTTAATTTTGGCAGTTTGTAAAATTCATCATTTTAGATTACAAAAGTAAATACCTACAATATTAATTTGCTGCTACAATTATGACAGCAATATATGTTTGGTAATGTTGATAAAATTGATAAAAATGTTTACTGAAAAATAAATTCTACTTTCAGCACTTAAAAAATTATGATGTTTTACCATCAAGAATAGAGTACCCTTACAATTCATCAAAATATTGAGAAAAGTTTAGTATAATTACATCATCATTCCAGATACAAAATTTCTTAATATGTATTTTCTTAAAAATAATATTATTCTAGATGCTTTTGTCACCCGAAGGGTGACCCCAAGTTGCAGGCTAGGACCCCCGGCAGCGCTAGAAATCAGCGATTTTCTCCCATTTCTAGTTTATTTTAATAAAATATCGATAAGATGAAGATTTCTTAGACGTGGTGTGAACTGTTGAATCTAAATTTACAAAAAATACATTATTCAACCGACATAACTCATATAGGTTCGAAGTAAATCCTCATTTTATTAGGAAACGAAATTTCCAGGCCAGTTGACAAATAATGTTTTTTGTGCAGCAAGAAACACTTCCATTGTTACCTGAAATTTTATTAAAGTAGTTTAACTGGTTAGATATGTGATAGCACATCATAATTCAAACACCCTGTAGTTCAGCAACCTTGGCATTCACGCCAGCCCCATGAGTTCCTCTGTACCTGACTCAGCACATGGACCCGAAATATTGTTTATAAATAATGACACACTTCGATATTGGAAGAGTTATTTTATTTCCGAGTAAAATACAAGTATCTAACATATGGGAGTCTCTTACAAATTTTATAATTTTCTTCGTTTTTCAAAATCATCTCCAACAGTAATTTTCATTTTAAGTGAAAACCATTTAGACATTTTTAAAAAATTTTAAATCCAATACATTAAATATTTGTCAATTAATGAACAATCCAAACTATAATATCAATTTAACGTGGCACCATCACATAAAACAGAACTTTTAACAGAAAATTCTGAAAATCAGCGGGTAGCAAATAGGGATCTTTTTCGTTGGTCACCAAGATCACGAGATGTTGCACCCCTTGATTTTTTTTATAAAAGTCTGCGCGTAGCCTTTCAGTCTGTATCACCGGAGAAAATGTAAAAGTGACAACAGATGCTATACATCGCAGATGCGAAAGTGGTTTACAAGTGAATGGTGGTGTTTGAACAATTATTATTGTAATACTTAAAATAAATTCACAGAAACTGTTTTTTCTTTAACATGACCCACTTAGAATTAATTAAAAAATTAATTAGGTAGGGAACTGAATACAAACCACCCATATTTTTGGGCTTAGAATTCATTAAAATAAAAAAAAATTGTTGTTTCCATTTAAAAAATTGAAGATATTTATTTTTTTTAGTTGGATATTTCCTTTGTCACTGTACTCACCCTGTATACAACACAATCAAATACTTTTAATTTAGTCGATGGTACTGATAAATTTTCTTTGCAAGTGGGCATCCGTAAAATTTTTCTTAAAAAAATTAATATCTCGAAAACTACATTTTATGAATACACAAAGGGGCCCTAAAATTGTATGTAGAATCCAAATATGGAGAAATATACAGGATGTTCCATTTAAATCAAGCAAGATGTTATCTACTTCCGGTGCAACCGGAAGTCACAAAACTGTCAAAATATTTTGTTTGCTGAGAACACCCTGTATTTACTACACGTACAAAGTTTTTTAAAAATTGCCTCAGTAGTTTCTGAGATACCTATGGATCGTGTTATCTCCTGGCTGGACACACTGTATGTATGGTTAATCAAATACACTTGTAGAAAAACATTTTATGCTCTATTCACGTATGACATCAGATTTTTCCTGCCACGTTTCGTACTTTTAATATTATTAACTTTAAATTTTTAAATACTACGACCTGATTCTTTTATTTGATATTCGAAAAACACTTTAGAATAAAAGTTGACTGGTAAGTCACACTTGGCTATTCTTTTGTTTATGCTTTTGCTATTCTTTTCTGTTTTGCTCACTAAAGCCAATTTCGTTAATATTAAATTTATCTGGAAGTATCAATTGTCGCATTAATCTGTTTTCTTCATCATACAAGTATATAATATATTTTGGGCGTAAAATTGAGGCCGAACTACCCCCCAAGGGTAGCAACCATCGATGAAATTGCAAGTTGATTATTGCCATTCTTATAGCACCGATATCAAATTTAAAATTTTTATTTTAATTTTAAAGGGATTTTTTTTTTTAATTTTCGTCAGTCGAAAGCCAATATGTTAATCTAAATTATTTACGTTAATATTTTGATCTGTATATATTAATATCTATTTATTTAAGTAAAGTCAAATAAAAATTTACAAAAATACAACTTATTTGAAATTGGTTTTTGCAAAATGTGTAGATATATTTCCATTAGGTAGGTATAAGTGTTCCGATATTTTTTCGCTACAGTATAAGAGACTTACAATTATCTGCTCCAAATTGCAAAGACATTGCTTGCCTGTTAAATATAAAAATAAGTAATTATAAATTCTGCAAAAGAATTTTGGATCCGAGCCTATAATATAATAAACATTAGTAAAAGCACGTATGTGAATTCTCTAAAATTATCAGTACTAACTACACGTTGAAAAGCCCACTGTTCCCGTGATCGAAACGGCGGTGTTGCAAGATTTCGGGCTAAACAAAGACATGTTCATTGGTGGGCTACACAAGACTTATACTGTATATAAGGTATACAAAACAGCGCCACCTACAATGAGTTTATATGAACTTCCTGGCGTATGTCCAACTCATAAACACTACTTTGTGAAGCCCTCCGTAAAATTCGTGTACAGCCTTACTAACACTATATAAGCCTAGTAATGACCAAATACACCTGGATACGCTGTTGAGCCCGAAATCGGGCTACACAGCGTATTTGCGGGCTACACAACGACCTGTCAGTATCTTCGACGGGCTCATCAATGACCGTATATACCGCTATATATATATATACATATTGAGTAAAGGCGTTAACCTGACTGGTTAAGTTAAGACAAGGAACAACTTAAAACGGGATTGCAGTCAAATAAGGCAGAAAAGGAGAGTACTCTTTTTTTTTCCAAAATCGAGCTTTCTAAGCTGTTTATTGCTTCTTCTTCAGGAATACTACAAATACATTCAATTATGAATAATAAAATTACAATACAGCATGGTACTCACGAAAATAGATGTTATAAACAGAGCAATTGACTAAATTGTTACAAAAATACATCACTATGTCAGTTGTTGTCAACAATATCCACAATTACATCTTACGAAACCTTTAAATAATCCATGATTGTAAAAAAGTAATCAGGATTAATAATTAAAATAGATTTCCACAGGCCATGTGCTACTAATCTTAGAACAATAAAAAACAATAACAGGCTGGGTAACATAATTTGAGCAGTGAAAACAATTCCAAAAAACTAAATTTACTAGGCATCCCAAACAACAGAAAATGCCAACCTAAAGGTCACCCCATCAAAAGTAACTAGGATTGACCAGGTTTCTGAACATAGATGTCAATATTTAAATGAAAGAGAGGTAAATTTAAATTTATTACAAGTCTCAAGAAAAAAAAAACAGGGAAAAGCACCACCCATCAACAGTGCGGTAAAAGTTCTTTGAAACAAACCACCCACAGAACAAAAGAAAAGGGTAGTCTTCTTAGTCAGTTATACTAAATAACCAATTCAAATTCTTTTAAAAAGGAAAAAAGAGAATTCACTAATTAAAAATAGTACTATCAACTAAATTGTTAATAGTGTCATTCTTAAACTGTAAAAGGTAAGTATATATCAGACTGAGATTATCTATATCCCTCCTCGAGTTAATACACTCCTCATCTCTGAAGATGTGTACCATCTCCAAGAACGATCTCTTGGTCAAATTACTCTCCACATCCAACACTTGAACCTCACCCCAAGACATTGAGTGATTTTTTTCCAAAACGTGTTTCGCTAACCCACAAGAGGTCCTATTACAACGAATATCACTCTTGTGTGAAATGATTCGGTCTTTGAGACAACGGCCAGTCTGTCCGATGTAATTTTTATTACATTCAGAACATGGAATAGAATATACCACCCCACTGCTATGCAAAAGGTCAGATTTATCTTTCGTTTTTGAAACAAGAGATTTGAGACTAAGTACATTACGAAAAGCTAATTTAACGTTATTAAATTGTGAAAAATTTTTTTTGAAATTTACCACTGAGTGGTTCTAAAAAAGGTAATGAAAAATATAATAAAATTGAACTTGATTACTGTTAGTGGCATCATTATCATTAACGTGCCCAATATTGTTAACATTGTTTTTCAAATTAGTGGCATTCAGCAAAATTTTATAAAGAAGTCTTGGAGGATATTCACTCGACACAAACCTATCGAACAGAATCAAGAGGTTCCGTCTCTGCAAAGTATGGTGACTAGTACGTATGACCCTATCCTTCATTGCAACGATCAAGTTAATTTTGTGTTTGTGGGGATGATAAGATTTGTAATGCAAGAACCTACCAGATGCACCTGGTTTCATATATCAAGAAATAATTATAGTATTATCTACCCTTCTTATTAGTCTAGAATCTAAAAAAGGAACAGACGCTTGATCATCTTCTTCTTCAATCGTGAATTGGAGGAAGGTGTCATAGTTATTAAACACTTGTAATAAGTGATCCATACTATCAGCTGGTATACTGAGTACCATGTCATCCACATACTTCTTCACAAACGGAACCACAAAATTCAGCTCGACAAGGCAAATGTCAAGGAGATCATCCATGACATATTGAGCCAAAATGGGAGAAATTGGCATACCTAATATTTGTTTATAAATGATATCTGAATAAGAAAAAACTGTTGAGTCAAAAAGAAACTCAATGAGCTTGAGAAACAAGTTCTTCGGAACTGAGCAGAGGGTTTCTATAGATTCCCACCTCCTCTCAATGCTCCTTTTTACTAAATTTACCGAAATATTATTAAAAAATGAATTAACATCTAGACTGACCAATACATAGCCCTGGGGAAGTTGAAATTCATTGATCCATTGACAAAATTCAAAAGAGTCACCGATAAAATAAAGATTGTCTCTACTATAAGACCTAGTCAAAACATCTGTAATGTATTGTGCTATACCTCGATTCGGGCTGGACACTCCAGAGATTATAGGGCGAAGTTGAAGCGTAGGCTTGTGAACCTTCGGAAGACCATAAAATTTATTGTTAACTCTAGTTCAGCTTCGAAAGCTCGATTTTGGAAAAAAGAGTACTTCACTACCTTACAGATATGGGTTTTTATCGTGACATCCAGAGGATCTATGGGTACTCTACGATGAAATATCTTAAAGACGTGGCAAATATCAACTGTAAATTGGCTAAATTGAGAAACAGACGAATTTTCTTACTTAGATGTAAAAACCACAACATCATTCCATCTCACATCACAAATGGCATCAAGAACGTAGAGAGTCTTGTTGAGTCAGCAAGAGGACACATATTGCACACTGCTACAAATTTCAATAACAGGTTAAGGCACAGAATTCTTAATTTAGAACTTAAGGTGACACATGATAGTATTCGCGGTTTTGAAAAGTCGTTTAGTCTCAAGAAACAGAGAATTGTTGAAGTTTTACCGTATAACATTATTACTGACTTTTTTAGGAAGCAATCCATCAGTTATAATAATTTTTTTTTCAAAATTAAACGTATCAACGTTAACAAGTTTAATAATCTTTTAGCCAATCAAGGCCCTATAATTGATACACCTGATAATTGGGTTAGAAATTTATCAAATGTGGTCATTCCTTCAGAAATCACCAATTTTTTAGCTTTGGGACCAAAATTTTCGATTCAACCCTGTTTAAGGAACATTAACATTCCTAAATTGTTATCAGATTTGGAGTGTATTATTAATAGCTTACCTCCTAATCGTAGAAACTTTGTGAGAGCACAAACGACTAATTTAATTACTAATTTTGTCTATAATTCTGATGAAAATCATAACTCTTTTCTTAAAATTTATAAAAAATGCCAGGGTTTTTTGAAACAAAATCCAGATTTGCTAGTGATACCTTCTGACAAAATGAATATCACTGCGATTATTTCTAAACAACACTACCATCAGCTTGCAACAGATATTCTTAACGATACACATTATTACAGAGTATTGAGTAGGGATCCATCTTCTGTTATTCAAACCAAATCTAATGCTTTTATTTCACAATTGGAAAAGGGCAATTAATTGACTTCTGTTTTGGCAAAAAAGTATGGATCTTACACTGGAGTTATCAATAAATTTTATGGTCTTCCGAAGGTTCACAAGCCTACGCTTCAACTTTGCCCTATAATCTCTGGAGTGTCCAGCACGAATCGAGATATAGCACAATACATTACAGATGTTTTGACTAGGTCTTATAGTAGCGACAATCCTTATTTTATCAGTGACTCCTTTGAATTTTGTCAATAGATCAATGAATTTCAACTTCCCCAGGGCTATGTATTGGTCAGTCTAGAAATTAAATCACTTTTTAATAATATTTCGGTAAATTTAGTAAAAAGGAGCATTGAGAGGAGGTGGGAATCTATAGAAACCCTCTGCTCAGTTCCGAAGAACTTGTTTCTCAAGCTCATTGAGTTTCTTTTTGACTCAACAGTTTTTTCTTATTCAGATATCTTTTATAAACAAATATTAGGTATGCCAATGGGTAGTCCAGTTTCTCCCATTTTGGCTCAATATGTCATGGATGATCTCCTTGACATTTGCCTTGTCGAGCTGAATTTTGTGGTTCCGTTTGTGAAGAAGTATGTGGATGACATGGTACTCAGTATACCAGCTGATAGTATGGATCACTTATTACAAGTGTTTAATAACTATGACACCTTCCTCAAATTCACGATTGAAGAAGAAGATGATCAAGCGTCTGTTCCTTTTTTGGATTCTAGACTAATAAGAAGGGTAGATAATACTATAATTACTTCTTGGTATATGAAACCAGGTGCATCTGGTAGGTTCTTGCATTACAAATCTTATCATCCCCACAAACACAAAATTAACTTGATCGTTGCAATGAAGGATAGGGTCATACGTACTAGTCACCATACTTTGCAGAGACGGAACCTCTTGATTCTGTTCGATAGGTTTGTGTCAAGTGGATATCCTCCAAGACTTCTTTATAAAATTTTGCTGAATGCCATTAATTTGAATAACAATGTTAACAATATTGGGCACGTTAATGATAATGATGTCACTAACAGTAATCAAGTTCAATTATATTTTTCATTACCTTTTTTAGAACCACTCAGTGGTAAATTTCAAAAAAAATTTTTCACAATTTAATAACGTTAAATTAGCTTTTCGTAATGTACTTAGTCTCAAATCTCTTTTTTCAAAAACGAAGGATAAATCTGACCTTTTGCATAGCAGTGGTGTAGTACATTCTATTCCATGTTCTGAATGTAATAAAAACTACATCGGACAGACTGGCCGTTGTCTCAAAGACCGAATCATTTCACACAAGAGTGATATTCGTTGTAATAGGACCTCTTGTGGGTTAGCGAAACACGTTTTGGAAAAAAAATCACTCAATGTCTTGGGGTGAGGTTCAAGTGTTGGATGTGGAGAGTAATTTGACCAAGAGATCGTTCTTGGAGATGGTACACATCTTCAGAGATGAGGAGTGTATTAACTCGAGGAGGGATATAGATAATCTCAGTCTGATATATACTTACCTTTTACAGTTTAAGAATGACAGTAACAATTTAGTTGATAGTACTATTTTTAATTAGTGAATTCTCTTTTTTCCTTTTTAAAAGAATTTGAATTGGTTATTTAGTATAACTGACTAAGAAGACTACCCTTTTCTTTTGTTCTGTGGGTGGTTTGTTTCAAAGAATTTTTACCGCACTGTTGATGGGTGGTGCTTTTCCCTATTTTTTTTTTCTTGAGACTTAATAAATTTAAATTTACCTCTCTTTCATTTAAATATTGATATCTCTGTTCAGCAACCTGGTCAATCCTAGTTACTTTTGATGGGGTGACCTTTAGGTTGGCATTTTCTGTTGTTTGGGATGCCTAGTAAAATTAGTTTTTTGGGATTGTTTTCACTGCTCAAATTATGTTACCCAGCCTGTTATGGTTTTTTATTGTTCTAAGATTAGTAGCACATGGCCTGTGGAAATCTATTTTAATTATTAATACTGATTACTTTTTTACAATCATGGATTATTTAAATGTTTCGTAAGATGTAATTGTTGATATTATTGACAACAACTGTAATGTCTACATAGTGATGTATTTTTGTAATAATTTAGTCAATTGCTCTGTTTGTAACCTCTATTTTCGTAAGTACCATGCTGTATTGTAATTTTATTATTCATAATTGAATGTATTTGTAGTATTCCTGAAGAAGAAGCAATAAACAGATTCGAAAGCTCGATTTTGAAAAAAAAAGAGTACTCTTCTTTTCTGACCGGTGTGAAACTAGCAGCCAGAGTTAGCAGCTAATTTTCCGATAATTGCCAAATGCACCCAAAGAAGTAAGAATGTAAAAATAAAAAGCAGAGCGGTGCGGTGGCACCTATATTGTTGCTGTTGTGGTAGTAAAACTGGAATATGCCCGAAGTAGATTATTAATTAACAATAGTTATAACTTATTCTCAATACATAGCATTTATTATACATAAAACTAATAAAAACTTATAGAAAATTAATTAAATCAAAACGGCTTGGATTTATATAAGACTAAAACGGTATCATACTATTTATTATAACCCTATGCTATAAATAAACCAAGTCTTACAAATAATATTTATTCGAAAGGTAAAATCAAATCGACTGTCGCAGTTGCACCAGAAGGGTAGTAGATATCATCATCCCCCAATAAGAAATTTATAAATTCTGACTAAACGACTCATCCTGTCAACATGAAATTGCAGTGATAGATTAACCCATCCGTACCCATCTAAAAGACACCATAAAATCGACTGGCGCAGTTGCACAAGAAGGGTAGCAAACGATCATCCCCAATAAGAAATTTATAACTTCTGACTAAACGACTCATCCTGTCAACATGAAATTGCAGGAATATATTAACCTATTCGTACCCATCTAAAAGACACCATAAAACCGACTGGCGCAGTTGCACAGGAAGGGTAGCTAACGGTCATCCCCAATAAGAAATTTATAACTTCTAACTAAACGACGCATCCTGTCAACATGAAATTGCAGGAATAGATAAACCTATCCCTACCATCTAAAAGACACCATCAAATCGACTGGCGCAGTTGCACAAGCACAAGAAGGGTAGCAAGCGATCATCCCCAATAAGAAATTTATAACTTCTGACTAAACGACTCATCCTGTCAACATGAAATTGCAGAGATAGATTAACCCATCCGTACCCATCTAAAAGACACCATAAAATCGACTGGCGCAGTTGCACAAGAAGGGTAGCAAGCGATCATCCTCAATAAGATATTTATAACTTCTGACTAAACGACTCATCCTGTCAACATAAAATTGCAGGGATATATTAACCTATCAGTACTCATCAAAAAGACACCATCAAATCGACTGGCGCAGTTGCACAGGAAGAGTAGCAAACGATCATCCCCAATAATAAATTTATAACTACTGACTAAACGACTCATCCTGTCAACATGAAATTGCATGCATAGATTATCCTATCCGTACTCATCAAAAAGACACCATCAAATCGACTGGCGCAGTTGCACAGGAAGGGTAGCAAACGATCATCCCCAATAATAAATTTATAACTACTGACTAAATGACTCATCCTGTCAACATGAAATTGCAGTGATAGATTAACCTATTCGTACCCATCTAAAAGACACCATCAAATCGACTGGCGCAGTTGCACAAGAAGGGTAGCAAACGATCATCCCCAATAAGAAATTTATAACTTCTGACTAAACGACTCATCCTGTCAACATGAAATTGCAGGAATATAATAACCTATTCGTACCCATCTAAAGGACACCATAAAACCGACTGGCGCAGTTGCACAGGAAGGGTAGCAAGAGATCATCCGCCAATAAGAAATTTATAACTACTGACTAAACGACTCATCCTGTGAACATGAAATTGCAGTGATAGATTAACCTATTCGTACCCATCTAAAAGACACCATCAAATCGACTGGCGCAGTTGCACAAGAAGGGTAGCAATCGATCATCCCCAATAAGAAATTTATATCTTGTGACTAAACGACGCATCCTGTCAACATGTGATTGTAGAGTTAAATTAACCAATAGGTTTGATGAGAACTAATAAGTTCTCATCAGAAAGACACCATCAAATCGACTGGAGTAGTTGCACAAGAAGAGTAACAAACGATCATCCCGCTGCATAAGAAAGCAGTGCTCCACCGAGGGCTTCTATATTCGGTACCACAAGTTTCACAATATGTTCTGGATGGAGTAGACGAAGTTCGAAGAGAAGGTCTCGGCAGGTGCTAAAAACTCGATAATAAACATTGTCTTCATTTCATGATATTCATGATATCATTATTATAATAATAATAATAATTATTATTATTATTATTATTATTATTACTGTTATTATTAGTGTTAGTATCATTATTATTATCACTATCATTATTATTGAGTTTTTGTGCATCATGCATTTCTCAGTTTTTCTCTGGATAATTTTTTTTGTAAACTGGTTAATACCCTTCTTGTGCAACTGCGCCAGTCGATTTGATGGTGTCTTTTAGATGGGTACGGATGGGTTAATCTATCACTGCAATTTCATGTTGACAGGATGAGTCGTTTAGTCAGTAGGTAGTTATAAATTTCTTGTTGGGGATGATCGTTTGCTACCCTTCCTGTGCAACTGCGCCCGTCGATTTGATGGTGTCTTTTAGATGGGTACGGATGGGTTAATCTATCACTGCAATTTCATGTTGACAAGATGAGTAGTTTAGTCGGAAGTTATAAATTTCTTATTGGGGATGATCGCTTGCTACCCTTCTTGTGCAACTGCGCCAGTCGATTTGATGGTGTCTTTTAGATGGGTACGAATAGGTTTATCTATTCCTGCAATTTCATGTTGACAGGATGAGTCGTTTAGTCAGAAGTTATAAATTTCTTATTGGGGATGATCGCTTGCTACCCTTCTTGTGCAACTGCGCCAGTCGATTTGATGGTGTCTTTTAGATGGGTACGGATAGGTTTATCTATTCCTGCAATTTCATGTTGACAGGATGAGTCGTTTAGTCAGTAGTTATAAATTTCTTGTTGGGGGATGATCGTTTGCTACCCTTCCTGTGCAACTGCGCCAGTCGATTTGATGGTGTCTTTTAGATGGGTACGGATGGGTTAATCTATCACTGCAATTTCATGTTGACAGGATGAGTCGTTTAGTCGGAAGTTATAAATTTCTTATTGGGGATGATCGCTTGCTACCCTTCTTGTGCAACTGCGCCAGTCGATGCTCTTCGATGGTGTCTTTTAGATGGGTACGGATGGGTTAATCTATCACTGCAATTTCATGTTGACAGGATGAGTCGTTTAGTCGGAAGTTATAAATTTCTTATTGGGGATGATCGCTTGCTACCCTTCTTGTGCAACTGCGCCAGTCGATTTTATGGTATCTTTTAGATGGGTACGGATAGGTTAATATATCCCCGCAATTTCATGTTGACAGGATGAGTCGTTTAGTCAGTAGTTATAAATTTCTTATTGGGGGATGATCTCTTGCTACCCTTCTTGTGCAACTGCGCCAGTCGATTTTATGGTGTCTTTTAGATGGGTACGGATATCTATCACTGCAATTTCATGTTGACATGATGAGTCGTTTAGTCAGTAGTTATAAATTTCTTATTGGGGGATGATCGTTTGCTACCCTTCTTGTGCAACTGCGCCAGTCGATTTGATGGTGTCTTTTAGATGGGTACGAATAGGTTAATCTATCACTGCAGTTTCATGTTGACAGGATGAGTCGTTTAGTCAGTAGTTATAAATTTCTTATTGGGGGATGATCTCTTGCTACCCTTCTTGTGCAACTGCGCCAGTCGATTTTATGGTGTCTTTTAGATGGGTACGGATAGGTTAATATATCCCCGCAATTTCATGTTGACAGGATGAGTCGTGTAGTCAGTAGTTATAAATTTCTTATTGGGGGATGATCGTTTGCTACCCTTCCTGTGCAACTGCGCCAGTCGATTTGATGGTGTCTTTTAGATGGGTACGGATGGGTTAATCTATCACTGCAATTTCATGTTGACAGGATGAGTCGTTTAGTCAGTAGTTATAAATTACTTATTGGGGGATGATCGTTTACTACCCTTCCTGTGCAACTGCGCCAGTCGATTTGATGGTGTCTTTTAGATGGGTACGAATAGGTTAATCTATGCCTGCAATTTCATGTTGACAGGATTAGTCGTTTAATCAGTAGTTATAAATTTCTTATTGGGGGATGATCTCTTGCTACCCTTCTTGTGCAACTGCGCCAGTCGATTTTATGGTGTCTTTTAGATGGGTACGGATAGGTTAATATATCCCTGCAATTTCGTGTTAACAGGATGAATCGTTTAGTCAGAAGTTATAAATTTCTTATTGGGGATGATCGTTTGCTACCCTTCTTGTGCAACTACGCCAGTCGATTTGATGGTGTCTTTTAGATGGGTACGGATATCTATCACTGCAATTTCATGTTGACAGGATGAGTCGTTTAGTCAGTAGTTATAAATTTCTTATTGGGGGATGATCGTTTGCTACCCTTCCTGTGCAACTGCGCCAGTCGATTTGATGGTGTCTTTTAGATGGGTACGAATAGGTTAATCTATCACTGCAATTTCATGTTGACAGGATGAGTCGTTTAGTCAGTAGTTATAAATTTCTCATTGGGGGATGATCTCTTGCTACTTTTCTTGTGCAACAGCACCAGTCGATTTTATGGTGTCTTTTAGATGGGTACGGATAGGTTAATATATCCCTGCAATTTCATGTTGACAGGATGAGTCGTGTAGTCAGTAGTTATAAATTTCTTATTGGGGGATGATCGTTTGTTACCCTTCCTGTGCAACTGCGGTAGTCGATGTGATGATGTCTTTTAGATGGGTACGAATAGGTTAATCTATGCCTGCAATTTCATGTTGACAGGATTAGTCGTTTAATCAGTAGTTATAAATTTCTTATTGGGGGATGATCTCTTGCTACCCTTCTTGTGCAACTGCGCCAGTCGATTTTATGGTGTCTTTTAGATGGGTACGGATAGGTTAATATATCCCTGCAATTTCATGTTAACAGGATGAATCGTTTAGTCAGAAGTTATAAATTTCTTATTGGGGATGATCGTTTGCTACCCTTCTTGTGCAACTACGCCAGTCGATTTGATGGTGTCTTTTAGATGGGTACGGATATCTATCACTGCAATTTCATGTTGACAGGATGAGTCGTTTAGTCAGTAGTTATAAATTTCTTATAGGGGGATGATCGTTTGCTACCCTTCCTGTGCAACTGCGCCAGTCGATTTGATGGTGTCTTTTAGATGGGTACGGATGGTTTAATCTATCACTGCAATTTCATGTTGACAGGATGAGTCGTTTAGTCAGTAGTTATAAATTACTTATTGGGGGATGATCGTTTACTACCCTTCCTGTGCAACTGCGCCAGTCGATTTGATGGTGTCTTTTAGATGGGTACGAATAGGTTAATCTATGCCTGCAATTTCATGTTGACAGGATTAGTCGTTTAATCAGTAGTTATAAATTTCTTATTGGGGGATGATCTCTTGCTACCCTTCTTGTGCAACTGCGCCAGTCGATTTTATGGTGTCTTTTAGATGGGTACGGATAGGTTAATATATCCCTGCAATTTCATGTTAACAGGATGAATCGTTTAGTCAGAAGTTATAAATTTCTTATTGGGGATGATCGTTTGCTACCATTCTTGTGCAACTACGCCAGTCGATTTGATGGTGTCTTTTAGATGGGTACGGATATCTATCACTGCAATTTCATGTTGACAGGATGAGTCGTTTAGTCAGTAGTTATAAATTTCTTATTGGGGGATGATCGTTTGCTACCCTTCCTGTGCAACTGCGCCAGTCGATTTGATGGTGTCTTTTAGATGGGTACGAATAGGTTAATCTATGACTGCAATTTCATGTTGACAGGATGAGTCGTTTAGTCAGTAGTTATAAATTTCTCATTGGGGGATGATCTCTTGCTACTTTTCTTGTGCAACTGCACCAGTCGATTTTATGGTGTCTTTTAGATGGGTACGGATAGGTTAATATATCCCTGTAATTTCATGTTGACAGGATGAGTCGTTTAGTCAGTAGTTATAAATTTCTTATTGGCGGATGATCTCTTGCTACCCTTCTTGTGCAACTGCGCCAGTCGATTTTATGGTGTCTTTTAGATGGGTACGGATAGGTTAATATATCCCTGCAATTTCATGTTGACAGGATGAGTCGTTTAGTCAGAAGTTATAAATTTCTTATTGGGGATGATCGTTTGCTACCCTTCTTGTGCAACTGCGCCAGTCGATTTGATGGTGTCTTTTAGATGGGTACGGATATCTATCACTGCAATTTCATGTTGACAGGATGAGTCGTTTAGTCAGTAGTTATAAATTTCTCATTGGGGGATGATCTCTTGCTACTTTTCTTGTGCAACTGCACCAGTCGATTTTATGGTGTCTTTTAGATGGGTACGGATAGGTTAATATATCCCTGCAATTTCATTTTGACAGGATGAGTCGTTTCTCAGAAGTTATAAATTTCTTATTGGGGATGATCGTTTGCTACCCTTCTTGTGCAACTGCGCCAGTCGATTTGATGGTGTCTTTTAGATGGGTACGAATAGGTTAATCTATCACTGCAATTTCATGTTGACAGGATGAGTCGTTTAGTCAGTAGTTATAAATTTCTTATTGGGGGATGATCGTTTGCTACCCTTCTTGTGCAACTGCGCCAGTCGATTTGATGGTGTCTTTTAGATGGGTACGAATAGGTTAATCTATCACTGCAATTTCATGTTGACAGGATGAGTCGTTTAGTCAGAAGTTATAAATTTCTTATTGGGGGATGATAATATCTACTACCCTTCTGGTGCAACTGCGACAGTCGATTTGATTTTACCTTTCGAATAAATATTATTTGTAAGACTTGGTTTATTTATAGCATAAGGTTATAATAAATAGTATGATACCATTTTAGTCTTATATAAATCCAAGCCGTTTTGATTTCATTCATTTTCTATAAGTTTTTATTAGTTTTATGTATAATAAATGCTATCTATGTATTGAGAATAAGTTATAACTATTGTTAATTAATAATCTCCTTCGGGCATATTCCAGTTTTACTACCACAACAGCAACAATATAGGTGCCACCGCACCGCTCTGCTTTTTATTTTTACATTCTTACTTCTTTGGGTGCATTCGGCAATTATCGGAAAATTAGCTGCTAACTCTGGCTGCTAGTTTCACACCGGTGGTAATTTACAGGTAATCTGTACTTTCCAGATTGCAGATGCAGAATATCATAACTGTTTATAATAACCTAATTTAAGTAGGTTCCCATTTAAGGACTACCAACATCTGTAAAGTATTATATTTTAATTTAGTTTACAGGTTTTCCCTCCTATATAAAAGTATGTTAGGAACTATCTTTAAAAATGTTCTATAGTAGATACTCAAAATGATCACGAATTAAACTATTTCTGCGAATATTGTTCATCACACTTCTACCGATCACCTCATTATTTTCAATATTTTCCTGATTATCAACTACAGGATCCATCTCATTTGTAGGTAAATCATTATTTTCTTCTACTGCAAGGTTATTTAGCACTGCAGTTACCACAATGATAGCTTGTGACTTTGGTAGAGATACACGCATACTGAGGGACAATATGGGAAACCTTCTTTTCCAGACACCAAAACATGGTTCGACAACATTCCTACTTCTTATTTGGCTCTCATTATATAAATTTTGTGCAGCTGTTGCAACTTCTGCTAGTGGTGTCAATAAATAATTAGTATTGGCATAGCCATTGCCTCAATAAAACCGAATTGCCCATATCTCCAGATTCAAATTGAACTTTAATTGTGCTGCTATTAAAAATATGTGAATCATGTGTGGAACCTGGCCATCTGACTATTATATCTCTTATGTATAACTCAGCATCGCATACAACCTGAACGTTCCAAGAGAAGTAACCTTTTCTATTACAGAAATCTTCTGCGTTTTCTCCTCCAGGAGATTGTAATCTTATATGTGTGCAATCTAATTCACCTAACACACAAGGAACTCTAGCGATTTCATAAAACCTCTCTACAATTAACTGTTTTTCTTTGGATCCAGTTGCATAAAATCTAAGAGTTAATAACAATTTTGTTGATGGAGACACTGCATTATTCTGATTTGTTTGTGATTTGATATCATGGCGAATATCATTCAAAAGACGTCTACATGTTCCTTTTTTTAGACGAAATCTTTGAAAGAATTCCAAATCGTTCATTTCCTCAAAATAGTCCTTCCTAAAATAATGTTGTAAGTTACCTATATGGCACGTTAGATTACTTTAGATTTTGAAAAATACCTTTCTCTATATATTTTAGGGCTTCTTCTTACTGGCATGTTCATTTCTTCATCGGAAGATTAAAAAAGAGGGACATCTAATAGATGTCATTAAAAATAAGATTTATACTTTTACTATAAAACAAATGTACAGGGTGGGCAAATAAGAGGGAACGCCGGCTGTATCTCGGAAACCGCTTATCGGAGAATTTCCGGGAAAAAATTTTAATAGTAAATATAGCCAAGAGATGTCGGTGGAAATTATTATCAAGTTCCTGAAATGACCGCTAGGGGCATAACATCCATGACCAACTAGAAAAATGAACTTTTCTCGAAAATTTGCCTAATAAAGTAGTAACGGAAATAAGTAAATATTAATCTAGAGGAAATTTGAAACTTTTTTGTGCAACTCATTTTTTTCTTTTTCTATCTTTTAGAATAGAGGTGGGGGGGGCGCCAAACTTTCTTTCCTTTAAACGTTAATTACTCTGCTCAGGATAAACCTAATGTAACAAACTTAGTCTCATTAGAAAGAGTTTTTTTTTTATGAATATTTAGAGTCATGAAAGCTAGTTTTGTTAATTTTATTATAGCCGCTAGAGGGCGCTGTCTGCCAACATAACAAATATGGCGGATTTTCTAGAAAATTTCAAATGAGAAGGTATATTTATTGTCACATATTTAAATAAACGACAACAATCCCTAAAATTCAGTGAAAACCGCAGCTTCCTATCTCATTCCTAGTGGAAGATATTGCCAAAGAATTGCAACTGGAGATTTGTGATGCACCTTAGCATTCAAAATCGACTCGTGATAGCCTATTATTAATAAAATATAAGAAGAAAACTGTTGCAGAACTAAAAATTTGTAATTTAAAAAAATATGATATGAGGTAAAAGTAAAACTTTAAAAGTATAAAAAAATTTAAACAAATTTAAACTGATGCGGCAAATACTGACTTTGTAAATGTATTCTTTATGAAATTATGTGAATACGGAATACGGGGAATACACCTTAATACGTTCGATCATCACTTCCCTTGTAGCGGCAGGCCCCGTTGCGTAAATTAGTTTTTTTTTAATCGGCCCCATAAATAAAAGCCCATACCATAAAAGTCCATAATCAGGGATCTATAGAATAGATAGATGTAATAAATTTAATTTTCAACTTGTTTAATATAATACCTAGCCGGGTTTGGTCTACCCAAGAACAGTTGTAACTGGGTATTCAAAACGATGCGCGACATTTTGAACATTTAAGAGGCCATTGGGCATCACGTTTCCAAATAAATCAGTCGACCACCACATTATTTCATAAATAATTCATTTACAAACTCAGCTTTTGCCGCATCAGTTTAAATTTGTCTCAAATTTTTATAATTTTTACTTTTATCTCATATTATATTTTTTGAAAAAATTATAAGCACTAACGAGTTTTCAGTTCCGCAACAGTTTTTTTTTCTTATATTTTTTTAAGATAGGCTATCACCAGTCGATTTTGAATGCTAAGGTGAAAGGCTACATCACAAATCTCCAGTTGCAATTCTTTTGGTAATACCTTCCGTTAGGAATGAGATAGAAAGCTGCGGTTTTCACTGAATTTTAGGGATTATTGTCCTTTATTTAAATGTGACAATAAATATATCGTGCCATTTGAAATTTTCTAGAAAATCCGTCATATTTGTTATGTTGGCAGATAGCGCCCTGTAGCGGCTATAATAAAAGTAACAAAACCAGCTTTCATGACTCTAAATATTCATCAAAAAAAGTTCTTTCTAATGAGACTAAGTTTGATAGATTAGGTTTATCCTGAGCCGAGTTATTAACGTTTAAAGGAAAGAAAGTTTGGCGCCCCCACCACTTTATTTTAAAAGATAGAAAAAAATTAGTTGCACAAAAAAGTTTCAAATTTCCTCTACATTAATATTTACTTATTTCCGATACTACTTTATTAGGCAAATTTTCGAGAAAAGTTCATTTTTCTTGTTGGCCATGGATGTTATGCCCCCTAGCGGTCATTTTAGGAACTTGAAAATAATTTCCACCGACATCTCTTGGCCGCATTTACTATTAAAATTTTTTCCCGGAAATTCTCCGATAAGCGGTTCCGAGATACAGCCGGCGTTCTCTCCTATTTGACCACCCTGTACTTAACATTGACAAGTATAGGTTATGTTGTTGTGAAGTAGATATGTTATTCCGTTATTCCGAGTATAAACCGCTCTAACTGCTCTTAAACGGCGGAATAAGATACTCCTGGGTTTACTCTCGGTGTAAGCTACTCCAAGGTTAATTTGTACTTGTAAAACAGCACTTTTTAGTTATTCCGAGAATAGATTTCAGATTCCCTGCCTTATTTCTGACTTGTAAAACTGGCCCTAAAAGTCTGTTCGTGTACTTCAGTCCAATTCCATCGTACGTTTATCTTAAGTAGTTGTATAAGTGGGTATTCAAGTTGTGTAATGTCAGGAATAATTCTTTTAAAATAATTGATCATACCAATAAGCAAGGTATGATCCATACGTAGCAAGACCATACCTTTGGTCTTGCAAAATTTTGTATGACTTCGAATCTTTCAGAGTCCATTGAAATTCCCTCATTATTTATTTGATATCCCAAATAAGTTACCTACGTTTTTAGAAACTCGCATTTTTCGATGTTAAGTTTTAACCCTGCTTGGTCCAATTCATTCAATACAATCTCTATATGTCTGTAGTGTTCTTCAAGTGTATTTGAATATATTAAAATATCATCAATGTAATGTACAACAAATGTGTCATGTTTGTTTAGTATTTGATGTAAAGCTCTCTCTAGTGCTGCGCATGAACTCTGCAAACCAAAAGGCGTTACACAAAAGTGGAATACCTCTCCATTGAGAAACCGGTATATTTCCTACTTTGTCTATCCAAAGGTATAAGCCAAAAACTATGCTTTAAGTCTATTTTTGTAAATATTTAACTTTTATGATCCTACCTAATATAGCTTCTATTGAAAGTGGTTTTTCGTACTGTGGAATGCTATATTTATTAATATTTCTTGCATCTAAACATAGCCTGACATCATTATTTTTTTTTACTAACAACAACTATTGGATTAATAAAAGGTGTTGTGCACTTTTCTATTATGCCTTGTTCAAGTAAACTTTTCAATTCTTTTCTGACCTCGTCTTTATATTTATATGGTATCGGATAACTTTTAACTGTAAAACTATCAATGTCTTTTACTTTAATATAATGAGTGTATTTTTGTCCAAATCGAGTTTTTTCTTTTATCAATCCTTCATACTTATTTAATAAAATTCCCACCTTTTCTCTCTTGCGCACGGTTTAATATAATATTTAACATTATAATTAAAATTATCATTATTATTTATATAATTAATTCCCTTATTATTAAATTCCATTCCTTCATTTACTATGTATACATTCATACTCTCTTCATTTCTTTTTTCATCATTTTAAATTTTAAATCATCATCTATATAGGTTTACTAATATTTTCTTATCATAGTTAATAATTGTTTTATTTTTAGCTAGTTCATCCGATCCTATTATAAATTCAGCTTGCAAATTAGGTACTATTAAAAATTGTAATTGTATAGGCTTATGATTCATGTTTAGTTTAATATTAATAGATTTATTTGTTTCACACAATTTTTTATTATTTCCTGTTGTGATAAAGCAATGAACAAAATTCATAACTTTTGTTCTATCTGCTTTTGTTTTAGAGTTTTGACGTCATCATAAATTTTTGTAAATGGAACACCTTGTATATTTTTACATATTTAGATAGGGCGTTCTCTAACGAATACATTGATATAGGGTTTTACGGATCTACCTCTAATAGTGGGGGAGATATACCTTAAACAGTGTTCCATAAGAGCAATGTGTTAGAGAGCCTAACAATGAGTAAGGGCTGTAGCCTAGCAAGGAATCCATATTCTCTTTCTAACTCATTATGCTTATGGAACACTCATTAAGGTTTATCTCCCTCACTATTAGAGCTAGATCCATCAAACCCTATATCAATGTATTCGTTAGAGAACGCCCTATCCAAATATGTAAAAATATACGTCGTGTTCCGTTTAAAAAAATGTATGATGACGTCAAAACGTTACAACGAAAGCAGATAAAATAAAAATTTTCATGTCAGCACGTGTCTTTTTAAAAAACAAAATCGACCCGTCACGACGTTTTTTGAAAAATCACGCTGTATAAGAGTTATGAACTTTGTGCATGACTTTATCATAAGACTGTAAAAACAGGGTCATCCAACCAAAACTTGACCCTCGCCCTGACCTTGGGAAGTAAGGATTTCCCAAAAATGTAAAAAAACAACCCCCAAGCGTCACCCCTATACGCGTCACATCAACCCTCTTAAGAATTTTAAAGGGTCCGAGGGGTCATGTAATACATCAAACTATAGGTATTTTTATCCAGTAAACAACCGTATCTGTGTTTTTGATGTGCTGAGCAATGTAAAAGAAAAAATTCAGTTAGTAGATAGGTTAGGAGAGATCCCCAACACCTTCATGGTCACAGCGAGCTCGATGGCCAGCTACCATCGAGCTAGACCACGGAGCCGCTGACCATTGGCTTCAGGGTGTAGAAGGAGACTTCTTGTAGCATCTCTCCATGTAGCATCCCTGCAGGTGTAGGAGCCCCAGGGGCTGCAGAAGAGCACCCCAAGAGTGTGTGACGTAGGTTCGTCAAGACGGCCTGGGCGGGTGCGGCCTGACGTCACGAGCCGCACCTAAGCTAGTAGCTCAGGCGGCCACTAGAGACGTGGCAGTCTGGCCAGGCGACCACGAGAGAGCGCGGGAGTGTGGCGGCAAATTCAAATATTTAGTATACAGGGTGGATCAAAAACTATAACAGGATGAGCAAAATAAGAATGTATAGAAAAACAATGACGTAGCTCGTATGAATGCTGATAGAAAAACAATGTTGTAACTGGTGGTGAATGCGGATAGAAGAAACATGCGCATTAGGTTGCTATCGGCAAGATGGCGGCCTGAAATTAGATATGGGGATTACGGGTGTCTAGCGCCAAATGCCAGACGATGTTAGGTATGGGGAATGTCAAATATCTGAGAATTTAGCGGGTAAATTTAAAAGCTTAGGTCTTTTTGACAGGTGGCACGTGACATGTAGCAGCGCCTAATTGGTTCCTGCAGTCTGTCTGATGGCGGCAAATTCAAATATCTGAAATTAGCCTTACAAATCTTAAAATCCTTATAACTCGTAAACGCGTGCGAGTATCGAAAAAACAAATGGGAAAATCCCCCTACACCCCCAAGTTCTGATTGGTAGTCCTCTACCAATAGAAAAAAGTCCCAAACTCGTACGTCAAAAAACAAAAAAAATTTTGCTCTACTGACGTCACGAGTCGCACTCAAGAACTTAAAATCGTTATAACTCGTAAACGCGTGCGAATATCGAAAAAACAAATGGAAAAATCCCCCCTACACTCCTAGTTCTGATTGGTAGTTCTCTGTGGCTGTTCTCTACCAATAGAAAACAGTCTCGTATGACAAAAAACAAAAAAGTATATATTCATATATATCAAATGACTCGTAGCGACATCCGTGATATTAATTTCAAACTATAACTTCAAACTATTTTCAATATAATAGCGAAAGCAGGATTCTATCTGCGCTAGGCGGCCACAAGAGGTCTCTACTATATGGCGGCAAATTCAAATATCTGAGAAATTAGCGGGTAAATTTAAACGCAGCAAAAGCAAGAGCTGCTGCCATGGACGCAAGGGGTCTCTGCTGTAGTCTGGCGGTAAATTCAAATATCTGAAATTGGCTGGTAAATTCAAACACAACAAAAGACACACCCAAGTCAAGAGTAAATGTCCATGTAAAATCTTACATGGACAAACTAGACATCAAATAGACTGTTTAACGTAATATGCCAAAAGGACCTAACCTTAAACTTTGTTTGTTTTTAATGAAACAAAAACTAAAATTCTTGAAAAAATTTACTCTTTAAAACAACAAGAGACGAATTTTCTGTAACTTTAATATTTCAGCTTCATGACGTCAGATTCAAGTAATATCTTACGTGGGTGTACTAGACATCAAATACGATTGTTTAGCGTAATATGTCAAAAGGGCCTAACCTTAAACTTTGTGTGTTTGTAATGAAACAAAAACTAAAATTCTTGATTTAAATTCTAGTTTTGAAAATTTGTAACATACGAAAAATGGAATAAGGTTTATGAGGGGTTTTTGAAAATGGAAAGGTACTTTCAGGAAGATCAGACCGATGAACATTTCAAGGCCTTTGCAGTCTTCTGGACAGTGGTCACTTTTCGCGCTCGATGCTTGAGCCGTGCTGAATTGGGGTCCTCGATGGAGATTTCCAAGCAGCAAGTCCGATGTAATAGTATTTGTTTCTTGGGGTTGAACCAGTCGTTTTCGCTTGAAGTGATTCGCACTGAATTTATTTGAAGAAAACGTTACTGATTCTGAGAATGTGTAGCAAGGTATTAAAATACACCGTTGATAAACTGTTTATAAACGTCTACACATCCTGTTCGCAGCGCCAGTTAAGTTTATAACTTGAACAATTATGTTTTTAAAAACTATTTTATTAATATGAGTTACAAATATATGAGAAGCATAGTCTCGGACTAAGAACTATATTCTGCCTTAAACTACTACATTTTAGGAATATATAACTTTTTGGATCTCTACGTCATAGGGACTGCTATTGATAAAGGGTTAATGCTTCCCCGGATGCAACATCGTGGTGGGCCACTGTTGTGTGCTTTCTTTGATAAGCCATTGCGTGTGGTCCATAACTTAATACAGCAATCCAGAATATTTATTTAAAATTAAGTTGATTGAAGGATTCAATATACATAAAACATGATCGACTGCGTCTGTTTTATAACTTTAGTTCTAGAGAAATGAATATTGACATTTCTAAAATTGCACTAAAATGTATACCATTGTGCATTAATATGTGTAATAAAACTAGACCTAAAAACGTATTTCTTTTGTTATATGTGATCCTATTTGTGTTTTTATTGAAGAAAACCAATAGGAAATTTGAGATAGGTAGGCACCTATATCAAATATTTTCGCTGTGTTCCTTCTAAATTATCAACACCTATAGCATAAGTGGTGTGTGGTATTTTACTTTACTAATTTGAAGTACCACCCTTATAGGGAAATTAAATTATGGACTGTTTAATTACCATTTATTGCTGGTACAACATACATATAAATTTGTTTGTACAAAAACGTGTGCTCTCTCCCACTGCCTGAGTCTCTTGGGTTCCCGCGCACACACACACCCAGTTAGGCCTTACAAAAGTGGAGGGGGGCAATATTGCAACCTTATAAAATAAGGTCACAGGTGTGAACAAATGATATTATATTAAAGCATAAATGAAGAATGCGTATATTAAGTTACACAGTGGATTCAGATCAGTGGCGGCTGGTGAAGTTTGGGAATGGGGGGTACAAGGGAAAAAAATGCGCCGCAGGCGAAAATTTTGAATTTTTCAAGGTCAAACACCTTAAAATTAAAAATTAGAAATTCGTAGAGCAAAAATATTTGCTTGAAGAAATAGGTTTCGTTAGGCAAATATCCCCTTTTTTTATGCGATTGACAGAAATATGGAAAAATTATTTTCCATATTTCACTTCACACGTTCACTTTCGTTTGTAGTCATAGGAATTGTGCACAATATAGTTAATAGTTCAACCGATTCCGAAAAAGTCGTAAGTAAATTATTTTTATTTAACATTTGTAATAAAGCAACCGCACCACTATGTTGTATGAAATCATCTCTTGAATACATTATATACAGCTCATTTTTTAATTTTGTAATGTTGATCTTTGGAAATAAGGCACACACTGTTTTAATATGTTCCAGAGGAAAAACTATTCTATAGTTGTTAAATTTCTCCTTTTCAAACAAATTGGCTATAGTTAAAAAATCAGTAAATTGAAATCTCTCACGTACGTTCATTAATATGATGTCTCATATTTCTTTGCACTGCATTACCTTTGAGTCTCCTACAGCAACTTTTCCCTTTTTTCTTAAATTATCCACAGAATGTTCCTCGGAATGTTCTGTTAAAATGTCAGCATTATTTATTAATTCTTCTGTATTATTTCTTAGACATTGTATAGCAGCTGTAAACGAGTCTAAATTATTTCTAACAGTATTATCATCTAGATAATACTGTTAGAGTCTAACTGTCTCCCCTGTAACTGAGTGAAAAGTATCTGTACTCTGTACCGTCTGGTCGACGGGGCAGTGCCCATTCAATGACGTAACAGAACGCATTAGAAAAGACGCGGTGGAAAAATATAAGCTGTGTATCCTTTTCTTGTGCATGCAAATAGAAAAGAAAAAAGAACAGGCACACAGCGGCCGTGCCCAGCCCAGTGGACACACGGTGAAGCGTGAATAAGCGGTCTAGACGCTAGACGGATATGTATGCACCAAATGATTCAATATTCATGATGAAAAATTAATAAAAAAATCCACCAAATTATAATAATTATAAAAGTTTATAAAATATCACAACATTCACAAGTCTTATGTGCTTACGCATAGGGCACGTGCCCTTGTGCCCATTATGACTAGCCGCCACTTATTCAGACTCTTCAATAATTTCCAGAAAAATACTACAGACAAAAAGTGCTAAAGGGCGTTATAAATCGCAATTAGTCCTAATGTTTGTATAATTATGCAGATGTGAAGTTGGAATGGAAAACGCTAAAATAATAACTATCAAAAGAATTAGCACCTTCAGTTTTAAAAAAATAAAACATTGACCGAAAATATAACAAATCAACACGTTTATTTATTAAAATAAATGTGCACTTATTACATACTTATGGGGCTGGTAGCGACTTAGCGTTCATATTATCGATATGAACGCCAAATAACGTTCGCCGCGGATAGTACTTGAATGGCCGACCATGCAGGGAAGACCCATAACGCCTACCCGCATCTTCCAGTGGCCTGTACGTGGGTGAATTCACATAAGCTATGCAAACTTAGGCGAGGTTTGTGTAGAAAGTTATACCATCCCTTGGATAGGATGTAAAAATCCGAAGATCCCTTATCCATGAAATGATAGGCAAGTAAAAGATCCTTAACCTTATACAAAAACTGGAGATTTGGCAAAATTTCGAGGTTACGGGGTTGGTCGTCTCCTGGCGTCGGTGATTGGCCTTAGTCGCGGAAATAGACCGATGTTAAATAACCCAAATAAAAAATATGTATACCTATATTTATGTGCAAATAGTGACTTATCTCTTACATTGTACATAAGAATGGTTAAAATTAATAGTTTGTTTTAAGGTGCTCTGTAAATGTTCGGTACTACTTTCCATAGCCAGTATATATTCTTTTTCAGGTGTAAAACGTTGAGAGACATTACCCAAAATCTCCACAAACTAATTCTTTTTTACGAAATCAAGATGTTGAAATTTCCTGATGTGCTTGAATTCATTCTGAATATTGTTCCCACAGCGTGTTTCATCATCTCCTAATAAACAGTCAACAATTTGGTCGCAGCGACGTTTCCATGGGATGCATTTGTTTATGCCCTTACATATGTATCCAGGGCATTTCTGCAGAGGTATTCTAGTAGAATATTGTTCAAAATCTAAAAAAAATCAGCATTTAAAGCAATTGTCTTAAGAAATAAATAAACTTAATATTACTGATGATATCATTTTTCAAAATGATATATTAGCTATAAAGTCGATCACAGAAAAAGAAATCATGTCTGCAATTAAAACATTGAAACCAAAAAAATCGGTTGGACCTGATAAAATACCTCCATATGTATTTAAGGGTTGCAGGGAGTTTCTATTAGAACCCCTTAGTATAATTTTTAATCTTATATTGAAAACGTCTGTTTATCCAAATGCATGGAAGATAACGAAAGTCTCACCTATTTTCAAAAGTGGTTACAAAAGTGACATTAAAAATTATAGACCGGTAGCCTTAATTTGTTCACCCAGTAAAATATTTGAGTCAATATTGTACAATAAAATTTATCATCACGTTTCTCCATGCCTCCCCATTGAGCAACATGGATTTATGAGACAAAAATCTACTATGACAAATCTGGCATGTTTTAGTCAAACAGCAAATGAGAAGTTAAATAATAAGGGTCAATTAGACGTGGTATTTACAGATTTCACAAAAGCCTTTGATAAAGTTGACCATTGCGTACTACTTGGTAAACTTCATCACTTTGGATTTTCAGAGGGATTACTGAAATTATGTTAATCATATCTGGAAAAGCGTAAACAATATGTGGTATATAGAGGAGCAAAATCGCTGGAATACTTCGTACCGTCGGGAGTGCTTCAAGGTTCAAATCTGGGACCCTTGTTCTTCTTATGTTTAGTCGGAGATCTTCTTCGAGTAGTGGATCATTCGGAATGCCAGTTATTTGTTGACGATTTTAAAATTTACAAATCAATAAACAGTGTTAAGGATTGTGATCTGCTACAGAAAGATATTAATAAAATTTATGACTGGGCTATCAGAAATTATCTGAACTTTAATATAGGCAAATGTTTCACTTTAACTTTTTCAAAAAAAAAAAAACATCATAAACCATGAATACACCATAAATAATAGGAGCCTTATAAGAAAATCTGAAATTAGGGACCTTGGTGTTTTGTTTGACAATGGTTTGTCCTTTAATGCGCATGTTGCAGAAATCACCAAAAAGGCATATAAAATGTTGGGATTTATAATTCGCAACTCACATAACTTCAATAATTTGAATACCATCATTAGTCTTTATAACACCTATGTTCGAACTATAGGAGAGTTTGCATCTATAGGTCTCCCTCGTGTACCGTTCACATTGAGGCACTTGAAAAAATCAAAAAAAAATTCTAAGGTATTTGTATTTTAGAAAATATGGCGTATATTGCTTTGATATACCATACACTGTACTTTTGGAAGAATTTAACTTTTCTACATTACAGAATAGAAGGAAAATATCTTGTCTTATTTTTTTGTATAAGATTTTGAATAATAAAATTCAATGTAGTCAATTCCTAATAAAGATAGGAATATTAGTTCCTCAGTATTTAAGTATAAATAAGGATATATTTTGTGTTCATACCAGCTTGGGTCAAAATTCGCCTCTGTATAGAATGTGCTCCCTGGGTAATCAATTGAATGATATTGACAGTTTTTTCGAGAGTCAAAGAAGTTTTAAAAATAAAATTGTAAAACTATTTAAAATTAGTAATTGTAAATAAATTCTTGTTATTTTCTGTTTTTTTGCTAGTGTTGACTGTTTCTTATTCCATGCTATGTAAATAATATCAACATACTTTTAGTAATATATAAGTATAATAATTGTACTCAATTATTAGACTTAATGACTGTAGATTACTGTAATAAATAAAAAAAAATAAATATATCAATAATATTAAATAAGTAGTTTATCATTTATTTATTTAAATGAAACCGTGATTTCCTAATCAATAAAGCGGACTATATGGGAGTAGAATAGCAATGCCGATCGTGCTCCAAAATTCAAGATGGCGGCTGGAGCAGGATCGGCATAGCTTTTCACCGACTATGTGACAGTCCAAGATGGTGGTTGGCAGGTAATATTATTACTACAATTTCGAATTTATCTTGGGTTGACGATCTAGTGAAGAGAAATGGATTAATAAAAGTAGGTGACGCTAAGCAACTTGAATTATTATCTTATTACGGATTGTCCTGAACGGAGGTGTCATTTATTGGCGTAGTGGTTAATTGCAATATGCCCGTTCCAGTCAAATATAAGTGTATCAAATGTGGAGGAGATTGCGACCTACCAGACAGAAAATGTTTCCCATGTGAAGCTCAGGAGTTTTTTGAGGATGCAGATAAATCGAAACATATACCTAGCTCTTACTTTGACAAAAAGTGATTCAAAGTATGTTGCAGTTAATACTTTGTTGATTTAATTGAGGAATATCTAAGTAGTGCGTCTTACTTTATGATTATGTTAAATCACATAAAATGGTTTCTATATCAAAATTTAATAATTTTTTTATTATATAAAAAACTGATAAACAAAAATATTTTATTAGAAATATATATTACAAACAATAAAATTATTTAATTTATTGTTGTTGATGGTTTTGCAACCAATCATCTACTGGATCAATCCAATCCTGATCATGAAGCCTCCATCCTTCATCATTGTTACTGTTGCTGTTGCTACGCTGCTATTGTTGTTGTTGTTGCTGCTGTTGCTACTGCTGCTATTGTTGTTGTTATTGTTGCTGCTGTTGCTACTGCTGCTATTGTTGTTGTTGCTGCTGTTGCAGCCGTTACATGTGTAATATTGCCTCTGTGTTTGTTTGTTTTGTAGACGGAGACTCCGTTGTCTACATTTTACCAGATGGTTTGCCATGCGATGGCTTAACACGCGATGAAACGGTACCAATGGGCAAGTTCTAAATTCTGTAACAATAGATAAGTATATGTAAAATAAAAGTCAAATTAAAAAATTAACTATCACTTACCACTGTGATCCATATTAGCAGAAATATGAAAGATTCAAGTTATGATATTGTTTTAGTGTCAAAACAATGATACATTTATGTTTTGTTCAGACTTATATATGCTAACAGCTGGAAATTAGTAGCCCTTCCATTATCCTCCATGTAGGAGGAGTAAACATAAGAACAGGGAGACTGCTTTGGAGGGAGAGGTATGGGTGGGAATGATATATGTGGTATATATATATATCAGACTTATTTGAACAATCAGTTAAATAAAACATTAATTTACAATCAACATGGATCTACAAAAGTTGAACAAAGAAACAGCTTTTAAAGAACTGAAGAACCTGAAAGAGTAATAAACCGAAGTTATAAACTAGTGAAGTTGAGGTTTAGTAAAACCAAATATGGCGATAGTATTTTGGCTGAAACTGAAGATTTTACTACCTACTTACCCCGAAGATTTTATATGTACTTTGAAAAAGAAGGTATTGACAAATTCAACGATGGGCTAAGAAGTCGACCTGTATATCTGGTTAGTAAGGGAAAAGTTGGGACGACAACGAACGTTATATTTACCGAGGGAGATGCATTATAATTGTGTTGTAGTGTATAAAAATATTTGTATTGAATGGATTTTTTTTATTCTACCTCATGTACAGTATAAAAATAAATCCTTGACTATCATGTCTTCTACTCCAAGTAAATGATACAGTGACTATTTTGTCTTCGAATTAATGAAACTTGAACACCCTTAAGAATTTCTTACAATTGGTAAATAATGTTAGGTAAAATTTTTTTCCATTTAATCTAACATTATACAAACATATTCTTGATATTTTGTATCAATGTTTTTGTGTTCAAATTTAAAAAAAACTTCCATAATATATATATGTTTGTAATTAAATGAATCATTCATGATTGACTTCAGCTTGGCGCTCAAAAAATCATACTATTTTAGGCTTCCGAGTAATAGCAGAGAAATAGTTATTAATTTAATTACTATGTACGAAACACGAACAAGCGTGGCGTCGTACATGGTAAATATAATTTTCAAGAGAATTTTAGTGTTAAAATATTCGTGTAACAATATACTACTATTTTACTTTTAATCAAAAACTAATTAATGACAAATTACCATCTCATGAATGCTCAAAGTTTTTTATATTTTTGTAATATCTAAAATTTAATAATCTGATTGACTAGCTTGATGTTCAACAACATACTATTTGTATCAATATGGTTTTCAACAGATATATATAATAACTATTAATTTATTGCATATTTTTTATTTAGTTTTACCTGATCATTATATTAGATCATCCATCAGGTGGTGATTGGGAAAGAAAACTAATGAGTAGATAATAATACTATATTATTGGAAGAAGATGCTGAAAACACCTACTCCACGGGCAATATGCCCCGACTGGCGTTGCATTACATCAACATCTCCATGGATGTCGCCACATCCTTCATCAAGACCAAATACCAGACAATGACCGGTTTCGATCTTGTTATGATCTCATCAGATTGCCATAGGTATCGGAATCGATGAATGATCTGGCGACATTGATTGCCTAAGGGGCATAAGTGAATGTTTGTAGTGGCGAGATACAGTGAAATACACTGCAGTGCCCTCTTTGGGTCTTTGCTACTACCCGTCTGACAATTATTGTCTAATTGACAGACAGATAACGATCTGCAGAAAAGCAGATGCCATTACAGCGACCTCTATTGTCTTTGAGGAAGACAATCCTACTTAATTATTGGAAGAAGAATTATTATCTGATGAGATCATACCAAGATCGAAACCGGTCATTGTCTGGTATTTGGTCTTGATGAAGGATGTGGCGACATCCATGGAGATGTTGATGTAATGCAACGCCAGTCGGGGCATATTGCCCGTGGAGTAGTTGTTTTCAGCATCTTCTTTTCTAATCGTCCGCGAATTATTTGAAAAGGCGTATAATTAGTGGCTGTATGTATTGAATTATTATATGATAACAAAGCGTAGTTCATAAGAGTATCTATTGATTCGTTTGATTTTGAATTTTTCAAGGTAAGAATAGTTTCGGCTAAGGTCGAATGTAGGCGCTCTATTGGACTGTTACTATTGGGATTGTACAGTGTGGTGTAATGAATTTCTATGTGATGTGTTTTACATAGCCCTTGTATGATTTCGTTTTTCCACTCGTGTCCATTGTCTGTGGTTATCCGCCTGGGAAGACCAAAGTGGCCAAAAAATTGTAATAATTTGTTTGCGACTTCGACTGCATTGAGCGACTTGACAGGATAGGCTTGACCGAATTTTGAGAAGCTATCTATCTATTATCGTAACAAAATATTGTCCATGTGTTTTATACGTGTCTGCGTAGACATGGTCAAAGGGTTCGTGTCCTAATGGGGTCGGTTTAAAAATTAACTTAGTTGGGTGTCTTTCATATTTCGTTTTCTGGCAGGTGTCACACGTGTTAACATAGTCTCTTACGTCTTGGTCTAATTTCGGCCAATAGTATAATCTTTTAATTGCCTTTAGATTTTCTTGTATTCCGCGATGGCTAGTTTTAGTTTCGTGATAATGCTGTAATTTTTGTCTCTGTTCGTTCTCGTCTGCAATGTCGGTGAGGAAGATATTAGAAATGACTAAAGAAAAAGCGTTATTTTTAAAGCATTCCTGAAATACTTTAATAAATGAGGGTTCAAGGCTTTTGTCTTTGAAATGTAAGCAATAAGTTTGTTTAGGAGCCATATTTTCTTTTATAAAATTAAATATTAAATCCTTATTTTCGGATTTTGGAATTGTTAGGTTTACTCTATTTTTATCGAATATGGTTTCTTTGGCAATTTTAAGTTTATTACTGTCTGAACTTGAGATAACTATTTGGTTTTTGTACGTATTAATGCTTTTATCTGTGTATGGGGCGATAATTACAGGGTCCTCATGATTTGAATGTATGGTTTCATTATCTGTATTGATAGGGGTTTTATTTAGTGGTTCGCTTTGGTATTTATTTAATAGGATATTTTCGTGTATTACGATTTCTTTTGTACTTGTCGAGGGATTTGGCATTGGGTTAGGTTCAGATTGGTTAGAGTCTGGGTCAGTCAGTTCTAAAAATCTTTCAATTTCTTCCGCGTCAAGATCAGGGAGTTCAGGGGGATCTTCTGGGTTTGGAAAAAGGGATACGTTATCGATGTCTAGTTCGATTGCATGGATTTCAATGCGGGATAGTGCGTCGGCGTTGGTGTTCATTTTACCCTTTTTATACACGATTTCATAGTCGTATTCTTCGAGTTTCAGTCTCCACCGAACTAATTTGGAATTCGGGTCTTTGAGTGAAAAGAGCCATTGAAGAGGTTTGTGATCGCTAACAATTTTGAATTTGACACCAAATAGGTATGGTCTGAAGTATTTTACTGCCCATACGATAGCGAAGATTCTTTCTCTATTGTACTATAATTAATTTCCGCGGGATTTAACGTTCTTGATGCATATGCGATCGGAAGGTCACTTCCAATGGGGCCTTGGGATAGAACGGCACCTATTGCAAAATTTGATGCATCCGTTGTCAAATTAAATGGCTTTGAGAAATCTGGATATTGTAGTATTGGGTCGTTCATTAATATTTTTCTGCAAGTATTAAATGAGTTTATGAATTCTGGGGTGTGTTCAACTTTTCGATCTTTCTTAAGACACTGTGTCATGGGCTTAGTAAGTTTGGCAAAATTTTTTATGAACTTTCTGTAATAACCAACTACTCCAAGGAATGATTTTATTTCTTTTGCAGTTCTAGGAATTGGAAAGTTTTCTATTGCTTTTAATTTTTTTTTATTGGGCTTCATGCCGTCCGGCGTAATTACGTGTCCTAAAAATTCAACTGATTTGCATAAAATTCAGATTTATCGAGCTGTATTTTGAGTCCGGCATCTTTTAATCTCTGAAAAACTTGTTTTAAATGGCATATGTGCTCTTGTAGTGAAGTAGAGAATATTATTATATCGTCCATGTATACAAGACATATTTTACCTTGTAGGTCTTTTAAAACATTATCCATTACACGCTGGAAACTAGCGGGTGCGTTTTTTAACCCGAATGGCATTCGAACGTATTCGTAATGTCCGTGTTCAACGCTGAAGGCGGTTTTTGCTATTGAGTTGGGGTGCATCTCTATTTGATGAAACCCGGAGGCTAGATCGAGGGTGGTAAAGTATTGACAACGTCCTAACTTATCTAAGATGTCAGAAATGTTTGGTAGGGGATAGCGGTCATCGATAGTTTTTTCGTTGATTTTCCTATAATCGACTACGATACGCCACTTTTGTTTCCCGCTTGCGTCGAGTTTTTTGGGAACAATCCAAATGGGGGAACTCCATGGGGATTGGGAAGGTCTGACTATACCGTCTTCTAACATTTTCGATATTTGTTTCTGAACTTCCGCTTTATGGATATATGGGTATCTATATGATTTTGCATGCACAGGTATCTCATCGGTTGTTTTGATTTCGTGTTTTACTTTATTTGTGAATGTTAATTTCTGATTTGGTTGATGTAATATCTCTTTATATTTAGCTAAAAGATTTTTAATAACTACTTTCTCTTCTGAATTCATATGATTTGTTCTAATGAGTGAAAAGTCAAAGTCTATTTTCTCTAAATTTTGGGTAGGTTTGACCTCTTCTATATTGAAACATTCAAAGTGTTTTTCATCAAAAGGTTGTGCAAACGGTTTTAAAAGGTCTTCATTAATTTCTACAAGTTGAATCTGTGAGGTTGGATTGGAAAATTCCAAGGTGGTGATTCCATTATTTATTTTTAGAAGTGAGCTTGGTATAGTAATGGAATTATTGGAAAGATCGGGAATTAATATTTCACAATCAGGTAGGTTACATTTAATTTGTTTTAATACAGATGTAAAGGCTCGAATTTCAATTTTCTGGACGTCAAATTCGTGTCTATAATAAAGTGGGATTTTTATTTTTTCGTTAAATAACACCTTATTATGGGTATCTATATTAAGTTTTAGTTTACGCAAGTCTCTTATTCCTATAATACCATCAAAATAGTCGTGAAAGTTATATAATACAAATTCTAAATTTCCTGCTAAAGGTTTAAATTCTTTAAACAAGGGAATATTGGCTTTTGAATTTGCGTGGCTTTGACCATTGCAAGTGACTATCGGTGTGTCTGATTTAAATATACTTTCTGGGAAATATTTCTCTGCAATATAGGGACGTAAAAGAGAAGGATGACAACCTGTATCTATTAAGAGTTTAATAGGGGGATAGTTAATTTGAATAAACGGTAGCGAATTAGGTGTTATATTGTTAAGATCTATGACTCGTCTAGTGGTGGGTCGTCTTCGTGAAAATTTTGATTGTTTCCTAATGATTGCTCGTGCCAGGTAAGAGGTTGATTAGGGTCATTAGGGTAATCGTTAACCAATGCTTTCGCATATCTGTCCATTAGCAACAGAACATGTTAGTTTATGTTTGGTATCTAGGCTACATAGTCCGCGTAAAACATTCCATCCGGCTCTGCCTAAAATTGTAGTTGAACATCCACTATCTAATAACCCCAAAAAAGTTTTGCCAAATATTGTCAAATGTGGTCGTTGGTCGTCCTTTGCATGCGCGAATACATAATCTAGGATAACTTTGTTTTCAGCCGATTTCGAGTTCACAGTGGGACCAAGCAGACGGCTTACTGTGGACCCCTGTTCGGGTTTTTTGTACATCTGGGACATTTATAAGAGGGAACATTCTCATAACCGCATTTAAAGCAAAATATGCGTTTAGGTTGGCTATATTTCCTAAATCTATGGCCCTCACACCGACAATTCCAACAAATAGAGGTTCTAGTGTCTTTGCTGGCAATTGTAGCAACTTGACCCGATGATAAACTCTCGACTTGATTAAGTCCCTGGGTACGAGTAGAAGCTATTGAATTTGCTGAAGTTCCTGAAGATGGTTTCCTGTAAGCAAGCTCTGGTTCTAAAAGTTGACGATAATTCGCTGGAGGAGGAGAAAATCTTTGTGTGCGGATGTCTGTCTCCTCAATACATCGGCATATCCTCACTAAATCACGAATAGTACTAACTGATTGTAAAGATATTTGTGTCTGGATATAAGGAAGAAGGTTTCTCTTTATTATCTTCATCCTCTCCTCTTCTGAAGGTTTCTGAATGAATGAGTCTCTTAAACATCTGTTCCATTGCTGCCACAAACACAACAACCCGCTCTTATGCACCTTGGGTACGATGTCGTAGCTCCTCCCATATTCCATTCTCGTAGTCATATGGTTGAAATGCTTCTCGCAACTGGATGACTCTATCGTCCCAAGAGGAAAACTGATTAGTTCGGTACCATAAGAGCGCATCTCGAGTAAATAGTTCAGAAGCCGATCGCAACAGTTGTAGTTTCGAAACTCCTCGGGAGATTCTTAATTCTTCAATGCATTCAATAAAATTATTAACGCTAGAAACACCATCATATTTAACGTTCCACCTACTGGGATCTACATATCTTGGCCTATTTTCGGCACACTAATAATAAGGTGACACATTAGTATCAATTCCAGATGACAAATGCAAGTTACCTAACTTATCAGCCAGAGAAATGGAATTAAAAGACGGTGTGCCGTCATTGACAATTAAATTATTGGTAAATAAATTACCAGTAGAGCTCCATATTCTGGGATATAAATTTTGTGGTCCCGGTACAAAACTTGCGAAGAGGTTAGCAAGAGGTGATATGGGTATTAATGGTCTAGACGAAGCTTGTAAACAACACGACATGGTTTATAGCTGAGAGAAAGACTTGGAACAACGCCATAAGGCAGATCAAATTTTAGGTTAGACGGCGGTGGAGAGACTTAAATCACCAAAGCATCCATAGGAGATAAGCCAGCAGCCTTAGCTGTGGCAACAGCAACGAAAGCTAAAGTTAAATTAGGAATGGGATGTGATAACGAAAAAACTAAGAAAAGAAAAAATAATGCTAGTAAACGTAAAGTGAAATCTAGAAAGGTGGGTGGATAATTACTATTTAAAGACGTAAAAAAGTAAGCACGAGTGACGCTTAAAGGTAAAAATGTGAAGGATATGAAAGATGCCATTACAGTTGCATTAAAAGCTGTTAATAAAGTTAAGAAGAAGAAATTAAAGCCACTCGAGTAATACCTAGAACAGGAGGATTTCTACCACTAATCCCTTTATTTGCTGGCTTAAGTGAGCTTGGTGCTTTAGGTGGTGGAGCTGCAGGAATTGCAAAGGCCGTTAATGATGCCAAAGATGCAAAGCGAAAGCTTGAAGAAAGTAAACGTCACAATGTCGCAATGGAAGAAATAGCTATGGGTAAAGGACTATACATGAGACCGTATAAGCAAGGATTTGGTCTTTTTTTAGAACGAAAAGCACCCTTCAAGCGTTACCGATAAAATTACCAAAACGAGCTCTTACTAATTTAGACTTAATGAGATTGGCTAAGAAATTAAATATTCACCATTTTCGAGGTGTATTTATGAAAGATAGTTTACCATGTCAGGTACAATATAATGAATGCGACATTATTAATCTCGACAACGAAAAAGGCCCTGGAACACATTGGACTATATATAAGAAGAATAGAGAAAAAGCAGTATATTTTGATAGTTACGGTAACCTAAGACCTCCACGAGAATTGATACATTACCTTAATACCAACGAACCATGTAAAGTATTGTATAACCATGAAAAGTTACAAAAATTTAATACATTCAACTGTGGTCATCTGTGTCTGAAATTTTTATATAATTAAGAATGCAGTAGGTGTTTTTGAATAGTATATTTCATCGACACCGAATATGACGACGAATTCATTCCTACTCTCTGGGAGAAGCTGAACCCTTACTTCTAGGTATAATCCTCCAATTATTTTGGATGATAGTAAAGACTACGTCTTACGATTAATAAGTTTCGAATCCTACAATTCAATTCCAAATATCGAAAAATATAAGAACAGATTTTATTATGGATCTACAGATTTTATAAATATCTACAACGAGCCTTAGGCGACCCCAGATAACTTGAAAACGATGATAGTTCAAAAGAGGTCATAGGTCTATGGTCATAGGTCTATGATTCCAATCTGACAGGAAATTCTATGAATTTTGCCGTCAAAAAAAAGGGTTTCAAGTTTTTCTGAGAGATTCAAGCAGCCATTTCTGCGCTTGGTGTTTGATCCCTGAGAAATCGTCGTTTTTACGGATTTTGCTGCATCTTTTGGGCAACTTTACTACTAAGTAGTTGCTAGTGTTGCTTCTTTTAGTTGTATCAACCATTTGGGTTGGATTTGTGCTTAATCAGAAATTTTATAAAGCATCTGCTTTCACTACGAGGCCGCTCTACAATCTAGGTAAAACATTTATTATTTCTTTAATCTAGTACCTATTTTCTCTAGACTTATCTGCTTCTAACGTACTGACATTTAACCGCTTAATTTCACTTCTAGGCCTTTTCTTCTTCCTTCTTTTCTTTGACGCAGAGCCTATCTCCGTTTCTGCCTGTCTGCTAAGATTTGCTTTGCTTTGCTTAAACTCATCCACTGGCTAGTGTATTTTGCATGTCATCCACCAACATATTGTACGAGAGAACTGAGTATTTCCTGGTATACCGCTGTCCGCTGCATACTTGTCAACAGACCTCGACAACTACAACAGGTGTAGGGCCTCTTCTGGATCCATCCTCTGCATCTGCAAAACAGATAAGCTAATATAACACTAGTGCTTAACCTAGATAAGCTTCAGACAGCTCACTAACATTTTTAGTTATTTAATTTATGTTGCATACTTACCACTGCTTTCAAGTACTTATTTTGCGTTTGCTTTATCTTCCTGTTGCTTTAGATCTTTGCTTTAGTAAGCTAATACTATTATTTTGTAACAATTGTGCCTGTAGATTAATAACAAATATTGCTAGGTATTTATCTTATCTACAACTTACTTTACTGCTTCTTGGTTTTCCTTGTAGTGTAGTGTTATATGTAATAATCTTGCAGCCTACAAAACAACACGATAAATATTAACTACCAAAAATTAACTCATATCATAAATAATCTAACAATAATTTATCTATATTTATTTATATTTATCTTTAAATCATACTTACTTACCCCAATCTATGTAAACCGGCTATAGTACTATAACAGGGAAATTACGGTTGTAATCACAAAATACCTATAAAAGAATCATGATACAATAAAAGAAGGTATGATATTGCGCATATCCCTCCCACATCCGTGTCGTCACCGAGAGCGCAAATTTGACATTTTACAGTGTTTACATATGTAAAGGTGTGAAAGTTTCGTGGTTTTTACTACATTTTGTCCTCTAAATTCATTTTTTTGGCAGAGTATTTGTATAATTCTAGTGTATACTAATTATAATCATATGTGAGTATAGTTAAAGTTTATTTTATATTAACACGTACCTAAACTAAAAGTCCAATAAAAATGCGTTGTGCTGTGTGCTTGTATAATAGTGATAATCGCAACCAAGAGCCCAATAATTTAAATAATATTAGGTAATTATATTGCTATGATATTTACACAATGTAAACATTGCACTATCTATTATGTTACAAAGTTTTTCACGTTTCCACGGGATGAAGTAATAAAGAAACTGTGGGTGGTAGCTTGCTGTCGACCAGAAAAGTTTAATGTACATAGGTACTGCCAGAATATGTTCCAAACACTTCACCGATGATGATTATGAGATAAATTTAAAGCCTGTAATAAATTATATAACCTGTAATAGATATGGTTCTGTAATGTAAATAAAAAAAAATGAGAAACATTTAAAATTTTCGAATAATTAAAAAAAAATGAATACATTTAATAATACAGTCAATTTAGAATCTTAACCGAGCTTAAGGAACAATTTTCAATTTTAGTCATAGGTGTAAGGCGAACGGCGAAATATATGTATTAAAATTAACTTGTTGCCCACATCCTATGTTTATGAAGCGTTTATCCTATATTTAAGTACTAATCATTTTACACACGAATCAAAATAACTAATAACTTATAATAAAAATTGCAATAATCACCGATAACAGTTATTATTATTGAACTAGGTAAGAAATTAAAAGAGCCAATTTTAAACCACCAGGGATTACCAGGGCATTTTGAATATGATAGGTACCTACCATATGGAGTATATCTATATATTATGATTATTAAAGAACATATTTAAGGACACTGGTTAAATTTCCCAATATTTTCCTATTCGGGACACTGTTTTGTGCCAATTATATGAAAGTTTTGATGTTTCCATTGAAATCGTATATAACATTTGTATTTAGCGATCATTCTGCGCTCTCGGTGACGTAATGCGCACAGCGGACGGATTTTCGTACTCACGAATGTCATACCTTGTACTTATTATATCATGCCAAAGAATATTATAGATTTGTATTTGTACTGGCTTATCAATTTGACAATTTGTCAAATTTCAGTAGTCACAGAATAAAAACAACAGTAGTAGAATTTCAGTAGTGTAGTCATTGACCCATAAACCCACGGATCACCTAGTGATCTTAGAATCTAATCTCATCGATCTTGGTCCGATCAGATTAAACTAAGATCGCCACAAGTACTTCGGAATATATCTTAAAATACTGGTATATTTTCTGTTTATGTTAAATTCTAACTTATTTTCACTATTTCTAATTACTAATCACATCTAAGAATGGTAGTTGTTCAGAGGTTTCAATTTCATATGTAAATTTAACTGACGCGAAATGACTATTTAATGTAGAAACAAATTTGTCAATATCAGTGACTATTGTATCCATAACACTGCAAAGATATCATCCACATATCTGAACCAAACCCTGAGGAAATGATCGAATCTTCTTTTGCCTCCGTTTCGAATCGGTTCATGAACAGATTGGCAATGAATGGTGAGAAAGAGTTACCCATTTCTGTACCCTCATATTGTTAGAAGAAATTACCATTGAATCGAAAGCAATTTTCTTTCATGGAAAGTTTATTAAGTTGAAGATATTCTTTTACTACATTTTGACTGAGATTGTTTGATTCGAGTTTGATTCAAGGTTTGTGGTATAGGATCACTTGGAAACAATGAACAAACGTCAAAGGAGATCAAAACTTCACTTTCTTGCAACTGGATATTTTTCACCTTATTAATGAAATCGATAGAATTAATCATAGAAAAACTAGATGGTGCAATGGGTAAACTTTTAAACTTCTTTGTTAACCATTTTGATAGGTGGTAAGTCGATGATACAAGAAGTTATTGAATTGAACTTTCGACACTTGCAACAATATCATCTAAATTTATTATTTTATTTTATTAATTTATTTTACTTATTTCGTTACACTATTACAATTATGTGCTGTTTTTATGAGTAAAAACGTGCAAGTGAAATTTATTTTTAAAATACCGAAGTCATATATGATTATTATAAAAGATTATCGAGTATAATAAATAATGAAGAAGAATATTAATTGATGAATTTAATGCTTGCAGTGCCACCTGATACAAAGTCAAATCAAATAATAATATTTAGTTATTTCATTTAGTTATTTTAGATTATTACTTATTAATCTAATTAAATGCAATATAACCAAACAAATTGATATCACCTTATAAAATTAGTAGAACTTCAAGAAAGTCAAATCAATCAACACAATGAAAATACACTACACTAAACTTATTGTGTTTAAGTTGATAAACAAATTTGTTTTTTATTTTAAATTTTATTTTTATTTTAAAATAACTAAATGAAATAACTAAATTTTTCTTTCTTACTTCATCCCGTGGAAACGTGAAAAACTTTGTAACATAATAGATAGTGCAATTATTATTAGATAGATTGTGTAAATATCATAGCAATATAATTACCTAATATTATTTAAATTATTGGGCTCTTGGTTGCGATTATCACTATTATACAAGCACACAGCACAACGCATTTTTATTGGACTTTTAGTTTAGGTACGTGTTAATATAAAATAAACTTTAACTATACTCACATATGATTATAATTAGTATATACTAGAATTATACAAATACTCTGCCAAAAAAATGAATTTAGAGGACAAAATGTAGTAAAAACCACGAAACTTTCACACCTTTACATATGTAAACACTGTAAAATGTCAAATTTGCGCTCTCGGTGACGACACGGATGTGGGAGGGATATGCGCCATATCATACCTTCTTTTATTGTATCATGATTCTTTGGTACAAATTATTATTATATAATCGGAAAAGGAATAAGCATTACAACCTTTTTATAGGTATTTTGTGATTACAACCGTAATTTTCCTGTTATAGTACTATAGCCGGTTTACATAGATTGGGGTAAGTAAGTATGATTTAAAGATAAATATAAATAAATATAGATAAATTATTGTTACATTATTTATGATATGTGTTAATTTTTGGTAGTTAATATTTATCGTGTTGTTTTGTAGGCTGCAAGATTATTACATATAACACTACACTACAAGGAAAACCAAGAAGCAGTAAAGTAAATTGTAGATAAGATAAATACCTAGCAATATTTGTTATTAATCTACAGGCACAATTGTTACAAAATAATAGTATTAGCTTACTAAAGCAAAGATCTAAAGCAACGGGAAGATAAAGCAAACACAAAATAAGTACTTGAAAGCAGTGGTAAGTATGCAACATAAATTAAATAACTAAAAATATTAGTGATATATATATATATATATATATATATATATATATATATATATATATATATATATTGATACAAAATAGAATTATAGCGATAGCTAAATCAGATAGAAAAAATATACCAACATTAAACAATTTTAAATACTGATTTCTGTGATATGATTTGAAAGAAATTGAATAAAAAATTGATAATACCATATATTATTGTAATATGCATAGTTTAAATTGTAGTTATTTGTAGAAAACCAGAATAAATTAAATATTATTTAAAGATTTTCCAAAATAAATTCATAAGAAATGCATACATTGCACGAGGAAATTAGAAATTACAAATAAATAGAATCGATTTGTTTAATTTAACAGATGTCAGAATGTTTGTCAGAGAACGAACTCCAATATCAAATAATAAAAATAACATTACGAGTAGACTTTGAAATTATATTTATATTTAAAATTAAAATTTATTAAATTAATAATTTACCTGACAGCAAATGTCAAAAGCCAGGTAAGGCCAGATTTGCAAGTACAACCATGGGACCTAGAAGAAATAAGAAATAAAAATTTTATTTAATAGAAAATGTTTAATATTAATTATTAAAATTTTGTATAAAATCATTGAAAGAAATGTAATAGGTTTAGAACAGTGCAGTGAAAGTGAATAGAAAACTAAATAAGATATATGTATCATGTGGATAAACCTTTAGTCAAAGATTAAATCATAAAAATCTTAATATACGGAAAAAACAATAAATTTATTTACTTTTGGAAATATTGGCGTCGTTTATTGTTGAAGAAGAAAAATTTGTTAATTGATAGAGAAAATTTGTAAAGGAATAAATTAAAATACTTACAATTGCAAGGAAAAAGGTTAGAGGAGGTGCAGAGAGAATTTCCACTGTTCGAGTTAGTAAATTGGGACCTAGAGCAGCTTGGAAACCATCTACAAGAGTTCCTGATTTCTCAAATGAATGTTGCAGAGTCCTAAAACAACAAACATAGTGAGGTAAAATTTAGAAATAAAAGGTACCTTATAAATTTTATTAAAGAAAGCTAGCATAGATAACGTTATACCACGAAAAAGACAGAATTAAATGAATATCTGAAATGAATATATAAGTTGAGATATACTTACCAACGATCAAATCCACAAATTAAGAACTTTATATAAGAATAAATCACAGAATTATCCATAAACTTTTAATTTGAGTGCATAATAAATAGGTAGAAAGTTAGGTTAGAATAATAGTTACATAGTAAAAACTGTAGAAAGTCAAATTGTTTCTTTATTCGAATTCTAAGCATTTATAGGACCAACAGTAATCACTCGTGTATAGAGTGCTGCATAAAATCAGTAAATAAAAGTGATAGAGTAGTAAATATAGGAAATCAATAGCACAAATAATTATTATTGGTCTTATATTAAATAACAAATTAAAAATTTGAACATTTGATAATTGTTATTAGTCATAAGTGTAATAAAATTTGATTTATTGCTTATATCTAAAAGGTGTGGAATTTAAAAGTAATTTGTTAAAATTAAATTAATTAATTTTCAATGTCTATTCTTATTTGTGATCTGAGATTGTCTCCTGAAGATCTCCAGTGAACTGACTCCTGAGTTTGAGAATCTTATGTTCTTATAGGTAAAAATAAGATAAAAGAGATTTACAGGTAAAGTATCTGAGCAGAGCTAGGGAAATAAGTGTCAAAAGAATAAGAAAAGAAAATTAAATTAAATTATTATATTCTATTCTAAAAAATTATCCTAATCAATAAAATTAAAAATAATTAATATAAAATTCAAAATTTATGTTTACTAAAAACAAAATATTACATTAAAAATTAAAAATAATTAAATAAATTAAATGAACAAAACTTACTCACTAAAAACAAAATCATAATAATTAGACGCCCAACTTCAGGGCCAACCAACACAACAAACTATAAAATAAATAACATAATAATTTACATAAATTCAAAATCATATTAATTTATATATCATATTTTATCATATTTTTATATATTAAAAATATAAAACGAAGTACGCCTCCGAATTCTACATAAAAAAATCTACAGGGAACATGTATAAACTAATTCAATACTTTCATGCACGAGAAGGCAATATAAACAGCCCCCTTAGAACAATGCACTGTTATTGGATTCATCCCAGAAATAGTATGATATAATTAATTAATATATGATAAAGACGTACACTTACAAGTATTGACGAATATTCGTTAGCACACACAAATTTAATGTTATTTAAATGTCAAGTACTAAATTTATGCCAAACAGCTGATTTGACAAAAACTGTTAGTTAGGTTTAAGTTTAAGGTTAGGTGAAAAATGTTATGAGGGAGGATGACTTGAGTAGATACCATGGTCAACGAGAAAGACCGGCTCTGGCGCGGTAATGTCACGTGATCAATTGAGGTTTAGAATCGAATCGTCGACTACCCGTTTGTCGTGCTCAATGCTTTTAGAACCATATGATATGGAAATGTTGTGAGGTTTTAGGGTTATATTATTTGTGTTTGTTACTCTGTACAACTAACGAAAATATTCAGTTTTGAAGTGTTATTTAAGTTTTAAGTGCAATTTTAAGGTAAGTTCATTACTCACATAATGTTTAATGGGCTTTTGTCAACGAATTAATTTAATTTTTATGTATTTTGCTCTACGTGGTAACATTATATTTTTTGTGAGCTCTTGGCTGTTGTCTGATAGGTTGCTCTATCTGTGAAGTTGAGCGACGCGACAGTCCACTGCTACGTGTTGATGTGGTGGCACAACGTTGTTTATCACAAGTATGTTTGAGTGAGGTTAAATTAAAAGTAAACAGTTTACTATTCATCAAGACTTATATTTGATCCCAACAGATTTTGAAATAATATTAGGTATTCTTAATTATAGCAACAAAGAAGCCGCGCTGCTGCAATGAATGTAGAGGGCTGGAAATCCAACTACAAATCTAACGAGAGGGACGAAACCAAGACGTACCCTATACTACGGTATTTTTTCATTTGCATCAGATTGTAATGTAAAGAACAAGTGGTTATGGAATATCCCAATGATTTAAATAGTTTAAAACACCCAGTTGTTTGTATAAAACATTTCGAAGATAGGGACATTATAAGGGTAAATAAATGCATTGTAAAAGGAAAATTCCGCAATTAGTCAAAAACTGTACCTGCCGGTGCCGTTTCTACGACCGTGGAGCCCCGTATATGATCTGTGGTGGAGCCCGCGGACCTCAATTGGTTACGTGACTCTTAGAAACCTTCTGCGCGCCAGGGGCAGTCTTTCTCGTTGGCCGCGATGTAATGGAGTAGGTAAGGAATGTAATGGAGAAGCGAGCTCATCGTAAGTAAGGAAGTACGCTACGTTCCGTGAGACACCGGACTGTCATGTTCAGACACTCCGGTAACTGAGTAACTGAGTAACTCCTTCTGAGTGGTTGCGAACCTGTCCGCTGCGATTAAACGCGTATATGCTCGATCCATTGAGGTAATAGGGATTTTTCTTGTATTTGGAGCGCCAAAGTTGTTTCGGCGTACTTTTTTCATTATATCTTAACTCATAGGTTCCGATATATTTAAATGAAGTATATATGAATTGTAACAGTTACTTACCTCTTTTTAAAACTTTAATGTCCACAATACAATATCAATACAATACACAATACAATAACAAGTGTCTTTACAGATAATATCTATAAATTAACAGTTGGTAAGTGTAAAATCGACAGTTACTAAGTCTAAATTTACAGATATTATGTGTAAATCGACAGTTAAGAAATATCTTTTCTACAGATAATATCTGTAAATTTACAGTTACTAATTGTAAATTGCAACAGAAAATAACATTTTTCCTGGCCCTTTAGCGCTTTTGTAGCTTCCAGTCACAGCTCTTTAAAATCATAAAATTGGGAATTTCCACCACTAAATTTTACGGTTCCGATTATCTCACTCACTTTCAAGCGCGCTTAGCGAAAGACGATATTTTCTGTTTCAGTAGCTACACCTCTCGAGCCATCGCCAGAAAGCGATCGCTATTTACAGTGCGGGGCAAGGGGAAAAAGTAGATAACTAAACGCCAACCAATCGAGTACCAACTTTCGCTTCGTGGCAATATATAGAATTCTATCGAGACGCAAAGTACCACTGTTGGTCCTTTATATCGATTAATTATTAAATGATTCTTTAATTATTTCCTCGCCTCCATCTAAGAATAAATTCCAGTGCTCTACTCTAACACGCATTTTTATATAAACGATAATAATTAATAACAAATAATAAGCTGCATGGAAATTCTTCTATCAATCGCAACACTCAACATACAACGAACGATAATATAATAACTGTTTTGTGATAATAACAATAATTATATTTTTTCCCGCTACAGCTGTTTAAAAACATAAAATTGGGAATTTCGACCATATAATTTTACGGTTACAACTATCTCACTCATTCTCAAGCGCGCTTAGCAGAAGGCAATACTCTCTGCTTCAATAGCTACAACTCGTGGGCCATCGTCAGAAAGCGATCGCCATTACAGTGCGGGGCAAGGGGAAAAAGTAGACAACTAAACGCAGAGTACAAAACTCTCACTTCGTGGCGATGTATAGAATTCTATCGTAACTCAGCATTGGTACTCTGCGTATGCTTGTCTACAATAGAGAGAAAGCTATTATCGCTTTCTACTGGCGATCTCTATTTCTACCTAAAACCAGAGACGTATAGAGTATAAGTCTCTGGTACCACCACAGAGTACGGGTGGTGGTTTGGGTGAGGTCAGACATGACGTTGTAGCCGGGGATGCACTACTAAGGTACCAATTGGCTCTTTAGGTAGGTGCGGGTCTAGGAAATGGAACTCGCGGCCTACAGCGGCTGCGAGTACATGGAGGAATCTTAGTCTCTGAGTCGGCGACTTCCCAAATTTGTAATTTCATACCGAGTGTTTGGTCAATAAGGTCAGTTGGTCTCAATAAACGATGTGGCTTATGGAGATGCCGATGTAATGAAATGCCAGTCGGTAAACATTGCCCGTGGAGTAGTTGTTTCGCCATCTCCTTCAAATAAATAAGTAGGATTGTCTTCCTTAAAGACAATAGAGGTCACTGCTGTAATGGCACCTGCGGAAAAGCAGGTCGTTATCTGTCTGTCAATTTGACAATAATTGTCAGACAGGTAGTAGCAAAGACCCAAAGAGGGCACTACGGTGTGTTTCTCACCATTACTAACATTAACAGACTTGTGCTAGAACTACATATGCATGATTCAATCCGGGACGAAGCTTACTACAACACACTTGCAAAAATGTCTGCTGACAAACCGTCAGGGCCGTGCCGCAAAGATAAAACTCGATTTTAGTAAGTAGCACAAGTCCTCTAGGTTTCGTAAAATAGCCATTATATGACATTAATTAAAATATTCACGAGTTTTGGTCCCCGCGGCACGTCCCTGACGCCTTGTCAGTAGAAATTTTTGCAACCATATTATATGATGATTCATGTATAATTAGTTCTAGTACAATTCTGATAAGTTTAATAAAATCGCCATTATATGACGTTTACTAAAATGTTTACGAGTTTTGTCCCCGCGGCATGCCCCAGACGCCTTGTCAGTAGAAACTTTTGCAACCATATTATAGTAAACTTCGTCCCGGATTGATTCATGCGTATTTAGTTTTAGCAGAAGTCTGTTAAGTTTCCTAAAATCGCCATTATATGACTTTTACTAAAATTTTGACGAGTTTTGTCCCCGCGGCACGCCCCTGTCGGTTTGTCAGCAGAAATTTTTGCAAGCGTGTTATAGTAAACTTCGTCCCGGATTAATTCGTGCATATGTAGTTCTAGTACAAGTCTGTTAAGTTTCCTAAAATTGCCATTATATGACTTTTACTAAAATTTTTACGAGTTTTGTCCTCGCGGCACGCCCCTGACGTCTTGTCAGTAGAAATTTTTTCGAGCGAGTTACATTTAGTTCTAGCACAGTCTGTTAAGTTTCCTAAAATCGACATTATGACTCTTAGTAAAATTTTGACGAGTTTGGTCCTCGCGTCATGCCCCTAACGGTGTGTCAGCTGAAATTTTTGCAAGCGTGTTATAGTAAACTTCGTCCCGGATTGAGTCATGCATATTTAGTTCTAGCACAAGCCTGTTAAGTTCACTAAAATAGCCATTATGTGACTTTTTCGAGCGTATTATATTCGCACAAATCTGTTAAGTTTCCTAAAATTGTCATTATATAATCTTTATTAAAATTTTGACGAGTTTAGTCGTCGCGGCACGCCCCTTACGGCTTGTGAACAGAAATTTTTGCAAGCCTGTTATTGTAAACTTTGTCCCGGATCGATTCATCCATATGTAGTTCTAGCACAAGTCTGTTAAGTTTCCTAAAATCGTCATTATATGACTTTTACTAAAATTTTTACGAGTTTTGTCCCCGCGGTACGCCCCTGACGCCTTGTCAGTAGAAATTTTTGCGAGCACGTTATAGGAAACTTCGTCCCGGATTGATTCATGCATATTTAGTCTAGCATAAGCCTGTTAAGTTTCCACAAATCGCCATTATATGTAGGTATGTAATGTAGGTATGGTGTATATAGAGCGATATAAATAATAGCATAACATTTACGTCAATTAAAAGTTGAACCTTACTTATATTATCAGTTATCCACCAAATATATCTGCTTACTCTCGTATAGACGCCAGGTTGATTTGGTCTAGCACATCCTTCACCATGGCTAACCACTCCTGCTAAATACCATTGACTGGGATTATTTGGATTTATACACATTAACGGACCTCCACTATCTCCCTGGCATGCGTCTTTACCACCCTCAGTAAGGCCGGCACATATTTCCTCTTCAATTGTGTCATCAAAATCACCACAGTGATCTAGAATTGGTACCTCTACTTCTCTCATATGATCCGCTGCAATATAACCGTTTAAGTGTCAGTATCTGGTATGTGCATAAAAAATAATGCTAATTATATCGTTTTACAATAAATTTGTGTATAATCACATTTATATAGTTAATCAGATTAATTATTAAGACATTAATATTTATTGTTATCAATACTGTTTTTACATCCTACAATAATTATTGTACAATATGTCAAACGACCAAGAGTCGACAGTGGACTTGCAACGTCCATATTTAAGCTAGTTAAGTGTTATAATTTGTATGAAATTATATTATAACTTTTTTGTTTAAACATAATTAATATTTTATATGAAAAATATAATTTGTAATATTACATAATTTTGGAAACTGAAACACACTGAAAAACCACTGATGAAATTTAGTAAATTTTTTATATATTTATTTTTACTACTATATAGTGCTTTCTGGGTCTGTGCTACCATCTGTCTGTCAATTTTACAATAATTGTCTGACAATGATTGTCAAATTGACAGACAGATAATGACCAATTTTCTGTAGGTGCCATTGCCAGTGACGTCTATTGTTTTTGAAGAAGACAGTCCCACTTATTTATTTGAAGGAGATGTCGGAAACACTACTCCACGGGAAATGTGCCCCGACTGGCACTGCATTACTCCGGCATCTCCATATTCCAAATAAGGCACTGCGGTGTGTTTCTCAGTACTACTAACTCTCACGATATTCATTAGGCAATCATGTCTCAACATCGTTCATCGATTCCACTACTTATGGCACTCTGACGAGCGCATAATATGCGTGAAACCGGTCAGCGTCTGGAGGTTGCTCTTGATGAAAGATGTAGCGACTCCTATGGAGATGTCGGAGTAATGCAATGCCAGTCGGGGCACATTGGCCGCGGAGTAGTTGTTTTCGGCATCTCTTTCAAATAAGTTGGTATCCTTTATCTATTGTTTTCCTGGATCTTGATTTTGATTTTCAATCCTTTATGTTTTCCATTTTCATTATTTTACAGGTGTTGTATTCCCAAAAGGAATTATGATGAATCATACAGTTACGTTACAGATAAGTTACTATTCTATCTTAAAATAATGCAGTGTTTCGGACTTAACTAATCATCAAATGAAAAACATCTGGCATTACTTCTTATATCAAAGTTCCAGATCTGTAGCAAACAATAAACTTGAAAACTAAAGAAAAACCAGTTTAGTGTGTATTCTATCTAATCGCGGTGTTGCAACATAGTTGGTCAAGCCGTTAATTACGTTTTGAGAGAAGACAAGGGCTTCCTTACCTCATATTTTTTAAATTTTGGCAGCCCTTTTTCAAGATACTGGCAAAAAAAATTTAAATTAAAATTTCTTTAAATTTAAATAAAATTTAACATATAATATAATAATAATAAACAATTTATTTAGCAGTTTTGGTAGAAAAATTACAATATAAGTTACAATAAACATCATATACCTATTCTCCTCACATTACAGTAAGTCTAAGACATTCCTGACATATAAAAACATATAAGCTTTTTGGTAAATATATTTACATGTATACTATATTTTATATCCCTAGGAAGAGCGTTAAAGAGACGCAGCCCCTCATTAAACAAATAGTTTGCCGGTTTTTATCTTCAATGTGATAGTTTTCACCTGTTCTAATAGGGTAGGAATGCAAATTTGATCTTTTTATCAAAAACGTGTTAAAATAACTCGGCGCTATCCCTCTTTCTATCTTATATACAAGCACCAAATTAGCTTTTTCAATTCCTTGCCAAACATTGAGCCATCTTAATTCTCGTAACATGTCTTTTATATGTGTTCTCTTACCACAATTTAGTATTATACGCATGCATTTATTTTGCAGCAGTTGCAATTTATTTATCTCGGTTTTATTTGCTGATAAAAATACTGCAGCGCAATATGCAAAATGTGGCAAAATAATTTTGTTAAAAGTGTCTTGGCCTATCTGGAAAGATTTTCTCAAATTCTATAAAACTAGCCTACTTTCTTTCCTTTTTTTTTTTTACACATATTTTAAATAGTTATTAAAAGATAACTGAGGATCTAGTATCATCCCTAAATATTTAATTTCATCTGCCTTCCCTATATTACTATGGTTAATAGTAATATGAAAATTTTCAGAAGTAAATCTACCACACTGAAGCTTTGTTCCCAACACCATATATTTTGTCTTTGCTGAATTTAACTTTAACTTATTTAAACACAACCATCGCGGTGTGAAGAATAATTGTGGCCCCAATACACTGCCCTGGGGTACTCCATATACACTTTCTGTTGTTTGAGAAGTCTGATTTTCAATTTTTGTTCTTCGGCAACGATTGCTGAGAAAATCTTTAAAGCACTTAATTGCTACACCTTTCATCCCATATCTACCTAGTTTCTGCACCAGCATCTCCCTATTTATTATTTCGAAATCTCTACGAAGATCTACCAATACACTTAACACAATATCACCTTCACCTATGCTCTTCCTCCATTTCGCGCACACTAACTGAACTGCAGATTCACAGGAATGTTTCTTTCTAAATCCAGATTGACCAACATATAATAAGCTGTTTTGTTCAAAAAATTCTTGTAACTGTTCGCACACTACAATTTCGGTAACTTTATTCACAATTGGCAGCAGATTTATAGGCCGATAATCATTCGGATCCTTTGAATTCTTTATCTTTGGTACTGGTATCAACGTACTCATTTTCAGTTCCAAAGGCATTTTTCCAACCCTTAACACCGTATTTACTAAATTTAGCAGGGGATACCCAATAACATCAAACAATGTTTTCAACACACCTACATTTAGTACCGCATCACAAAGCTTTGTTTTTTAAATTGAAAATAATTGTACGTAATTTATTTAAAGAAATTTGTCTAAACTCTAAGAATTCAGGAGATGATGGGGAATCTATTTTAACATTAATATCGTAAACACCTACAGGTGTTTAACAATAGATGCATCTATTGTTTCTACAATATTTTGTATACTAGCAAATATAAAATTGATTGAAGTTTTCCTTGACGGTGCCAGTGTATGTTCCAAAACCAATGTCACTCCAGACTACAGGACTTTTCTGGTTGTTTATCATAGTTTTTAATGACTTCCACATATTTTTTGAGTCCCCTTTATTTAAATCTATCTTAGGATTGTAGTATTATTTTTTCCCTCTACATATAGTAGCTACCACTATTACGTTTATCTTTATACTTTTTCCAATCTTCCTCAGTTCTAGTGTACCAAAATCTTGTATATGCTTGGTCCCTTTGTTTTTGAGCTTCTCTTATCTCCCTAGTAAACCATGGTTTTCTGGAATCCACCGAGTATGTTTCCTCTGGAGCAAACAAATTTAGTGCATCTTTAATATTGTCAGTTAGTACTTTGTATAGCAAATAACTACGAATAGTAAGGGACATCACTAAGGACATCACTTTGTATAGACTATTTACGTCAGTTGTACAATATGCCCAATCCTTTTCAATTAAACTAGTCTTTATCCTATGTAAGTTTACTTCATCCAACATTCTTCTATACATAAGCTTTTTTGTACAAGTCATGTTAACTTCAATACATGTTCCTATTATTTCATGATCAGTAAACTTTGTGAAGTTCCTATGTAATGGCTTCAAATAATGACAGTTTGTTACAACTAAATCAATTAGTGTCAAAGAAGTTGCCGTTATTCTAGTATCTTTTGGTCTTATCTGTTTGTAACCGTTTGACTCTATTATATGTATAAGCTTACGCGTATGTACAGGGTGTCCAAAATAAGATCCTCTATCCCCCTTATCTCAGAAAGTATAAAAGGTAGAAAAAAAAGTTAAATACGAAAGTTTTTTGATTTTGCCTGAATTTTTCATTTTTATAACTTTCTTGAATACAGGTGGTTCAGTTTCTCTGATCCAGGCATCAACTTTCATTTTTTAAATGGGACACCCTATATCCAATTACGTTTTTGAACTCTCCTGAACTCTCCTGAGTTCAGTAATCCGAGTATTGTATCACTCCGAGAACTAATATCATGTCTAGCATTTCTTCTTTATTAAAATTCATTTTCGATAATATGGGTAGATTGAATATTTCATCTAATACTGACTGATACAATAAAACCAACACAATAGAAACATTAATAATGACAGTGACAGTTCCCCGAGCCACTTTTCAATTTTGTTTTCTAAGCACCCTATATAAGAGTATAGTAGGTATCCCTATTAATAACAATTTGCCTTTACAATTTACAATCAACCACGAAGACATGGTTATTTTCGTTATTTATTAAAATTTGAATTATTTTTTTAATAAGTGTGACTCACAATTTGTTATTAACAATAAGACTAATAATAAACTGCCAGTATAAACATTTTATTCAATTATCTTTTTACAACTTATCTTAATTTCAACGGTTCTTCAAGTTTCAAACCCTTTTTTTTAACAAATAAATTTTATTTAAGCCCACCAAGTATGGTATCGTTAGAAAGCTGAAAAGGAGCTCTTTAAGACGACATGATAATATACAGGGTGTTCCATTTAAAATTTTGAAGTAAAATTACGATATGCGAAATGTATCACCCTGTATAGCAAATGTAACTTTTGTTTAAATCGTTATATTTTCTTGAATAAAGACATATTCTTAATGTATCGTATGAAAAAATGGACGTCATATCTCATTTAAATGGAGAGCTACAATGATGCGAAGTAGCGACCTTTTTCATAGAAAACTTGCAACAACGTCGCCACGTGTAAATTTAGATATATTAAGTGCTATATTAAATTGTTTAAAAAAATGTATGTTCGGTTCGGCATTTTAATATTAAACACCTTGTATGTGCCAAAATAATTTTAAAATATGCACGCCACTGGCATCTAACTTCGTACCAAAAATTATTATTCTATCTTTAACGGTATAGGTAGTACAGTCCGCATACGCACTAATGGCCCACCCGTATAGGGTACGGCCTATATACGTAGGAAAACATTTTGATTGGTGGCAGTTTATTGGTGGAACCAACATTTTTAAAAATGATAAGGCGGGAGAAGCTAGGACATATAAAGAGGGGAGGTTTAAATATTCGAGTGCGATGACAAATTTTCAGTTTATACAATTATTTCTATAACATCTTTCAATATGAAAGTTAGGTGTGCTATTCCTAGTGGTTCCACTCCATCATTCAAAATTCTTCAGCATTTAAGACGCCTGCCTGGCAACTCAAAATATCAATTCGTGGAGACACCGAGTGCTTTAGATAGTAGTTTCGAGATTCTGGACGGGTCATTTTCTGAGGTGAGGCCGATTAACGCTTCAAAACTGCCCGAAGACTTTAAGCCGAAAAGTGTTTCAATACCAATATACGAAGATATTTCATATGATGAACAACAAGGCTATTTTGGACGAGCAAAGTGCAACGGAAAGTGTTTATAGCGATGATGACTCAGAAAATATGTATTTTGATGAAGCCAAAAAGTTTATAACAAAAAGCAAGGAAACGCTACGGCACAAACAGATCCGAAGAGCCAATCTATAAAGAAAACTGGAAAAATACAGATTAAAAGTCAACAGACTGGAAATAAAGTTGGAAAAACTGAATAAGACTATCACTTTGGCAGAAAAAATTTCTTCTATTGATTATAATTAATTTTTTTTCTTATGTTTGTAAAAGTGCTTTAAACAACCAAATTTTTTACTGCTCACATCCAGGTGCCCCCAGTAGATGTTTTGTGACAAAAATTTAATCCTGCAATAGCTTAGCAAGTGCAAACAAATGGGACCTTTTGAGTGCGGTCCATATAAATCAAAACGTTCAACATTTCAAAAAGTGGATAATTTTTTCTGAATTAAGACTGGTCAGGACTTCTAAAGGTTTTAGTAGTTCAGTGCTAGTGTAAAAAGTTAGTGTTTTTTCAAATTATTACCATATTTTGCTAAAATTGGTTTTAGATGGTAAATTATTGTTCAATACCCGATATTCTAAAATTACTTCAAAATAATTGCGAAAATTTAGTTTCTCATGACATGCAGGTATATCTTATTTAATTTTTTATCATTATTTGGCTCACCTTGCAAAAGATATATCCAAACAGAAAAAACATGACACAAAATTTATAGCTCATTAATTGCTAATACAGATTTATAACACAATTTACATTATGGAAAATTAGTACACTTCTACAAGTAATGTTTAACCACCGTGTAACAAAAACAATCACTACACCAAAAATTCACAATGAGACGCGGAGACAATTTTCTTAATAGACGCTGTTAATACACGCTACCAAGGCATTAAAATTTTTAAACATCTGGCGAATAAAAAAAGGAATTTTCGGTTTGAATAATTCACGTAAATGCATGGTTCTGCCATCTATGTTGTTAAAACTGAATAAAGCTGCAGGACGCACTTTGCAATAATATTTCATGTAGATTTCTACCACCAGATGTTTTGTCAACTAAATGCAGAATGCAGGCTGGGGAACAGGTCCGGATTTAAAATATGCATTTTACAAATGTAATAAAATAAAAAATGTTTAAATTTTATTCCTATTTTACAATTATAAAGAATCTATTTTTCTGTATTTCTAAAATTACATGGTGACCAAAAAAATAATTTCAAGCAAAATACAATTTATTATGGAAAACACTATTACACATTTTTCTAGTGAAAAAGATGAGCAAAAAATGTACAAATAAACAATCACACCTAAAATTATGCAACATTATTGCAGAATATTTTTAATACAATATAATGACAAAGTTTATTTAGTGTTACACTGCAAACAAAGTCGACTTAGACAGTGTGCATATAAGTTAGCAGTGTTGAATTGCTTCTTCGGCAAAACCAGTAAAATGTCTGGATACTTGCACGGTAGGTACGTCTTTAGAAAAGACACAAACTATTTCGAAATAGCAACTTAGCCAAAATTTACCCTTTGCGCTGTTTAGTTCAAAGTAATGCAGTATTATGCAAAGACGATCGTGAACCCAACTCTGCACAAAACTGTTCACTTTACACTTTTTTTCATTTCGTATTTCTGAAATGTCAAACTCGTAATCTGACTCTGCACTCTCAGAATCTGTTGGTATATCTATTTTCCGACTGTTTAAAGTCTGTGTCCTTACATGACTATATATATATGTGTCTATATACTATAGTGTCCTATAGGTGAATTTACGTACACCTGTTTCATTGTGTTTTATTGTGCTCTGCAAAAGATTGTCCCAAATAGCTATAATTTGTTTGTTTGGAGAAGTTTGAAGTATCATACTGCACTCGTACTGTGCACATAGTGTGTGATAGTGTTTTCTACTCTTGTTTTTTCCAAATAATCGTATTTGTATTAACCGATAATATTTTACCAGCAATTGTGTTTGCAGTTTTTATTCCGGGTAAGACGAACGAAAGTAAACTGGTCTGTTACATTCTATTAATATGTCAAAAAATACTTCTCTATCGAATACAAATAAGTGTAAGAGATGTAAAAGTTCTGTTCAGACCGGCTTAAAATGCATTGTTTGTGGCACCGTCTCCGATAAAAGCTGTTTGAATGCATTAAAGACTGTAGAATTTATTGACAGCACTACAGTGAATTGCTGTACTGATAATCCTTTAAATGATAACGCAAGTATTATACCTATTAACAAAAGACAGGAAAATCTCGTTCCAATCTCAGAAAGCCTCTCAATAGATATTAATGAACTGAGAATCAAACACTTAGAGGAACTCTTGAAATAGAAGGATCTGACAATACAAAACCAATCTATTGCAATAAACTCATTGCAGCAGCAATTGTCCTATCTCAGTCATGAGCTGAAGTTAAAAGAGAAGTCTGGTGATATCGATGACACAACTATAGCTTCTAAAAATGCACCTGCGACTTTCGCGAATAAAGTATCGAACAAATCTCACTCTTCGAATAGTAAAAATCCTAAGCAGGTGTCCTCCAACATTACTCCCGCTGCTGTCTCTCAAGCAGTACAGCTAGCTAAAGCTCATACTGTGTGTAATGAGATCATTGGCTTAAATGACGACATGCCAAGCAATTCACAGATGAACAGACCATTGGCGCAAAGAAAGTCAAGAAATATCCTTGTTGGTGGTGCAAATAGTCTGCCTGAAAATAACACACTTAAGTCAGCTAGTAATAATATAGCCATTAGACATTTCCATACAACAAACTGGGACCCAAACACGGAAGAGGGAGCTCTCCTAGATTATCTTCGCACGGTAGTCTCTGAAGTTCAAGTTGAAAAGCTTCACGAAATCCATCTAAATATGCTTCGTTCAAGGTCTCATTGCCCAGGGATGAAGCAAATAAAATCATAAAACCAGAAGTCTGGCCCAGTATCCTAGTGAATCCTAGTGGTATCCTAGTGAATCAGTTTTTTCGGGGAAGACCCACCACCACATCAAGACCTTCCCCCTCAGTACCAGCCCCACCAAGATCACCCAGTGAAAATAAATAACTGTTTACGTAGTGTAATGTCGCCGCCAGGAAGGTGGTAAGTTTTCGAATCTACATTTAAATACCCAAAGCTTGAATAATAAAATTGATCATATACGTTTATTATTATCCGATGTTCACTGTGATGTACTTTGTATATCAGAACATTGGTTGAAGGAATCTGATCTAAAAATGGTAAAATTAAACAATTTTTCACTGGTTTCACAATTTTGTAGAACTAGGTCCCGTGGTAGAGTTGCTATATTTGCTAAATCTAATATTAAATATAAACCAATAAATTTAGAAAAATTTTCTGTTCCGGTTCATGTCGAATTTTGCGGATGTGTAATTATAGATTCTTTCACTGCTCTAATTACCGTATACCGATCATCAAGCAACGGTGATTTGCTTATTTTCAAGAATAAATTTTTAGAATTGATTCATTATGTATATTGCATGTTAAATGTATTATAGTAATGCGTGATTTCAATGTGGAATTCAACAAAACCACTGACTATGAAGTTGAAATTGTAAATATCTTGAATACTTATGGTTTGTCTTATTTGGTTGATGTTCCTACTAGGGTCACTATGACTTCCTCATCATGTCTGGATAATATCATTTCTAATTTAAGTGCTGATAGATTGGAAATAGTAAACTTTGATTCTGATATATCAGATCATCATGCACAGCTTATTCTAATACGAGATTACCAGCATATTAGTACACAAAGTCAAAAGCAAAGGTTTATTACGCAAAAAGGACTGCAATGTTATACAACAATTTTTCAATGACACCATTATTTCATCAAAACTTTGAGTGCACACACGGCAATTATATTGCGTCCTCTATTTTGGCTCTATTAAAGAATAACATTAAAACTTGCTTTCCACTTCGTAAAACTGATCGTGGTAAATCTGGGAGTAATTGATACAACAGAACTTTGCGCATGCGTGCTAACGTGATTCGCCTAAAAAATGTGTCCTTGTCAACTAAGCAGGAACAGGATTGGACTAAATAGAAGACTGCCCGTAGGGCCTATCGACATGCACTGAAAGAAGAGAAAAAGAAGGCTTACTCTGAAGCAATTTCTACATCCTCTAATAGAGTTAAAATGTGTTGGAAAATTATTAACTCCGAACGCGGTGATAAATCTAACACACAATCTGTTACATCCTCTATCTCAGCGGAGGATTTTAATACATTTTTTACTAATATAGCAAATGCTATAATAAACACAATTGAATGTAACAATAAAGACGTGTCATTCTTCATGAATAATGTTATTAGACCATCGTTCTCTTTTTTTATGGCTCCCATACTAGAGTTAGATGTAAAAAATGTCATAATGGGGTTACGGGATTCTCCTGCTCTAGATTTTTATAACATCAATATTAGAATTGTAAAACTTTGTCTCCATTCCTGACCAAACGGCTTACAATATTATATAATAGATGTATTTCTGAGGGTTGTTGGCCTACTGATTTCAAAATTACCAAAGTTTTGCCTCGATTTAAGAAAGGTAACACCAATTTATCTGATAATTATAGGCCTATTGCTATAGTACCGGTACTGTCTAAAATATTCGAATATATCATTAAAGATAAATTAATATCTTATCTAGAATCTAAACAATTGTTGTCGAATTCGCAATATGGATTCGGGAAAAACAAATCGACAATAAGTGCTTTAGCCGATCTAATTGGAGAAGTGGTCGATGGTCTGGATCATGGCCTTGCTACTCGGGCTGTAATGTATGACCTAACTAAGGCTTTTGACTGTGTGTCCACTGATATCCTTGTTTATAAGCTCGAGTATTATGGAATAAGGTGCAATGAATTAAAATTGTTCACATCCTATCTTTCAAATAGAAGGCAGTGTGTCAATTGGCATGGGATGGAGTCCACACTATCACCGGTGACAAATGGTGTGCCTCAGGGGTCCATACTAGGACCCATTCATTTCCTTATTTACATAAATGACCTTCCCCAGGCAGTTGACAATCACTGTGCCCTCTTTGCAGACGATACCACCATCCTTTCCGTCAGTGACTGCCAGTCTGATATAGGTGCTACTCATCTGGTTCGAGAATGGTTTTCCGCAAATAAACTCAAGCTAAACGACAGTAAAACCCAAAATATTTGTTTTTCTGCCGACAGATGGGCCGCAAAATTTTCTTCAGTGAAATTGCTCGGTACTTTACCTATAACTTTAGACACCTATCTAGACTGGAAGTCACATATCGACAAGTTAAGCTCTAAAATCTCTTCTCAAATATACGTATTGCGCCAACTTAAACACTGTGTTTCAAAGAATGTACTTAAATCTGCATACTACTTATTAATTAATAGTCATATAACATACGGAATAGCCCTATGGGGGAATTCTACTAAAGCCGATAGAATTTTTAGACTCCAGAAAATGGCAATACGGATTATTTCTGAAGTTCCTCCAGGGACTAATTGTCAACCTTTATTTAGAAATTTGCTAATTATTCCCTTACCTTGTCTTTTTATTTTGGAAACATTGTTATCTATACATAAAAACATACACAAATTTACTGTCCATTCAGACAATGTTAATTACAACACCAGACATGCTGAGGATCTCATAGTGGAATATTCAAGAATAAACATGGCGAAGAATAATAAATTAAATGTTCAGATATATAACACCATTTGTGCTCGTTTTTCTAGTGATAACTTGAAAAACATGAACATGTATAGATTTAAGAATTTTATAAAACATTACTTGTTAGATCATTGCTTTTACAGTCTGAAAGACTTTTAGATTATTCTCTGTGAAATGTATTTATTTTATTATTGTGACACAACATGTACCTTTGTATATATAGCTGTCAATAAACTACTACTACTATTAATCGGCATGTTGCAAAAGACTGTTGATATTTGTGCCGTTAAATTTTATTTATACAATTATTTTGGCTTCTCTAAGTTCTTCAATAATGGAGATTATTTCATTTTGATGTCGTGTTTCCGGCAATCAGTGATGCTACCAGCAAACGTAATCTATCCACTAGTTCATTGATATTGTCCCAATACACGTAGTCCGTATTTTTCTTAAATGATTTTTATAGGAGCCCCCCGCCTTTTTTGTTTGTTTGTCGCGTAAGCCTGTACTGTGGTAAGGGTTTCTTAAAAGCCGAAATTTTTTTGGTCTTTGTAATTCCTGCTCTTTGTAAGTATCTGTATCTTTGTAAGTTCTTCAATAATGGAGATTATTTCATTTTGATGTCCGGTGTTTCCGGCAATCAGTGATGCTATAGCAAACGTAATTTATCCACTAGTTCATTGATATTGTCCCAATACACGTAGTCCGTATTTTTCTTAAATGATTTTAATAGGAGTCCCTCGCCCTTTTTGTTTGTTTGTCGCGTAAGCCTGTACTGTGGTAAAGGTTTCTTAAAAGCCGAAATTTTTTTGGTCTTTGTAATTCCTGCTCTTTGTAAGTATGGTCCATTTATAGTAATATATTTTGTTGAATTATTTCCGATAATTTGCTCGTTGACATCATAATTTCTGCGGTATGCATTCGTTCGATTCAAAATATCCATATAGTTGTCTAAATCATCCTTTGTGTAACTTATGGGCTCCTTTTTAAAAGGTAGCTCGTAAATACCAGGAGTTCCAGGATATATAACCCCTTCCACTCTGATATCTTTTCCAATAATCTCAACAGGTTTTAGTGTTAGTCCCAGGTAAAATTTATTTGTTTCTATATCATGAATTACCCCGTAGTGATGATCAAACATATTTTGTGTATCCCTAACACCTTCGTCTATATATTTTCTCGGTAATTCGTGAAAATCCTCTAGGTAGTCTTGATAGGATGGCTTATTTACATATTGTTCAACTGCTGTAGAATTGCTTTTTCTTTTTATTTGAATAATATTTTAATTTTAATATTTATTTGGGTGCCAATATCTAAGATTTCTGTATATTTTATTTTTTTATGGTTATGCTTATATGTTTACCGTTGCTTGCTCAGTTTTTTTTTATTAAGTATGAGAATCTCACCTGATTAGTCGGTTCAGCAGGAATCGGCTTTATTTTATATGTTAACAATAACTAGGCAGGTTTAAATGTTTGACAAGAAATATTTATTTTAATAAACATGAAAATATTTAAACAAATTCTCACAAATATGGTCAAATGATATCTCTATCTATGAAACATTGAAATCAGTTTAAACCAATATCCTTACTTATCTAATAATAACACAATTTCAATTAGTATACCACCTTAATTGCAATCTGATATAATTAACCTGAATAATTTATGTTTAGGCAACACTCTGTACCTTTCAGTTGCAATAAAAGTTGCATACCTCCTTCAGTTACTTCTCTTATAATTCCTAACTTTATCCTGTCAGATTTATCAAAATGGTGTCTGAAACTGTACAAATAATGTCTCTAGGGATATTTAACGTGAAATTAAAGTTATTAATAATGGATATTTATTATTTTAATGGCCAAGTAAGTATTAAATTGTTGAAAATGCTTTGAGTATACTTTTTATTACGATATATCGATTTTTATTTGAACTAGCTACAGTCCATCTAAAATGTATACGAAGTTCACTGACCGGCAAAACGGCGAAGATCAGCGCTAGTCATGGGCGTAGGCATTTTTTTTAGGGGGTCGAAAATAGGTTTTTATATACATATTTTAAACACCACAGATGATATTGAATGTAAGTTTCCACACCACTCCATGAAGTATTGCTTTCGGCGCGTTACCATTTTTTTTTAGTGGGTGGTTCGCCAGTAGCCATATTTCCCACAAGAAACAAAAATGAATATGTGCAAAACAGCTAAATAGCCTTCACAACTTGAAAACGGAAAATTTCACTATTTTTACTTTATTATCACTATTCATCACTATAATTCACACTATCACTACACTATTGTTAATAAAAAGTCACTGAAAATCACTCTTTGTCACTTTCTACTTCATCTTCACTATCGCTATCACCATTTCCAATATTAATCACAATGAGTTCTATGGCTTGATCAACCGCGAAATCCACATCCCACATTCTCTGTTCCTCTTTCATCACGTGATAATACACTTCTGCCAATTTTCTCCTGTGACTTTTTCCATTGCTCCTCGAAGATGGCTCTCTACGTCAGCTAATTTAAAAGTTCGATTCGCTCTTGCCACTTCCCCTTTTACTTGGGCCCAGATCAATTCTATGGGATTCAATTCGCAGTGATAAGGAGGTAATCTCAACACTGTGACTCCATGCGTCAATGCAAGTTCGTCAGCTGCCAGTCTCTTATATTTAAGGGCATGTACCTTAGCAACTTGCAACAATTCCGCCTTAAAGTAATTTTCTTGGTAAGGAATGCCCTTTTCCGTTAATCATTCTTGAATCCTTCTCTTTCTCCACGATTGTTGGGGTGTTTCTTCACATTTTCGGCTATGATAAGGCGCATTATCCATAACAACGACACTGCCTGATTCCAAATGTTTAAGTACGCCGGAAAACCATTTCTCGTATACTTCGGAATTCATTTCCTCATGGTAGTCTCCGGTCTTCTTGGATTGAAATATCAATTCTCCATTCGGCAAAAATTCACTATCACTTCCAATATGCGTTATGATTAAACGGCGACCTTTTCCAGACGGCATTTTTAAACCAGTTGTCCAGCCTTCAATCACAGCTTGCCGTGCATTTTTCACGTTTCCATCCTGCCAGACTCTCTTCACAGTATGTCCTTCGTTGACCCATGTTTCATCAGTGTAATAAATTTTCCGCCCTTCGTTTCGAAGCATTTTTATTTTTCGAAGATAATCCATCCGCCAAGCAACTATTTCATATCTTTCTATGAGAATACTCTTTCTGTCTACTTTTCCATACGTAAAATTCATGTCTTTCAAAATTTTTGCCAGACTGGCCTTGCACATTTTAGGTATAATATCATTTTCTCTTATACTTTGCAGCACCTTACATAAAGTTGGTAATTCGTTCTTTGTAAAGAAACCGTGGACCGTTCTACGTATCGCATTTTTTGCATCTTCTTCCACTACAATCTTATTTCGACCGCTTTTTGGTTTCGGTGGCTGTACACTTCCATGTACCTTTTCTTCTCTTAAAAGTATGTATATGGTTGTCTTTGATGCTTCTGTATAATCCGAACACATATCCACTAATTCATCCTTGTTGCAATGAGGATGATCTCTCTGTATGCAGTAAAATACTCGTAAAATAATTTTCTTCTCGGCTACCGTTTGATAGGGCCTACGTTTTGCATGTGCGGCAGATGACGGCCCTGAAATACTTTCCATCGTTCACTGATATTATATTGTATCACAATCACAGTAAAACCACTACACAATCGCGAATACCTACACACGTCTTCACAGTAAAACAGCACTACACAATCGCTAATACCTACACACGTCTTATGGATATTAAAATTACTGAAAAATTCAACTTTTTAAACTTAACCTCAAACGATTTGCCTATTATAGTAAAAAGTAGATACTTTTCACCTACACTTATCTACAGTTGCACTGCACCAATGTCGAATAATATATATAAATTCCTTATGTAAATAACCGAACGACAATAATTGCAATAAAAAACGCGCGCGAAACATATTTCCAACCCGCCACTGCCAAGCCAGAGCATTCATGTATTTTGCCGAATGAAAAAGGATAGATAGATAAAAAGATAGTCTTTCCAATAAGTTAAAAAGAGATAAATGCCGTTTGTCGAGAAAGAGCTGAGCGGTGTCGCCGCTTTTAACTATTATGATAGATGTTTACGGAATTGTCATAGTAAAGTAGACGAAAATATTTTCAAAGTAAATGTAAAAATGGCTAATATCTTGGCCTATACTAAATTATTGTATTTATTTTATGACATTCATAAATAATATATACAACTATTATATATTGTTTTGTGAAATTTGATATTTTAATTGAATATTGAGAAATTTGAAAATTACATGTGACAATAGCGATTGTTCCTTTAGGCGGTCAGGGAACTTCATATACATTTTAGACGGACTTTAGTTTTCAATTTGTTCACAAATACCTGTTGCTGATGATATGATGCTTTTAGGGCAATGTAATGGTATTATGCCTCTTTCTTCGGCTGATAATATGTATTATCAAGCTCTCTGGAACACTGGATATTTGAACTACTGGAATTTCACTGGATTCTGATTGTTAAACACTGTATTCTGCTTTCATTTGATCAGGTTGGTTGCTATTTACTATTTTATATTACTTTAAATGAAAATATCTTGCTAAATGTTTAAATTTCTAATTTTAAATTCTCTCCTTCTCCAAACGACGCTACTTTCTTCCCAAAATTTCTAAAATTCTCCTCGTTACTAACACAAATTTTATTGTTTTTTTTATAGTCCATTATTTTAAAGTACTTGATTTTGTGTAATTGTTTATGATAAAGGTTCCATACACTGTGGTTATGTTTTGCACTATTTTATTATTCCACTAATTACTATTTGTTCCATTTTCACTTTTAAAACTATGACAAATTGTCTTTACTTATTTCTAGAATAAGTAAAGAGAAAATAAGTAGAGAAAAAAGAATCGAACTTGGTTTGAAATACAGACAGCATTATTGGATGCTTGGAAGAAATTCTAAGTTGACAATACATAATAAGATACTAATTTATAATCAGATCTTAAAACCAGTTTGGTTATTACCATTCAGACTTTCCAGAATAAAGTGCTGCGTAACATAGTAGACGCTCCATGGTACATACGCAACTCCGACTTGCATCGAGACCTTAAAATCCTAATGGTGAAAGATGAGATCAAAAGGCCAGACTTCACCTCCACATCAATGCAGAAGCTCTTCAGCTGCTGGACAACCAACATCTTGTTCGAAGACTGAAGAGACCCAAACCATTTGAGCTGGTGTAGTGTGCTGTGTAAAAGCAGGACATAGTGCGCCAGTGAAATTGTTAAAAGGAAACAATCTAAAGGACGTCGTTGGATGAACTTTAGTTAATAAATGTTTAGTCTGTAAGATTATTAGAAGAAAATTAATGGTTGGTCATCAGACCAGTTTTAATAGAAATAAGATTCTCCAACAAAGAATCTTAATAAAAAAAAAAAAAAAAAACTTGTTTCTAAACTATTTACAAAGTCATAATCTGGTTTAAAGTTATAATAAAGTTATATTTTGTCCATATTTGTATTTAAAATTTATATCATGTAGGTATGTGTCACTTTATCTAGTGTTCTAATGTCAAAATTCTGTAATAAATTTTATAATTTTGAATTTCAGACGGATATTTCTTTATGGAAATTGCATATTGGATGAAATAGATGGAATCTCTGGAGTTTTTTCTTTCTTTTGATATGCCTTGCACTAGGTTTTGTGTTCTAATAAATGATTTCTGTGTCAAATTTGGTAACAAAGTATACCTATTTGGATATGTTTTGGTATGATTTTATAATTTATTTACTTTATAAACATTATTTGAGCCAATAGATATAATTTAACTGATTTACTATGTCTGTCTATTCATGATTACTATACTTATTTTTGCATGCTTTGCAATTCACGAAGAATTCAATATTTTTGTTCGCTTTGTAGCGTTTTCATGCGATAACTTATACAGGGTGGGCATTAGTGCGTATGCGGACTGTACTACCTATACCGTTAAAGTTAGAATAATAATTTTTTGTACGAAGTTAGATGCCAGTGGCGTGCATATTTCAAAATTCGTTTGGAACATACAAGGTGTTTAATATTAAAATGCCGAACCGAACATACATTTTTTTAAATGGAACACCCTATATATTTTTAGATTTTTGAATTAAGCGTATTTTTCTGAACAATTTAATATAGCACTTAATATATCTAAATTTACACATGGCGACGTTGTTGCAAGTTTTCTATGAAAAAGGTCGCTACTTCGCGTTATTGTAGCTCTCCATTTAAATGAGATATGACTGGCAGTTTATTATTAGTCTTATTGTTAATAACAAATTGTGAGTCACACTTAATAAAAAAATCATTCAAATTTTAATAAATAACGAAAATAACCATGTCTTCGAGGTTGGTTGTAAATTGTAAAGATAAATTATTATTAATAGGGATACCTATTATACTCTTATATAGGGTGCTTTGAAAACAAAATTAAGAAGTGGCTTGAGGAACTGTCACTGTCATTATTAATGTTTCTATTGTGTTGGTTTTATTGTATCAGTCAGTATTAGAGGAAATATTCAATCTACCCATATTATCGAAATTGAATTTTACTAAAGAAGAAACGCTAGACATGATATTAGTTCTCGGAGTGATACAATACTCGGAATACTGACTGATACAATAAAACCGATACTGAACTACTTCTCATTACACAAATGAGGTAAATAATAAGCTTTTCTCATGTTAGTAGTAAAAAAAAAATTTGCTCTACTGACGTCACGAGTCGCGCTCAACAACTTAAAATCCTTATAACTCGTAAACGCGTGCAAATATCGAAAAAACAATTGAAAAAATCTCCTCCTGAACCTCTGGTTTTGATTGGTAGTCTTCTATCAATATAAAAAGTCCCACGCTCCTATGTTAAAAAACAAAAAAGTATATATTAGTATATATATCAAATGACTCGTAGCGACATCCGTGATGTTAATTTCAAACTATTTCCAATCTAATAGCGAAAACGGGTTTCTGTCGCAAATTTAAACGCAGCAAAAGCAAGAGCTGCTGTCATGGACGCAAGAGGTCTCTGCTATCTGGAGGCAAATTCAAATATTTGAAATTGGCTGGTAAATTCAAACACAACAAAAGCCACACCCAAGTCAAGAGGATGTAAAATCTTACGTAGGTGTACTAGACATCAAATAGGATTGTTTGACGTAATATACCAAAAGGGCCTAACCTTAAACTTTGTACGTTTGTCATGAAACAAAAACTAAAATTCTTGAAAAAATTTACTCTATAAAACAACTAGAGACGAATTTTCTGTAACTTTAATATTTTAGCTTCATGACTTCAGATTCAAGTAAAATCTTACGTAGATGGACTACACATTAAATAGGATTGATTAACGTAATATGCCAAAAGGGCCTAACCTTAAACTTTGTGCGTTTTAATGAAACAAAAACTAAAATTCTTGAAAAAATTTACTGTATAAAAAACAACTAGAGGCGAATTTTCTGTAAGATCCAAGTAAAATCTTACGTGGACATACTAGACATCAAAGAGGATTGTTTCGAAATCACTGATCGTTAGGTCAGGTTAGACGGAAAGTTCTAACCTGACATAACGTCATTTGTCATATCCTGACCACCCGTAAAACTCGTATCCGCAAACACGTCACGCATGCCCGCCAACACGTGACGCGTACCCACAAACACGTAACGCGTACCCGCAAAAACGTAACGCGTACCCGCAAACATGTCACGCGTACCCGCAAAAAACGTTACGCGTACGCGCAAACCTCTTACGTGTACCCGCAAACACGTGACGCGTACCCGCAAAACACGTGACGCGTACCCGCAAACACATCACGCGTACCCGCCCCACGCAAAATAAGGCTAACCGTCACGCAAAATGAGGCTAAGCATCACGTAAATAATTAGGTATTCCTATTACTGCCATACATAATACGGTGCGCGAGCCCGCCAACATGACCCGTATTGCGACAGGATACATGAGAATAATATTAATAATAATAATAATAATAAGGATGTCAGATAATCAGAAGTCAGGCTGAAGTTTCAAAACATAATGAAATATTTAAAAAGAATTGATAAAATCACAGCTTCAATGAAAAAATTGTATAGGTAATATATGTAAATAACCTGATATGTTATTAAATTCAATTTATTTGATAAATCAAAACATATCCCAAGCTCTTATTTTAAAAATGATTTCAAATAAAACTGTTAAAGTGTTTTGACTTGTAGAATATATCTTGTAGAAGAATATTAATAAATACAATTTTAAATTTCCTCTATAGTTTTATTATTATTATTATAATTATTCAAAACTACTTAGCCCTTAGTATTTTATTATACAGTAGTAGTAGTCATAGTCATACATGATTATTCCTCATATTACATCGTACATAATTTTCTGTCAACAAAAGGATTACCTACTGCTCATGATTTTTGAGGCACTGTGTACGTTCCACGTGTTTGGATTTCTGTTAAAGCAAAATGTCTCGATCTTGGTGACTTCCTGTCTGTAATGGTGACTTCCTGTCTGTAATCTATATGCATAAAACCTCTGTATTTTATCAAGTTCTGTAAGTTCTTTTTTAATATCTTATCATTATTATACTACGTCGTAAATCACGTCAAACCATGATTTAGTAGAAGAAAAGCTCTTAATCCACTCTCGTGTTAAGTATCTATTTTCCTATAATGACCACATTTTCTATAAGTGAAGTCATTGATACCTCTATTAATTAATTTATTTTATATACGTAAATATATAATAATATTAGCAAATAGTAATATCTGTTTTTATTAAGTAACAGCTGAAAGAAAGTCAATGTTCCTGTCTGTGATGTCAGATCGAAGAGACTATCTGACTATCATTAATATAATCTAGTTATTCTTTTTATTTCTAGGTTAGGTTTGAAATAAAATATCCTAAAGTTACGTATCATACACATTTATTGATTACACCATATACAGGGTTATTCAGAACCTATCCATAATAAAATTTGGGGATGTTCAACATGCATGTAGAAATGTTGGTAGTGCAAAAAAAAATTTTTCATTGCACGCCGCTGGATACTGGTCCACTATAATGGAGTGACCTTGGGACTGACAATGCAAACTAGCTAGCACGAAAAAAACCGGCGCACCCGGCCCATAAAAGATTTGCAGCGTTTTTACTTTAAAATAACCTTAAAGATAGATAGGCGTTTCAGGTACAAAAAACTTGTTTACTGTTTTTTCTCGGAATGTGGTATATTCGATGTCGTTGAAGTACAGTTGCCCATCTACGTAGTCCTTTATAATGGTATAACTTTAAACATTGTTTACGGGAAATCCTAAGCCTTTTATTATAAATTTTTTTGGTGATATCGATTTCTTATTTAAGGATTCACATATCCTCAAAGTTTTAGAGATGAGTTCTGAATAACCCTGTATAAAAGAAGTAATTACAATATCTAAATACAATAAATTTATGCAATGGAAAGATATAAAATCTCATTCATGTCCAACATCAAGTCTCATCATAAAATGACTACTTTCGGTGACACCTAGAACACTAATTTAACGAAATTTTCATTCTAAGAGTGAAAAAATCGAACATAATGAATTTAAAATAGTTTTGTTACTATTTCCACAAACACATGTTTCAAGAAAATCTTGGAAATAGAAATCCCTTTCAATACTAAACACGGTTAATTTACATAAAACAATTTTTTGATCATTACATTTTAGAAATGTAGATTCATAAACCTCGTCATTTATGATGTATTCTAAAATTGAGCACATGTGGACAAAAATAAACATTACTGAGTCAGTAGCAATAGATAAACCATTTCTCTGCAAATTATCGAAATATTCGTCATTAATAAATGTTCCCTTTTCAGCTCGAACTAAGGAAATACAATCTACACATTTAACTTTTTTTGAAATTGAATGAGCAGCATAACCAGAAACATATACTTTTGCAGAATAATCTATATCACAGGTTTGGAGGTAGTTTGTTTCTAATATAAAAATAAAATTATCAACTTTTGGGAACGCACCGTCCACATAATTATTGTTTGTCACATTATCATCATCGTAACCACTTTCAAAATGTTCGCGAATTGGGTCCGTGAAGTTAGCCCCTAACTCCTGGAGTTGGACGGCACTAATCCACAGTCGGTTAGTAAGTTATTAGTAAGTATTTGTAAGCCCATTGGTAACATTTGTAAGTAAAGGGTAACCGTTTTATTTGTTATTAATTTTTGGGGGCTAACTTCTTAGCAGCCCCCAAGATGTTTATAATTGCAGTTTTTATGTTATCAGCTATTAGTAAGTCATTTGTAAGTATTTGTAAGTTTACTGTCGACATTTGTAAGTCTCTAATAAAAAAGTTATAACCAATTAATAAATGGCAGCTATCTTCTTAGCAGCCCCCAAGTTCTTTCAGAATGTTTTGTTTACCTTACCAGTTGTTAGTAAATCGTTTGTAAGTATTTGTAAGCCGTCTTTCAACATTTGTAAGTCGCTAATAAAAAAGTTATAACCAATCAATTAAATGAGGGCTAACTTCACACCAAGCCCCCAACTTCTTTCAGAAGGGTTTGCTTACCTTACCAGTTGTTAAATCGTTTGTAAGTATTTGTAAGCTGTCTTGCAACATTTGCAAGTCGCTAATAAAAAAGTTATAACCAATCAATTAAATCAGGGCTCACTTCTTAGCAACCCTAAAGGTCTTTCAATATATTTTGTTTACCTTGCCAGCTGTTAGCAAGTCGTTTGTAAATATTTCCAAGGTGACTTTCAATATTTATATGTCACTAATAAAGAAATTATAACCAATTAATTAAACGGTGGCTAACTTCTAAGCAACTCCCAAGTTTTCTGTAAATGTCTTGTATTAGGGACTTGCAAATGATTAGTTGTGATGTAAACAAAACATTTAGAGAAAACTTGGGAGTTGCTTAGAAGTTAGCCACCGTTTAATTAATTGGTTATAATTTCTTTATTAGTGATATACAAATATTGAAAGTCACCTTGCAAATATTTACAAACTACTTACTAGCAGCTGGCAAGGTAAACAAATATTTTGAAAGACCTTGAGGGTTGCTAAGAAGTGAGCCCTGATTTAATTGATTGGTTATAACTTTTTTATTAGCGACTTGCAAATGTTGCAAGATAGCTTACAAATACTTAAAAACGATTTAACAACTGATAAGGTAAACAAAAGATTCTGAAATAATTTGGGGGCTTGCTGTGAAGTTAGCCCTCATTTAATTGATTGGTTATAACTTTTTTATTAGCGACTTACAAATGTAGCAAGACGGCTTACAAATACTTACAAATGATTTACTAACAACTGGTAAGGTAAACAAAACATTCTGAAAGAACTTGGGGGCTGCTAAGAAGTTAGCCGCCATTTATTAATTGATTATAACTTTTTTATTAGAGACTTACAAATGTCGACAGTCAACTTACAAATACTTACAAATGACTTACTAATAGCTGATAACATAAAAACTGCAATTATAAACATCTTGGGGGCTGCTAAGAAGTTAGCCCCCAAAAATTAATAACAAATAAAACGGTTACCCTTTACTTACAAATGTTACCAATGGGCTTACAAATACTTACTAATAACTTACTAACCGACTATGGATTAGTGTCGTCCAACTCCAGGAGTTGGGGGCTAACTTCACGGACCCTCGCGAATTTCGGAAAAAGAAAATTTCCCATTAACTTTTTTAAATAACTTTTTAACTCGGTTTATCTATATAAACCGAATCGTTTCTCTAAACTGTCCGTACTGAATTTTCCTGCTAATATATATTTTAAATCCAAATAAGTTTGAAAACTATAATCAATCAATGTTATTAAAACCAAAGTACACTGTCGCATAGCCTGATAAGTTTCATTTGATAGTTTACCATTATAATCTTTCAAATTATGCCACTTGTCTAACCATATAATAAATTTTTTCAAGAACTCTAATTTAATGTCGATAGTTATGTCATTAGGGCCGGGCCTTTGAAAAGGCATACATAATTCATTTCTCTTTTGTATTCCCTTAAATCGAGAAGTGTTATTGACAATATCCCACCATTTGCGTATGATTTCAGTAAATTGTGCAGTATCACACATCGATTTAGATTTTAGGCAAGCAATAGTGGACTGGTGAAATATATTATCAGCCAAATTAACTTTTTGTCTTTCTAAAACGGATGGGTAAAGTGATTTGTAAGTAAGTTTAAAAGCCTGTTTAACGAGCAAATTTTGTTCTACATGATATATGTCTCTAATATTTTGAAATTTAGCAAATCTTAATATCTCCCCGTCTTCCCAATCACAAAACACAAATGTTTGTTCAATATTTTTTAAATTAAGCCAATTCCTCCAAATGTTTTTAAAAATGTGAACACAATCAAACGTCAAAAATATTTTTTTCCATATGTTGGATTTAGAAATGAATTTGTCCTTGACAATGTTTTGAACATAACTCTGTTGATTGAATGATTGTCAGTTATTACACAAAGAACTTCAAAACCACAGCTCTGTACAAAGTTTATTACTTGCTTTGTTATTTCCGCTATTTCAGTTCCCTTAATTTTTGTACGGGCAATAGTTTCAATACCTCTTTTGTACTTCCGAATGCAGAGGAAATCATAAAAGTTAGGACAGTTTTAGCCAAATCAGAAGAATTTGAATTAACAGCACAATCAATAATATTTTTTGCTCTGTATCTAATCTGGCAGTAATATAAATTTCATCTATTAATAATACAACAACTTTTTCCAGCGAACTTAAAGATTTACTGATATTTAGAATATAATTTTTATTACTTTGATCGGAATTAGCTGACACCTGCAATGAAGACGACAATGACTGTAAATATCGTTTATGTGGCAATATTAAATATTCTCGAATTAATTCATAGCATGAAGGAGACTGACTATATAAGATAAATGCCATTACAATAGTCGCAGATGAATATTTTGGTTTTTGGTAAATAATTTGCCTCAATTGATCTATGACCATTTCTAAATTGTTTGCCTTGTCAGAGTTTTGTAGAATTACTTTATTTTGCGCTGGAATTAAGATATTTAGGGCTTTTTTCAAACTATCTGAAACTAATTCTAGCCTATCTTCATTAGATTCTTTGTACCTTGATAACAAATTTGTCAACTGGGACCATCTAGAAATTTGTAGGTCGCAAGGGAGAACCCACTTTAAATCAGTAGGTGTTATATAAGCTCTGTTCCTTTTATACAAACTTTTACGCGAAGCTTTTTAGATATAGTTATTGAAGTATTAATAGATATAAAATTGTCAAAATTTAATGTGAAAAAATGAATTTCATTTTCGCAAATTTTAGAGTCCCATCCCAACATACTAATGTTTTTAGAAAAATTAGTTTTGAAATCAATGAAATCTTTAATAAGGTCGCTTTTTAGAAAAGTGTCAATCTCATGCTCTTGCCTTTTCAGAATTGTATCACGTCTTTGTTGTGGATCAGATCTACGTGGTTTCACAGTTTTAGATAAATATGATGGAAGATTAGGGAATATACAGGGAACGGGAACGGGAATATACAGGGAACGGGTATATACTGCGTCAAATGGGGGTGACTTAATAAAAGCAAATATACAAGTCCCATCAGGTTGAAGATGTTTAATCATACCTAATAATATCATCAGGTTTAAAATGTAACTGACAAACAACAGTGTATGAAGATGGCTCCCAGTCATCGCTCGGGATTGCTTTCTTCCAAGCTAATTTTCTTTCCTCGTGTTTTGGAAATTTGAATACAGTAATGCCTCGTTTATTTTGTACGTTCTTTAAACTTGAATCATAGTTGCTCGTACAACCAGGGACACAACTACTAGGCATTGTTAAATTAAAATTTACTTCTACGTATAGGTACCTACTTAGTTAACTTAATAGTTTCAATCTGATTTAAGATAAAATAAAGCAAATATTCTGTATGCACTCAAGATAATGTTAAAGGCAGGTCAATTAATAAATTAATTCAAAATCACAATGCATCAATTGGAATTCGTTGCTAAAATAAAAATGTTCCAAATGCACCCGGTATTTATTATTGAGGTTATGTTTACGTTTACCGTATTTTCGAAGAAATCACGTTTTGTATCACAGCACCTATTGCACTCTATTTAAAACACACTTAACTCATAAAATAACTTTGTAATAACAATTTTTCACTACAATTTAATCCCAAAAACCGATTTGAAACTAGCTTTATTTACATAGCAGCATTAAACCGACATTGGAACATAAAACATGTCGGTCTTCCGGCTACGTTGCCAGATTTCATTAAGCACGGCTATCTGTAGAGTAGGTTGTGATAAAACCAACGTATACAATACACAAAAATATATTTCTTGAAACATAAATTTACATTTCAAATTGCATCACATGTATATTCACTTATTAATGTAGCTAGTCATCTTCATTTATATCTTCGCCCTCTTCCGCATGATCAGATTGTTTTAGCTGATATTTCTCAATAACTTCTTTAGGTAAAAACTCCTCAATTTCATATAGGAAATTACTCTTCTTTGAGGCCTTGTTTCTATCCAAGGCTAATTTGATAAATGAACAATGTCTAAGCCAGCTGCAGCTTCTGTGTTATAAAAAAGCTCCATAAAATGACAACCATTGCAGCGATTATAGCACATATATATTTTTTTGAAATCAGAAAAACCCGTAGAAAGCAATAATAAAAAAATATATAGGGTATTCCATTTAAAAAAAATTGAACCTAGGTTCATATTTCTTTAAGCTGCAATCATTTTCTGGAATACACCTGGAATGGACCTCTACATATCTGGAAAGCTTGTAAAAAATTATAAAACTTTTGTATAAAACTTTTCTTCTCAACATCTAAAATAAAGATGTAGGGGGCCATTTCGTTGGAAAACCCGGTACAGTCCGCCATGAAATTTGGTACAGTTGGGTTTTAGGTGCTCCTGATTAAGAATATGGCATTAAAATTTTTGTGAAAAATTCGCTAATAGTACATCTCGTTTTTTTGCATCAAAAAATGGGTCGTAGTTGTACTTTTTTGGAACTTACCCAACAAAAAAAGTTCATTAAAATCGTTTCATAAATAACGATTTTACGAGAGTAGCTAGACCTTAAGTGGGACACACGAACACCCTGTACAGTACCGCCATGAAATTTGGTACAGTTGGGTTTTAGGTGCTCCTGATTAAGAATATGTCATTAAAATTTTTGTGAAAAATTCGCTAATAGTACATCTCGTTTTTTGCATCAAAAAATAGGTCGTAGTTGGCCATAACGCCGACTTACCAAACAAATGAAGCATACCCGCTATGTACTTTTTTGGGACTTACCCAACAAAAAAAGTTCATGGAAATCGGTTCATAAATAATAATGTTACGGGGGTGGATAGGGTGGATAGACCTTAAGTGGGACACACTGTATATACATATATACACGGTGTCCCACCGGGAACCGCCTCGATCTAATATATATATATATATATATATATATATATATATATATTGTTCCTCGCATCAAAACCTAATTATTGATTTTTGGATTAAATAAATACGATAACTTTTATTACGTTTTGTGTGGTAGATTTACATAAAAATAAATTTAAATACATTGAACAAAATTGTTCATACATCAAATTAAATGTCGTCTCTTAAAGAACTTCTGATTAAGAGGTGATCAATTAAGGGTAATTTGACCCGCTTTAAAACATTTTTAGGTAAAATTGATACTGCTAGCCCTAACTGGGTTCAGTTAGAACTTCGCCTAAATAAATTAGAATTAAATTGGGAAACGTTCTGTGAAATTCAAACATCAATTGAAATTTTGGAGAGCCTAATTTTGAGGCTCATAGTTTAGAACGTGAGACATTTGAGAACGATTATTTTGACATTGTTGAAAAGGCCAAGCGTCTATTGGATATCAGTCAGCAACAAAATATCCAAGACTGTACTATAATATTAGACAATCTAATAGTGACTCTAATAAAAAGGTTAATCATGTAAAATTGTCGACAATAAATTTGCCAGAATTTGATGGATGCTACACAATCTGTGGCTTTATTTCAAAGACACATTTAGGATCCATTGTACACGAAAATACGGACATTTCCGTTGTGCAAAAATTTCATTATTTACGATTATCGTTGAGGGGCGAGGCAGCAAAGGTCACACATTCATTGGAAATTTCCGCAGCCAATTATGCCAATGCATGGAAGTTAATCGTAGAGCGGTACGAAAATTAATTAATAATTTTATTTTATTTATTTTATTTTATTTTATTTTATTTACTACAATACCCAACGGGCAATATGCCCAGTAACAGGATAAGACTACAACAGAAAAATAAAAGTACACATGCAAGTGTAATAAAATCAAAAATCAAATCACACATAAAACAGAAAAACATAAAATACAGAAAACATATACTCGTAATAACTAACAAAGAAAAATAATATACTATACATACATTATAATACATTTATAAAAACACGTTCACAACATCCTTAATTCTATATAGACTAACAAATGTACACACACATAAAAAGCTTAAAGTGATGTAGAGTAACACATTTTAATCTGGTTGATACTGGAAAAAAGTATATCAACCCCTGACTCAATTTCATGATAGTTAGTAATCATTTGATAGATGGGTGAGCTTTTGTATATATTTATTTGTGCGGTAATTTTTAATTGAGAGAAGGTGCTGATTTCGAGTATTCCGTAGAGGTACGTGAAAATCGATCATTTCCAATATATTCTGACAATTTATTTTATTATTAAGAATTTTATAGAGAAAAATGACAGAGTTCAACTGACGTCTTTTTTGTAAGCTATTGATGTTAAAGCGGTCATAGAAACTTTGCTGAGGAAATCCTCTCATTGGATAGTAACCATCCAACACAAATGCAGCGGATTTGAAAAACCTACGTTGTGCTTTCTCAATATATAATACATGATTATTATAAATGGAACTCCAAACCAAGGAAGCATATTTCACCTTAGAACGAACAAAAGTGGTAAAGAGCGTACAAAGTGTGCCGGGATTTCGAAAATCTCTCATGTTACGTACAACAAAGCCCAAGCTCTTATATGCACTAGCCACCATGCGTTCAATATGTATAGTGAAAGAAAGTTTAGGATCAAAAATCACTCCCAGATCTTTAATACAATCAGGTCTCACAAGCACACACCCATCCAGCCTGTATTGGCTAAGTAAGAGATGACAACGTCGGCTAAAAGTCATTGCATTACATTTGGCAGCATTTAAGGGCAGTTTATTTAAAGTGCACCACGAATTTAATAAATCTAAGTTATTTTGAAGATTTAATGCTTCTAACTCATTGTCAATAGAGCAAAAAATGTTCATATCATCAGCATGCAGTAAGTATCGTACACTCAGGTTGGCCGTGATGTCATTAATAAAAATTAAGAATAATAATGGTCCAAGAATGAAACCCTGTAGCACTCCAGACGTTTGGGCAAATTTGACAGACTTGACACCGGATATTTGGACAAACTGAGTTTGGTCGCGAAGATATGAATTCATTAGGTGTAATAACTCCTAGGAGAAGCCAACGGAGTTAAGTTGGGATAGGAGTAGTCCGTGGTCCAGCCTGTCAAAGACTTTAGAAAAATCAGTATAAATGACATGAACTTGACCAGCCGGATCGATAACTTCACTTATATACTGAGTAATGCATGCTAAATTGGTGACCGTTGATCGGCCTTCTATGAAACCATGTTGTTCGGGCAGTATAATATTTTTTACGTGAAACGACAGAATGCGTTGTAGAGCAATTTCGAAAATTTTACTGAAATTGCACAGAATAGCCATCGGTCGATAGTTTCCAATTTCATTCCTGTCATCCTTCTTGTAGACTGGGCATACTCTAGACACCTTCCAGTAACTTGGAAAAGTACAGGTTGACAAAATTAAATTAAATAAAATATTCAGCGGTTCACAGAATACAGAAACGCAGTCTCGAATAAGGAAGACAGGTATGAGTCAGGACCAATGGTCATTTTAGGCTTTAACTGCTTAATTGATTGAATAACTTCATCATTCTTTACTTATTTACTTCATAATCATGTAAAGGCCCTGTTTGGTCTGCCCACAGTTAGCAAAGTGTCTTATTTAGCATTAAGGCAACTATTGGATGGCTTCACCGAACATTTAAGAGGACTCAAAGTGCTAGAACAACCAGTAAATCAATGGGACACTTTGTTGATACATATCAACATGAGATTTACCGAGAACTAATTACCGAGAATTAAGTTACCGAGAAATTTGATTCCTATACGCGGGGCGATTGGGAAAAGGAAATCAACAATCGATTGCCTTCCACGGACGATTTAATTCAGTATCTAAGAGACAAATGTTCATTGTTAAATCCTATTACCAACATTGACAAAAAATCTAAACTTCAAAAAAAAATCATTTGTTTCTTCGAGTCGTCTTGTGTGTAAAAACAAAAATCACTTATTATTTCAGTGTCCTACCTTCTTGAAAATGTCAGCAAATAAAAGATAGAGCGTGATTAAATCGCATAATCTATGCACAAATTGTCTTAGACCGAATTACAAAAGTATTAATTGTAAAAGTACAAATTGCAAAAAATGCCAAAAGCGACATCATCCTCTATTGCATTTTGATAGTGTACAGAGTGATGTGATGTACAGAGTGATGTACAGGATGATGCGAAACTTTCATCTGATACGTCAAACGTGACTACAGATAAAGTTACTTCGGTTCAGAATCAAAACATAACTCAAACAATTAATGGTCATTCATATATAAATGCCAACAATATCTTATTGTCCACTGCGCAAATTAAGGTAGGTACAAGATAAATTTGGTAATTATCATTTATGCAGAGCATTACTGGACTCTTGTTTACAATCCAACTTTGTAACACAGGCATTGGTAAATAAGTTACAAATTGAACAATAAATAATAATAGCTGTTACTGGTCTTAATCAATCATTAAACAAAATAAGGCATAGTACAAACATAAAATTAACTTCTGTTATGAATTCCTACGAACAATCTATAAATTGCCTAATTATTTCTAAAATAACGGACAATTTACCTGCTAGTTCATTCTCTAAAACTAATTTAAATATACCTGACATTATTTTGGCAGATTCCAAATTTAATGAATCAAATGAAATTGATATGTTATTAGGTGCGGGCGTATTTTGGAACATATTACATTCAGGCCAATTAAGGCTTGGCAAAGATAAGCCTTAGCTTCAAAAAACCGTTTTTGGGTGGATCTTATGTGGAGAAATTCCACAAAATTATGTGAATTATTTACAAACTCAATGTCATTTTATTTCTAACATAGATATTAATAATAGCTTAACTAAATTTTGGGAAATCGAGGAATAATCAAATATAAAAACGGAATCTCGGGAAGATGTGGCAATAGAGTCCTTCTTTAAGTCTACTACCTTGCGCAATGCAGATGGTCGTTTTGTGGTAAGGTTACCTTTAAAACTGTCAATAGAAAGTCTTGGGCAATCAAAAAATACTGCAATGAAACGTTTATATTCTATCGAAACAAAACTAAATAAAGATAGTGATTTGAAGCATCAATATGTACAATTCATGGAGGAGAACATTGCTCTAAACCACATGACTAAATTAGAAATCGATAATAATGAAGGGTATTATATTCCCCATCACTTTGTTAAAAAAGAATCCAGCTTAACCACTCAAGATATTAGAAACCACATCAAATACACTCAATTGAGAGTAGTATTTGATGCTTCGTCAAAAACAAACTTAAGGTTACTCATTGAATGACCTGCAGATGGTAGGTCCCAGAATCCAGCAGGATTTATTTTCAATTATTATTCGCTATCGCTCTCACAAGTACGTTTTAGCTGGTGATATTACAAAAATGTACCGACAAATTTTGGTGCATCCCGATGACAAAAAATTACAAAAAATATTATGGAGAGCTGATACAAGTCAACCAATACAAACTTACGAACTTAATACTGTAACATACGGGACAGCATCCGCCCCATTCTTAGCGGTACGATGCTTACAAAAACTACCACATATACACGCAGAGGCCTTTCCTAAGACAAGTCGAGTAATATTAGATGATTTGTACGTCGACGACTTATTAACAGGCTCCAATGATTTAAATGAACTTCAAGGGTTGTACAGTGAAATTTGTCAAATATTAAACAAGGGTTGTTTAATTTTAAATAAATGGATATCAAATATCTGGATTCTGCAGCTTAAAAATGAGATAACTGAGCTGAAAGCTAAGTCGAATGAAAATAAAGCTGCTTCAGTAATTGATGGCACTCAATTTGAAGAAGTAATACAGGAAATACAGGACCGTGAAAGAAGAAAACGAAATATTATTATATTCAGAGCTGCTGAGTAGTTAGATCGCGAAAACACAAATCGAGCAAGACTTGATAAAGAATTCATTTATCAATTGATGACTGCTTTATCTGTTGAGGTTAACCCGGATGATATCAAGGCATTACGCATTGGCAAATCTGATCCTTCCAGAAACTCGCCTCGTCCTATTAAGGTATCACTCAGTGAAGAGTCCATGGTTCACGATATTATACGTAAGGCGAGAAATCTGAAAGGTTTTGACCAGTACACAAACATTATCTCTCTGGATCGTACTCCAAGGCAAATAGAATATTATAAATCTGTAAAAAAGACGCTGGATAAACGTATCTTAGCTGGTGAGACTAACTTAAAAATTAAATATGTGCGTGGTATACCGACAATAATTTCGTTAAACTAAGCAAGCCCAACAGTTCAAAAATTGTAGATACAGAAGTTTTGTGTTATTTTCAAAATGTGCGTGGGTTGAACAGTAAGGTAAATGAATTCTATTCCTCGATTAGCATGAGTGAGTTTCACTTAATTGTGCTGAAACCTGGTTAAAAAATGATGTAGATAATGAAGAATATTTCCCGCATACGTATAACGTATTCAGATCAGATAGGAAGCTGGAATTGACTGGTCACTCTTGTGGAGGAGGGGTTCTTCTTGCTGTAAGTGAAATTCCAGGTGGTTAGTTTGGATTTAGCTTCAGTGACTATTAATACTCCTACTATTGATTTAGTGGGTTGCAAATGTATACTAGGTTCACATACTTTATTTGTATATGTAATTTACATACCCACTGATATTATATATTCTGATATTAATATTCCAAGAAACGCGGCTTCAGCAAATAAATCTTATCGCATTTTTACATATTATTTCCCGTTAATATAGAACTAGTTATATCAGCGTCCCGCTGACGCATCTTTATTTTATCTTATCCATTGCTTTGTTTATTCGTACAATGAAGACCATTGTCTATTGTATTAAAAATACCACGTGTGCGGCGAGTGATGATAATTAATTGCTGTAACGCGGCTTCTGCGAATAAATCTTAACACATTTTACATATTTCCTGTTATTGTACTTTATTTTTATCTTATCGTTTGCTTTGTTTATTCGTACAATGAATTCCATTGTCTATTGTATTAAAAAAAATGGGAAGACCATTGTGTATTGTATTAGAATAAATGCACTGCTACCGCATTTCCTGTGCAGTTGTGAATTCTTTCATTTATTTGTATGTACTTGTGGAGAGAAAACGTGCTTTGGTATTTAAATATTCATAATATTTATCGTTATAATATTTATCGAATATAATATTTTAGTGTCATTGTCATTTTATTACATTGGAGTAAATGAAAAGAAGGTAGTGATTTTTTTTAATTTTATTATAGGAACTCTCTGTGTTACATGATAGCAAAGCCGTACCATGCACGTGTCCAGCGAATTATAATATTATTTCATGTTATTATAGAACTAGTTATATTATCGAATTTTAAGGTTAGGCCCTTTTGACATATTACGTCAAACAATTCTATTTGATGTCTAGTATGCCCACGTAAGTTTTTTACATCCTCTTGACTTGGGTGTAGCTTTTGCGCATTTGAATTTACCCATTACTTTCAGAGATTTGGATCTCCTTGAGAGCATCTTTTAGCATATTTTTGTATCTTACATAATTTCTGAGTTATATTTGTGATTTTTATATCAAAAACGTTGTAAGTAGATACTTTTTATGTACCCTGGTATACATACCAACATTTTGTAATTTACGCCTGCACTCGTATAAATTTATGTGAGTTTATATTACTATCTCGATGACGTATCTTTATTTTATCTTATCGTTTGTTTTGTTTATTCGTAAAATGAAGACCATTGTCTATTGTCTTTCTCTTTTTCTTTACATAGAATTTCTTTAAATTCTATGTACGTTTATTTACTAATTTTATTTAAACTTTTCTCTTTTCAGCGACCATTTCAATGGCTTCCACTGCTTGAGATTGTATTAATGAAAAGAATATTTATTAATTTTGCCTGGTTTTCTCCAAGGACTTTGAAATTTATGCAAAAAGGAATATTTTACACATTTTACGTTACCTATCAATTCTATTCAATCTACCTATCATGTTCATAATATAAATTGGTAAAATTATATTAATTTATATTAAACAATCATGCTTTTAATTCTTTTAAGTATTTTTATAATTCTGTATTGAATTTTTCTAAATCTCGTTATGATATACCTTAGGATATACCTAAAGTTCACCATCTGTGGTTTGAATATATAAATTTCTTTTTATGGTTTAAATTATTATTGTAACAAAGACTTTATTATGTTATTTTAAACTACTTTGGTTATATAATACATAATATCCAAATTTTATCAATATAATGGTCCATATTTTATTTACCGTTAACAATTTATACAGTTATGCTTATTAACAAACATATTAGTTTTGTGCCCTTTGTTTTGACTTGATTTTAAAACTATTTAATAAATTTAACTTAATACTTAATTTTATTAATTACTTTGCATTAATTTCCAATTATTTAATATTTTATTTCTTATCGGCTAGATAAATATTAAATTGTATTATATTCTCGACTCATGTTAAGTTTGCTAGAGTAAATACCAATATATATATATATATATATATATATATATATATATATATATATATAAACGAAAAGCTTCGCCGAAACCTCCATTTAACCAGACAACACTTTGTGTCTGGGTCGTGCTCGAGGAGTATTGCCACCTACGAAAAGCACTGTCGTTTGCGACTCTACCACTGGACAGCGGTGCTGCCCCCGGTGTCATCATGCTACTTGCAGACGTTTACGAATACGTTTTCAGTGTGAGGATTTTTATTTTTTATATACAACTAAGTTTAAACAAAATACCTTTGACTTCTGAATTTGATCTAGAGGTTTATTTTTTATTTTTAATGGTAATTTTAATCTGAGAAGATAATCTAGATACTTAATGCACCAAAAAATTGTATAAATAATATAATAACTTTAAGATATTTAAAAAGTAATCTAAAAGGTACCAATAGGATTTTATAAGTTTACAAAATAAAAAATCTTACGATTAGATCCATGTTCACTTGTTGCTCCCCATCCAACAGTAGTACATAATGAACCAGGTAAAGGTGCCTTTAAAAAATTATGTCCAGCTGTTGTTTCTGAAGGTAGGCATATTGGTCTAATATATCGGTTGTATCTTACAGGGGCCGATAATTTCATTAGAGCAATGTCATTTTTTAAAACAGCTCTATCATAACCCTTATGTGATATGACAATAGTTGCCCACCGAAATTGTTCCATTGGCGAATATGAAAATCTTCTTAAAATTCCAGCATGAATTTCATAATAATATTTCCAATACCTGTTATAATTCATACAGATTACACAAAATATTTAGGACTCTCGATTTACAATATTTAAAAACATAAAAAGTGAATTGCAGCGGGATAACTTAATACTTAAAATACAATATAATCCAAAACAACTGAAGATTTCTTTAAAATTTATATCTGTATTTATATAAATTTGAATGAATATTTTAATTATACTAGGTGTCCCACCAAGAAGCATCACATTTGGTTGCCTTATGTCAGTTATACAGTTATTGCAGTTATTTTTTATTTGAGAATATTTTATGAAGTTGGTTTTCGTTTTCATAATGACCCTAAAAAACAAACGTACAGTAATAAACTAATAATGTTGATACAATAATAATAATAATAATAATACAATAATAAAAAATGTTCACATTAGAAGAAGAAGCGCTCACTCTAGTTTTATGTATCGAAACCAAATACCCTTACCAGAAGACGTTTTCGCATTATTTTTAACAAAAATTCGCTTTCAAGCAAAAACCTTTTATTATCATACCTATATAAAAATTTTAAATAATCAGAACCGCAATACAAACATTTCAGAAAATTTCTGAAATTTGTTATGAAAAACCCATTATATGTGAATTTAATTCACAACGTTACATTTATTTTAACAGGAGCATAACACCAAGTTTATAAGTATAAACCTATTTTTCATATAAACGGACGAGTTAACGAGAATAATAGTAGGATCTGAGAATTTTTAAATGAATTTCAAAAAGACTCGCCAAAAGTTACTGTTTAGTGTGATACATTTGCGACAAGGATTAATGGCCACTTTCTTTTGATGAAAACGTGGTTCGAGGAGATAACAATGTTCGAACATTTTTTTTTACCCACAAATCGATGAAGAAGGAACTGGGGAAGGATTGTTCCAATAGGATGGTGTTCCCGCACACTAATCGACAATCGCAAGGGAGTCATTATAAAATTTCCTGGGCCATGCATCAGTAGGGCAGGATTTATCGAATGACCATATTAGTTACCTGACTTGACAGTGCCAGATTTCTCTCTATAATTATCAAAGAGATAATTATAATCCCATCCCATCCTAAAAGAGGGAAACGAAATTTTCTAGAAAACATACCGTAGGAAATGCAACATAATTATTTCCATCATTATTATTTAGAATGCACAAATGGATTGAAGTAAATGGTGGACACTTCTAACAAATAATTTACTATCGTATTCAAGTTATTTGTTCACTTGTATCATTATTTTAATAATTATTTTATCAATTTATTTTTATTATTGTTACTGTTTTTGTTGTTATCAAAATAATTTTTCGCGACAAGGATTAATGGTCACTTTCTTTTGATGAAAACGTGGTTCGAGGAGATAACAATGTTCGAACATTTTTTTTTACCCACAAATCGATGAAGAAGGGACTGGGGAAGGATTGTTCCAATAGGATGGTGTTCCCGCACACTAATCGACAATCGCAAGGGAGTCATTATAAAATTTCCTGGGCCATGCATCAGTAGGGCAGGATTTATCGAATGACCATATTAGTTACCTGACTTGACAGTGCCAGATTTCTCTCTATGGAGCTGCATCAAAGAGATAATTATAATCCCATCCCATCCTAAAAGAGGGAAACGAAATTTTCTAGAAAACATACCGTAGGAAATGCAACATAATTATTTCATTTCCATCATTATTATTTAGAATGCAAAAATGGATTGAAGTAAATGGTGGACACTTCTAACAAATAATTTACTATCATCGTATTCAAGTTATTTGTTCACTTGTATCATTATTTTAATAATTATTTTATCAATTTATTTTTATTATTGTTACTGTTTTTGTTATCAAAATAAATTTTCTACCAACTATTAAAGAATTGTTATTTCGTCTTTGTTTATTTTTTTTATTTGAAAAACAAAAGCAGTTGCCTACCATAGTTTTTAATCAAGTTACATATCAATTATGAGTAGAAATTTAAAAGTGATAAAATATACAGGGTATTTTATTTAAAATAAGTATCTAGCTTAATAAAAAAAGAGGTAAGTCTTTTATTCTTATTAAACCCAAATTAAAATACGTCTAACAAGTTTCATCTTGTCACCCCAATTCTCAAGATAATATTAATAATGAATACATTTTTGGAGAAGGAGGAGTAATTAGGCTTTCTGATTGTGACAAAATATACAGGGTGTCCTATTTATGTAAACGCAATTTACTAAGCCGCCCCTGCAAACGCAAATCCGTCAGCCATAGAATGTTGACTAGGATTGCGGGGATTCGTGAGGAAAGCGGGGAACGGGGGAGCGTTAGGATCACAGGATCTCATTTAGGATTCACAGTGTGAAGTAATGGAAGAGAGGAGAGGTGCCAGGTTTCTGTAGTGATATATGAGATTAATTTTCCTATTGTTGATTAATATAATACCTTCTATTCAGCTTTGTTGCTTATTTATTACATTTAATATAAACAAGCAATTTTATTCCAACTAGGGGCACACTACAAAAAATTTACTGAAGAAATTTCGCAATCGTGCACGAAAAAAACTCCTTAATCGTCATACCCAAATCGTATCCGGATATATACTTTAGTTTTCAAGATATACTGTGATACTTTTCCATGGGACACTTAATATATTGATTTACACATTCATTTGATGTAAATTTATTGGACTGTCCTGGTATGGACACAAGTTAAATACATTTAACTACACTGAAATGAATAAGACTGGACTGGACTTGATTCTATTACTCTGTACTGGGACTGGACTGATTTAGACCATACTAAACAGCACTAGAGTCAACTGAATTTAACTGAATTGTATCTGGATAGGCTGGAAGAGATAGGCAGATTTGGACTGGATTGTAAATAAATTCAAATACATTTTGATTTAATGTGGATGAAATATACATAATTATTTGTCAGAAACCAGCGAATGTCTTAGTAATAAAGTAAATAAAGTTACCAGAGTTATAGAAACATGTTTGAACAGACAGTAAGTAGTACAGCCTACAGCTGACAAATCGTAATTTCGTATTGCTGGTGCAATTCATTAAAGTCGCAACAATAATTTTGAAATAAGTCTATAATCAAATTCAACACCACTACACTACAAAATATAAATTCGTCTATAAAACTAATGAGGTAGGCAAAGAATATAGTTCATTGCGCAATGTTGTCATGCCGTCAGATATAAAGTTATACACCTTAAAACAATTGACGCTATTTTTACCCATCGAGTTATCTTCAAAAAAGGGAAACTATTTCTCATGTTATCTTTGATTAACTTTGTCTATTTTTAGGTAAACACGAAAGAGGTCCACATTTTTTTAAATCAACTTAAAAAGTCTGTAGATTTTTCACCAGCCTGCATGTAAAGGTAATTTTGTATACCATTAAAAAAAAATAAAAAAAGGTCGTATACCGTGCTACTTTAAAATTTTTAAATATCTTAACAAATAAAGATATAAAGTCGGTCAAAATTAAAGTTAAGGCTATGTATATGTGTGTGCCCTCCTAGTCTTCAGATAAATTTCAAGAATTCTTACAGTTGCTCTTGGCGAGACTATGGTCTCTTAGGATGAAACTATTTTGTAACCTCACTGCTAAAACTATTAATGTATTATTCTTGGGGTGCGATGATAAATAGTCTAATACCTGTCAACACAATGTGCCGCAGTAACTACCCATATCTCATTAATTAAAACTCCTCCACAATGAAACATTCCATTTTTGTAGACAGATATTACCCATGGCCAAGCTGCAGGTTGGCTAGCTTTTCCTCCAACCACCCTACCAGCGAATAAAACATTGGAATAATTTTTAATAGCACGACTGTCATTTTTTTTATATAAATGACTGTTAGGTACCTCAGAATATTGTTCAAGTTCATTTAGTAACGCTTCTGCACTTGTTTCCACTTCCTGTTCACGATATGGGTTTTTAAGAATTATTCTTAGTCCGCAGTAAATCGGAGGACATTCTACAAATGTTGTATGGTTCTGCATACAAGTTTTAACTATATTTATTTTATTATATAAAATATTTATAAAATAACCTTTATATTCGTTAGGTGTTGGCATCATATACGATTTAGGGGAGCTAAAAAATAGAAAAACTAATTTCTGTAAAATATATACTCAACACATACATTAGACTTGGTCCTGTTTCTACTTTACAAACTTCCATTGCCCATTGTTCTGTTTCTAAACACGTGGGGTACCATTTTCCTTTGTAATTCCTATGAAGAAAACCGACAGCATTCGATATTTTGAAGTGTGGTTGTTTTCCAACGTAATCGGTTAATACTGAACAATCTTCTTCATCTTTTCCAGTTATTATACATTGTTTAATATTATCACATCGCTGTTTTAATGGAATACATGTACTTCTACGCGACGTTGACCAATCGTCACAACTAAATTCATCTTCAGCACATCCTGAAACAATTAATTGTAAAATCAATCTATATGTTGTATATTTTGTATTTTAGAGGCCGTATAATAACAGCGAATAATTAAAATGGTTACGGAGGGAAAACAGGAGAATAACAGTGATTTATATAATAAGGGGATCATCATCACCATTGTTGTGGACTTAATAAATTAAATTGGCTTCTTTCAATTCATTAATAATGGCAATTATTTCATTGTCGTGGGATGTAGTATTTCCGGCATTTTTTGAAGCTACCAAAAGTTTTAAGCGATCAACAAGTTCACTAGGGTCATCCCAGTAAACATATTCTATAGGTTTTTTATTATAAATCATATTATTCTCATATGCGAGGCCTGATCCTGTTGATTTTGTACGATGACTTGGCCTAGGAAATAACGGTTTAATAATTTCATGGTATTTATTCAAAGTGGAACCTTTCAGTCGTCCTCGGATGTTTTGATGGACACCACTTAGCTCCAGAATAATATGATGTTTATGTAATGTAAATCATATCATGTAATGATATAATTGTTTATCCTGTTTATTGAAAGCTGGATCGTTATAGAAAATTAGTTGATATAGGCCAGGGGTACCTTTGAATTGTTGTCCCTCTATTCTTATGTCTCCAGTACGTCTATCGAAATCTATTCTATTTTGTCCCAATAACCACGTAGATGTTGAATCATCATATACCGGACCATAAATCCTGTCTATTGATTCGCTCTTTTCCCTATGTTCACTTACATACTTTTGTGCTATCTCGGGATATTGATCTAAATATTCATCTAGTACAGATGAAGTAGTAGATGTATCCTCTATACGATGTTGCTCCTTCCCTATTGAATCCTGAAATTCATCGTCCTCTATCTTTGATTTTGACGTCAATGTTAAATATTCAGTAGGAAGAAACCTTGTTTGGTTTACAGTACTTGACACACCTTCTTCTTCTTTTTCATCTTCTTCTTCCTTCTTCTCTTCCTTCATAATCTCAGTCTTGATACGTTTGTTTTTATTTATCTTTTTATTCAAATTATGTGTGGTAGCAGCTATTTGTTTCAATGGAATGGAAATGGGATTAAACATTTTTTGGATAGCTTCATCCTCCCCTGATTTGCTCAACTTCAAAGCTAAATATTTTTTCCTGATTACCTTGGCCAACTCATTTATTTTTTTCTTGCGCTTGGTAGCATTTATTATTACATCATTAAGTGATGAACTCATATCGATTAATGATACCCTTTTGAAAAGTTACACCATTATATACTTGTCGAATCATTTGCTGTTTATCGCATGCAACGTCATCAAATATGAATATGGAGTTTGGTTTGGCGTCCATTGTACTAATGATTTCAATGATTTCATCATTGTCCTTATATGGGAAATAGCAAACACCTTTCACTTTGTTTAAAATTTCGTTGAGTAACTGGTATTTGGATTGATATAGCGATTTTGAATATACGTATACATTTTCAAATTTGATTCCATTTTAATGGTATAAGAGCGATAACAAGACGTTGGTCTTGCCACAACCACTCGGTCTACCCTTTACTATGACTCTAAAAGAGTTTGGCAATAGTTTACTGTGTTTCACCGCCGCACCGATGTTTTTACTATATTCAATCAAATCTAAATTTTCAATGGGCAACGTCTGTTCCTGTTGAAGAATCTTCATCTTTTGACATTATCACATGATACGCTGGTGTATAAATATATGAGCTTCACTTTTGAATTACACATTTCTGGTGGCTATCAATTTTGCGGACCTGGTATGTGTCACTACAATTACAATTCGATTAGCATTATTATGTTCTGGTTTTTACGTCACGTAAATGTTACGTTTACGAGACGTGTTATTATGGCCTTTTTACGTGTCAAAAACGTTACGTTTTACGTCACGTTTACGTCACGCTTTTGTGTCGTTTTTTATGACCTTTCTACGTGCCAAGAACGTAACGTTTTTGCGACGTTTTACACCAGGTGTAAACACCACACATGGTGTTATATGGGAAATACAAAATATTCTTCGTGACCTTTTTACATGCCAAAAACGTTACGTTTTACGTCACCTTTTTGTGTCGTTTCTTTATGGCCTTTTTGTGTCAAAAACGTAACGTTTTTGCGATCAAAATTTTATTGACTTTATATTATATCTAACATCTAAAATATTAATATTCCTTAGACAGGTACCAAACTTAAAGACCGCTTAGCCCAGGGCCAGAAGAGCATTAATCCTTTGGATCAGGCTTGCCGCAGACACGATATTTTCTATTCGCAAAACAAATCCTTGAAAGATAGGCATTGTCCTGCAAACATTCACTCGCTTGTGATGATCGAGACGACGCCCTGGAAGCGGCGTGAACGTAGCCTGTTTGTGGTGTTACCCTGCGTAATCTCACCTATGCTCCGGGTCCTGACAAGGCCCAAAACTATGTAAGAATGTATGAAAATTGAGTATTATGGCTTTTGCCTTGATTTCGAGATGTATGCCAGAGACTCTGATTAGTTCTTTGCTTTCTACCTGAGCTTTTCATCTAATAGTAAGCTAGGAGGGAATGACTGTAGGTCTGGTAGTATTTATCTAATAAGAATTCGTGCTAATGGCAAAATTAATTTATATAATGAGAAAAGTAAAATGTACGTAGAGTTTTCGTTAAAATGATTCTACAAGCATGGATGACTGACTAATTGCTGTTAAAATTACGTTAATTTACACTATAAGTGAATGTAAGTATGCACTGTGAATGAATGAATTGACTAAATGGGTAGATATTAAATGAATGTAATTATATGAGTGAATGTGTTTTAAGTAGGGTTTTTAAAATACACAGGGTACACTTTTATGAGAGTAGTTTTATGCCTGGGCTCGTCGGAGATCTAAGGATAATAAAACACAAATTATGGGTCCCTGAAAAGGTACTTCATTAGGACCGGTAAAGGTACAGGTAGGAACTGGATCAGGTAACAGATTGGCTCTCTCTCTGGCTGTCGTTGCGGAATAGGAAAGGAAGGAATACTCTTACCAGGGAAAATCCAGCGGTGTCCAGTTCTTATTGATGGCTGCGTTTCTGTCTAGGTTTCTACCGATTCGAAGAGAAGAGTATAGACAAGTTTTTTATTAAAATATTTATTATCTCTTGAGCGGTAGATGTATTGTAGCTTATTAATCGGCAGAAACATTAGCACTGGTTGCAGCGTTCGAGGATTAACGCTGAAATGGATAGGCGTTGGGAATGAAACATGTTATAAGGATATCTTGGAGGTTTTTGCACACAAAAAGCACTTTTTATCGTAGGATTTCGGTGAATGGATGCAGGTAGGTATAGGGAGCGATGCGAAGCGTAGAAAAGCAAATGGTATCGTCGAATATCGTAGTATTTCGAACTATGTAGTTATATTAGCGTCTCGCTGATGCATCTTCATTTTATCTTATCGGTTGCTTTGTTTATTCGTACAATTAAGGCCATTGTCTATTGTTTTAAAAATACCACGTGTGCGGCGAGTGATAATAATTAATTGCTGGAAAACGTGGCTATTGAAGTTACAGAAAATTACTCTCTAGTTGTTTTACAGAGTTATCTTTTCAAGAATTTTAGTTTTTGTTTCGTTAAAAAAGCACAAAGTTAAGGTTAGGCCCTTTTGGCATATTACGTAAAACAATCCTATTTGATGTCTAGTATAACCACGTAAGATTTTACATCCTCTTGACTTGGGTGTGGCTTTTGCTGCCTTTGAATTTACCCGCCAATTTCAGATATTTGAATTTGCCGTCAAACAGCAGATATCCCTCTAGCTATTTCACAGATTCAGAGAGATATTCACAGAACTGTGCGCACATCCTCTTGACTTGGGTGTAGCTGTTGCGCATTGTAACGACTTTCAGAGATTTTGATCTCCATGAGAGCCTCTTTTCACATTTTTCTGTATCTTACATAATTTCTGAGTTATATTTGTGATTTTTATATCGAAAACGTTGTAAGCAGATACTTTTCGTATACCCTGGTACATATCAACATTTTGTAATTTACGCCTACCCTCGTATAAATTTATGTGAGTTATATTACTATCTCGATGACGTATCTTTATTTATCTTATCGCTTGCTTTGTTTATTCGTACAATGAATACCATGTCTATTGTCTCTCTCTCTCTTTCTCTCTCTGACTAATTGCTTCAATATTTGTAGTAGAGGGACAAATAGATGATTGTTAGATATACTAACATCGTGCACAAGTTTTTATCAGTAAAATCTATATTTTTAACACCGCTTACTCCACTTTGTAGGAGACAGAACATCGCGTTTTCACTTTGAGAATGCTGATTTTCTCCTGTCGTTTGAAAATTGGGGTGGGATGAAACTTAATAACGGCATTTTGCTCCACTTTATGCCTTATATCATTGTAAAGGCAGATCGCCGATTCATACACTATTGCTCAATATGGTATAATAACTTATAAGTATTAAATATATTTCAAAGGTTTTAACCTTGAAATTATCTAAGAACTTTAATCACTACATTTATTCGTATTTTTTATCAACACAGCTGTGCGCGGTTATCCTGTGTTCTTTCATTTCTAATAGTTTATCAGGCTCCCATTATTAATAAATATGTTCGCTACAAATTTTTAAGTCTTGGTACGTCAGACAGAGGTTTTCCACTAACGGGACTGATGTAGGGCCAGTTTGAAATAATGTTAACCGTCACGTAAAATACGTACCCGCACAACACGACGGTACCCGCCAAACACGTGACGCGTATCCGCAAATTCGTCACGCTTACCCCGCAAAACACGTCACGCCTACCCGCAAAACACGTCACGCGTACCCGCAAAACACGTCACGCGTACCCGCAAACACGTCACGCGTACCCGCCTCACGCAAAATAAGGCTAACCGTCACGTAAAATAAATAAGGGTAACATAAAGGGTAATAAGGGTAACATTAAGGGTAACATTAAGGGTACCATTAAGGCTAATAAGAGTAACATTAAGGGTAACATTAAGACTAATAAGGGTAACATTAAGGGTAATAAGGCTAATATTAAGGCTAACCGTCACGAAAATAAGGCTAACATTAAGGCTAATAAGGCTAACCGACACAAATATAAGACTAACATAAAGGCTAATAAGGCTAATATTAAGGCTAACCATAACGAAAATAAGGCTAACATTAACGATAACCGTTACGAAAATCAGGCCAACATTAAGGCTAATAAGGCTAATATTCAGGCTAACCGTCACGAAAATATAGCTAACATTAAGGTTAATAAGGCTAACATTAAGGATAATAAGGGTAACATTAAGGGTAATAAGGGTAACCGTCACGTAAATAAGGATAACGATGATAACGAGGATAACGTGCAAGGATAACTAGGATAACGAGGATAATGTGGATAAAGTTTTGATACAATTTTTTAAATATTGGTACGCAGGCAGGGGTTTTCAGCTCACCTAATTATTGTTACTGATTTATATTGATTGATTGATTGATATTACTGATTTATATTGTACGGGGCTGTTATATTGGCCGGTGTGTTGTGGCCTATGATAGTGAACAGACATGTTTGATTCCAATAAAAGTGAGGTTAGAGTTATTAAGTTATTCTTCGAAATGATACTAGATATGAAGGCTATAATTCACACGCAGTATTATTAATTCTTTTAGATAGTTATTAGTCTACTCTGTTGTCTACTTATTTGATAAGAACTTTAATGTTAAAAGAGCATTAATATTTTAGATAATTATTAAATTTTAACAAAGAGGATCTGCGCATGCTCTTCCCTCCCATTCCCTTCCCACTTACATCTATCTATTCCATATTCTTTTTTAATACTAGATATTATTGTTGACTCAGCACTACCTTATGTCAAACCCCACTTGCCTGTTACGGACTTATCACCTACGTAAGGTTTTACTTGAATCTGACGTCATGAAGCTAAAATATTAAAGTTACAGAAAATTCATCTCTGGTTGTTTAATAGAGTAAAGTTTTTCAAGAATTTTAGTTTTTGTGTCATTAAAAACACACAAAGTTTAAGGTTAGGCCCTTTTGGAATATTACGCTAAACAGTCCTATTTGATGTCTAGTATGTCCACGAAAGATTTTTACTTGGATCTGACGTCATGAAGCTGAAATATTAAAGTTACAGAAAATTCGTCTCGTTTTAAAGTGTAAATTTTTTCAAGAATTTTAGTTTTTGTTTCATTACAAACACACAAAGTTTAAGGTTAGGCCCTTTTGGCATATTACGCTAAACAGTCCTATTTGATGTCTAGTACACCCACGTAAGATTTTACTTGAATCTGACGTCATGAAGCTGAAATATTAAAGTTACAGAAAATTCGTCTCTTGTTGTTTTAAAGAGTAAATTTTTTCAAGAATTTTAGTTTTTGATTCATTAAAAGCACACAAAGTTTAAGGTTAGGCCCTTTTGGCATATTACGTTAAACAGTCCTATTTGATGTCTAGTTTGTCCATATAAGATTTTACATCCTCTTGACTTGGGTGTGTCTTTTGTTGTGTTTGAATTTACCAGCCAATTTCAGATATTTGAATTTGCCGCCAGACTACAGCAAAGACCCCTTGCGTCCATGGCAGCAGCTCCTGCTTTTGTTGCGTTTAAATTTACCCGCTAATTTCTCAGATATTTGAATTTGCCGCCATATAATAGATACCTCTTGTGGCCGCCTAGCGCAGACAGAATTTTGCTTTCGCTATTATATTGAAAATAGTTTGAAGTTATAGTTTGAAATTAATATCACAGATGTCGCTACGAGTCATTTGATATATATGAATATATACTTTTTTGTTTTTTGTCATACGAATTTGGGACTTTCTTCTATTGGTAGCCAACTACCAATCAAAACTAGTGGTGTAGGGGGGATTTTTTCATTTATTTTTTCGATATTCGCACGCGTTTACGAGTTATAAGGATTTTAAGTTCTTGAGCGCGACTCGTGATATCAGTAAAGCAAATTTTTTTTTATTTGTGTCATACGAGTTTGGGACTTTTTTCTATTGATAAAAGACTACCAATCAGAACTAGGGGTGTAGGGGGGATTTTTCCGTTTGTTTTTTCGATATTCGCTGACGAGTTATAAGGATTGTAAGTTGTTTGGCGCGACTCTTGACGTCACCAGAGCAAAATTTTTTTCTTTTTTGACGTACGAGTTTGGGACTTTTTTCTATTTGTAGAGGACTACCAATCAGAACCAAGCGGTACTAGGGGGAGATTTTTCCACTTGTTTTTTCGATATTCGCACGCGTTTACGAGTTATAACGATTTTTAGTTTTTGTAAGGCAATCCCATATCCAATTTCAGATTTCAGATTTCAGAATTTGCCTCCATCAGATAGACTCCAGCAACCAATTAGGCGCTGCTACATGTCACGTGTGACCTGTCAAAAAGATCTAAGATTTTAAATTTACCCGCTAAATTCTCAGATATTCCCCATATTGCGCCAGACACCTGCAATCCCCATACCTAATTTCAGGCCACCATCTTGACGATAGCAACCTACTGCGCATGTTTTTCTATCTGCATTCACGACCAGTTACATCATTGTTTTTTCTATCAGCATTCATACGAGGGACGTCATTGTTTTTCTATATATTCTTATTTTGCTCATTCTGTATATAGTTTTTGATCCACCCTATATACTAACTATTTGAATTTGCCGCCATACTGCCGCAGAGACCCCTTCCGTCCATGGCAGCAGCTCTTGCTTTTGCTGCGTCTGAATTTACCCGCTAATTTCTCAGATATTTGAATTTGCCGCCAGACTGCCGCGCCGTGGCCGCCTGAGCTACTACCTTGGGCGTGGCTTGTGACGTTAGGCCGCTCTTAACGAACCTACGTCACACACTCTTGGGGTGCTCTTCTGCAGTCCCAGGGGCACCTCCACCTGAGGGGATGCTACATGAACATGCGGGGATGCTATTAGAAGTCTGGTTCTTCGCCCTGACGACAATGGCCAGCTTCTTCGTGGTCTAGCTCGATGGAAACAGGCCATCCAGCAGGCTGTGATGTCACTTTCGTTGGGGATCTCTCATTACTTATCTACTGTTATAAACCTGAACGAATACACTCCAAAAAAACTGAATTACATCTACCCATTTAATTCTATTACTTCCATTTATTCTTTCCTGGCCACTTCCCGCAGCCTATACCGGTTTTGTTTATTTAATAAAAATTGTATTCTTATCAAATGCCCAATTGATATTTGAATTTTATAACGAATGGCAGTGTATTATGTGATGTTGGCATATAAATTTTAACCATTTTTCAATATTGTATTATCACCTTCACTTATAATTTCAAATACACCATTAAACTTTTGTACAATTACACTACTTACATTACATTTATTCAACATTTAAATTTTATCTAACAAAGCATTGCACCTCTTACAAATTGACCTCTAGACTTGAGTGTTCATACGTTAATGCAAAATTAAATTTAGTCTACCTCTTTTAAACAATAATTATTATTGTTTTAAATTAATGGCATATAATAATTGTTTGATATGCCCCAATAAAATGTAAGATGTGTTTAAGGATTTATTAGCTATATACCAAGTAAATTTTAATATATCTATTTTATATATTTATACTTCAGTAAGTATAGCAAAAATGTTTTTTAAAAGTAAATCCACAAATTATACATTTATACATACTTTTAGTATTATTTGAAATTTATTTAGACTTTTCAGTGCACTGATCCGGATTACTCTTTTTTTATGGGTGCTATTGTTGTTATTGTTGCTAGAGTTCTCGGATGTGGCGTCGGCTAAAATTAAAAATGGTAGTCGATTTATCCTTATTGGTAGGTTAGGTTAGGTTAGGTTCATAGAGAAACTATAAAAAGAGAGCTGCCAATTCAATAGAAAAAAGTTGGCACTACGTGCGACTGTGGTGCCCCCCTTGACGTCCGAGAGAACTAAAGTAGGTCTCAACCGGTAAATTAGGAATATTCCTTGTATGTAAATATCGCGGTAAATTTTGAAATTCAGGGTTATGATTCTGTTTATACATTCTACTTCTATTTTCTACTCTAAGAAAATTGAACATACAGTTTTTAAACTGTACACATACTGTGCATTAAAAACTGTATGCTCAATTTTCTTAGAGTAGAAAATAAAAGTAGCATGTATAAACAAAAAATTTATGCATTTATTTAAATTTACTTTGAGTAAAAATAAATTATTACAATATAAATTAAAAAGTGTAGATATAATCTTTTGGAGTAGAAGTTACCACCAGTAGGATGCATAAACCAGACCGTCAAATAGGTACAAAAACATTTATTTTTTTAGAAAATTTTTATTAAAAATTAACCAAGAAATATAACTTCATAAATAAATAATTCGTAATAATGGTTCATATAACAACAAAATAAACATTTTTATCCTAAAGTAGTTATCGTAAAACGTAAACATATAATTCTTTTAACAAATAAATAATAACAATAATAAAATAAATATATCAGTTTTCATTTCGAAAAATATCTTGGTAATATTTTTTGCTAATTAAAAATATGGAGTCTGTTAATAGAGAGTTTTTGAACCCCTTAAATATTTGGGACTTAATTTCCTCTCTATGTTTCTCACATCTAATGAAATCGAAGGATATATGTTTGTTTAAAATAATCTTAATTTTTTTTGTTAAATGCTGAACATGTCCAAATGACGTCAATATTTGAAAAAATGTTTACTTTTATGAGGTTCTGTACATTTAACATAATAAGCGTTTTTACAATCCTGTGCCCAACATTTATAACTAAATATACCTGTGCTCGAAATGGTTACATACTTTTATTGTTGTTTATTGTTATTTCTATGTGTGGTTCTGATCTCCAGTCATAGACAAAATAATAAATATAGTTTCTCTATGTCTCCAGTCTCCAAATTTCTACAGATTTTAATCACAGAATATTACCTCACGGTTATTTTAATTTATTCACTGCAAAGTTCAAATCACAGAATATGTTCAAATGACAAAATGATAAAATGGAAATATAGGTTAGAAATATAATGAAATCCAACGTATCCAGTTGCCGTTTCATAATAGACAGTAGAATTTCCCTTTCGAAATAAAAAAGGCAGATGTCCCTATATCACGGATTTTCTCAATTAAACATTAATCTTGAGATATGTACCTACATACTATAAAAGATTAAAAGAAAATAATAATTTTTGAATCAATAATCAAAAGACGATTTAGAAATTTCCGATTTTCAAGTATTTATATATAACACTAGCAACATTGTTAGTTGATAGCGAAATAAAGGAATCTTCTTTATCTACATGTTAGTTCAACTAATATACGTAAAACGCCGTGCGCGTCCGAAATGCGCAGGAACATGATGCCAAGGCCGTGCATGCTTTTGAAAAGTCTTATTTATTATTTTGTCTATGGTTAGGTTCAAAAGTGAGTGGGCCGAAAACCAGACCCTCCACCGCGACCATGTGGTCTATTGTGGCTCACACCTACTTATATTTCACCCAACAGGTCCAGCTTCTTAATGTAGCTGATCACCTTATTGGGTGAGAATTTGTTCAGATCCTCTGGCAGAAGTTGTCCTTTGCCAAATAATGAGTATCTGATCCTTTCTCCAGCGGGGCAGGTGCACAATATGTGTTCTGCCGTTTCATCATCTTCTAAGCATAGGCGGCACTCAGCATCTTCTGCTAGGCCGAATTTGCACATATGATATTTTAAACGGCAGTGGCCCGTATATAGGCCAATTAGAGTTCGTAGGTGAAACCTGCTTAACTCTAGAAGTTTTTTAGTTCTTGTTTTTGAAGGGTTTATTATAAACGCCTTCGAATGAACTAATCGTGGTAGTTCCTGCCAGTACTGGAGGATTTGCTCCTCAGCCCGGGTCAAGAGCGTTGCTTTGGCAGTACTCGAGGATATGCCAAGCACCGGTTCTGGTCCGACAAATTCAGAAGCAGCACCCTCCCTAGCTAGACAGTCGGCTGCCTCATTCCCCTCATGGCCAGAATGGCCTGGGACCCAGACCAGAGTTATTCTATTTTTTCTGCTCAATTGAGCAAGTGCCTGCTGGCAGCTCCATACCGTTTTTGAGTTGCAACGGTAGGAACCAAGAGCTTTAAGAGCTGCTTGGCTGTCTGAGAAGATTTTTATCGATTTGCGTGTAAGTTGCCTTTGTTCCAGCCTCTGTACACACAATTAGATGGCATAAATTTCTGCCTGAAATATAGTTGCATAACTGCCAAGGGATGAAGATATTTTCACCGTTGGGTTGCAACTATATACTCCGGCTCCAACTCCCATGGGTGTTTTGGATCCGTCTGTAAACCAACAACTATCTGCCCTTAATAGGTCAGCCTTATTCCGATCCCACTCATCTCTTCCTGGGAAGAGAATGTGAAAGGGCAGTTCAAGGTTGGTCTTTGCAGGCATGACATCTGAAATCATCTCCAGGATACTGTGACTTTCCATGTCATCCAGCAGCCTATTGCGCTCCATGGTGTCAGACTGCGGCATGTTAAAAGCTGCCTGCTTTAGTCTGTATGTTGCCCATCTGGCCTCTCTCTCCAAATATATATGAAGAGGAGGTAGGTCCAGTAGGATTTCCAGAGCTGCTGACGGTGTGGAGCTAATTGCTCCAGTTATGGCCAGGCAGGCTTGTCTCTGTAAACCAGAGAGTTTGAGTTTGGTCCTTTGTTGTAGTCCTTTGGACCACCAAACTATGGAGCCGTATGCGATCATGGGTCGTATGACCGTCACATACAGCCAATATATTTGTTTGGGTCCAGTGCCCCAAGATTTCCCACAAATTCTTCGACAAGTCCATAAGGACAGTCGTGCCTTGTGGATCATTTTTTCCAGATGGGAGTTCCAATTAAGCGACTTATCCAGTACTACACCCAGATACTTCGCTTCCTCCGCAAATGGAATTATATCACCAAGTAAGGAGGGAGGTCTTAAGTTGTCCAGCTTCCTTTTCTTGGTAAACGGTACAATTACCATTTTGTGAGGGTTTACAGACATCTGCTCCCTCTTACACCAACTCAGTACTGTCTCTAGTACCTCTTGGAGGGTGAGGGAAATTCCCTCTTCAGAGTTTCCTCTGATTAAAATGACTAGTTCGTCCGCATATGCTTGAACCTCAACCTCCCACACAGAAAGTATGGCCAGCAGGTCATCCACAAGCAGTGACCAAAGTAGGGGGGAAAGAACCCCCCCTTGTGGACACCCTCTTGCGGCCCTAAATCTGACCGTTTCTTCCTGAAGGGACGTCGTTATAGTTCTATTTTCTAACATAGCCCGAATCCAGCCACTTATGGTTGGGTCGACTCCCCTAGCAGTGACAGCTGTATATAGGGAGTCAGGCAGTGCATTGTTAAACGCTCCCTCAATGTCAAGAAAGGCCGCCACTGCAATTTGCCTACTCTGCAGAGATTGGGTGATTTTAGCGACTAAGTTGTTGAGGGCTAGTTCTGTTGACTTGCCGGTTTGATAGGCATACTGGTGGGCATTAAGAGGATGAATGCTTAACACACTCGTCCTAATGTGTCCGTCCAGTACCTTTTCCAGACTTTTCAACAGAAATGATGTCAGGCTAATGGGTCTGAGCGATTTGGGGCATAGGTCTATTCGACCTATTTTAGGTATGTATACCACCCTCACTGCGGACCAACTGGATGGTATATAGCTCCATGCCAGACTAGCTCTGAATAGTCTAATAAGAAACGGTATGATGATTTCCAGTCCGTTTTGGAGCAGAGCCGGAAACACACCATCCTCACCGGGTGATTTGAATGGCTGAAAAGATTTGATAGCCCACTCAATAGCTGGTCTTGTGATAACCTTCCTGGCCACCATCCAGTCATTTTGGTTAGGTCGTTTAAATCGGCCTTCTGGTAGTGGTAGTTGCTGGTTATCCAAAATCGAACTACCTGGGAAGTGGTTTTGTAACAAAAGCTCCAAGGTTTCCCTTCCAGAGTTCGTGAAGGTTCCATCAGGTCGTTTTATCGACCCAAATTCCCTTGCCGGATCTCTAGAAAGGATCTTGTGGATTCTCGTACTGCTAGGTAAATCAGATATACTCTCGCAGAACTTCCTCCAAGATTCCCTTTTTGCCCTTCTTATTTCTTTATTATAGTCTGTTAATGCAGATCTATATGGAGCCCAGGCGCCCGAAACTTTAGCTCGATTAAAGAGGCGTCGAACTTCTTTCCTCATTTTTTCCAGTTTTTTGTTCCACCAAGATGTGCCTCTATTATCTTTTTTGGTCTTAAGTGGACAGTTTTCGTGATAAGCTGCTATAAGAGTTCCTTATTATTATGCTATAATAATCCTTATTGATAAAGCTATATAAAATTTACTTACATTCAATAAATGTATATGCAATCCCTTATGGTGGTTTACTCATATCTTTCAGACCTCCATAAATATTACTATATTGACCATTTAAAAATGTGTTTATATTTTTTCTTATTATTGGTACTATTCGATTGGGTAGAAACACCGTTCCTGTTTCTAATTGGACGAACACAGTATCCCCAAATTTTGTTGTTACGAGCTTAGCCGATAATATATCATGTGAGCGACATGCTATATTTGCTGGAGACTCGTATAATTTAATGTTTGGTTTCGATTGTAACAATGAAATTTTGTTTAGTTTGGTTAAATTTATCTAAAGTTATTTTTAAATATAGTTAAAAATGTATTTAATATAGGTTTGTGTGAAGTTATCCACGAAATCTCAGCCACGAATTCTGACATAGAGACAATCGTCTTTGATGCACGATAGTTCGGATCATTATTTCAACGAGTTGTCTCAATTCGCATTATATCATTGAGTAATAATAACAAAATACTGGATTACATAATTGTTATTATAACTATATACATTTCAAAATTTTCATAGATTTCATTAGTTTTTCGTTGCAAATAAATTACACCTTGTATTTTCCAAACGAAGGGGAATGCGTTGATGAAACACGGACCGTATATTACTAACATAATATGGATTACTACTATGGTACCGAAAGTTTTTTCATCCCCGCCTTTGGGGCTGAAAATGACATACATAGGTAAATAACAGTAAAATAAGTTTATTAGTTTTTCAGTGCATTTGACTTACACTAAGTATTTTTTAAACGAAGAGGGATGCGTTTATCAAATTTGAACCGAACACTACTACTACAATATAAATTGCGACGGTGGTATCAAAACTTTTGTCACCCCCGTCCTTGGGGGGTGAAAATGACAATAATATAAATTTAATATATTTTTCACTTTATTTATAATACGTCCTGTATCTTCCAAACAAAGAGGGATGCGTTGATCAAATTTGGACTGAACATTACTAATACAATATGGATTACAGCGGTGGTATCAAAAGTTTTGTCACCCTCGTCCTTGGGGGTGAAAGTTACAGAAATAGAACTAATATAAAATTAACAAGTTTTTCACATTATTTATAATACATCCTGTATCTTCCAAACGAAGAGGGATGCGTTGATCAAATTTGGACTGAACATTACTAATACAATATGGATTACAGCGGTGGTATCAAAAGTTTTGTCACCCCCGTCCTTGGGGGTGAAAGTTACAGAAATAGAAATAATATAAAATTAACAAGTTTTTCACATTATTTATAATACATCCTGTATCTTCCAAACGAAGAGGGATGCGTAGATCAAATTTGGACTGAACATTACTAAAACAATATGGATTACAGCGGTGGTATCAAAAGTTTTGTCACCCCCGTCCTTGGGGGTGAAAGTTACAGAAATAGAACTAATATAAAATTAACAAGTTTTTCACATTATTTATAATACATCCTGTATCTTCCAAACGAAGAGGGATGCGTTGATCAAATTTGGACTGAACATTACTGATACAATATGGATTACAGCGGTGGTATCAAAAGTTTTGTCACCCCCATCCTTGGTGATGAAAATAACAGAAATAGCACTAATATAAAATTAATAAGTTTTTCACATTATTTATAATACATCCTGTATCTTCCAAACGAAGAGGGATGCGTTTATCAAATTTGGACTGAACATTACTAATATAATATAGATTACGACGGTGGTATCAAAAGTATTGTCACCCCCGTCCCTGGGGGTGAAAATGACAGAAATAGCACCAATATAAAATTAACAAGTTTTTCACATTATTTATAATACATCCTGTATCTTCCAAACGAAGAGGGATGCGTTGATCAAATTTGGACAGAACATTACTAATACAACATAGATTACGACGGTTGTATCAAACGTTTTGTCACCCCCGTCCTTGGGGGTGAAAATGGCTGAAGTATCACTAATATAAATTACAGGATGTATTGTAAAAAATGTGAAAAACTTGTTAATTTTATATTAGTGTTATTTCTGTCATTTTCATCCCCAAGGACGAGGGTGACAAAACTTTTGATACCACCGCTGTAATCCATATTGTATTAGTAATGTTCAGTCCAAATTTGATCAACGCATCCCTCTTCGTTTGGAAGATACAGGATGTATTATAAATAATGTGAAAAACTTGTTAATTTTATATTAGTTCTATTTCTGTAACTTTCACCCCCAAAGACGGGGGTGACAATACTTTTGATACCACCGCTGTAATCCATATTGTATTAGTAATGTTCAGTCCAAATTTGATCAACGCATCCCTCTTAGTTTGGAAGATACAGGATGTATTATAAATAATGTGAAAAACTTATTAATTTTATATTAGTGCTATTTCTGTCATTTTCACCCCCAAGGACGTGGGTGACAAAACTTTTGATACCACCGCTGTAATCCATATTGTATTAGTAATGTTCAGTGCAAATTTGATCAACGCATCCCTCTTCGTTTGGAAGGTACAGGATGTATTATAAATGATGTGAAAACCTTGTTAATTTTATATTAGTGCTATTTCTGTTATTTTCACCCCCAGGGACGGGGGTGACAAAACTTTTGATACCACCGTCGTAATCTATATTATATTAGTAATGTTCAGTCCAAATTTGATCAACGCATCCCTCTTCGTTTGGAAGATACAGGATGTATTATAAATAATGTGAAAAACTTATTAATTTTATATTAGTGCTATTTCTGTCATTTTCATCCCCAAGGACGGGGGTGGCAAAACTTTTGATACCACTGCTGTAATCCATATTTTATTAGTAATGTTCAGTGCAAATTTGATCAACGCATCCCTCTTAGTTTGGAAGATACAGGATGTATTATAAATAATGTGAAAAACTTGTTCATTTTATATTAGTGCTATTTTCGTCATTTTCACCCCCAAGGACGGGGGTGACAAAACTTTTGATACCACCGTCGTAATCTATATTATATTAGTAATGTTCAGTCCAAATTTGATCAACGCATCCCTCTTAGTTTGGAAGATACAGGTTGTATTATAAATAATGTGAAAAACTTATTAATTTTATATTAGTGTTATTTCTGTCATTTTCACACCCAAGGACGGGGGTGACAAAACTTTTGATACCACCGCTGTAATCCATATTGTATTAGTAATGTTCAGTGCAAATTTGATCAACGCATCCCTCTTCGTTTGGAAGATACAGGATGTATTATAAATAATGTGAAAAACTTGTTAATTTTATATTAGTTCTATTTCTGTAATTTTCACCCCCAAGGACGGGGGTGACAAAACGTTTGATACCACCGTCGTAATCTATGTTGTATTAGTAATGTTCTGTCCAAATTTAATCAACGCATCCCTCTTCGTTTGGAAGATACAGGATGTATTATAAATAATGTGAAAACCTTGTTAATTTTATATTAGTGCTATTTCTGTCATTTTCACCCCCAGGGACGGGGTGACAAAACTTTTGATACCACCGTCGTAATCTATATTATATTAGTAATGTTCATTCCAAATTTGATCAACGCATCCCTCTTCGTTTGGAAGATACAGGATGTATTATAAATAATGTGAAAAACTTGTTAATTTTATATTAGTTCTATTTCTGTAACTTTCACCCCCAAGGACGGGGGTGACAAAACTTTTGATACCACCGCTGTAATCCATATTGTATTAGTAATGTTCAGTCCAAATTTGATCAACGCATCCCTCTTCGTTTGGAAGATACAGGATGTATTATAAATAATGTGAAAAACTTGTTAATTTTATATTAGTTCTATTTCTGTAACTTTCACCCCCAAGGACGGGGGTGACAAAACTTTTGATACCACCGCTGTAATCCATATTGTATTAGTAATGTTCAGTCCAAATTTGATCAACGCATCCCTCTTAGTTGGGAAGATACAGGATGTATTATAAATAATGTGAAAACCTTGTTAATTTTATATTAGTGCTATTTCTGTCATTTTCATCCCCAAGGACGGGGGTGACAAAACTTTTGATACCACCGCTGTAATCCATATTGTATTAGTAATGTTCAGTCCAAATTTGATCAACGCATCCCTCTTCGTTTGGAAGATACAAGATGTATTATAAATAATGTGAAAAACTTGTTAATTTTATATTATTTCTATTTCTGTAACTTTCACCCCCAAGGACGGGGGTGACAAAACTTTTGATACCACCGCTGTAATCCATATTGTATTAGTAATGTTCAGTCCAAATTTGATCAACGCATCCCTCTTAGTTGGGAAGATACAGGATGTATTATAAATAATGTGAAAAACTTATTAATTTTATATTAGTTCTATTTCTGTAACTTTCACCCCCAAGGACGGGGGTGACAAAACTTTTGATACCACCGCTGTAATCCATATTGTATTAGTAATGTTCAGTCCAAATTTGATCAACGCATCCCTCTTAGTTGGGAAGATACAGGATGTATTATAAATAATGTGAAAAACTTATTAATTTTATATTAGTGCTATTTCTGTCATTTTCACCCCCAAGGATGTGGGTGACAAAACTTTTGATACCACCGCTGTAATCCATATTGTATTAGTAATGTTCAGTGCAAATTTGATCAACGCATCCCTCTTCGTTTGGAAGATACAAGATGTATTATAAATAATGTGAAAAACTTGTTAATTTTATATTATTTCTATTTCTGTAACTTTCACCCCCAAGGACGGGGGTGACAAAACTTTTGATATTACCGCTGTAATCCATATTGTATTAGTAATGTTCAGTCCAAATTTGATCAACGCATCCTTCTTCGTTTGGAAGATACAGGATGTATTATAAATAATGTGAAAAACTTGTTAATTTTATATTAGTTCTATTTCTGTAACTTTCACCCCCAAGGACGGGGGTGACAAAACTTTTGATACCACCGCTGTAATCCATATTGTATTAGTAATGTTCAGTCCAAATTTGATCAACGCATCCCTCTTAGTTTGGAAGATACAGGATGTATTATAAATGATGTGAAAAACTCATTAATTTTATATTAGTGCCATTTCTGTCATTTTCACCCCCAAGGACGTGGGTGACAAAACTTTTGATACCACCGCTGTAATCCATATTGTATTAGTAATGTTCAGTGCAAATTTGATCAACGCATCCCTCTTCGTTTGGAAGGTAAAGGATGTATTTTAAATAATGTGAAAACCTTGTTAATTTTATATTAGTGCTATTTCTGTTATTTTCACCCCCAGGGACGGGGGTGACAAAACTTTTGATACCACCGTCGTAATCTATATTATATTAGTAATGTTCATTCCAAATTTGATCAACGCATCCCTCTTCGTTTGGAAGATACAGGATGTATTATAAATAATGTGAAAAACTTGTTAATTTTATATTAGTTCTATTTCTGTAACTTTCATCCCCAAGGACGGGGGTGACAAAACTTTTGATACCACCGCTGTAATCCATATTGTATTAGTAATGTTCATTCCAAATTTGATCAACGCATCCCTCTTCGTTTGGAAGGTACAGGATGTATTATAAATAATGTGAAAAACTTGTTAATTTTATATTAGTTCTATTTCTGTAACTTTCACCCCCAAGGACGGGGGTGACAAAACTTTTGATACCACCGCTGTAATCCATATTGTATTAGTAATGTTCAGTCCAAATTTGATCAACGCATCCCTCTTAGTTGGGAAGATACAGGATGTATTATAAATAATGTGAAAAACTTATTAATTTTATATTAGTGCTATTTCTGTCATTTTCACCCCCAGGGACGGGGGTGACAAAACCTTTGATACCACCGCTGTAATCCATATTGTATTAGTAATGTTCAGTGCAAATTTGATCAACGCATCCCTCTTCGTTTGGAAGATACAGTATTATAAATAATGTGAAAAACTTATTAATTTTATATTAGTGCTATTTCTGTCATTTTCACCCCCAAGGACGTGGGTGACAAAACTTTTGATACCACCGCTGTATCCATATTGTATTAGTAATGTTCAGTGCAAATTTGATCAACGCATACCTCTTCGTTTGGAAGGTACAGGATGTATTATAAATAATGTGAAAACCTTGTTAATTTTATATTAGTGCTATTTCTGTTATTTTCACCCCCAGGGACGGGGGTGACAAAACTTTTGATACCACCGTCGTAATCTATATTATATTAGTAATGTTCAGTCCAAATTTGATCAACGCATCCCTCTTCGTTTGGAAGATACAGGTTGTATTGTAAAAAATGTGAAATACTTATTAAATATATATTAGTGATCCTTCAACCATTTTCACCCCCAAGGACGGGGGTGACAAAACTTTTGATACCACCTTCGTAATCTATATTGTATTAGTGATGTCTGATCCGAATTTGACCAACGCATCCCTCTTTGTTTGGAAGATACAGGACGTATTACAAATAAAGTGAAAAATGTATTAAATTTATATTATTGTCATTTTCACCCCCCCCAAGGACGGGGGTGACAAAAGTTTTGATACCACCGTCGCAATTTATATTGTAGTAGTACTGTTCGGTTCAAATTTGATAAACGCATCCCTCTTCGTTTAAAAAATAATAAACTTATTTTACTGTTATCTACCTATGTATGTCATTTTCAGCCCCAAAGGCGGGGATGAAAAAACTTTCGGTACCATAGTAGTAATCCATATTATGTTAGTAATATACGGTCCGTGTTTCATCAACGCATTCCCCTTCGTTTGGAAAATACAAGGTGTGATTTATTTGCAACGAAAAACTAATGAAATCTATGAAAATTTTGAAATGTATATAGTTATAATAACTATTATGTAATCCAGTAATTTGTTATTATTACTCCATGATATAATGCGAATTGAGACAACTCGTTGAAATAGTGATCCGAACTATCGTGCATCAAAGACGATTGTCTCTACGTCAGAATTCGTGGCTGAGATTTCGTGGATAACTTCACACAAACTTAATATAGAAGAACTGCCTTACGTTTTTTAATAATAACAGTATAATGAACCCTCACTAATAACTATAACACTTTCTATAATGAATCCTCATTATTAACTATAACACTTCTTATAAAAATATTTATTTATAATAGAACAATATACAATAATACTTTTACACGTCTATTCTTGCCGAGATAGATAATCAATATGTGCAAAATATATTTACGTGCTACATTCATTTTTTATTCCTAGTCATAACAAAAAACTATATCAATTATCGGGTGATACGGCCGGCGGTTACTCAACGTGTTCTTCAGTCGGCCATGCTACCACTTTTCCGTCCCGAAAAACTTCGTATAGCCTTGATCTGAAATTGACAAAATCAACACATTTACTTAACTAATAACAAGAAAAACGATAAGGAGAGATTTGAGACGAGACTGACGTTGGCCATACACCCACCACATCCGTAACCCCTCCATATGTTATTTTATTTTTTTTTTTGTTTAAATAATTTTCCACTCTCAGCATTCAACTCTAAGTTGAATCTACTAACTCTACTAACTCTACTGTTCTTCAAAACAGTCGTGTTTTACTTCCTTTCCTTTACTACTACTTCTTCTACTACATATCTGTCGTACATGAGTACTTCTTTTATTACATAGGGACCGTTGTATTTTAGTACCAATTTGGTACTTTTGCCGTCGTTTGTAACATTTGCTCGTCGTAAGACTACAAGATCCCCCACATTGTACTCATGCCGCTTCTTTCGCTTTGCATCAAAATAAGCCTTTTGCCTATCTTGAACCTTCTGGATTCGTTTTCCAGCTTCCTCTCTCGTTTTTTGGATGTCGTTTTCCACTTGATTTTCGGCTACAGCTCCACTTAAGAATGAATAGTGTATTCCTCTAGACTTGTACCCGAAAAAGACCTTGTAGGGACTCCCGTCGCATTATTTGTAGAAGAATTTATACCAAAGACAACAGAACTTAAAAGACAACAGAACTTATTACATCGTCCCATTTTGCCTCATCCTCGTGGGTGGCTGAAATTGATGACAATATAGTCCGGTTATACCGCTCTATTTGACCATTGGTCTATGTAGGTGCAGTTGCGTTAAATACAACCTGGATACCAAGGCTTTTGGTGAATGTTCTAAAGGTTACGCTGGTGAAAGAACTCCCTCTATCCCAGATAATTCGTCTGGGTACACCAAACGTCTGGAAAGTGTCTTCCAAGAATTATTCCACTGGCTTGGACTTCGTGCTTTTTACCGATTTTACGAATAAAAATTTGGTAAAAGCATCTACGACCATGATCAGATAAGCATTTCCTCGAGAGCTTTTTACAAATGGCCCCAGGTGATCCAAATGGATGGTATCCATAGGGATTGTCACCTTCGGAATTGGATGAAGAAAACCTTCTCTCTTTCCGCTTGGGATTTTGTTGTACGCACACGCTAAACAAGCCAAGATATATCGACTTACATACTTTTTCATCCGAGGGAACCAATAATTATTTCCTATATTTGTCAAAGTTCGGCCAACTGCGAAATGTCCCGAGTTATCGTAATGATACATTTTGACTGCACGTCGAGCAGCTTTCGGGACATACCACTTGGGTCCGTTTGTCGTTTTCTTATATAACCTGCTATTCTTCATTTAGAACTATTTATGTATTTGCCGTTCCTCATAGTCCTGTGGTTTCCTTGAAAGAATTTCGATTAAATTCTTGCACCGCTCGTCCTTCATTTGTGTCGCTAATCCCGTTAACCTAGATTGCATGTAGACAGTGGTCTTTTCATCCCATTTATTTATCTGCGCCAGCTGATCAATTTTTCCTAACCATTTACTACAGCTTTAGTTGTGATTTCCTGGAAAAAATTCTGGAATGCAGTGAGGTTTGATGGATACACATACAATGCTTCTGTCATCCTGTTGCAGCAATTGGTCCACCAAAGCTTCTAATTTTACTATTCGCTGCCGCGCTTCCCTCCCAGACGCATTCACATCAGAGCGTAAACTCTCTGTAGCGTTGGCGTTTGGGATATGCTCGATTCTATTCCAGCTTTTACTATTAGTTGGTCGTCTCTTGTTGTTATGGGCGTGTGTGACGTCGACGTCTGCTAATCGTGCTGTCTCTATCATGTGGCACGTTCTTTTCTATATTTCCCAAACGAGATGGATTTTGGTTTGTTGATCTGTTATTATGTATTTCCGCCTGAACTTGTTCAATAGACAACAATCAGCCGTTGTATTACGTGGTTCAGGACTTCTGACCTGTGCGTATGACTTTTAGAATCTGATTGTGTATTTTTATTTGATGCGGTACTTACAGTTTTTCTGTGTTTCGCCTTCTTTCTCCTGTACCTTCCTGTAGGACCACTACTAGATGACGAAATAGAGCTACTACTTGCAGAACTGGTATAGCTGTTAGAACTCGCCTCCGTTTCCTTTTGCTCATGTTTTGTAACAAACAGCTAAAAAGTTTTATTTCACTTCACATTTCGCACTTCACACCCCGTATAAACACTTCAGATAGAGCGTTACTATCCCACCGCTGCTCTATAATGAACCCTCACTAATAACTATAGAATAGAATAGTTTATTGACCACTTTATATACAGCATTGTACATTTTCAGTCATACATTACATAAATACAAATACATATAAAAGAAAATTAACTAATATAAGACACAAATTCATAGAATACAAGACAACAAAAAAGATTTTACATAAATGTGAAATGATTTAATAGACATGCACTTATTTACCTTATGTTTAGCATAATTATCAAATTTATTATAGGTACATGTTGATTTCCAATTTACTAATATTAATTCTAGAGAAAGGTTCTACTAGAATTCTGCAGGTTCTTCTACTAGAACTAGAGTTCTGGCTTGCCTTGTATCATACTGGTGTATATTAGAATGCATTGCAAATTCTGCAGATTCTTGTATACTAAAATAAGTGATTCAAGTATATCACGCCAAGGGCAGAATCTTATATTTTAGGAAAATATCTCTAGTATCCCAGTGAGAACAGGTTGGTTGTTTTAACGTGTATATAACGTTGCTGTAGTTGAATAAACGTTACTCGTTGAAAAAGCCATCGTTGTTTAAGAACCTACTTTCAATCAAACGTTAAGAACACGTCTATTCAACAATTGTTATCAACGTAAGGTGTAACTAGACGTTATAAAAACGTGAATTTATTAGTAGAATTCAATGGGTAACGTTAACGTTAGAGAAACGTAGATTTTATAATAAAAAGTAACAACTTGATTGGTTTGTAACGTTTTTGCAACGTAATTAGGTTATGTTTAACTATAACCTGCACGTTATATAAACGTTAAAAGAAACAATGTTTCAACTCCTTGTTTAATACTGGTAATATTTTCACGGGAAATTGACGTTGGTTAATCAAGTTAATTTGCGCTATGACTGTTAACGTTATTTAAACGTAAATATGCACGTAATTTTTAAGTGTAATTTGTACGTTAAAAGGACGTAAACTTTTTAATAAAAAGTAACCGCTTGCGTGGTTTTGAACGTTATTTAAACGTAAATAATAAGGTTATATTTAACTACAACCTGCACGTTATATAAACGTTAAAAGAAACAATGTTTCAACTCTTTGTTTAATACTGGTTATATTTTCATGGGAAATTGACGTTGATTAATAAAGTTAATTTACTCTATGACTGTTAACGTTAATTAAACGTAAATAGGCACGTAATTTTTAAGTGCAATTTGTACGTTAAAAGGACGTAAACTTTCTAATAAAAATTAACAGCTTAAGTAATTTTGGACGTTATTTCAACGTAAATAATAAGGTTATATTTAACTATTTTCTGCCACGACATATAAACGTTAAAAGGAACAATATTTCAACACTTTGTTTAGTATTGCTAATATTTTCATGGGAAATTGACGTTGGTTAATCAAGTTAATTTGAGCTATGACTTTTAACATTATTAAAACGTAAATATGAACATAATTTTTAGGTGTAATTTGTACGTTAAAAGGACGTAAACTTTATAATAAAAAGTAATACCTTGAGTGGTTGTGAACATTATTTCAACGTAATTAATAAAGTTATATTTAACTAGAATCTGCACGTTATATAAACGTTAAGAGAAACAATATTTCAACTCTTTTGAACACAATAATTTTACGAGTATCTTTAATTTTTTACCTACAGATAATTTTATTAAAACAACATGAAAATGGTGAATCATTATTGACATTAATTTCAAGATCATAAGACAATTTTACACATATCTATGATTTTATACACAAGATGAAATGTCAAATTTTTCGTATTATCTATGGCAATAATAGCTATTAAATATTGGTATAGGTAGTTTATGTTTACGGCGATCTTAGAAACACTTGGCATTTCTGCACAAATTAAATCAATATTATTTTTCAGTGTACCGAATATTTTGTGCAGTTGAAGTGGAAAAATGTATTTATAAAAATTGCCATAAAGGCAATTCCTCGTCCCCCGGCTACGAACGAAAAACCAAATACAAATTCAGTTCAATTCAAATTTTTACGGGGTCAACATCAACAACCAATCAGCAAGCGGACATTTGATGGCTGATGTCAATTGTAATAATCGTGATTGGTCGTTGACACCCAAGTAAACAAGCATGATGTCAGTCGTTAGTTCCGCCAACCGCCACTTGTTCGTTCGTACTTCGTATCCAGTGATATGTGGTGTTCTGAGTTCTGGTGCAGTTAAAAAATTCTCACTATTGGCAGGCAATAACTAGTGAAAAGTAAGTTTATGAAACCATTTTTAGTGGATTGTTGTACTTTAGTTGCAAGTTTATGCATTACTGTTTTGTTTTCATACTAATAGTTTTCGTTGCATGTCCAGAAAAGGTATGTAGGTTAGGTACCCATACTCGTTTATTTCAATATGGCCGTGGCATCACAGGTGATGTAGCTCATGCTTTTTTTATTGTTTTAACTTCTCTTCAACCTCTGCTAAATTTAGGTTTGCTTTGACGCCTGCTTTGAAATTACTGTAAAATATTTATTTTTTGAGTTACCAGGTTGAAAAAATGATACAGGCTTTTCGTAGATCAGTTTACGTTAGTCATTCTAAATTTTATGTTAAATGATGTTGAAATTACAGACTTATTTAGGGTATCTATTTATCTAATTTGTTTTTTTAGGGACCGACACATTGCATTAAAATAAAAAATATGCTATAAAAACTATAATAGGCGGGTGATATAACGTCGATGACTACGGATATACGTAACGATATAGGTGCCTACCTCCTGTACCTACCTAATTGATAGAAAAATGTTTATAATTAAATTATGTTACTTGGGTAACATAATTTACTACGTTATATTTACGTAACTAAGTACCTAACTAAGTAACTAGCTATAAGTAGGTACGTAAGTAAGTACCTACTTATGATAGGTACTTATTTACTTCATTGTACAAAATGATATACTTTTTCTGACGGATGTGTTTTCTGAATTTTCATTTTTAATTCAACATACATTTTTTTACATACTGCTTGTACGTTATTTGAAAATCAATCGTGAAATATAAATTTTATTCTTTCTGGAACCCAAGATAATTATCTATTATTAAATAACTGGGTTTATATTTTAGGTAATAAGAATATAAAGTAAATAATTCTGTTCTCTAATTTAAGTTTTTTAACTCGAGGAAATGCTCAGAAATACTTCAGAAAGAACAAGAAGAATTGGTAAGCGGCAATTCGACCGCAGAGTAAAAATAACTTGCAATACCGTATTTTATTGTTTAAATGAAACAGATTTACAACATAGCTCAGAAAATATACATGGGTCTCATACATGGGTTCATTTCAATTCAATAAATAACTAACTAAGATTTATCAGTGTTTTTTAATTTAATACCTACAAATCAGATAACCATTGTAACAGTGAAATACTAGGTGAAATGACTAACCACCACCTAGTAAGTAGAAAAGTTCCCTATTGAAAATTAAATTCTCAATTGTAAGTGATAAATTCTGATTTGCAGTGAAAATGATTATTATCTAAACTAAAATACTTTTACTTTTCAGGTTCTCCGTACAAGAACAAATATGATATATTGTAGATATATTAAGTATTTTAAATAAATGTTTAGTCAGATGAAGTGGTATTATTATTGGTATAATTAATTTTCATTTAGCATTTAGAAGCTAACTTAAAAGCAAAAATAAAAATGTTTTTAGAAACTACTATTTCATAACTTTAATCTCCTGGAGAAGCCCTAAAACATAATATATTGTTATATTCAAGCAGTGCCAAGTGGTGGAATTTGTATAAGTGATTTCCAAAAGTGTTGCATGTGAAAATTCGTCATCATCGTATCCGTGAACATCGTATTCTAACTATCAATGTTCTATTAACGTTGAGACCAACGTTACAGAACGCTAAGATCAACGTTAATAGAACATTGATATAGTTAGAATACGATGTTCGCGGATACGATTATGACCACGTTGATCTCAACGTTATAATCTCAACGTTATAGTAACGTTGATCTCAACGTTATAATAACGTTAAGCTCAACGTTATAATAACGTTAAGCTCAACGTTCTATAACGTTGATCTCAAACGTTCTATCAACGTTGACCTCAAACGTTTTATCAACGTTGACAGATATTTGGAATGTGTCTGAAACACGTTTCTAACACACGTTGTATTAACGTTTAGTAGCGGTTAAATACTAGTTGTTTTGCGATCAAATTCAACGTTTAATAAACTTGTTATAGAGACGTAGTATATTAAGTTATAAATAACGTTTTAAATAAAGTTATAATAAACGTTATTAAAATGTTGTAACATGCGTTGAAATATACGTTGAACCGCGGGACATTCTTCCGTTGATTCAACGTCGTAATACAAAGGTTACTCAACGGTCGGTTACCGTCAATTTCAACGTTATTTTAACGTTTGTGTTCTTGCTGGGTATGAGCATGATTTGGTGCAGCATCAATAAGGCGAACTGCTGTCTTCTGCAGAATAAAAGCCCTATGAGCTGTACTGGAGTTACCCCATAATGCAACACCATAAGTCAGGTGACTATGAAATAAGGAGAAATAAACAATCCTCGTAACGCCGTTATCAACAGAAGGCCGCAACTGTCTCATTTGGGTAGAGAGACTTGAGCAGAGACTATCAACATGTGGGGTTCAATTCAAACCGGAATCCATCAAAATTCCAAGCAATTTTACTGGCTCTGCTTTAGGGGCTAGTTTGTTAGAGGTAAAAGTTATATTTTGAGTTTTGGATATATTCATATAACACTTTTTATAATGAATCCACTAAATATATTCCACTAAAAATATTAATTTATAATAGAACAATATACAATAAGACGTGTACGTCTATTCTTGCCGAGATAGATAATCAATATGTGCAAAATATATTTACGTGCTACATTCATTTCTTATTCCTAGTCATAACAAAAAACTATATCAATTATCGGGTGATACGGCCGGCAGTTACTCAACGTGTTCTTCAATAGGTCACACAATACAGAGTACTAGTGGACAATAACGTTTTAACTGAAAGACTGATATGAAACATTAACATTACTTATATTTATATGGTTATTTATTTTAGTCGTTATTTCTTGAGACCTACAACAGTTATTGCTCATCAACAAATTGTAATTTGCTAATTTCCTGTTTGTGGTGTTATTTTTTTTCTGGGATCTAATCATAACTTACATATTTCCGGTTCTGAAGTGTTCTGGTCTTGGCAAATCTAATCGCATTTTACATATTTTCTATGTTTGTAGTGTAGAATTTCTTCAAAATCTAATCACGTTTTCGCAATTGCGGAAATAGTAAAATTTTTAATTACAGTTTAGATATAGTTAGAGATAACTTTAATTAGTTTCGAACATTGAATTGGTTATTATAATTGTCTATATAATATTAGTTAATTTAAACCCATCTTCAAATTGTTTATTTAATAACTATTACTATACTTAAGATCTGCCTAATACAAAATTATAGTAATTTTTTCTAGTTTGCATTTTTACTATAAGTACCTACGGAACTGCCAAATAAAGCTGTGTGATGTGAGAGACTTTTTCAATTAGGTTTATATTATATAAACCAAGGTGATATATTATACCGTTTCCAAGCTATAAGATCTTTTTTTAGTATTTCTGCGGTTATGTTGGTAGTCTTGACCATAGTTGAAATAGCTCAGTGGGGATAGCAGGAGATTGAAGTTCTAACGGTCCTTGGTTCGATTCCAAGTTTTAACATTTTTTTTTAGAAATTTTCATCTACCCACACCTATCCGGCACCAGTGTCAGTGTACAGAACCACGTAGGCAAAGTGGGGTCGCTGCAAGATTTCTTAGATTAGGCGGCAGCGCGTTAACTTGAGCTGTGGAGTTGATATTTAATGCTGAGTCATGCCAGAAACAATTTTTTTTTACTGAATCGTGGGGGGAAGCAAGCACCGCCATCTTGTATGTCTAGATAAGGATCCAATCAAAAGTCTTTACAGATTTTAGATACCTTTAGACGTTGGCGAGCTATAAGCAAAAAAGACAATATAAATAATATGATGATCAAATGTCATCATTGCCATTATGTTCTACATGGATATATTGGAATCTACTGAGCATGGTTTTTCCTCTTACTACATCATACATTTTTTTTATCAACAAGACAATCTACTGCGCATGACTTTTATATACCTATTAGGCCACTTTCTGGTCTGGCTCACCCTATACCATACATTTTTTCGAGATATTCTGAACGTTCTTCCTTTTTGTTGAATTTTCTGCAAATTTACAAGAGAGAGACCTCCTGCGGCGACGACGAGCTCTTGAGTATGGCAAGCAAGCAAGATGGCGGATTGACGTTATTACATCGGGGTTCTGCTTAGGGGTGGTCTTCTGCGGCCCCTCGGGCAACTGCACCTGCGGGGATGCTACCAGAACTTTTCTTCTTCACCCCGAACATAATGACCAGCAATTCCGTAATCTAATTCGACTGCAACAGGCTAACAAGTCACTTCAGATCCCATGCCCGTTTAGTTTATCTGCTAAATGAAATTCTCATCAACATGAAGATAGTTGAATTTAATCTTAAATTTTACTTATTAAAGGAGTCGGTGGATCTTAACCTTGCACTCAGGCGTTACGATAACTTTCATCACACTTTATGGATGTGACATTTACTGTGTTTACTCCACGTTGATGCATTTTTTTTTGTAATATTCAGATAGTTTACTTGACGCGCTTTTTATCTGCCACCATCTTAATCCCAATCCCTTAATCTCTATCCCATGTTTTAGAAGATTAGAAATGTATTATTTTAAATGTTATAATATGTACAGAGCGGTCCATTTTTGATGGGAATCCAGGGTATCTCGGAAACTACAAGAAGCACAGAAAAACCGCTTACGCATCCTCGAACTATTTTTCTAGTTTGACTTAATGGTAAAAATTGTAACCAGAATCGAGAGGTTTTTCAAATTAACCAGAAATGCACAGGGTGAATTAAAAAAAACACAAGTTTGGTCTGTATCTAAAAAATGGGACCCTATATTTTGATTCTACTTAAAATTATCTAAAACTTTTACCTTTAAGTTTTTTTAATAGATCTGAAAATAATAAAGTTACAGGGCCCTGACGAAAATGGCAAAATTTGAAAAATGCCCTGTATCTTAAAACCTAAATACAGTAGACCCGATCTGATTCCACCATTAAGTCAAACTAGAAAAGGATCCGCTAAGCGGGAGATACCCGCGGGAGATACCCGAGATACCCTGGATTCCCATAAAAAATGGACTGCTCCGTACACTCATCGAGCTGATTATATGTTCAAGGAGCATTATATGTTACACGAACGCAACTAAATTGAAGTTTAAATTATAATTTAACCCCATCGTGCCGTATCATTCTAAAGCAATGGTAAATATACCAACAAAACTAATATAGCAACCGTAAATAAAAACACATGCCTAAACAATATTGAAAATATATTACCAAAACATCCTTGTTCATCTTCACCATTAGGACAATCTAAGAAGCCATCGCATGTTCTTATGACACCAATTCTGTCTTTACAAGAGCAGAACATCTCATCAGTGGCATCATTACAATTGATCTGATTGTCGCACACTTGTTTATTAGTGACACATGTGCTTCCATCCAAACAACTTCGTTGTCCGTTTGCACATTTAATAGGTGATCTTGGTAAATATCTGAAATATGTATTATTTGCATGTATTATTAAATTAAATATTAATTTATATAATATGTAGTACACATGCGTCTACCAGTAAGGAATATAGTATTAGTTTTCAAATCACTACCGCAATATAAACTATGACTATACAAACCATAGTAGTTAATGATTATATCATACATGCAATAACTTATTTTACCAAATTGGAAAGTCTTTCTATGTAATTTTCATGGATTTTAAAGGATCTATTGTGAGATAGAGACGCTAAACTAGTTTTATCTACAGATGACATAAGGTCTATATTCGCACCATCGGTGACTATGCACACGAGCATACATACAAACCTTATGGATCTCCATATTTTAAAAATTCAGATGAGATACGCTTTAGTATAAATTTTCAAGATCTCATTCGACATCGCAGATAGTTATATATTCATAGAGGGGAAATGTTACTTATCCAACAATGCGCTCGCATTTCTATTCGAAGAAATACGTTTAGAAATGAGAGGTGAAAAAATTGCAGAAGTTCGAAATCCCGGTATTACTACAACAATGAAATCGATGGTGTCATTTGGTCAAACACATGCGCGAGCACTACTAACATCCGGCTGGGGTCTCACACGACTTAAGCAAGATATTTTTGATCCCGAATAGCAACATATTCAGTGGCAAGTTACCTCTTAAGTACCTAATGGGTTTTGCAGTTTTTGGTATTCTTTTTTGGTATTCTTTTTTGCAGTTTTTGGATCTATTCATTACACCTCTGGTGTAATGAATACCAAATTAGATCTAATCCTAATAATAGCCCGCTCATTTAAAGATTCATACATTGGGGAGGTTGACGCTCAATTGAAAATTGACAAAATCGAATGGAAAATAAGACATATTGCGCCCGAGGATAAACAAAAGGTTAAACTTTTCGGTCGAATTAAAAAAAGCCATAATAATGATAAAGTTAAGATAGCGTACCGTATGTGGGATTTATATGAATTACCTAGTCTACGTAGATATATGGGCCATTAAAACGACTAGTAGCTTGGAGAGACCTCGCTATATCATTATTGGTTTCCAAAACGACAACTACTCCAATGACCGAACAAAGGATGTCGCGAAATTTACCCATGCGGATATTAATAATATTCGGCTATTTTTAAATTCCGAAGTGTATCCTTATGAGCGCTGGAATCTTGATTTTAGCAAGAAGCTAGACTCAGCAGCTTATTATGCCTACGAGAACTTCCAACGTAGGCTACTATGACAGAGATATGAGTGAACCAATCTTGGCGAATTTAGAGAAAATCCATTGTTTGTCCTTGACTGTTCTCGTCAAGCGGATGCACTGAAATCGTCTACTGTGGACATCAAAATTGAGTTTGAAACAAGAAAGACAATATTTCCCGAACAAACTCGAGTTTATGCACTCATACTTCACGATGCTTATTTAACCTATAGCGCACTAGGAGGGCCTGTTCAGATTGGCATTGTTAGCTCCAAGTAAAACATCTATTACATTTCAATAAGTTAGTTAAATATAAGACCTATTCAAGCGGTCCAAAAGTATTTACCAAAGCAGAATGGTAATTACCAAACTCGTTGAAGCGCTGTGGTTACACAGAAGTTACAAGAGAGTGACGTCATCAAGAAGGGCAACTACGTCATCATATATGACATTTGTAATACTTGTATAACCCGAGTAATAACCTGGGTGAAGGAGGTAGTTATACGGCGGTTATCCCCTCTCTTTTCACATACATAACCATACTTCTTCTGACTTCTTTGCATAGATAAGAAACTCTATAACGCAACCCCAACGTCAAAAGTGAGGTTACGGTTATGAAGTAATTACCGACATCTGTCAAAAGGGACAAAAGGGTATAACTTTTCTATAACCTAAGGGATAACTGTGGTAAATACTTTGGACCGCTTGAATAGGTCTTTAGTGTTGTCTATAATTATTAGGTGGTATAACCAAATGTTAATTTTATTAATAAATATAGATTTAGAATAAAAATTGTAATGAATTTATTTGACTTGTGTTATATAATTATTTACTATTTAATATATTATTAAGTTAGTTTCCAACAAATATTTAGAGATGTAAACTACACTACACTACACTAGTAGTGTAGTAGTGTAGCTACACTACACTAATAAATAATACACTATTTCTAAACGACTATTTTTAATTAAAGAAAAAATACATGTGTTGGTAATATGTGTATTTAAACGATTATACAGTAATTATAAGATTAAAACAATAATATATATCTATTAAAACATGGATTTTTGATATACATGTGGGCTCTTTATTTCCGTAGGACTGCTGCCGCCACACTTGCACCTCGCGGCTCACACACCAGCATCTTCTGTTATGGCTAAGACGACTCACAAAAAAATGTCCGACGTTCTCACACAGCTTCTTATCCAGCGGCACTGGCTGCAGACGTTATTCCAACAATCGTCCCTATATGTGTCGCAAGCCAAACACCGTTGCCTTAGTGGCTTGTCCGCCATACATGTATCACAGACATCTCTGTTTATACCAAAGTTGGTATATCTTTTCAGCAGCTGGTGGCACTTCACACACTGGAGTCCTCCACTTTCTTCTTCGCGCGCTTCTCGGACTTCCCTAGACGCCACTGGATTCTCCAACACACATCTGCGGCATAATCCCGTACATAGATTAAAGTGATCCTTGGTCCAGGACACGTAGCAGTTAAAGCAGACGATCGTATCATCACAGCTATATGGATATGCAGCAACTGTTGGTTTGGATGCCCATTCTTTTGGAAAAGGCATGTTTAAACTTATTACTTTAAAAATGTAGTACAATACAGACGAAGGTTGGATGATTACTAAATCCCCCTCGTGCCTCCTCTTATTTATATAGATATTTTCTGCTGACGTCAGAAGCGACGCTATCGGATATTTGGTATAAAAGAGGAGGAAATCTAAAATATAGTTAGTTGACTTTCAACGCTTGAGGCTAATAAAATAATGGCTGCAGCTGAAAATTTCCAATTTCTGCGCAAGGTGGCACGGAAAGATGATGCTCTGGTGGAGCCAGAAACAGAAGATAGTGGAGATGAAGGAATCGTCCCCGATGCTGCCGACCTGGACGAGGAAACTATTTTCAATATGGTGGAGATCCAAAACCGTGACCTTGCTGACGTGGACACTCTGTATTGCTCAACGTTGGTGTTTGTGGATACTGTCGACAATAGAGAGGTCCGATTATGTGAAGGCTGCTACATCCCATACAGTATAAGGAAAAGGGGGGCAGTACACCAGCACGTGGACTGTTACACTACCTCCAACCTGGTGGACATGCCGCGAAGAGAATATTGCAGATGTTACAAAAACCCTCAAATGCTATTTAGGCCATTGGCGGCTTGTAACATCTGCAATAATAAAAAAAAGAAATACGTTTAAGTAGTCTAGTTTAGTTGTAATACATAAAATAGTGTTTAATGTAATTTTGTAGTATATAAAATAGTATTTAAAGTCTGTAATTTTAAAAAGATATGATAATTTTTTATAATAAAAGTATATCTTTGAATTCATGTGTATGATTTCTAATTTAAGTGTAAGCATATTAAGATAATGTCGAATAAATAGAGTGATTGGAGTGGGGAAAAATTTCATGTATATAAGAAACTCCTCCACCTCTGAGGATCAGTTCCAGAGAAGCAAGCGATGGCAACACAAGGCCCCTCTGTGACGTCTAGCAGTGACGTGTGTGAGTCTGAGGAGCCTACTTTTGCAATAGATGGACCCCTGGGATACATCATGCACGATGTAGATTGCTGAATGGGGGCTCTGGGCCAGACCAGAGTGATTGAATATTTCCACCATCAGACAGTGACAGTGAGTCTGACGAAGGCCGTCCAGACCAGAGTGACTGGTGGGGTTCTCCTTGGCGCTCCTGGGAAACTGATAGGGAGGGCTCAAGGTCGAGTTCATCGTCGGGAGGTCTACAACTACAAGGTCGAGCCAACTTTCGAGTTGGTCTGCGAGTACAAGGTCGGACCCGCTTTCGGGATGGTCTGAGAGTACAGAACCGCTCGAGGAGGGCAACCTTAACTTTGAGGGTGAAGCCGAGGACGAACTTGAGGATTAGGCCGAGGCTGCCGACGTAGTGCACAATATTTTATATTTTTTTTATTTTGTAATATATTTGAAATAAATTTGTATATGTATTTTAAAATTGCATTTTATTTAGAACATATAATATACGGTGTAAGCATATTAAGATAATGGAAAAATAAATAGAGTGATTGGAGTGGGGGGCAAAATTCACATATATAAGTAACTTCTCCGCTTCTCAGGATTAGTTTCACCCCGGGGCAAGCGCTATAAAGCGGAGAGCCTCATGGATTGGTACTCTGGTGCCAACCATTCATCGCCTTACTCAGGATTAGTTCCAAAGAAGCAAACGATGGCAACACAAGACGCATCTGTAACATCTGCCAGTGACTTGTGCGAGCCTGAGCGACCTAATTGGACGATAGATGGGCCCCTTGGACATATCATCTACAAACTGAATGGGGGCACTGGACCAGACCGGAGCGATTGGGCAGATCCGCCAGCGGACAGCACCAGCGAGTTCGGCGAAGGTCGTCCAGACCAGATCGACTGGTGGATGTCTCCTGGGCGCCCCGTGGTACCAGATATGGAGGTCTCAAGGCCGGATTCGCCGTCGGGGTGGTCTGCAAGTACGGAGCCGCTCGACCTCGACCTTGATGGCGAAGCTGAGGATGACCCGAGGGTGAAGCTGCTCCTGGTGCCAACGTAGCATAAAATAGTGTATGTATATATATTTTTTTTTTTTATAATAAATTTAGAATAAATTTATATATATTTTAAACTGCGTTTTATTTAGAACATATAGTATACAAACAATTTCTTTATTTTACTCACTTACAAGCATCCCGAGCAATAGGTGGATAAATGAATATTGTGTTATTCGTGAAAGTTAATATGTTTAATGACATAAACTCGAATACACCTTTAGCAATCACAACGCTTTTTAATTAAAATGCCCCTCAAAATGAAATATAAAATTTCATTGGTTCAAGTCCCACTAGAGACATCTTTTTTTGTTTCTGACTAGATTATCTCTCTTACTATTATAGATTGAATCATAAAACCTTATATGGCTGTACTTCTAGGAGAAAGCCAAATTGAAATATATAAAAATATACAGGGTGTCCCATTAAAAAAATATATACTTTGGCGAATATCTCGACAACACAATATCCGATTGGATTTCTGATTTTTCCACATGAATCAGCTCAAAAAATAACACAACTTTGCTCATGTAACCGATTTCGCTATTTGTCTTAGTTTAGGAGATACTAGGGAGCAACTAATCCGCTAATACAGCAACGTCAGACAACTTTTTTTATTTAACTTTTGAATTAATAGAGTTATTAGTATTGATATCGTCTTTATAATTCAACATTATATCAGTGTACTAATAAGGTGCCAAATAATAATATGCGTCAAAATACAGGGTGTTCCACTAAAAAGTATATAGACTTTCGTCAATATCTAGATAATGCATTTTTTTGTTGATTTACCGATTTGACCAATAAAAACAGTGCAAAAAGCTACACAACTTTGACTGTATAGTCGATCCTTTATTCCTTATAGTTTTCAGGTTTTGGATTCTGATACTGAGCTTATATCGCTTCTGACTGCAATATCTCACTTACTATTAGAGATAGAACCATGAAACCCTATATTGGTGTATTTGTAGACGAATGCTAAATCTAAATATATAAAAATATACAGGGTGTTCCATTAAAAAAATATATACTTTAGTCAATATCTCGATAACGCGTTGTATGATTGGATTTCTGTTTTTTCTATTGGAATCAGCACAAAAAATAACATAATTTTGCTCAATAAAGTTATTCTCTATTTATTTTAGTTTAAAAGATACAGCGATCCTTTTTGGATCGATAATTTTAGGCGATTCAAATTGACGACACAGATATACGTCAGAGGGTAAGTTGACCCCGGCAAAACTACCTGGATGCCCTTTCTCTCAGTATTGGTTCTACTATAGAAGTTCCAATATAATTTTTGTAGGAACGTTCATGGCCGGGTGTTAAGTGCACCGGCTTGCCAGCTGGAGGATCGGGGTTCGAGCCCTGTTTTTAAAGATCGCCAGTTACACCCCTGTATCTTTTAAACTAAAATAAATAGAGAATAACTTTATTGAGCAAAATTATGTTATTTTTCGTACTGATTCCAATGGAGAAACAGAAATCCAATCGGACAACGCGTTATCGAGTTATTGGCTAAAGTATATATTTTTTTAATGGAACACCCTGTATATTTTTATATATTTAGATTTAGCATTCGTCTACAAATACACCAATATAGGGTTTCATGGTTCTATCTCTAATAGTAAGAGAGATATTGCAGTCAGAAGCGATATAAACTCAGTAACATGTCGGGAATAGAATCGGAAACCCGAAAACTATAAGGAATAGAGGATCGACTATACAGTCAAAGTTGTGTAGCTTTTTGCACTGTTTTATTGGTCAAATTGGTAAATCAACAAAAAAATGCATTATCTAGATATTGACGAAAGTCTATATACTTTTTAGTGGAACATCCTGTATTTTGACGCATATTATTATTTGACACCTTTTCATTAGTACACTGATATAATGTTGAATAAAGACGATATCAATACTAATAACTCTTATTAATTCAAAAGTGAAATCAAAAAAAAGTTGTCTGGCATTGCTGTATTAGCGCATTAGTTGCTCCCAAGTATCTCCTAAACTATGACAAATAGCGAAATCGGTTAAATGAGCAAACTTGTGTTATTTTTTGTGCTGATGCATGTGGAAAAATCATAAATCCAATCGGATATTGTGTTGTCGAGATATTCGACAAAGTATATATTTTTTTAATGGGACACCCTCTATATTTTTATAAATTTCAATTTACCATTCGTTTACAAATACACCAATATAAGGTTTCATGGCTCTATCTCTAATAGTAAGAGAGATATTTCAGTCAGAAGCGATATAAGCTCAGTATGAATTATCAGAATTTTCTGATAATCTTGAATCATATTTTTGGTTTTAAAAGTTTTTGTATTTTCATATTTCATTGCTTTTTGTCTATATGTACACTACATCATGTTATTTTAAAATTAAAACTTAGCCTAAGTAAACCTATGTAAATACAATTTCTTCTTGTTCCTAATACATATTCTATAATTACCACTAATAAAAATTAATAATAAAAATTAAACCAATTCCTATATAACCTTAGGTTACATCTCCGCCTCCTGCGCAAGCGGTGCTCACTCGCCTAATCGTCTCTGGAATTCCCGCATTTTCTTGGCTGACTTCTCCAAAGCGACGCTGCGGCGCTGAATGTCGGCCAACATGGTCATGGCGGTTTCCCGAAATGCGACATCGCCTTGGGAAGCCAACACATTTGCCTCGTGCTCTCTCTTAACCGAATCATCTAGTTTAAAGAAATCGTTAAATGTCCTCATATGGTTTGATTGTGAGAAAACTTCCGGCGCTGAGTCAGAATCGTGAACTGGCGACACAGGCAATTCGTTTACGTTCTGACTCACAACCGGATTTCTCCGTTCAGCTGACAGCATTGAATTAGAACAGTGAGGCTCTTCTAATGCGATGTTTTCAGACCGAGAAGTCACGGTCGACGTCCGTCTTGATACAGACCTTTTTACCGATCCCCTGTCTACACTGGACGACTTACATTTTTTGACCTTTGGGCAGTCGGGGGTAGGTAAAACGGTCTGCCTACTTAGTAGCTTCCTTAAAAGGGGGCCCTTGCCCTTCATAGAATTCTTTGGCCTCTTGCTATCAGATTTTTTTGTAGTTGAGAATGTAGGCTTAACCACAAAATCATCAACCAGCTCAGAATCTGAAGGACGGCCGGTTTTGCTCTTTGAATCGGACTTTGTCGAACATGATTTCGTTTTGAGTGATGATGCCAGCTTAATTTTTTTCGGATTTAATTCCACTTTCTCAAAAAAGCAGCTGCCGGAGTCATCGCCCATCGAAGAAATTGTTGTCGGCACATGAAAATGCGAAATGTTGGCACTAACGACACTATATTGCTGCTCCTGACACTCTACATTAGATGTCCCAGCTCTAGCTTCATCCCTGTCTGAAGACGGAGGCGGTGTATTTAATGCAGAAGCGCCTCAAAAGTATCGATTTCATTTAACATGTCGGCGAAATCGGGGTTTATATGTTCAAAATCCTGACTCGTTAGATGAAGCATCGATATATCCTCTGTAGAAGCGGCGGTACAAGCAGTATTACGACGATAGCCACCATCGGCCGGCTGCAGTTCCGAGGCCTCGTGCTCCACATGTCCAATCTCAATTTGTTCCATTTCAGGCGTTGGCCAATCTATACCACCAACATTTGCCGGTGCCCCGGGTGCATTCTGAGCATTGGAAACATCGGGACCTGATACCTCAGGTGACGCTCTAAAGTTGGATAAAAATGCTATGAGGGTCAATTGCGTCGTAGGTTCCGCCGAACTTGGCCTGCTTACGGAGCTGCCACCGCTTGTGCGCCTAGTATGTCTAACCATTTTTCTCTAACACAGAAACGACACAAACAAACAACAAAAACTAGACGTGAATAATTAACCACAGTGAGGAGCACGCAAAACACTTGCACATTGCTTGAAAGCTGGTGATGGAAAGAACGTTCGTGGCTGCACTGACGTTCAGCAGCCCCTATACCCCCACTCATCTCCTTCCACTCTTTGCCCTTGTCGGCTCAAGATCAGCGCAGGACGCTCTATATGCCATTTTCAACCTTATTGGCCCCCACCACGGCACGAAAGTTAAGGTCACCTGCGCCCATTGAATGCGTCAGGAGCTCGCCATACAAGTTTCGCCCTCATGTATCTCCCACCACCAAGTTTAAAGTTAAAAGTAACACAAAATTTAATATACCTACTTTTTATATTATGTGTATTACAAAAGTATGTACATATAGACCATGGGCAATAATAATAAGTAACAACATTTAACTATTATATTTATTTATTGCAATTAAATTATTTACACAGACATAAATCACTTACACTAATTTACTTTTGGGTTAATACGATGCACAAGAATGAATTTTCCAGAACTATAAGTCTATCAATGAAAAAGTTTGTAGCCATTGCGTTATATATAATTACCATTCATAGACTATTCTCTGACTCGGCCTCAGAAAATGCTAAAAGTAGTGCCTCTAAATTTTCATTTCTATCTACAACACCACGCTCAACACTGTCTATGGCAGACATTAGCCATTCTAAATTTTGCTCGGGTTCACTTTGGAAAAATGTTACATCCGAATGCCCCCATGGTAATGTCTTAGTTGTATTAGGGATGACAAAACGCTTATCATCATAATAGGAGAATGCGACTTTATTTTTCATCTCTGTATACCATGCAGGTAACTTCGAAATGTGTTCATCTTTCTAAATATTAGGCCCACTTCCTCCACGATCTTCTTATAGTCATCTTTTGACAGTTCTTTTCTAATAACTGATTTTTTCACGCCTTTTGCCTTTTTAAGGTCATTACCAACAGATTGAACATAGTAGGCTTTGGCACCCGTGCCGTAGAAGCTAATTATCGGGTCAGCCGGAAACTCATCTTTCATATTACCTAAAATGGACCCTTACGAACCTTGAACATATTTCCTTCTTTATAATTTGATGTATCAAATTTTTCGGGATTTCGAATTATAAAGTCATAAAAATTATTTGTAAAAACCTTTAAAATTAACGAATCCGTGTCGGTGTACAGTAGAGAGGCATTCTCGCCGTATTTATGCTTAATAACATCATAGAAAAAGCTATACAGCACCGTCTTGGATAATTCCAAAACCGAAAATCCTATGTAAATAGGCTTGTTATAAACAGCCCTCAGCTTCCCCATCTGGATCGCTACAAAATCTTCAGAGAAAACTGTACATTTTTTAAAATTCGGTCGAGCTATTAATGCGTTCGCCCCTGCAGCTCTTCTAATACTCTCCCAATGAGTGACTAGTTTTATTTCTTTTCTGTTATCCACATTTTCCATGGTCTTGCCGAAAACAGCGTTATTCATTTATTTGTATAGATCTTTTTCAAATTTACTTATAGCCTTATTTCTCATCTCCGTATTTAAATCTATATATTTTTTTAACCAAGGGGACTGATTAAATTTAAGAGCTCTGTGTATTTTTGTTACTATTAGGCCATTCTCTATGACCTGTTTTAAGTTTCTATAATGAACAACATAGTGTTTCTTGTCATTCAAATTCGGTATCAATTTTGAAAATTTTGTTTTTGCACTTGGTGGAGCCATACTTTCTACTAAAAAGGGAAGATCTGAATGTAAGTCATGCAGTTCTTGGGTGTAATGTATATCTACCTCCAGCACCAGACCCTGGGGGCTTTCGTTTGGAATATTCATAACATCTAATCTATTAGCTCTCTTTCAGACAACCATTCAAATCCCCCTGTTGTCAGTGGTTGTGACATACTATGACCATATAGGTTTGTAGCGTCAAGATATGTGATAAATGACGAAGGCTCCTTAGGATCATAATTTGGTACAAATTTATTATTGGCAATATGCTTTCTTTCTGAACATTGACTGATGCCGCCCCTGATTCCCTTCTTAAAAAAGTGAATCATATCTATGTCTTTCAGCAATTCCAATTTAACCCCGGTTAATTTTAGAATGGCGTCCCAGGATAATCTTGGGGCCGTATAATATTGGGCGGGATCCAGCCCATATTTATGTAATCCAAATTTACGAAAATTTTCAAATACATCACATAAAAGAAGCACATCTGATTTTAAATAAAGGTCTGAATATTCTCCCAAACTCTGGCAAGCAAACAAACCTGTTTGCTTGCGACTATGACAGAGCTAAAGATGTGTGGAACCCCACACATCTTTAGCTCTGTCATAGTCTTCTTCCGATAGTTGTTCATCATTAAGGCTATCATAAAATTGCCCTTTGGAAGGAAGATTTTTGGTATTCAACTTTTCTAAACTATCCACGAAACTATATGGAAAAACAGCCTTCCGCCGCATTGGATTGAATTTTTTATTTTCGGGAAAGAAATTTCTCATTGCCATTTGATTATCAGTTAAGTCCTCGCCCAAATTTTGTAACGATGTTGACATAAATTTTAAAACTATCTATAAATCTTAACTGCGCAAATTTCTTTTTAGATTCCCCCTTATTATTAACATAATCGTGCATATATAGATGTCTTGTGAAGGATATATATTTTTCGCTGTTTTTGAGGTATTACATCAATTCTATCTTTATGGCAGCCTAACTCTTTTAGAAATAGGTGGCTGTTGTAGCCGGACATGTGTAGTATAATGGGTATAAAACTTGGTACTTTGTAATTTAAGTTACAAATAGAGTGTGCAGCGCCGAATCTTATTTTCCCAGTTAAGTGGCAACGATCTTTTACCTTGATATCACTTTCTGTGAACGGCTTCTTACATATGCCGCAAGTCGTCGCATTCTGAAAGTCTTTTCTTTCTTGTGCAGGAAGTTTCGCCATTGGGACTATGTTTTTCATATACTTATTATAGATTTCTCTTACATCTGCCTCTATACGAGAAACAAAAACTTTTGCCGCGTCTTGCCCTCGATACAACTCAAATTTAGATATTGAATTATCGAAAGAACATTTTATATTATACGCGAAAGAGTAGGGCAGGTGACTAAATGTTTTATTTGTGTAAGAACGGCGCGGGTTTGGTTCGCATGTATCTATTGGTTTTAAAATTGATTCAAAATCAGCGTACACCACGAATGGTACTTGAATTTGTTTCTCAAAGTTTTCGAATTTTAATATGTTTTCGGGTACCTCTTTCCCATATTTATCGATCCTAAATTGTGTTGAGGGTGTTGTATAAACATGATTTCTCTGGTGCGCCATAAGCCGGCGTTCATTTTGAAAATATACCAAACAGCCATCGCAAAAGTATTTTTTATGTTCATGAGCTGATATTTCATATGAGACTAGTCTGGACAAATCTTTTATCCAGCAATAGTGTGTGTTGGCACAATCGATATTACAATGGTGATTCGTATCACACTCATTGGAAATAAGAAGCAAATTTATATGTATATGCAATTTTTTTGCGGAATAACGCAAAGGCCCTACAACTTCATATGACAACCTATTTTTGTCATATTTCTTTTCTAAACCAAATACATTAATTGAAATATTGTTCATTTCCTCAAATTTTGAAATATCCCGCAACTATACTGGAAAATTCATACCTGTCAAATTCAAAACTCTTGAATAATGTGGATATGATGACATCTCAGTTGGGCGGCCATTGATTGCAGGGAACAAAGCCGAGGTAACGGCCCATGCAAAACAGCGATCATCTTGATTTTCTACATTAATTACTGCCCTCTTGTTTGAAATGAACTTGGGCATTTAATACATTATGCATACATACATAATACATATGTTCCAGGGCCCACCCTATAAAGAAAGAATTTATTAATAAACGGTCTGGATGAACTATCATTATAAATTTTACAAATCTGAATCACGCTCTTGAAACTCTGTTGTTTGTGAAATGTTGATGGCATATTTTGACAGTTACATGTCTGAATATTTGTGGATGATGTCGGATTTGTATCCAATTTGGGCTGCTTGGTTGAAGGTCAACATGCTTCAAGTTCTTGCATGATTGTCTTTGATGACGACGCAAATTATCGCGGCGCGTAAAACCACCACCACAGCCACTGCACTTATACATATCTTACTCTTTACTGTATGAGGCGTAACTAACAATGGTTGTGTGTTGCTGCTCTAGTCTCTTTTATAATCATGGAGCCACTACGTCATAATATAGAACCCTCCCCCAATCCCTCAAGGCCCTCGTCATTGAATCCCTCGATTCAATGTCATGCGATGGCTTCGTAGGGGTGGACTGCCATCCTGTCCACTCCGACCGCAGATGCAGCCGGTGTAGGCTGCTCCTCATGGCTAATGGCATACGCGGATCGTGAACACGCAATGTGGCACCCAAAGGCACTCTCAGGGTCATACAAGGACTGGAGAGTCGCGGTGGATGTAATGCAATGCTCTAGGCCAAGATGAAGGTCATGCATTAGTTCAGGTAGGTCAATGTCAAGTTTCTGTGACCTTCAAGGTCATGTTCAAGGTCACGCGAGGTCCCAAGACGCTCGTCGTGACCTTCAAGGTCACGTTCAAGGTCATGCGATGGCCCAAGACGTTGGCAATCGAGGTCATTCAATCCACACACACCGCAGAGACGCGTTCAAGGTCGGAGGAGGTTTTGAATCGTCATAACTTCTCTACTTACTTTCTTTAATTGCTAATAACAACATAATTATAGGGTTAAGTAAATTGAGGTCTCGTATACCTTGTGTAGAAGGTTAATACAGTAATTTTAAAGGAACCACTTGCATTAATTTGGTAGCAAAGTATTTAATTAAACAGATTTTTCTTTTATGATATTAATGTAGGTCACCTGTTTATAATAAAACGCAAAGAATTATACATATACATATATTAATCGTCATTTATAAGACTAAATTCAACAATATATTCATGTGGTAAAAACATTTTAATATTATACAGGAAAATTTTCATGTTTGCTGCAATCATTTTGCTGCAGAATTTATGTAGGCTGATACGATCATCGAGCAACTTGTCACAGGAATCCAACGCCGTATTGTACTTATCTATAGTCTGCTGACATTGTTGGTAACGAGTTTCATCATCTTCAATATGAAAAGAATGTATATCGTAATTTAAATCATGACGTTCGTTAAATATTGAAGCTGAAATTTCTTGATATACACGTTTAACTGCACTTTTTAAATCTTCCGCCTTTGACCAATGCTGCAATGGTGGCTGATGCACAATTTAACTTTTTCCAGTATTCCCAACAGTATTATTTTGAAACCGTATTTTTAATTTATATTGAATTGTATGGTTTAACATTATTGCAGAAAGAGTAGGTAAATTATCATTAGTTGTATACGCTATCATTCTTTTCCAATTTGATGGCCAACTCTCATTTTTCTGTCCATCGTTATCGAAACACACAAACACTTGCAGAATTATGAAATTTGAACGTAACATTGTCACTTTCACTGGAACACTACTGCATTTTATATACATGTTCTTGATTTTTGTTGAATGTTGATGGTAAACTTTTGTACAATCATTTGCATTGTTAAACCTAGCAAAATTTTTAAATACGTTTTGTTCCCATAGATCCGTCGTTCTAGGTTCGATATTAAGTTTTTTAAATCTGTTAAATATATCTTGCTGATCTTCATATAACGTTATAGCCTCTTTTAATTTTTCCAATTGTTTAATATGTTCTTGTAGCCTCATTTTAAATAACTTACACATATCCTTATTTACTTCACTATCAGTCTTTTCAGAGCTTTCCCAGCTTCCATCTTCGGGTATGGAATTTGGTACAATTTCAATAAATTGATTATTTTTATACATTTTTGTTTAAAATTATTATTTAAGGATGTTTTTATTTCTAGATTTGCAAGCATACTAACACGCATCAAGATTAAAGACAATAATAAAATTACATTAAAGTATAAGGTGGAGGGGATTAAATGAAAGGAATATCTTGAAAATTTATATATTTTTATTAATTTGGGTAAACAGGAATACAACCAATAATAAAGCTCTATACAATTTTTTAAGCTACACATACTTTTAGAGTTACAATGATTAAAACAATGTGGAGCGTCTTTAATAAAAACAGGAGGCGGTTGAAGTGTATTTGTTAAATTATCCACATTAACAATGGTAGGTGCGGCTGTTGTGGATTCCAGATCACATAATTTTTGTCTAAGAAATTCCTCTTTCTGATGGTCTTTAACATACACAATACAAGTATTACCATCCAACAAGTGCTCACTTAATATATCATTCAACATATCATAATTTACATAACCAGAGTTGTATTTTAGACCATGATGATGTCGTTCCAAGTATTTAATTTGTTTCTTCAACTTGCCATCTAAGGTATTGAATTGCAATGGAGGTTTTAATAGGTAATGAGCTGTCCGTTGTCCGCAGATAAAGAATACTTCCTTCGGGTGAAAATCGGGTAGGTTAAATCCTTGTATATCAGCCACAATGAATTGCATCTTGGTTGAGGAGTAAATTGAAACTGAGACTTATATCTCTATACAACTAATATTATCATTTCCATCTCTCACCTCACTTTTTAGGTTACATTTGTCTTATAATTCTTGTCATTGGGTTATATTTGAATAAACGATCATACAAAATTAAGCAGTATGCTGTAGTGTCCTTTGGGAATTTCTCATCGGTTTCTACTTCGATTCTTAAAACAATACTAGACGCCTGTGTAACTGTCTTTTGGTGCGAACAATCGATATGGGCTATGGGTGAGATTGACTTGAATTCTAAAGGTGTAAATATTGGTTCATTCTCTTTTTCGTAGTATGAGGTTCGAAAATTAGCGAACATTTCGTACAGCGTAGCGTATTTATTCTCTTTGAAATGAAGGAATAGATCATGGTAAGGGTATCTTTCTGAATTTAAGAATACTCTCACGTTTTTCGAACAATCATCAAACGTGTTCATATTCGAAGTTATTTTATTTTTTTATCTGTTTGAAAAGCAACAATAACATATCGTGGTGTTTCCAAGTTTGTAGAGGTTTTTACCGGCCAAATATAGCTACTTGATTGAGGAACAGAAGTATCTTCGATAAGCTCCCAACTTCTAAATGGAACCGATATTTCAATATTTTTTTCTAAAATTTTGCTTAAAGCTACTTCTTGTGGTAATCCCACCAACACATGAGGTACTCTCCAGTAAAGCTTATCGATAGTAATTTTATAGTTTTTCCGTTTCATAAACAGCAGTGACTGCACCAAAATCATGGCTACTGCGAATGAGAATTCGCTCCTGCTTTACCGAGAAAACTATGCGACGGTAGTCTTCGAAAAAACCCATCAGTATTTTGAGTGGAATGCATACATTAAATTTGTTAGTACCAGGCAATGTACTGACTTTGGAAAACCATCCAGAATTTTGAAATTTGACGCTTTCGCTTTCGTTAAAAGATAAATATCCCTTAAGTGTTGATGTCAACCCAACATTTCTATTAGAATCAATAACAATACCATTCATCTCATACCGAATTTCTCTAAACAGAAATGCAAACGCATTATTTATAAGTTTTAATTTAGTTGCTGGAGAGCAACTAAATTAATAAATCTTCTTTCGTTAAACTACCCTCTAGATATAATACGCTTTCACTCGGTAGAGTGTAGGCATCCAATTCTTGAATTTGTGTCCTAATCTGATCATTATAGTCAAATTTTGATACCACGAATGGTTCATAATTATGATACTCAAAATTAACAAGAGTTGTCTTCAACGGGTTCTTGCAGTACATTTAAAATATCCATCATATTAACACTTCCAACCCAAGGGAACGAAGAAATAATTTATTTCGACGTGTTACTCTGGGAGCGTTTTTATTTGTACTAAATAAAGGTTTGGTTATAGATTGCCTTTTATAATTACGTTTAGTTACCACACTGGATAGCGGGTACTTCACACATACCCGCTATCACACGTTGTAACGAACTACCATATTAGAGTCTCTTTAGATGTAGTCTTACTGTAATGACTTCGTTGCGAAAACTGACAAGATTTCCGTCCTGATCAAGGATTTTAACTGTCAAGTTGTTGATTGTCTTGATGCTCACAGGGAAATATAGAATGTTGAGGGGTGATTCCACTATTTTAAACCATGTGCCACTGCCGGGAAGAACTGATGGATTATATGAATTGGGTGCTCATTGGAATACGATCCAACTGCAATGTTGCAGTCTATACATAATGCGTTGACGGCAATTATTTCTACGGGAAAATCAGATTCATTCGAATAATTTGCTTTCAGAATTCGCTTGTCAAATCCTAAGAGACGACCTATTGAGTTATCTGATGTAAAATCTATGTCTACATTTGATTCAATGTTAACAGTAGAAGTATTGCTATTAGGTATAGGTAATATTAATTATAGTAGGAGACCGAATAGCCTTTTGTAAGTAGTTATTTAGATCATCAATTTCATATGCTCCTACTGGAATCGTTAAGGTAGTATTCCCATAACTAAACTTATTATTTGTATCATCTATGTTCGGTATAACATTGAAGTTTTCAAAATTAACAAAACCAATAACATATTCAGAGTTATCATCTAAATAAATGGGTGGATTGAAATCTGCGCTTAAAACAGAACTATTTCCAGAAAGGGATAAAGTAAACGACATGTTGTTGAATTAACATCTATATTTATAATAACATAATTTTATAGTTGAATACATTATATAAAAACTTTAAACAGAGATGACCACAGTACTCTGAATTATCTCGTTGAAACTTGTCATGATTATATTTAATCTTATTCAAGCTGCCATCGCTTTGGAAATACTTTGTTAATGAATTTGGTGGTCTCAAGTTCCCATAACTATCAAAGTATACTATATCATTATTCTTCTTAGCATATGCCGTCCAGTGAATACCGGGACCAGATGAAATGTCTAAGTTAATGACTCCACATTCATTTTCTGTTATTTTAGGTTGTCTTTCATAAACACTCCCCGAAAATATGGGATATACAACCTTTTAGCGAACTTTAGTAAATCTAGGTTAGTTAATGCATGACGAGGCAGCTTTATTGGAAATTTTTTTGACATGGTTTTAGATACAACTCTAATCCTTTTTTATATGGTTTTAAATATAATCCTTTTCCAATAGTAGCTTTTTCCATAGCCAAGTTATGTCTTTTATCTTCCTCATGTTTTTCCCTTGCAGCCTTTGCATCATTAACAGCTTTCGCAATACCGGCTGCACCACCTCCAAGACTACCTAGAGCTCCTAATGCAGCAAACAGTGGTATAAGTGATAGAAAGCCACCAGTTTTAGGTATTGGTATGATTCGTTTTCGCGGTACTGTCAGTTCTTTTGTTCCTATAGCAGACAGAGCCTGTTTTGCCATATCAATCAGACTTTTAGACGGTTTACGTCGAATACCACCTCGAGCTCGACGTACTGCTTAATTAAAACTTATAGTACTCTTGCGAAGACTCCTCCTCTTTTACGTATAACGGACAGTTTTTTCTTACGGATACCCATTCCTAGTTTGGTTTTTGCTTTCATGGCGTTGGTAACAGCCCACGCTGCGGCCTTTTCTCCGTAACTAGCGTCTTTAGACTTAACTCTCTCCCAGGCACGTTGTTTAAGTTCACGATCTGCTGTATGACGATCTTCTAAATTGGAACTCTTACTATAAGCAGTATCGTAAGATAAACACGCTGTGTCCAGTGGATTAATGCCACGATCGCCTCTTGCAAGTCTTTTTGCAAGCTTTGTACCTGGACCACAGTATTGGTATCCAGGAATATGGAGTTCAAATGGAAGCTTATTTATAAGCGTATTAATCAACCCAAGTAGATATACTGTAGTCGTATCAAGCCAAAAACCTGTGTATTTTTAAAGGGGCCTAAATTTTAGCCATATTTTAGTAATTTTACTCCCTCCACTCCCACTTCAACCTATGACGCCTCCAGCCAATCAGATTACAGCATTTAGGGTATGTACCTAGTCAATCATAGCTTAGTATCGAAATAGAGGGAAATTCAAATATTAGTATACAGGGTGGCCCAAAAAAAAGGTAGTTATAGGGTGAGCCAGAATAAGAAGTAACCTACCTATTAAAGAAAAATCATGCTCAGTAAATCCTCTACTATAACAGAAAAACATGCGCAACAGTCCTCTTTGCCTCTTGTTATGAAGATACATAAATTATTCTTTTTCCCATCCATTAACCTAAAAAGTGATACTGCTGGTACAAACAAAATAGCAACGCTTCGCAACCTGTGTACCAATATTAGTTGTATGAAAACCTCGGAGGTTTGGAAGAAGTTCTCATAAATCTTGGTCTTAGCTCCGATTCGACATTAAATATTCATTTTATATTGTATTAGATACTATAACATTTTTTCCTGTGACTTACGGTTCAGTAACATGTATTGAAATATACATTTTATTCAGTTTTAATATTTACATGTGATATTGGCTAGTTCCAACTACAAAATTCATTATGTATTGGGAATAGGTCTATTTGCAGCAAACTCTAATCTAAAATATATTATTGTGGTGATTGATTGTACCAATATGACTTAAGAAACGTTTATTCGTAAAAATTCAGGGAGTTTTTTTGTCATCGGGGAAAAATTTGTTAGGTGCTCCCTGTATGTTAAGATTTGGACGCGCCATTGCGAACGTGATTTATATTTCTGTGGCTTGTTTGGCCTTCAAAGCTAAAAATATTTAATGAAATTTAAATATTATTTAATAACAGATAAAACTGTTTTACCTAAACGTGTTCCAATGTTAATAAAATAATTTAATAGAACTGTTTTACCTGAAGTAGTTTGAGTTTCATTGGTATTTATTGGGAACTAAATATTTTTATTAAAATTATTTCGCCTAAAATATTTTTAATTAGAGCTCCGTAATTAGAGCTTTTAGTAAATTCCGGAAAATTCAAAATTAGCAGTAATTTACCCTCGAAAGTTCCTGAATTTTTTGCTTTGACTAGGTTTATTATGGCAAGAGCTTTCAAAAAAATACCAAATACATAGGTTTTTACTAGATAACAGCAATATTTATTAAGCTTTCATAAGTTTTTTATATAGGTATAGATATAATTATAATGCACAGTGCAAGTGATCCTTGGGCTAACTACTCAGTCAATACTCAATAACTGTACTATAATATAAAAGATTAAAACTGAGGCAAAACAAAAACATTTTAACATTTTAATGAAAAAATTAAAAAAATTTCACTGTACAAATAAATATAGAGTTCTACCCTCTGAACGACTATTACTAATTTTTCAGTTCTACATACCGTTAGTACCAATAATTTTTCGAGATGCGGCTATTATATGAGGTTTGAGGATTTACAAGTTAAAATATTAAATTATTAAGATATTAAAGTTTGAAGGTCGGCGGGAAATTTGAATTATGTGGGTATTATATTATATTCCCGAGTAAATTTCAAAGTATTTTACATAGTAAATTACTTTATTTATTACTTATATTTATTTATTACTTACAGTAAATTTTAAAATTCCGTATTTTAACCAATTGTATTTTACCATTTGCCCATCTCTATATTTTAATAAATGAAAAATCCCTTTTCATGCCACTAGACAGGAAATTTTGTAAATATGAGGCAGGGAAAACCTGGAAATGTCAGGGAATTTGATATTGATAAATTGCTAAGAACCCTGAATATAAGTCTTTTTATAAAGTTTTTAATTTACTTTATCAGAACTGGATATATTATTTTTTTAAATATATCAAATTTATATATAGAATGGCATAGTTTGTGGGGTAGTTTTAAAGGAGTAGATGACATATTATTTACTTGTGCTTTGTTTTGTTCTAAAGATTGTATTGATTTAATTGAATGAGAAGTTGTTTAATTATTGTGAAGTAGAATCTAGAAATTTTTAATTTCCAGGAAATGTATACAGGGTGAGTCAGTTTATACTAGCAGGACTCTGGCATTCGATAGAACACCTTATTTTAAGTGAAGTTTGTCATATAAACATATGTCGGGAATAGCTTCGTTTTTGAGATACAGTGTCAAAGTTTTGGTTTTTTTTAGCGTTTATCACACAGCTCCTATAGTTTTCAAGATAATTTGTTCAAATTTTTACGGTAGATTACCTATGACGGTCCACAAATTTTGACATATGTAAACAATTTGAAAATGTACAGGGTGATATTTTTTCGGGGGTCAGGCCCCCTTTTATCGTCCAGAACTTTTTTGTGGTGCGCCACTGACTGCTCATTTGCCAAAATTTGGATTCCATGTTCAATTTAGAAACTTTTTTGTCTCTTGCATTTTTATCGTAGCTGTAACAGTTGTCGAGTAATTTGAAGAAATCTCTGAAAGAATATGTTATTAAAAAAAATATTTTTATGAAAATGTTCACTAAAAACAATTATTGTCAAACGAAAGTTCATTAATCTAAATTGTCAGAGGTTACATACTTAATTGTCTATTAAATGAAACGTCAAATTAATTAATAAACAGTTGACTGAGTTGACAGATGACATTTCACTTTTACTGCCGGCGGACGAAAAAGTACTTTTAACTCCTAGGACTTAAAAGTGTTGCCTAGCAACGCATTCATTTTTATCCTAATAATGAAAACGACTACTTTAATTCCTAATATGCGTATCAAAACAAGCGTCTTTTCAGACACTTGGAGAAAAACAGTGTTTGTATCTTGTATTATATTCATTAAAGTAAATACGTGATGTACGATGTACAATAGTTAGCAGTTTAATGTCGCCATACGCGTCCTTTGACGATAGTCTGCTTTAACATGCATAGTACATACAGGGTGTCTAGACATGATGCGTCAATATTGAGTTGATTCTACACGAAAAATTAATATCACACAGTCCTATAACATTTTTTGAAAGCGCAAAAGTAGTGGAATAAAAAATATTTTTTATTAATTTATTCCAATAACAATTTTGTATAAAACTGTTATCAGTCGAAACTAATGTCATGTTAACTTGTGCGCTCGGTTTTCCCTATTTTATTTTGAAGAAAAAACTGGCACTATACTTTTAACAAATATATTTGCATCACGATTAGTAATTACATGATTACTGCAAATCTGTCTTACAACTACTGACTCTGGGGTCGAATCGAACTTCACTATTCTCTGTAAAGAACGTGACAAAATCACAAACAATTAGTACGTTAAGAACCGTTAGACATAAAATGGGACAATTTATAACGGATGTAACGACTATTTAACGGAAATTTTATACATCAATCCTTAGAATATAGGATAAAGAATAATAATTAGTTTATAATATAAAACAGAAGTAACATTCTAAGAGCTAATAACTAGGCGAGTCTGATTATTTTCACTAGAACACAATATTACAATCGTGATTGTACACTTGTTTATATCAGTACTAAAGCTTTCGCTTTCAAGGTAGCGACAAATGTTGAAACAAAAAAAGTATGCTATTATTTAAGACCTTAAGACTGTTGAGGACTTTTGGCATTGGACGATATGCGTCAAATACAGAATGTGCATACAAATGAATACGTGTGCCAAATTTGAAGGAAATTGATACATTCCCAAAAAAAATTATTAGAAAAAATTTATTCGAAACAACTTTTTTGACTCCTTGTAGCTTTGATAAATCTGTGTTGAAGATATTTCGAGTTAATTTTATATTTTTACAAATTGTCATACTCTTAGAAAAAAATATGTCAAGTGCTTTTTTGAAATTTTTAATATTTTCAGAGGTATAAGTTGGAGTTATTTGCGTACCCACACGGGTATACAGAACTTCGGCTTTGTTCGTACCCATGTTAATGAAAATCCTGTATTAACGTATAACATTGTTTTTAAGGGTCATGATTTTGGTAATAAGGCCGTTGAATATTAGAATTTAATACTCTAAAAACTTGTAACTCCCTGTATGTTCAAAACTACGCACCTTACAAAAGAATGTTATGCATCAAAAAGTAAGTATTCTCAAATATCTCTCGATTTCTCGATTTACCAGTAACAATACAATACAGTGGATAAGGTATAGGAGATCCAGAGCAGTTTCAAGGTCACAGCGAGCTCGATGGCCAGCTACCATCGAGCTAGATCACCGAACCGCTGGTTATTGGCTTCAGGGTGAAGAAGCAGACTTCTTGTAGCATCCTCCCGTGTTCTTGTAGCATCCTCGCAGGTGTAGGAGCCCCAGAGGCTGCAGAAGAGCACCCCAAGAGTGTGTGGCGTAGGTTCGTCAAGATGGCGGCCTGACGTCACGAGCTATTACATTAAGATTTATTTGCTGTAGCCGCGTTTCTTAGAATATTAATTATTATCCCTGACCGCACACGCGGTATTTTTTATACAATAGACAATGAAGCCATTGTCTATTGTTTGCCATAAGATTTATGTGCTGATATCGCGACTTTGTGCGTTTTTAATGAAACAAAAACTAAAATTCTTGAAAAAATTTACTCTATAAAACAACAAGAGATGAATTTTCTGTAACTTTAATATTTCAGCTTCATGACGTCAGATTCAAGTAATATCTTACGTGGGTGTACTAGACATCAAATAGGACTGTTTAACGTAATATGCCAAAAGGGCCTAACCTTAAACTTTGTTTGTAATGAAACAAAAACTAAAATTCTTGAAAAAATTTACTCTATAAAACAACAAGAGACGAATTTTCTGTAACTTTAATATTTCAGCTTCATGACGTCAGATTCAAGTAATATCTTACGTGGGCATCCCCGAAGCTCATTTTAGGATAAGAAAATTTCAACCTAGGATAAGAACATGTTCAAGAAATATTAAGCAGATTTATTGTTTCTTCAAGTTGTGCCGTGTGTTGTGAAGTGTAGCTACAACACATAAATTGTGAAGTAGAGTGTATTTTGTGTGCATATAAAGGAGTAACATCATGAAAGTTTGGTGAGTAAAATTGCTCAATTTTCTTTTTGTTCCTTTATGTCCTACCCTTCAGACATTTACGAAATTATAAATATACTTGACAATCTTTCAATAATATCAGACATCGCTAACACACAAGAAAATATCACAATGGCAATATTCAAAGACCACATTGATTCAATACCTATCTTCAATGGAGACCAAAGAACCGTAGGTATCTTTCTGAAAGCAGTCCAGTCAACAATCGACAGGCTAAAAAAACCTACAGACGAAGTCTTCATCGCTACTTTATTTCAAGTAATAAGAAATAAGTTAGTCGGACCAGCCCAAGCAATTATAGCTACAAACCCCGACATAACATGGGAGCAAATTAAAGAAGAAATTAGAAGACGATTCGGAGATGAACGCTCTGAAAACACTTTGACAACAGAATTAATAACATTAACACAGCACCGTAATGAAAAACCATTAGAATTCGGAGAAAGGTGCAAAGATTAGCTTAGATTAGACAAGATTAGAGACCTAATATTAGCAAAAATCGCAGCTATAGAAACACCTACTGTCTTACTTTACAAGACCACTATGTACAATGATATAGCTCTACAAGCATTCCTCAATTACCTAGGACAACAATGAACAGAAATTCATTGTTGTCAAAAAATCTAGGAACTAAGCATAAACTTTGAAAGTCTAAACTGTCTATGGTCCTACAAGTCGATAATCCTTGCCCGGGTGGTCTGGGTCGTCTATCTTGCAAACGTATACGTAGGCGCCTATGAACAAGTCATCTTCGTCCCTTACGCAAATTTTACCATCAGTGCACACGCAATTGTTTTTCAAGAAGTAGTCTACAATTCTTAACGACTTGTTGTAAACGGCCCACCCACAGGCCGTTTTTCCAAAGCAGGCTTCAGTACTTGCGTTTATTTCTGGCCCCTTAATATCAATAGTCGCTTACAAAAATATATAATATAATATACAATATATACAAAATATATAAAAACCAATACCAAGACCACCGCCACTACAAAATGTGAGACAACAGGTAGTACAGGCGGTCCCACAAATTTTATTTAATCAACCTCCACGTCAACCATGCAATTTACCATATCGTTTACCAACGATAAACCAAATTAATTTCAACCAAACCAACCTACCCCCTCAGTACCTTGGAATTATAGAAGTCCTAACCAACCTGTAAATCAAAATAATCAAAATTTCCGACCACAGTTTAATCCTAGAAATACTAATGTATTTAAACCAAACCCAAATATAGTTTTACCAAAGCCCACGCCAATGGACACCTCATCATACAATTCAAGAAGGATGAACAATTCTTCAAATTCAAGACGAATGCCCCAACCAAGACCTACGTTTACATCGGAAGAGCTTTATTATCAAGAAAATGAAACCTACCACTATCATCAATACGAAGAAGCAAACCCCGAAAATTATTACGAAAACGACTATTATGACGGTTACTACCAGGACTCATATGAAAACTTACGTACACAAGCTTTGGAACCAATTGATCAAGAGATCTACAGTGAACAAGAAAATGAACAAAATTTTCGGAAACCCAGCCAAACACAAGAGGTAACGTAGAATTAAATAATATTGACAATAACAACAACCTCCCAGTCATATATATACCAGAAATAAAAGCAAATTTTCTAGTAGACACAGGTTCAACAAAAACTTTAATTAAACCGACTCTTGCCCAAAATATTTATAAGAAATTTATTGAGGAGACCCCTTTTGTAATAAATACAGCTCATCAACAAACTTCGCATAAACATAGCATAACTATACCTATTTGGGACATTTTCAAGATTGAAGGTCAACAAAAATTTCATTTATTTGACTTTAATCCTAAATACAATGGCTCGATAGGCATAGATTTTTTACAAAAACTTCAAGCAAATATTGACATTTCTAAAGACAAATTTATTACTCCGTATATAACAATTCCCCTAAAGAAGTTGGATGAAATCACTTCTACCAAAAATAACCCCTACCAATATAAAATTCCACACCAAGGTGCGAACAAATTACAAAAGTTCCGTCTAATAGATTTTTTTTTTTTTTTTTATATATAGAAAATACCCCTTGAAGGTTATTTTGCTGCTATTACAATCTGATCAAAGGGAGATCAATGAGTAATTTAGTTCTATCCTAATTTAACTAAAGTTGAAAATTTTAGAGCTAAGGTCTTACTCACTAGTGTACCTTAGAGCCTGGTAACTTAATTACACTAACACTAACGTGTAACACTAACCGCACAATGCTGTGTTTTTATATTGACATAATCACTTCACTAACTCAAAGGGCTTAACCCTCTTGAGCCTTCTTACTATGTTAGTGTTGTCGAGGAGCTGGATGGCCTCGATGTTCACATGTTGATGGAGTCGTTGTTCATGAGTCCGTGCAAATTTATTAATTGTCTGCTCTACAGTGTCCATCTGAAGATCTCGATGAAGGTCGCTGTTTCTGATGTACCAAGGCGCTTTGACGATGTTCCGCAGTACTTTGTTCTGAAACCTTTCAATAATTAATATGTTGCTCTTACTGGCACAGCCCCAGAGCTGTATTCCATAGGTCCATACTGGCTTGAGAATTTGTTTATACAACAGTATTTTGTTGTAAGTTGATAGGCAGGACTGTCTACCAAGTAGCCAGTACATTTTCTTATATCTGATGTCTAGCTCTTCTCTTTTCTTTTTAACATGGACTTTCCAGCGAAGTCTTGCGTCTAATGTGATGCCTAGATATTTTGCTGAGTTTGCATATGGAATCTGGGCATTGTTCATGTTAATAGGTATTTGTTGTTCTCTTTTATTGTGAAATTAATCTGCACTGATTTGGTTTCATTCAGCTTGATACGCCATCTTCTGGTCCAGTTATTGATTTGGTTAACTGATATTTGCAGTTTGTTTGCAGCTTCTTCATAGCCCTTTCCTGTCGCAAGAATGGCAGTATCATCTGCAAACGTGGCTATTGTGTTTTGCTCTAACTGTGGTATATCACTGGTGTAGATCAGGTATAAGATAGGGCCTAGGACGCTTCCTTGTGGTACTCCTGCTTTGATTTCTTTTAGTTCAGTGTATGCTTCATCTTGTTTGACTCTGAAGAGTCTATCTGAGATATATGATTCCAATAATTCTGAGTATTTATATGGAAGTAACTTATTTAGTTTATATTTTAACCCATCATGCCACACTTTATCAAAAGCCTGCGCAACATCAAGGAATATCGCTGAACAGACTTCTTTGTTTTCTAGCGACTTTTCTATTACGTCAGTAATTCTGTGTACTTGATCTAGGGTGGAGTGGCTTTCTCTGAATCCAAACTGGTGAGTTGGGATTAAATTACCCTCATCCATGATTGGTTTCAATCTTTTCAGTAGAATTTTTTCGAACAATTTTGATATTACAGGTAGCAGGGATATCGGCCTATAAGACGAAACTTCATGGGGGTTTTTCCCTGGTTTGGGTGTCATAATGACTTCTGCCACTTTCCACATTTTAGGAACATACCTTAATCTAACTGAAGCATTAATGAGATGTGTTTGTTTGATTATAGCTTTCTTTGGAAGTTGTTTTAATACCTCTCCAGTGATTAGATCAAAGCCTGGTGCTTTCTTGGGATCGATGTTTTCTTTTATCTCTTTTGCTACTTCTTTAGGGGAAGTTGGTGTGATGTTTATTTCTTGCTGAGCAGGTATTTCCAACTCTGATAGTTCCTCTCCTGGGTTTGGCTTAAATGTATTTTCAAGATGTTCTGCAAACCTATTTGCTTTTTGCATATTATTCCTAGCCCAGCTACCATCTGTATTTCTGACTGGAGCATTCTGAATTATTGGTCTTTTTAGTCCCTTTGTAGCTTTCCAAAGAGAGTAGTCAGTGTTTTTATTATTTGTCAACTCACTGAGGTACTCACGAATAGACTCATTTTTAATCCTTTCTATTTCTCTTTTTAGATGCTGAGTGGCATTATTGAGTCTAGTTTTATCTGCTGGAGCTCTGGTGTAATGCCATTTCCGCCGGAGCTTCCTTTTTTCAGAGATTAAGTCTCTTATTTCCTTAGGATAGTTGTTTCCCTTTGTCCGCTGTATTATAGGGGGGGTATTATTCCATGCTGCTTTCTGTGTATTGGTAACGAACAATTCCACCTCGTCGTCCAGTTGTTCTGCCGTTCTTAATGGAACTGCTAGATCGATCGCATTTTCAAGATCCATACTGAAACTCTGCCAATCTGTTAATTTGCTTGTTAATCTTGGAGCTTTTTCCTTTTGGATAATGGTATCGCTGAGGGTGAGAAGTATGGGAGTGTGATCTGAATTCAGGTCCCATGCTTCATCAACTTGGATATAGACTGCTGATATATTTCGTACTATAAAGAAGTCTATGAGGTCTGGTATTTTATTTCTATCTGTGGGCCAATAAGTTGGCTTGCCAGTTGAGTACGTCTCACATTTTAGTTGAGTCATTGCTTCCATAAATCTTTTACCTTTAGGTGTTGTCAGTCTTGATCCCCAATGAGTGTGCTTGGCATTGAAGTCGCCGCCAATGATAAATCTATGACCTTGAGTATTAAGAAAGTTTAAGTACTGTTCTTTATTAATTGTGTGTCTTGGAGGACAATATACAGATACAACCATGACCTCATAAGTTCTGGTTTTGACCATTACTGAAGTTGCCTGAAATTCTTCAGTCCTGTATCCCAATTCCTCATGATGCATAATCGATTCTCTAATTATTACTGCACTTCCTCCTCTGGCTGCATTTTGGGGATGAATGGTGTGGTAAACTTTATATCCCTTGAATCTAATAAAGGACTCATGGGTGAAGTGAGTCTCTGAGATAAGACATATGTCTATATTTTCTATGTTTAGGACTGCTTGCAATTCTTGTTGGTGTCGAAGCAGACCATTGGCATTCCATTCCATGACCCTTAAATTATTATGCATTATCTTTTCTCTTAGGTAAAGCTCCTTTGGCACTATATTCCAATCTTGTGATACGATCATCCATTTTGTTTAACTTTTCCAATATTTGCTGGAGGGTATTGTTAATGGACGAATCCTTTTTATTGTCTACATCCTCTTCTTTTCTGCCGTTTACTACTTGGGCGAACGTTTTAGACTTTACAACATTATTGTTTCTACTTTCAGGCTTTTTGGGCATTGCACGCTGAGGCTGTTTAGGTAAGTTTGGTTTTTGCATTGTTTTATTTTTCATTTTCTGCATTTCTTTGGCTACTACGCAACCCCTATAGTTAGCAGGATGCTCTTCGCCGCAGTGAACGCATTTTGGTTTATCATCTTTCGGCTTTCCACACTCTGCAGTTAAGTGTTTACCGGTGCACCTAACACATCGTGGGTCTTTTGCGCAATATCTTTGGGTGTGTCCATATGATTGGCACCGTTTGCATTGCGGTACCAACTTGGATTTCCGAAGGGGTACTATTTCTACATATGTATCCATGATTTTTTTTTTATTCCATACATTTTCTCAGTACTTTCATCGTGTTGAAATGTAAGCATAAACATGTTCAGTGGTTGTTTTGTTTTGTACTTTATTTTGGGGACTGCGGCAATAATTTTAAAGTTTTGGCTCTTTAGATCCTCAACTATTTCTTCCGGATTGCAGGAATGGTGCAGTTTGCAGGCCATTACTTTAAGTGGTCTATTCTGCTTGTTTTCATAAGAATGCCATTTATACCTTCGCTCATTTAGGATTCTGCCAAGCGTTAAATAACCTTCTTCATTTTCTACATTTATTTTAATAGTCTTATCGTTAATTACTTTTATTTGAAAGTTGGGAATAGCATCTTTCACAAGTGCATGAAAGTTATTGTAATTTTCAATGCCGTCCACAACTATTGGTGGAGGCGGAGGCACTCTTTTAGCTTTTTGTATGGGTTTTGAGGCGTTCCGCTCGGGTTGTGGAGGTGTGAGAGAAGTATTCATTTTCCTTTTTTTGTGATTTTTCTGTCGTATCCACTCTGTTTCTTCAGCGAGTTCCTCATCGTCCGTTTGATATTCGACTGACTTAGTTTCGGTATTACTGGTCAGTCTTTTTTCTAACTCTGTATATTTTAAATACATTTCATTGTTGACTTTTTGCAGATTTTCCATACGGGCTTGTAGTTGATTCATTTTATTATAGAAATCAACTCTCTGATTATCAGCTTGTTTCCATGCATTATATAACTGCTGCTCATTTTGTGTTCTTGCATAGTTTTCTTGAAATAATGCCTGATTTGTTAACGTTAGAGCGGCGTCCGTCGACGTTGCTAGTAGCATAGTTGGCGTAAATTTATTCAGTGGGGTTACTTTTTGAGCCCCCGTATGTAAGGCAGGATCTACACCAGCCAATGTATTCACTGATTGGGCAAGTTTGAGTAAACTATCCTCTTGCTCATTTGTCTCCATTTCTTCCTTTTTTTTGTGAATCACAGTGGATGATTGTGATTCATCGTGTAAAGGTGAAATGAATTTTTGTTTTACAGGGGACCTGTCAAGTTTCCTGCACTTTTGAAATGGGTTTTTATTTTTTTGACTATCTGTAACTTTTAACAAAAGTTTAATAGGTGTTTTATTATCTGCTTTACTCATTATTTGTATTAGTAGCACGATAGCACTTTTTGCGGCGATATCAAGGTCATGATTTGACCTACTTTAAATAGCTGCAGTCTATAGTTTTTATGTTTTCACTGTTGCTTAACTTAATAACAAACACACGCGGAGCGCGACACACGTCTATACTCAACGGTTGCTAGTAAACAACTATGTCTAATAGATACGGAAAAAGGTTTTACACCACATACAGTTCGAAAATGGACTGGAAATTCCTTCGTGACTCGTCACATCAAAAAATAAGGAATACTTCATCACTATACTAAACACCTCAACTAAAAACCTTGAGATATCATTTGAAAAACCGCTGGAAATACTAGAGGCTGAGGAAGATATAGAACTAAATCACCAAGAAGATTGCGAAAATTCGAAATATTATGAATAACTGACTAAAGAACAATTTAAAAAACTTAAGGTTGGGTCACACCAAACAAGAAGAATACTATGCGATAAGAAGCTTATGTTTAGAATTCCGAGACATATTCTATTGCAAAGAAATTCCTCTAAGTTATACAGGAAAAATCAAACATGTAATAAGAACCAACGACGAAAAACCAATATACACAAAATCCTACAGATTACCACCTATACACAATGATGAGGTAAAAAAGCAAATAAACAACATGCTTGAGCAAAACATTATCCGCGAATCTATTTCCCCTTTTTCGGCGCCAATTTGGATAGTCCCCAAAAAGATGGATGCATGTGAAGAACGAAAATGGAGACTTGTAATAGATTACAGGAAACTGAATGAGAAAACTGTGGAAGACAAGTTTCCCATCCCGAACATAGAGGACATACTGAATAAACTAGGTAGAGCTAATTATTTCACAACGCTGGACCTTGCTAGTGGATTTCATCAAATTCTGGTCGATGAAGACAGTATAGAGAAAACAGCATTCTCCACACCCCAAGGACATTATGAATTTTTAAGAATGCCCTTTGGCCTGAGAAATAGCCCGAGTACGTTTCAACGTACAATGAATCACATAATCAGAGGATTAACGGAACAACAGTGTATGGTATATTTAGACGATATAATAATATTCTCTTCATCTCTACAGGAACAACTAGATAAGATACGAAAAGTGTTTGAAAGACTAAGGTCAGCCAACCTGAAAGTACAAATGAACAAATCAGTTGAGTTCTTGCGAACTGAAGTAAATTATTTGGTACACATTATAACACCACAAGGGATTAAACCAAATAATGAGAAAATTGAGGTGATACAAAAATATCCGATTCCTACCACTACCAAAGAGATAAAATCGTTTTTAGGATTGCTGGGGTACTACCGCAAATTTATTAAGAACTTTGCATATTTAACGAAACCCCTAACCAGGTGCCTAAAGGAAGACGTAAAAATAGAACATACGGAAGAATTTATCTCAGTTTTCAACCAATGCAAGAAACTTTTATGTAACGACCCAATTCTGCAATTTCCCGATTTTAGCAAAGAATTTAACCTAACCACCGATGCCAGCAACATAGCCTAAGGGGCAGTACTCAGCCAAGGTATTCCACCAAATGATAGACCGGTAGCATATGCTTCCAGAACACTAAACGACACAGAATCAAGATACAGTACCGTAGAAAGAGAGTATTATGTATAGTCTGGTCTACAAAACACTTCAGACCCTACCTTTTTGGGAAAAAGTTCAAAATCTACACAGATCATCGCCCACTTGGTTGTTTTCACTAAAAGATCCGTCCAGTAAACTTTCTCGCTGGAAAATTAAATTACAAGAGTACGATTTCGACATTATATATAAAAAGGGATCACAAAATGTGATAGCAGATGCTTTATCACGAATAAACATAAACCCCATGGCTATACAAGGATCTAGTAAAGACACTGACAGCGTATCGATAATGCCACAAGTAGACGACAACGAACTTGAAAATGCTTTACGAGAGATCACATACGATTCAGTTGTACCAACAGATAACGAATTATTCTGCTAATTAGCAGAATAATTCAAGAAATAGAGGACACAGCAAACAACCCCAATAATGAGTTAGCAGAAACAGCTCATACCACTGCAAGTGACGAACCTTCTGAGAGTATAGAAATCGTCGAAAGTATAATAAACTCAAAACTTTGTCAAATAATAATAAATACAGGGTATGGAAACCGAAGCCGGACTAAAAGAAATAGAATTGAAGGCAAGGAATACATAGAAACGCAAATACCCAAAGACGAGAATTACGACATTATTCTGAATTTTCTAAAAGAATATACTAGCGGAAAGAAAACATATTATCTATGGTTTGATGAAGAAAAGATGTATCAAGATTTTACGAAAGTATATGTCGATAATTTTTTAGACACTGGACCGACACTCATCAGATGTACAAAAAAGGTTACGAATGTACCAATGGAAGATCGTTTGGAAGTTATAAGAAACTTACATGAAGGTAAGACAAACCACAGAGGAATAACAGAAACCGCAGCAAGATTGAAACAAAAATATTATTGGCAAAATCTACAGAACGATGTAACACGTTACATAAATAATTGCGAAAAATGTCGCACCAACAAATATTAAAGACACACACCAGCCATTAAAGACATGCTTACTCAAACATTTTCTAAACCTTTCGAAAACCTACACATAGATACCTTGGTTATTGATGCAAACCCATATCTGACTATCATCGATTCATTTTCTAAACAAGCGCAAGCTTATAAAATTTTAGGGAAAAATGGCACCGAAATAGCAGAAAAACTATATGACTTTATCAAACATTATGGTCCCCCTACACAAATAACCATGGATGGTGGTACGGAGTTTTCAAATTTAGTCGTAAAGGAGTTTCTGGAGGCTCACAAAATTAAAGCACATATAACTACTCCAAGACACCATGTGTCTTGAGTAGAAGAGTCAAATGCACCGATAGAACGCCTACATTCAACACTGCTAGAACATTATAGGTTATTCAATGGAACAGCAGAAGAAAGGATGATCCTATCTTAGCTTATAATAACACTACCCATTCGTCAACGGGATTAACACCCTTAGAAATAGTACTGGGACATACCGCCTCGCGAAATCCGTTTAATATGCTATACACCAAGCAATTTTATCAAGAAGTAGTTAACAAACACGTTAAAACCATGGAAGAGATCTATAACAACATTCAGGATAAAATTCAACAAGAAAAAACAAAAAGAATCGAGAAACAAACAAAGGAAGATACCCCTTTTAAAATTAATGACATAATTTATACAAGGGTGCACAATAGAAATAAATCAGTACGACGATTTATAGGACCTTGGAAAATATTACGATTATTAGACCATAATAAATGTGAAATAGAACACGTAAAAACCAATAAAAACAAAATAGTGCACTTAGCTGATATTAGTCGTCCTGTTTCAGGGTCATCGCATTGAAATTAAACAAGACATGTATCCATGTAAATTTCCTCTAGACTCCGAACTACAAAACATTAAAACCGAAGATTTGATATCCATAAAAGCCTACTCCACTGAATTTCAAATTGTATCCTCTCATTGACATTCTATTAGTCAACTACGTTGTATACAATTTCATTAAAGTATATTCATTACCGATATCCCAAGCCAATACAAACATATACCAAACTGTAGTCCATATACAACTCCCTCCTAATATCCGAGCAATTTTACACAATACCGAAAAACTACAAAACCATAGAACCCAAAAATTTTCTCTGCGAAGAAAATAATTTATTACACAGAAATCAAGAATCATCCTATATAGTGAATTTAATAAATGCACATAGAAAAGCAAGCAAGCAAGCCTACAAGATTCTAGCTAATGAAAAACATTGTCATGAAGATCAACCAAAACACGTGGATCTTAGTTCTTGTTAATAAAACTAAAATTCAAATTAGTTGCATGCATGATTTTCAGAGTCAAAATAAGTTTTCAATTTAATTCAAATATAAAATCTAAAGCCCTTCAAGCAATTAATTTAGAAAACGTACTTTTGGATAATAATCAAGATGTCAAGAGAAATCTACCGAAGCTTGAAGAAGAGCTTCACATGAAGACTCCTCAATTTTCGAAGTATCGAACATTTGGACTATTAATTTGTATCTAATAATTCTCATAATTCTGTAGTCTGGCGGTAAATTCAAATATCTGAGAAATTAGCGGGTGAATATAAACGCAGCAAAAGCAAGAGTTGCTGCCATGGACGCAAGGGGTCTCTGCTGTAGTCTGGCGGTAAATTCAAATATCTGAGAAATTAGCGGGTAAATTTAAACGCAGCAAAAGCAAGAGCTGCTGCCATGGACGCAAGGGGTCTCTGCTGTAGTCTGGCGGCAAATTCAAATATCTGAAATTGGCTGGTAAAATCAAACACAACAAAAGACACCCAAGTCAAGAAGATGTAAAATCTTACGTGGACAAATTAGACATCAAATAGGGCTGTTTAACGTAATATGCTAAAAGGACCTAACCTTAAACTTTGTGTGTTTTTAATCATTTGTGATATTACGGAATTTTATCCATATATATTAACACGCGTCGATTTTGTCTCGCTTTAAATTCCGTCGCCAAATTGACTATGTTTCTACACTACTCTCTCCGAGCGTTGATCCCCGCGGGCGACCGAGGGTCATCCCAAGCCTTTATCCTATGCTTAGGCGCATTTTTGTCCCGTTTCCTACGCGTTTTCCCAATTTAAACGCCTTTTCAAAAAACCTCTGCAAAATTTTCGTCGATCGCCGTTTTGGCGAAAGAGGTGCGGCCAGCACCGGCGTTTGTTCTCGCGTCTAATAACCCCGTTACATCTATCGAAATCCCGACTTTTCGCGGGACCCGCTCGACCCTTTTTCTAATTCTTACGGCTTCGAGAACCGTTTGACACGAAATTTCCGTTCTTTCTCTAAACCTTTGAGATTTTTTTTCCAAACCGTACGACCACTCCTACGTCTATTTCGTCTTCGAAAATCTCAAGTCATATCCGTAAAATATAGTACTGACTGCCAAACACTTCTGATTACCAAAACACCGAAGCGTAATGTTTTTCCAGAAATGTTTTTTAGAATATTGATAAAAATTAATTTCATTAATTAATTAAAAATAATTAATGGTATAAATCACAGGATTTCAAACATGCGGAAGGAAGGGGCAGGAAGTGCGCGGAATTTCGCAAGTTCGAATTCCGCTGGATGAAACGGTTTTTCATTTTACTTTTTAATTCCAATTTATTATTGTTTATGTATTAGTATTGGGTTATTCTGTTTCATTGTCCGTAATTTTTATTCTTTCTGCAGGTAAAGTTTGGAATTAATTCGTTCATTTTGGCAGTCTGTAAAATTTATCATCTTAGCTTACAAAAGTAAATATCTCCTACAATACTAATTTGCTGCAGCAATTATAACAGCAATATATTTTTTAATGCCGCCGTTACACCTTTTCGAAGGGCGGGCGGGGCTCTGAACCTTAGTGGAAGGCTCCATTAATAAAATTGATAAAAATGTTTACTAAAGAATGAATTCCATTTTCAGCACTTAAAAATTATGATGTTCTACCATCAAGAATAGAGTACCCTTACAATTCATCAAAATATCATTAAGAAAATTTTTCTTGTAGGTTCAGAAATGTTCAGAAATGGTTCAGACATGTAATTTTTAGTAATAAATTGTTATTTGTTGAAATTTTTTTTCGCCCTATATCTTCACAACAAAGCGTTTTTTCAAAAATCGTCAAAGGATAAAATATCTTTAGAATAGTCCAAGGAATAACCTCTTGAATTTTTGCCGCATGTTTAACTAACACCCTGTATATATCAACTACCTCCTCGGGTTCCATACATTAACAAATTGCTATCTTGTGGACGTCCATATATGTAAATATAAATTACCAAACAGTTACAATGTAGAAACAAAATTGATGATGTGATGATACTTTTACTAACGCACCGAATAACACTGTTTTTAGATATCGTAACTATTTCCTTTGGCTTAGTTTGTCATTGTCATCTTTAAGGCATTAAATTACTATTTATAACATGATTTTATTAACCTTACCTTGGCTTTATATATTTTGGGATATTCTGCATTAAATCCTGTAGATTAAGAGCGTCTCTCCTAGATTCAATTCCAGGTATTGACACTATATTGTAATTATTTGTGAAAGGAGGTATAGGAGCCCACACGTAATATTGTTCAATAGCATCGCCTAATTGCACATACTTCTTATGTTCATGTTGCATTTGATGTTGTAAGAAACAGTTGGACATGAAATGTGTAGTTTGCGGAAAAGTTGGTTTTATATAGTTGTATGTTGTAGTTGTTGTTGGTATATAGTTGTATGTTAGAGGATAAATATTATACTGCTGCATATTCTGATCTATCGGATCTCTTCTATCAAACAATGATAATAATATATATGGTGACACATATAAAGCATAAATACAAGGTTTTGAGAAGCTTTGTTGATTTGTTTGTATGTCTTTAATAACAGTCGGAACTGAATTAGATTTACTATTTGTCCGAAGCCTATTTCTATTAGTAAATTTTTTATTATGTACTTCCAAATCTACTTTAATTTTAGATATTTCTCTACTTTTCGTATAATGTGGTAATGGCGTGATGATGTTTGATGTGGTAGAATCATTGTTAAAGAGTAAAGAATTCATGTATTTAACAGAAAATGAGGAATTAAAGTTCTGGTTCGAATAAGTTTTTGTATATACTTTACTTCCATTAAAATATCTTGAATTGATAGAATCTTTTTTATTTATAATTTTTTGCATAATTATATTTTGAGTAGTAACTTCTTTGATGTATATGGTGCGTATGGTTGTAGCAGAACCTACATGTTTATTTATTACATCATTACCCTCAATTCTTGTATTTATTGGATTCAGGTTACTTTTATCGCTACTGGCTCTTCCCATAGGATCTACTGCTATTAAATGAGGGAATGATCTAGATGATCTAGTGAAATTTTCATGCAAATAATCAGAGTTGCTATTAATATTATGTATGGATCTATCTCCTTTACAGTTATCATCATTAATTGTATCACCGTAACATTCAGTTACATAATAATCAAATGAATTGTGTTCGTCACGTGAATCAAAAATGTATTTATCCTTAGGTTCTTTAATATTCTGTAAATCGTTATCTTCTTCGTAATGATTAGGGAGAGAGAAAAAGTAATCATAATAACTGTATTCACTGTATGTTGATGGATCGTGCGTAATGGAATTATGTTCATCCTCTAAATATTTAATGTTAGGAAAATTATTTATAGATTGTACAACTTTCGGTAACCCATTCACCTTAAGGGAAATAGTGTTTTCGAGCATATCAAAACTTTCAGAGTTCATTGAAAACTCACTAATATCTCTCTTCTTTTTTATTCTTCTTTTAATCGCTTTATTTGACTCCGTACTGATAGTATTTATGCTACAGAAATTGACTAAGTCATAATTTGAAAATATTGCACAACAGTTTTCAAATATGTGTGTCGCCTTACAGGTTAAATATTTGTCAACGATATCATCCAAATACATTTGAATAGACTTGTCCTGGTAATTAGCAATAGAAATAGTGAAAGATCTTATTTCGGTCCATTCCACACCTAAAAATAATAAAAAATTTATACTACTAAAACAGAATTATATATAATTTGATGTGTTTGATGGGACTTGTTGCTAATAGTAGTAAGGTCCTCTAGACGCTTGCTTTCGTTGACCAGATGGTCTCGTACAACGGGAATAAGTCGAGGCTGTTTAGGGCCTTCACCCTGAGGATCTTTCGATATATCCGTGTGTATATCGTGCGATATATTTCTTTTATGTACATTTTAATTTAGTACTACTAGATGAATTAAAATTCAAATACAGGAAACTATGCGTTAATACATAAAAGTTCACCGAGAGAAGAAATTACAATATAAGATAGGTATAGGGATACCTAGATTAATTTCCTTCAAGAATGGAATGACTTGGGATCCATATCAGAGTTACTCTGTTTTCCTGCTCAATTGACGAAACGCCTTTTGTCAGATCCATACAGTTTTTAATCAAAAACTTTAAAAGTTGTTTAGCTATCTGAGAAGATTTTTATCGATTTGCGCGTAAATTGTTTTTTTTGTTTCCTTTGTTCTAGCCTTTGTGCAGGCAACTAGAACGCATAAATATATTTTCTTGTGTTTTCATGAAATAGAGAAATACCTACTTCCAATTACTAAACTGAATTATCATTTTGCTATTTGCTATTTAATGCGTGGATCTGTTGGTATATAGAAATAATTTGATGTCATATGTATTAAAGTAAAAGATAAGTATATCAAACCGCATATACATTCAAATTTCTGACTGTATCTGAATGTCTAGGTTAAAATAATAATAAAAATAATAATAATAATAAGAATAATAATAATAATAATAATAATAATAATTATAATAATAATAATAATAATAATATACTCATATATTTCAACAGGATTATTTACCCAATTACAGAAACAAAGAAAAAGTAAGATAAAAATATAGTTACAATAACTCACTAAAGCAAATAATACTAACAAAACCGTGTGGCTTTGTATCTTAATATATTAAGATACAAATTTTTGTTTATATTTTGTTACAATAAAGTTTCTAACTAACCGAGTTTATATCACATGTACTAGATAATTCATTGAACAATTTACACATATTAAAAATAGGAGATGTAAGCTGCAGGTTACTTCTACATGCCCTATTATAAAAAGTAATATCCTGACGAGAGTGTGCCTTGGCACAAGGAATGTTATTTTATTAAGCAGCGAAAAACAATCGATATCGCCGTGTAACAGCTTGAATAAAAATTTCAATGCAGTACAATCCCCTCTAACTTCCAATACATCTAAATTGAATGCTTTGAGAAGCATGTTGTGGTCAAACTATCTTTCAGGATAGTACCCAGTAACATCTATAAAACATATATTTTAAACATTTACGCTAACAGACTAAGAAACTAAATAGCTTTTATAATTCACATAAATAGGTGCCCATATAACCGATTCATACTCTAGTTTACTTCTAACAAAAATTATATAAAGTAGCCTCATAACATGAACACTGGAAAAGCTATTCCAGTTTCTAACGCAATAACCCAAAACCTTAGACGCAGAGTTAACATCTTGTGAGATGCGCTCGTGAAATGTAAGTGTTGTGTCAAATATTACACCCAGATCTTTTATATTTTCATCTTTTTCTAGAACTCTGTCACCAATACAATATTGGTAACAGAGATATCGTAAGATATGATTTTGTTTTCTATGAAAGGAAGTAAATTTACATTTTGAAACATTAAGGTTCAAAAAATTTTCAGCATACCAGTTGTTCCGTCTTTACCATAGTAAATTCGTTTTACCATAAAAATAAATTTAAACTCTCATTTTTCCCTAATAAAATAATTAATATGCAACACACATTTCATACCCTTTCCCACCTAACTTCCTAAAAGCACATGCGCCGGATACCGACAGTGTGGAAGAAGGGATTGAGAGAAAAAACACTCTTAAGAAAACGCTCGTGTGTGAAATGATCGTAACTACTTAAATGAAGCCAGGGATCCCAGCGACCTATGTAAGTGTGCTATACCTATTTACCCATAATACAGTCCACTAATATATGCGCACACATCATTTTGGTCCTTCGAGCCGGATCTCCTTTCAGTGTTGTTGCATATTTTGCATATAATTGATCGATATAGTGGTAATACTGAATTATTATACATAAAATTGTTGATATTTTACCGCCAATTCTACGCCATGTTCTCCCTGTTTCTAGTTCAGCAACAGGTAGACCTTCGACTCAGTTCGGTCGGTTTCTATAGCAACGCTTCGGCGCACACCCGCTTAGGTGTTTACATTTCATTCGTATTTTAAAATTGAATAAAATTAAAAACTCATTCTCTCTTGCTCTTGCTCCGGTTAAATACCTGAAATCTCCCGCTTGTTTGATAAATAAGTGTGAAACTCGTTCTTTATTAGATTTATAAATAAATTAAATTATTAACCCGATAATGTCTAAACTAAAGCAGTGAAGTGCTCTTAGGCAAAATTACATTCTAAAAATTACGGAAGTAAGAGAAATAGCGAATAACGCTCTAACCGATAAATCTCTTTAATGATAGTTTTAAATGTAGGTACTCGTGCATTGAAGAAATAAAACTTAATTTTGAAAAACACCATAGCAGCGTTATAAATATTGTCTCTACTTTGGAGGATGGTGAATTGGACGCCGAATTTAAAATACAGTCAGATTTTGATTCGCATTTTTTCCATATACAAACCATTTATAAAAAACTTTTTGATAATTCTACAACTGACAATAAGTTGGGTAACTCTCTAAACTCGAATTCGGTAAAGCAAAACGTTAAATTACCTAAAATCGGATTACCTCAATTCAATGGTGATGTTTCGCAGTGGCAAACATTTATCGATAGTTATCGCTCTCTAATACACGACAATGATTCCCTCGCAGATATTGATAAATTCAATTACCTGTTGCAATGCCTTAAAGGAGCCCCATTGCAATTAATAAAAGCCACACCTTTTAGTAGCCGTAATTACCTTATTGCATACAATTTATTGGAAAAAAGATACGATAATCCTCCAATAATAGCTATGGCTCACTGGCATGCTTTAGAAGCGACAAAAAGGCTCAGCGGCTCAGAAGGGCCTGCAGCACTCCGCCAACTGGTAGATACATTTCGGGAAAACATTTCCATTCTCGAAAATATGAAGTTTCCAGTTAAGCAATGGGACCTCATTCTGTTCACTATGTTATTCGATCGCCTTGATAAGACAACGGCTGTTAGGTTTGAGATCGCTCATGACATCTCTAAAAATACAACGAATTCTTATGACCTGCTAATGGATTTCCTCGACAAACAGTGCGATGCACAAAATAAAGTAGCTCTGGCTAGGAACTTAACCTTAAAACAAAGTGACTCGCCGAAATTTAGGCAGAATTTTGGTTCTATCACGTCTACATCCTTACTACAAACTGTACTAATACCCAGTTCTCCTGCCCTCTCTGCAAAGCAGATCATTTACTTTTTCATTGCCCTAATTTTACTTCTAAATCCCCTCAAGAAAGATCCACTTGTGTCAGAGCAAATAAATGGTGTAATAAATGTTTAGGACATAAACACACATAGACACTATTGAGAATTGTTCTTCTCGTGGAGTATGTAGGAAGTGCTCGAAAAAACATTACACTATGTTACATTTCCCCTCTCGCTCAAACGAACCCACGGCGAGTGTCTCTCAAACGAATCCTCAATCATCAACACCTACCCCCTCTACTTCCGTATCTCGGGAGGGAACAACTCAAACTTCTAATACATTGTTATCAAATGATAATTCTCTCGTTTTGTTAGCTACTGCCATCGTTCAAATGTTAGATGGACAATTGTTAAGTTCACATTCGTATTATATTCCCCATCATTCTGTGATCAAACCAGATAGCTCAACCACTAAACTGAGGGTAGTTTTCGATGGGAGTGCGCAGGATCTTAAAAATCGATCTCTCAATGACACGCTCCTTCCAGGTCCTAAACTTCAGCAAGATCTGATTTCGATCCTACTCAGATTCCGAATACATGCTGTGGTATTCACCGCAGATGTGAAGCAAATGTTCAGACAGATTCTAGTCCGCGATGAGGATCGCTCGTATCAATTAATTTTATGGCGTTTCTCGAAAAATGACGTGATTCAAACCTTTGTTCTCAACACCGTTACTTATGGTATGAATTGTTCTCCCTTTCTCGCCATACGAACTCTGCTGCAATTGGCAAAGGAATTTAAGTCCGAATATCCTATCGCCTCACAAATTCTCGAAAGTGATATATATGTAGATGACATATTATCTGGTAGCGATTCATTACAATCAGCTCTTCAAGCTCAACAGGAGCTTATATCTCTACTCGAAAAGGGTTGTTTTCAACTCCGCAAGTGGGCCAGTAATGACTCTGGCTTACTCACTCATTTACCCTCGGATAGTCTCCCGTTTCTGTTTGACACAGAAACCGACTCAACGATAAAATTACTGGGTCTTCAGTGGTCCCCTTCCTCTGATAGTTTTAATTTCAAAATCACCCCTCTTCATAATGACTGCACAAAACGATCAATGTTATCGGATCTCGCACGCATTTTCGACCCTTTGGGTTTTTTAACTCCTTTGACGTTGTATCTAAAGTTCATAATTCAGCAACTCTGAGCTAGAAATAGTGATTGGGACTCTCCTCCACCCACTGACATCCTAGAAACTTGGAATCAGTTCAAGGGTGAGCTTCTTGCTATTCAGAAGATTCAAATTCCGCGGAATATTATTCCCAAGGATTATGTGTCTCTAGAATTGCATGGATTTTGTGACGCTAGTTCTAGAGGTTACTCTGCTGTCTTATATTTACGCTCTACAGTACCTTCAGGTGAAATCCAGGTAACATTTGTTTGCCCAAAGTCAAAGGTTGCCCCGTTCAAATCCATATCAATACCGCGACTTGAACTCTGCGCGGCTCTGCTCTTGTCCGATCTCATGAAATATGTCATTTCTTATTATGAAATTATGAATTTCCAATTATGAAAGTCGTTTGATTATATCTCAAATATATGCTTGGTCAGACTCGACTATAACCCTCGCTTGGATTAGATCGTCACCACACCGATGGGGAACTTTCGTATGTAATAGACTCACAAAAATACAGGAGAATATATCTTCAGCGGCTTGGCGCCACGTAAATTCCCAAGACAATCCTGCAGATCCTGGTTCGCGTGGCCTCTTACCCTCTGCCTTGATCTCAAACTCTTTATGTTTCTCTGGTCCTCACTGGCTCACTAAGTCATTAGATTGTTGGCCAATTTTTACAGAAGTCGCAGAAACCAACGAGGAAAGACGCCATATCACTCTTATCTCTGCCAACTCCAACCTCGGATGAAGTACTCTCCGGACTCATTGACCATTATTCCGCTTTAGGCAAAGTCCAAAGAGTCACAGCATATGTTCTAAGATTTATTTATCACCTTAGACATCCTCGTGCCAAGCAAGTTGACTATTTAACTCGTAGCGAACTAGAGAACTCATTGACAGTTCTTATGAAGTATGTACAACTGATAGAATTTCCTTCAGAAATCACTCGTTTAAAGTCTCAAAAACCTCTTCCAAAAGCCTTAAAGAAACTAACCCCATTCATTGATGGCTCAGGACTCCTCAGGGTGGGCGGTCGATTAGACAACTCATACCTCTCATTTTCTCAAAAGCACCCGTGTCTTTTGCCCAACAAACATAGGCTAGTGGACCTAATAATTGAACATACCCACAAGACATTCTTACATCCTGGGCCCCAAACACTCCATTATTTGTTATCCCAACGATACTGGATTTTTGGGTCAAAACGTGCTATTCGTCTTGTGCTAGCTAAATGTCACATCTGTTTTCGGGCTAAGCCAATTTCACGTCAACCGCTTATGGGTAATTTACCAACAGCTCGAATCTCTCAGATAAAGCCATTTTCCAAGGTTGGTGTGGATTTCGCAGGACCCTTTTTTGTCACTCTAGGAAAACTTCGTGGTGTTAAATCTCAAAAGGCTTGGATATGTGTATTTGTGTGTATGGCAACTAAGTGTATACACCTGGAATTAGTCTCGTCTCTTTCTGATGAAGCCTTCCTTGCTGCGTTTCGGACATTTTCTCTGACTGTGGAACAAATTTTCTTGGTGCAGCTAAGCAAATAGCCTCTCATGAAACGCGTCACGTCGGATTACGAGCAAGTTTCCTGGCATTTTAATCCACCAGCTTCCCCAAACTTCGGCGGCTTATTTGAAGCAGGGGTCAAGTCTGTTAAGCAGCATCTCGTACGAGTCGTGGGTACTCAGGTTCTCACGTATGAGGAGCTCAACACTGTCCTCGTTCAGATAGAGGCTGTGTTGAACTCTCGCCCTCTCTCACCAATGAGCTCTGACCCAGGAGATCTCTCTGTCTTAACCACAGGTCATTTTCTGACACTCAGCCCTTTAAATTCTCTTCCCGATGATGATCTCACTGAGACACCTCTAGGACGTTTCACTCGGTGGCAACTTTTACAGCGAATGCATCAGGACTTCTGGCGCCGCTGGCACCGGGAATATTTACATACACTTTTACAGCGTGGTAAATGGTTCGATCCTTCAGTACCCATCAAAATAGGAACTTTGGTTCTTTTAAAAACGAGTTGTCACCTCCTCAAACATGGCACATTGGCCGCGTGGAAATGATTCATCCCGGAGCGGATAAAATTACACGTGTGGTTACGGTGCGCACTGCCAAAGGCAGCATCAAGAGACCTGTTTCGAAGGTCTGCCCTCTACCTCTCAACTAATCTCTCTCCATCATTCCCTCACACTCTTTTTCTCTCTTATCTCTCTTGATCTAGGTAAAATGTTAATAACATTTTAGGTGAGCGGTATGTTCCGTCTTTACCATAGTAAATTCGTTTTACCATAAAAATAAATTTAAACTCTCATTTTTCCCTAATAAAATAATTAATATGCAACACACATTTCATACCCTTTCCCACCTAACTTCCTAAAAGCACATGCGCCGATGCCGACAGTGTGGAAGAAGGGTTTGAGAGAAAAAACACTCTTAAGAAAACGCTCGTGTGTGAAGAATCGTATCGTATCACACGCACATCTCATTTTTTCTATAAACCTCTTAAATTTCTCATTCTCGACATAAATATTCGTTTACGCGAGTTACAAGTGGAAACAGCGACGCAGAATTGCAACCCAACACGCCGCGTGTACCATCAGCGAAGCCAGGGATCCCAGCGACCTATGTAAGTGTGCTATACCTATTTACCCATAATACAGTCCACTAATATCTGCGCACATATCACCAGTCATTAACTGTATTTAAAACATGTTGTAAAGCCATACAATCATATTCAGTTTTTATTTCAAACCAAATTTTTAGATCATGTGCAAACTGATAAGATTTTACAGACAGATCGTTAATGAATATCAGGAATAAGAGAGGGCCCAGATTCGATCCTTTTGGGATGCCTGAGGTCGCAAGATACTCTTTGGATCTGTAACCCCCATATTCCACGAATTGCCGCCTGTCAAGCAAATACGACGACATTTAGGACTGTAAACTAGCAGAAAAACCTACACGTACAAGTTTTCTCAGTAACAGGAAATGGTCAATTCGATTAAATGCTTTTTGTATGTCGGTTTATATGACGTCAACCTGTCCATGTTTATCAATAATATCTGATACATATTGGGTGGAACACGTTAGATTCGTGACCGTCGATCTACCCTCCGTAAACCCATGTTGGAACGGTGAAATTTGATGTTTAATGGAACTGTATATATTATCATAGATAATTATTTCCAGAAGTTTGCTAAAATTGCAGAGGATAGTATCGGTCTACAGTTAGAAATTTTAGCTTTATCGCGAGATTTCAAAATAGGACAAATTTTGGTAATTTTCCACATGTCCGGAAACTGATTGCACTTTACTATTAAGTTGAATATTAGTGACAGAGGACTGGCAAGTGAATAGGTACAATCCTTCACTAAAAAACTAGGAATGTTATCCACACCAGACCTAATTTTGCTTTTAAGTTTTTTTGATGCTTTAATATTTTGTTCAGAAATATTATCAAAATGCACATTCATATTATCTAGTAAGATTGAATCCTTTGCGTGAGAGGGATAAGAAGGTAAGTATACATCCGAAAAAAAATCTGAAAAACCATCCACAACGACTTGAGGTGTATTATATGAGTTAGACTTATATTGCATAGTACCAGGAATTCTCGAGTTAGTTTTTTTTAGCATTACTCCTCGCACCACTTTTCGCACCCCCCCTCCATTTTTACCCCACCGCTCCCCAAATATTTGCCTGTAAGTCAACAACCGGTTAAGGTGAACAGGTTTATTTTAGAACTCATTTGAAGTTGGGGTTATTCATTTAAAATGATGTCTACTTAGTTGAGTCATTTCAAGACGGTACTCAACCAGACAATGTGGGATAAATTAAGTTGTTTTTCAAAATGGGTTTACATGCTGATCAAGAGACTATTTTTAAGAGATTCAAAACATTTCTTTACACTTCCCATTCGATCTTTCAGTTCAGAAGCATTGGGTAACTTTCCACTGGAATATTTGAGAAAATTAAGTTGTGGTGACATTGGCTCTATATATGAAAAACATCCAAAGTCTTATAAAGCAGATGATATAATACAAGCGAAGGTGCTTCGATGCTACGATCACTGGCCGACCGAAGGTGATATTCCCGACTGTCGCGGAAGTGTTACGACTGCATCTGCATGGTAAACAAACTATCTCCGAAAAGTGCAAGTGTTGTAAAAAGACATTTATCTGAGCAAACAAGTTTTAACGGTTTCACTGATGAAGAAATTAAATGTTTTCCACTTTTTTACTTAATGTATAGGAGAATTTATTATAATGTTAAAGGAGAATCTTTAATGCAGAGATGGGATCAGTTACCGAAAAAATATGCAGTTAATACAAATCTTTTGTCAAAATTACCGTATTTGGAGCACAATTTAGAATTGAAATGGAGAGGGACTGGGTCAAGATTTGTTTATAAATATGAATGTTTTATGTGTTTGAATGATAAATAAAAGTATTGAAAACAGTTACAGCTTTTTATTATATAAATAAAAATAGACATTTACAAAAGTTATTGATAATAGTTTTACATTACTCATGTATCTACATTAGAATCATCACTGTCAAACTCTTCAGGTTCTGTACTCCAATCCAGTTTGCAGAGTAACTCGGGTGTTAAATACTTTTCAAGGCGGTACAAGAAGTTACCCAATCCAATAGCTATCAATTTATCCACCAAACTATTTGGACACAAATCACCATACAAAAATTTATTACAAATTTCTGCACCTTCACCATATTTGGCCCCTATTTCCTGACATTCTTCCTCGGAATAAAACTGGCCCATACCATAAATTTCCTCATGGTCTGCATCAAATTTCAAATTATTAAATGTCTGCAGCAAATGTCGCACACCACTTTCGAAATCTGTGATTTCAATCTCTTGTACATAGCACATCCACATTATTATTGGTAGGTATGTTCTTACTGACTGCTGAATAAGAAGACTAACTGCACCCAGTACCGAGGTTTATTTTATAAGTACATTCCCACCTACAGACTAGATCAAAAACTGGTATTTCAAGATAATAAAGTAGCAATAATCCCTACCATCTTGGGTGTAAACCGGTATTTCTGGATATGGTTGAGCAAGTCTTAAATTACAAAATTATATCAAAGTTTTGTATATAAAACAAACTAATTTCTTCAGACTCATCGACTGATTCAAATAGCGGTGCAGCAATAGCAAATTAATTCTTCTAAATTGCTGTTACTAGTGTCAGATGTTGAAAGTATATTTTTATGCCCCCATGCCAAGGTTGTTGTGAAGCCCGGTGGAACATATCTTTTATCGAACGACAAGGCGACTTTATTTTTTAATTCTGTATACATGGTATGTAAGGGAAACCTGAATACATACATTTTGCGACACAGTGACCCACCATTCTCTACTATACGTTTGTAATCAACAACACTCAAATCCTTATTAATAATATTCTTCTCGCCATATATCTGTTTAATGTAGTCATAAAAAAATTATATATAACAGTTTTTGATATATCTAAAATTTAAAAACCTGCATATAAAGGTTTATTATAATTAATGGATAGATGACCCATTTGAACCGCAACCAAGTTTTCCGAAAAAAGTGATACCGATTTAAAATTTGGCATACTTATAAAACTCTGGGCCCCTTTGCATTCACGAATGTTTTCCCAGTGAGATAAAAGTTTTATATCAACACGTTTATCTACATTCTCCATAGTTTTTCCATATATGGAGTTTGTGAAAAATTTAATGAGAGTTCCTTCAAACGCAGTTTTTGCTGAATTTCGTAATTGCGTGTTCAAGTCTGTATAAGGTTTCAACCATCGGGACTGAAAATTCTAAAATTTTATGGATTTTCTTTAATCTTAATCCATGCGCCCAACACTGCTTGAAGCTTCTGTAATGAATAACATAGTTGTTCTTATTATGCAAAGTTAGAACAAGCTTTGAAAATTTGCTGTTGGGAGGTGTAAAATTCTCTGGACAGAATCGTAAATCATTGTGAGCGTCATGTAGGTATTCAGGATATTCGATATAAACTTGTAATATAACCTTTTCCACAATCATCGTCTATTATTACGGGGTTAAAATTTGCAATTTCTTCGTCATTCAACCACCTAAAATTACCCGTTGGAAGGCTTTGAGATATGGCCCACCCGTAAAGATTTGTCGCATCTAGATAAATTATGGAAGAATTTGGCTTAGAAGCATCATAATTACGAATGAATTTATTATTAGCAATAGCTTTTCTTTTGCTGCACTGGCTTATCCCACCACGAATACCCTTTCGAAAAAAGTGAAGCATGCCAATGTCTGTAAGTAGCTCTAGGGTAACGCCTGTCTTGCGTAACATAGGATCCCAACTTAGCGAAGGAGCCGTCATATACTGGGCCGGATCCAGGTTATAATGTTTTAGTGAAATTTTAGGAAAATTTTCAAAAATGTCCTCTAGTAATAGTACGTCAGAAAGCAGATAAATATCAGAATATTCACCCAGAGTTTTACACTGAAATATGCTCCACACATCAAGCGCTGTAAAAAATTCAGCATGATCGATATGGTGGTGTTTACTTGAGAAACGATAACTGGCTATTCTAAATCTCATGAGGTTATGAAGTCATTCGACACCTTCTTCCACTGACATCACTATTCTGTGTGAGTTATGTTTCATATGACCGACAAAATGTTGTCTCGGTATACGTTCACTACATACAGGGCAGTCAACTAACGAAGCCTTGGTACAGGTGATACCGTTGCACTTTGTAGCACCTCATCATTAGCAGTTGACACCGCATTAACTGTGAAATTTGAAGTACTTGCTGCAGGTGATTCTGCAGGATTTTGTAGCACCTCATCTGTTCCGTTCCTAGTATTAGTTATGTGTTTTTTTTATTTTATCTTTCATTTAATTAATTGTTAATTGTTAGCATAGTTTTTGTTTGACATTGGCTTCAATTTGGGCTTATTTTCAATGTTGAAAATAATTTTCTCCGACATCGGTGTAAGTTGGAACTAGGGCCTTTATCGCGATAAGTAGTGTCCACGTACCCGGGGATTATTAGCTTGATATCGCGAGTGCCGGATCTAGCTAGAGAAACGCGCTTCGCCTTATACAGAAGGAATTGTCACTTCCAACTCCTGGACTAAGGTGAGTCTAACTTCCACTTGATTTTGCATTTGTCGACAATTTATATTTGTTTTAATTAAATACAGTCCACAACCATTATTAACACTTACATTAACATTTTTTGGTACTTCGATCGCCGGATAGTTTGAAATCGTCAGATTGAAGCTAATAGTTAAAACTTTGCTAATGGTTAAATTTTATTATTTTTATAAACATTAATAACTATTATGCTTTAAATTAAATCGTTAAAATAGTAGGTAGTTAAAACGTTAAAACGCTTAAGTTTCTTGAGTTTCTTGTCCGCTACGCGGCCGAAAAACTATATATTTTTTGCGCTCTGTTTTATAGTAAACAGGTATTTTTTGGTTATTCTTTAATAAATAATTGTTATTATCTTATCAGGTGCTGGTACCCTTTATTACTAATTGTTGCATTCGCATATATAAGAATATATTATACATAAGTATAATAAACTGTGCTTTGTATCAACAAGTCATCGACACATAATTATTGTTGAATTTTGCTTATCATAATAAACTCAAATAAAATGGCGAATATAAATAATATTAAAAAAGCTAGGACATTTCGTTCCACTGCCATAAATCGCATAACTGAATTATTAGATATTGGAAATGACGCGGTTACTGATATTTCAAGGCATACGCAATTATCATTAAGGTATAAAGGTATAGACCAAATTTATGCAGACTTCAATACGCAAAACTCAGCTCTTTTGTCAGTGTCTGAACCTGAAGCTCTAGAAGCCGAAGAAAATGTTCGTAAACAAATTGATGATAATTATTACACAATAAAAACTATATATCACAATATTGTGGGTAATGAAAATTTAAACAAAGTCCCTAGTACTTCTAAGCAGAGTATTGTAAAGTTACCTAATCTTAATTTGAATATCTTCGATGGTAGTTATAGCAATTGGACACCATTTATGGGTTTATATAACTCTTTAATTCATTCGAATACCTCACTTTCAAAGGTAGAGAAATTTCAATACTTAGTTTCGTCTTTAGCTCCAGAACCCCTAAAGTTAGTTTAAAAGTCTTCAAATTACTGAAGAGAACTATGAAATTGCATATGATAAATCAGTCAAAAGATACACAAATAAACGGTTTTTAACCAGTTCTTGTTGGTCAGAGATTGTAGATTTGCCTAAATGTCAGTGACTCTGCTGAAGCTTTGACATATCCTGAATATTGTTTCTGAAAATTTAGACTCTTTAAAAAACCTAGGTCTCCCTGTTCACCAGTGGGATTTTGTATTATTTCATCTATTGTTACGGGTCTGTCGCAATTAATTCTCTCTGGTTGGTAGCACTGAAAAGTTTCTGAGATGTCACTCTCCGAGGTTCTTGACAGGGCCTCTTGACCCTTTTCGAATTTATGGTCGTGGTCGAGCACATGTGGCGTCACCCTAGGCGATAATATTTTATGGTTTTCTGAAGACATCCGCAAGGGATATGCTATTATAGCCTAGTAAAGTAATTCTCCTGCTTAATTTGTTGTTGATGCAGTGTTGTATCTGTGTATGGAGTATTAATCTTTAGTGAAAATAAAACGACGCTACGACCTTGACCATTACACGTGTTTTGGTTTATACGTTACTATTCTGTTCCTGGAGACCCCTTGGCATGCTACCTGATTCGAGGGCATTTTCTGTGAGGATTTGTTTGTGAGGACCCTTAGGAAAAAGGTAAATCTTAATTCTTAATTCAGTATTTTGTGTTAGCAATGGGCTGTACACAGCGCTCCCATTAGGTGCTAACTACAGCTTAGAGCCTGTGCACATACTTCTGTATGGAATTTACAACCGTATTTCTATACAGGGTCCTTTTTTGGTACGAAGCTCCTTTCTGGTACGAGACTGTTTCTGGTACGAGGCTGTTCTTGGTACAGAGCCCGTTCATTTGGTCCTATGTGGATGCCGTTGCTTTTGGTATGGAGTCTCTTCCTTGATACGAGGCCTGTTGTGTTGGTACGAGTTTAGAATTAACCTTGGTCCTAGGTGGATGCTGTTTTACGCTACGTGGATGTTACGTATGTTTTACGTTACCCGTCTCCTGTCAGCCTTTATTCTCCGTAGTCACCTCTACAACCCCTGGTGAAACTGATAAGTACCGTTTGTTTTATTGTATGTACATGTTTGGCTAAAGCCTACATTATTTATATATTTGTGTGTATGTTACATTACCCTTGCAATAATTGTGAGGATCCTTAATTTGTTGGACTAACCAACTATTGCTGTAGTTTACGATTATTATATGTTTTAAGCCTTAGTGCTGAGGTTATATTACCTACTGGGATAATACCCTACTGTTTACTTGAACTATATTTCAAGGAATGACATGTCAATTTAAATAAGATCTTGGGAACCACATGTAGCTACATTTGGGGTGAAAGTGACACTATTAGAGTGTCAATTGTACACAATCAGTTGATTGTTATTATACTTCTATAAGGCCCTCAGCCCATTAATTTTGATATTATTATACAGGGGATAACCTCAACCGAGTGTAAAAATTGTCATTGGTATAAGTACTACTTTGTGTACTACTATTGTAGGGTCCAGCAAATATAGTCGTAAGTGGGAAAACTGGTAGTGTTTTATTGCTTAGATATAAGGAAGGAATATTCTTGGAAACAAAACGAGTCTCAACTCTTACATCTCACCGTCAACCATCTATTAGACGGACAGGTAACTATTTTCTCTGGGTATTGGCTGAAACGACCCTGAGATTTGTTAGAAAACGAGTTGGTCTACACTAGGTATAGATATTTACCCGGGCATATTACCTACGTAGACGGTAATTTTCTGTTTGCCGACCACCTTTACCCAGTGAAGAAAAAGAGGTTAATATTAATTAATCCAACTTAGTCTATCTCTCTATTAAGTGACTGAGAGACCAGATCGGTAACAGTGGCGCCCAACTAAAAATATTGTGTCCTATATATATATATATTTTTTTTTTCCAAAATTTATATAACATTGGTAATAGTATCTAATAGTTTTTATTATATAACTAAGTTAAGAGTGGTATCTAACTAAAATTGTGGACAATATAGTCAGTTTTTTCAAATTTTTTGTGAGAAAATTGTGTATTTTTTTTGTCTTTGGATTTTAATAGGCCACAATAAAAGAGTATTCCTTTCTTATTGCGATATACACTTGTGGGTATATTTTATTGCAAGGGCTTATTCGAATTTTAATTATCATTGAACTGAACAGAGTATATTGGGTATATAGTACGTTAATACAGAGTGGAGTGAATGTGTATAATACCTATATTAGTTTTATACTGTATATATTTAAGCAAGGGCTCGCTTCGCTTATTGTCAGTTGGGGGGTGATTGTATTTTAGAGATTTATTTAAATCTTTTACATTAGATAGTACGAGGTACTGTTTTTTTTAAAAGGGGCAAGAAAAACATTGCAAGTTTTTCTCTAGTAGATATTTAAACTCGGAGTCGGTTTATTTATCAGTTGTGAATTTAAAATTTTATACAGGGTGCTCTGAGTCTACATAGTACAACTTAAAAATTTTGTTCGTTCAATTTTACAGTTTATATAGTAGATAATTTTAACTATTATAATTTAATTAACGATAATTTCGAATTAACTATACGTGGTGTAACTGGTAATGATACAAAAACAGTCGATGAGTTACGCGGTTGTTTGAGGCCTTTATAAAATTGGAAAATGCTAATACTTCATTAAGTTATCCTGAGTACGATTTGGATATACCGGGTGAGTTAACGATAATCAGTACGAAATATGAGGAACTGTTAATTTTAGCAAATAAACTTAAGTCAGGTATTTTGAAGCAAAACCCAGAGTGTGTTAGAAGTAGGTTATATCATGTCCTTAACCGTATTGATAAAATTCCCGATCCTTGTCCGCTGAACAAAGTCAAGAGCGTTCTGAACTTTTAGCTAAGGTATTCGAATTATTGGATACTTTGGATAGTTTGAAATCACTTGTTGAGGTTGATGGTTTAGATGAACTGATGCGTGAAACTTTGGAAAATGAAGCATCCGCAAATGATGTTGACTCGGAAAGTGCAATGTCACCTTTGTTGAATTCTACTCGCTTACCTACCATTCCACACTCTTCTCAACCAGTGCAGTAACTCGCAATTGGACGGTTTTCACTTCAAGGTCATTACTGATTGTCATTCTTTGTTATGGTTGCACAAACTTAAAGATCCCCAAGGTCATTTTGCACGTTGGGCACTTCGTTTGCAGCCTTACGACTTTGAAATCATCCGTCGTAAAGGTTCGGAACATGCAGTTCCAGATTTCTAGTCTCGTGTTGTCCCTGGATAAATTCTGTTGAAGTTGAAGTTTTGCCTAATGAAAGTTCAAGTGATAAGTGGTATCAAAGAATGTTATGCTGTGTGTCCAAAGAACCTCATCGTTATCCACTGTGGCGTGTTGAAAATGGCGTCAGATTTATAAATATGTTCGTCCTAAATACCCTGATCTAAGCTATCCTGCGGATCAATGGCGATTAGTAGTTCCTAAGGAAAAGTGATTGGAAGTAATTAAGTCTTTACATGATGTTCCGAGTTGTGGTCATGCTGGTGTTCATAAGAGAGTTGGGAGAATTACCGATAAATATTATTGGCCAAAGCTGAAAGCCGATGTTTCTAAATATATCCGTCATTGTGAAATTTGTATTCGAACAAAACCAGAGCAGAAACTTTCGTCTGGTCATTTGTTGAGTAAAATCCCTTTTGCTACGAAACCCTGGCAGTTAGTGAGTGCCGATTTAATAGGTCCCTTACCCCGTACCTCTAAAGGTTATTCATATATTCTTGTTGTGTGTGATTGTTTTAGTAAATTTGTTGTGTTGTTTCCCCTTAGATCTGCAACTGCTAGTAGTGTTGTCAGATGTATTGAAGATCATGTGACCCTTATGTTTGGTGCTTTCAAGACCATTATTGTGGACAATGGTGCTCAGTTTAAAAGCCATATGTTCCAGCACATGGCTAAGAGATTTTTAATATTGAGCGTATACGGCTAATTATCATCCAGTGTAACCCTACTGAAAGAGTTAACCGTGTGGTGAAATCTATGCTTACGGCATATGTATCTGATATATGATCAGTATTTATATCAAATTGGCTATGCCATAAGATCTTCCAGACATGAAGTGACAGGACTGACTCTTAATTTTGTAAATTTTGGGCATGAAGTTTCGTTGGATGGTAATTCTGACAACTATGTCCCTTCTGACTAGATTTCCTGTTATAGATTCTTAAAATAGAAAGCTTGCGTTCTCAGCTTTATAAAGATGTTCAGGCTCGCCTGAGCAAAGCTTGTCAGAAGAGCGTTACAACTTACGTCGTCGTAATGAGAAATTTCATCTGCATCAAAGGGTGTGGAGGCGTAACTATGTGCTCTCAAATGCGTCCAAACAGTTTGCTGCCAAGTTAGCTTCGAAATTTGTAGGTCCTCTTGTCATCTCCAATGTTGTTTCACCGTGGGCTTATGAGCTTACAGACTCAGCTGGTAAACGTTCCTCTGGCACATTAAAGATTTGAAAGCCCATCCACCTGATTCTGACTCCGAGTCGGATTGATTTTGTAGGATTATGATTAAACCCCAAACTTGGGTAAGTCATTGATTAAGTATTAGGTATTAAGTTAGATTATTATATTTGTGTCCAGTTGAAAGTTCTGGCGGGAACCTCTAATTTTCTACGCTGGAAGGGGCTGATGGTAAGTCACCGTTGTATGTATGCGTTCTTGGGTGAACCTCTATTGTAGTTGGTAGTAGCATTCGGTAGTGTATTTATCTAAGTGCCGAATGGTTTTCTATCTCATGAGGATCTAGCACAAAGAAATATGTGAGATGTGAGTGGCATTGTTTGGTGTAGATGTTTCACATTGATTCGGTAAAGGATGTAAGACTCCCGGATATTGCTGGTAACCGATATCCAGTATCTCGAGTAATACCGTGGTCCGATCGTCTCGATGCCTCGTCCTCCAGTCTTGAAGACTCCCTTCCCATTCCATTTAGTTTAGTCAGGGAGTATTGAATACTCCCTGAGATATTTCAGTTCGGCCTGAGGGTAACGAGGGTATCTCGGAGAATTCACTTCCGGGGCGGTGGGTTTACTCCTAATTCCCGAAACCCGTCTTCTTGATTTGAATCGTGGACTCGATAGATCGTCCTCACGTCGATTATGTGATACAGGTAGTAATATTCCTGGGCTACCTTTTATAAAGTCGGGATTTTAATCTTTCTCTCAATTTCGTGTTGTCTTCTTGCTATGTTGATCTAGCGTGATGTATCCTAGTTGGATATTTTAGATTATACAACTTGGTACCCTTCAAGAACCAATTTCAGCTTTGCCGGAGCTATATCTGGATCCCTATTCACCTTCAGTGAGTAGTTTCGGTTTGGTACAGACCATAGTGTATCCTAGTATTAAGATTATATGGTATTTTTCTGTTCTTTCCGCTTGAGTTGATGAAAATTTCTGCGAAATTTTCATAATGTGAGTAGAGGGGGGGTTGTTACAGGTCTATTTTGCGGAACAAACTGATTCACTGATTCATTAATTCCATGGTCTGTCGCAATTAATTCCCTCTTTTTGGTAGCACTGAAAAGTTTCTGAGATGTTACTCTCCGAGATTTTTGACAGGGGCTCTTGGCCCTTTTCGAATTTATGGTCGTGGTTTATGGTTTTCTGAAGACATCCGCAAGGGATATGCTATTATAGTCTAGTAAAGTAATTCTCCTGCTTAATTTGTTGTTGATGCAGTGTTGTATCTGTGTATGGAGTATTAATCTTTAGTGGAAATAAAACGACGCTACGACCTTAACGATCACACGTGTTTTGGTTTATACGTTACTATTCTGTTCCTGGAGACCCCTTGGCATGCTACCTGATTCGAGGGCATTTTCTGTGAGGATTTGTTTGTGAGGACCCTTAGGAAAATGGTAAATCTTAATTCTTAATTTAGTATTTTGTGTTAGCAATGCGCTGTACAAAGCGCTCCCATTAGGTGCTAACTACAGCTTAGAGCCTGTGCACATACTTCTGTATGGAATTTACAACCGTATTTCTATACAGGGTCCTTTTTTGTTACGAAGTTCCTTTCTGCTACGAGACTGTTTCTGGTACGAGGCTGTTCTTGGAACAGAGCCCGTTCATTTGGTCCTATGTGGATGCCGTTGCTTTTGGTATGGAGTCTCTTCCTTGATACGAGTCCTGTTTTGTTGGTACGAGTTTAGAATTAACCTTGGTCCTAGGTGGATGCTGTTCTACGCTACGTGGATGTTACGTATTGTTTTACGTTACCCGTCTCCTGTCAGCCTTTATTCTCCGTAGTTACCTCTACAACCCCTGGTGAAACTGATAAGTACCGTTTGTTTTATTGTATGTACATGTTTGACTAAAGCCTACATAAATTATATATTTGTACATTATATATGTTACATTACCCTTGCAATAATTGTGAGGATCCTTAATTTGTTGGACTAACCAAATATTGCTGTAGTTTACGATTATTATATGTTTTAAGCCTTAGTGCTGAGGTTATATTACCTACTGGGATAATACCCTACTGTTTACTTGAACTATATTTCAAGGAATGACATGTCAATTTAAATAAGATCTTGGGAACCACATGTAGCTACATTTGGGGTGAAAGTGACACTATTAGAGTGTCAATTGTACACAATCAGTTGATTGTTATTATACTTCTATAAGGCCCTCAGCCCATTAATTTTGATATTATTATACAGGGGATAACCTCAACCGAGTGTAAAAATTGTCATTGGTGCAAGTACTACTTTGTGTACTACTCGCAAATGGTCCAGCAAATATAGTCGTAAGTGGGAAATACTGGTAGTGTTTTATTGCTTAGATATAAGGAAGGAATATTCTTGGAAACAAAACGAGTCTCAACTCTTACATCTCACCGTCAACCATCTATTAGACGGACAGGTAACTATTTTCTCTGGGTATTGGCTAAACCACCGCCTGAAACGACCCTGAAATTTGCTAGAAAACGAGTTGGTCTACACTAGGTATAGATATTTACCCGGGCATATTACCTACGTAGACGGTAATTTTCTGTTTGAAGACCACCTTTACCCAGTGAAGAAAAAGAGGTTAATATTAATTAATCCAATTTAGTCTATCTCTCTAGTAAGTGACTGAGAGACCAGATCGGTAACACTATTATTACAAAAACTGCATCCAGATGCATCAACTGCATCAACTGCATCAACGTATTGAACTAAAGTACTGTACTTCAGATATACCGTCGTTAAAAGTTTTAATTACATTTTTGGAAAGCCAGTGTACAGCTTTTGAAGCGATTGATTTATCTGTACAAAAAACTGATTACAAACCAAAATGGAAATTTCAATAAAAATATTTCTTATTCGAAAAAACCAAGTCAACGTTATTCGCTGGTAACTAATGTCAATAAACATAAAGTTTCTTGTCCTTTATGTAATATAACAATCATTCTATAATGAAATGTCGCATTTTCAATCAAAATTCACCGCGTGATCGTTACGCACTTATCAAAAAATACAACTTGTGTGTAAATTGTTTAAGTGACGTACATCTTATAAAAAATTGTCAGTCAAGTTCTACATGTAAAACTTGCAATAGTAGACATCATTCTATGTTACATTTTGGAACGCAGTCAACTCCGGTTGAGAATGTTCTCAAGATACGAGTAATACGAGTAGTAATGAAGAGAATATCGAAGTTTCATTAGAAACGCCTAGTACGTCTTCAGTCAATGTCATGACCAACTCTATTTCGCCTAATAAAAATAATTTTGTTCTATTAGCTACCGCCTTAGTGGAGGTCGCAGATTATCGTGGTGTGTATCACACTTATCGCGCTTTGATAGATTGTGCAAGTCAAGCTAGCTTTATGATGCAATCTTGTATTACAAAATTAGGTTTAGTTAACACCAAATTACCCATAACAATTAATTGCCTAGGTCACTTAGCTTCAGCTGCTTCTTATGTAGCGATGGATACTATTCGTCCAGTAGGATTCATAGAGCCTAATCTTGACACAGATTTCGTAATTGTCCCACAAATTTGTGAAAAAATGCCAACTCATAAATTGCCCTCGTCTACTTGGAAACACATTCAAAATCTTACTTTGGCAGATCCAACTTTTAATTGTCTAGGGGAAATTGATGTACTTTTAGGAGCCGATATATTTCCTCAAATTTTACGTGATGGTAAATTAGTGGGAAAGGTAGATGAACCTGTGGCAATTAAAACGATTTTTGGTTCTATTTTCATGGCCAAAATTGGTTGCAATAATAGTAATATGCATTCAGTAAAATCATTTTGCGCGCTGAATTACATTATTAAGTACTTTTACATTTGAAGCATGTTTAGATTTATTGAATAGATTTTCGTCTTTACATAAAATTCAACGAATAATAGCATACTGTATTCGTTTTGTTCATAATCTAAAAATCCACATAATAGAAAATATCACGCTTTTAGCTTAGGAGAATTACATACAGCTTTTTTGAAATTAGTAGCATTTGTTCAACAAACTTCTTTTGAGACAGAAATACATGCTCTTAAAAATAATAAACCGTTACCGAAACCTTTTCGAAAATTAAGCCCCTACATCAGTCCTGAATATGATTTGCTCAGGGTGGGCGGACGCCTTACACATTCTAGTTTAGACTATAGTCGAAAATTTCCTATATTATTACCACGGAGTCATCGTCTTACTCAACTTATTATCGAAAAATATCATCATGCTTATTTACATGTAGGGTTACAAACGTTACACTATTTAATATTACAACATTTTTGGATTCTTTCTCCAAAAAGGGCCATACGTCACGTGCTGTCTAAATGTTTAAAGTGTTTTCGCGTCTCTCCTAAATTTGTACAACCCTGCTTGTCGTGTTAACCAAGTGAAACCGTTCTCCTGTGTAGGTGTTGATTTTGCAGGACCTATATTAATGACGGCGCTGAAAATGCGTGAGAAGCACTAGAATACTATTTATGGCGTTGTTGCAATGTGTTCAAATATTCAACATGCCAGCGTTTCCAAAAATCGACTACATTCTTTGTATCAATTGCCATCTAGATAATCTATTTAAAGGTAGATGCGAAAAGTCATGATCAGGTAAGCAAGAAAGCGGTTCTAGAGTTAAGAAATGACCGGGGCTTAAGGCGACAATATCCGTAGAATCAGAACTAGTTGGACTCAGCGGGCGTAAATTAAAAATAGCTTCTATTTGTATTAGTAAAGTATACATTTCTTCAAATGTTAAAATCTGATCCCCAATGACTAATCATATGGCTTTTGACAGATTTGACACCACTTTCCCAAAGTCCACCCATATGGGCGCTGAGGGAGGGTTAAATTGCCAAACAATTTTCTGATTTTCAGAGGCCTCTTTCATTAACTAATATTTCCCGATGCGCACCTACAAAATTAGTGCCTCTATCGGAAAGTATTTTCGAACACCGACCACGACGTGCAATAAAGCGGCGCAACGCTGCTAAAAAGGCTTCCGTTGACAAATCTGACACTAGGCACTAAGTGGATAGCTCTTGTAGCGCAACAAAGAAAAATGCATATGTACGATTTTTTAGATTTGATACCACGCATTTTCAGCGCCGTCGTTAATATAGGTCCTGCAAAATCAACACCTACACAGGAGAACGGTTTCACTTGGTTAACACGACAAGCAGGGTTGTACAAATTTAGGAGAGACGCGAAAACACTTTAAACATTTAGACAGGACGTGACGTATGGCCCTTTTTGGAGAAAGAATCCAAAAATGTTGTAATATTAAATAGTGTAACGTTTGTAACCCTACATGTAAATAAGCATGATGATATTTTTCGATAATAAGTTGAGTAAGACGATGACTCCGTGGTAATAATATAGGAAATTTTCGACTATAGTCTAAACTAGAATGTGTAAGGCGTCCGCCCACCCTGAGCAAATCATATTCAGGACTGATGTAGGGGCTTAATTTTCGAAAATGTTTCGGTAACGGTTTATTATTTTTAAGAGCATGTATTTCTGTCTCAAAAGAAGTTTGTTGAACAAATGCTACTAATTTCAAAAAAGCTGTATGTAATTCTCCTAAGCTAAAAGCGTGATATTTTCTATTATGTGGATTTTTAGATTATGAACAAAACGAATACAGTATGCTATTATGCGTTGAATTTTATGTAAAGACGAAAATCTATTCAATAAATCTAAACATGCTTCAAATGTAAAAGTACTTAATAATGTAATTTTTCGTTCTTCCGGTGATCTTATAGCAAAATCTTCTATTTTACACTTTGGCCAACATTTTGTATCTAATAACAGCCAGGAGGGTCCTGACCACCACCAGTCATGTGTTAATATTTCGTATTAACAAGATCTGCCTATACATTTGTTTTACATCCTATACTATAACGTAAGTATGGAGGCGAAAATTAAGCAAAATTACAGAAATATCCTTTTGAAGTTTAGGTCCAATACCAAGCGTATCATTTAACGATAAACTAGAAGGTCCATGAGCTGATGCGTCAAACACTACTCTCAATTTTGTAGTTGAGCTACTAGGTTTCATAATACAATGATGCGGAATGTAAAAATAATTGCAATTCATATTTTGCGATGAATTAATTAATGACATGTAACCTGCTTCTAAATATTCTTTCATGAATTCAGAATATTGCAAATATAAATCATTATTAATTATTAAACGTTTTTCAAGACCAATAAAGCGGCGTAGTGCAATATATTTCGAGTCAGGAAAATGCCAGTTAGGAAAATTTGATTTAAATGGCAAAGATACAATATATCTACCCCCTTTGTTACGAGAATGCGTAGACAAAAAAAAATATTCGTCATATTCAGAACTTTGAGAAGTTGGTTTTGAGGGTGTTTCCTCTATTTCCCAAAATTTTTTAATAGTATTATCTAAATTTGACTCAACCAGCGCGCAAAATGATTTTACTGAATGCATATTACTATTATTGCAACCAATTTTGGCCATGAAAATAGAACCAAAAATCGTTTTAATTGCCACAGGTTCATCTACCTTTCCCACTAATTTACCATCACGTAAAATTTGAGGAAATATATCGGCTCCTAAAAGTACATCAATTTCCCCTAGACAATTAAAAGTTGGATCTGCCAAAGTAAGATTTTGAATGTGTTTCCAAGTAGACGAGGGCAATTTATGAGTTGGCATTTTTTCACAAATTTGTGGGACAATTACGAAATCTGTGTCAAGATTAGGCTCTATGAATCCTACTGGACGAATAGTATCCATCGCTACATAAGAAGCAGCTGATGCTAAGTGACCTAGGCAATTAATTGTTATGGGTAATTTGGTGTTAACTAAACCTAATTTTGTAATACAAGATTGCATCATAGAGCTAGCTTGACTTGCACAATCTATCAAAGCGCGATAAGTGTGATACACACCACGATAATCTGCGACCTCCACTAAGGCGGTAGCTAATAGAACAAAATTATTTTTATTAGGCGAAATAGAGTTGGTCATGACATTGACTGAAGACGTACTAGGCGTTTCTAATGAAACTTCGATATTCGCTTCATTACTACTCGTATTACTCGTATCTTGAGAACATTCTCAACCGGAGTTGACTGCGTTCCAAAATGTAACATAGAATGATGTCTACTATTGCAAGTTTTACATGTAGAACTTGACTGACAATTTTTTATAAGATGTACGTCGCTTAAACAATTTACACACAAGTTGTATTTTTTGATAAGTGCGTAACGATCACGCGGTGAATTTTGATTGAAAATGCGACATTTCATTATAGAATGATTGTTATTATTACATAAAGGACAAGAAACTTTATGTTTATTGACATTAGTTACCAGCGAATAACGTTGACTTGGTTTTTTCGAATAAGAAATATTTTTATTGAAATTTCCATTTTGGTTTGTAATCAGTTTTTTGTACAGATAAATCAATCGCTTCAAAAGCTATACACTGGCTTTCCAAAAATGTAATTAAAACTTTTAACGACGGTATATCTGAAGTACAGTACTTTAGTTCAAAACGTTGATGCAGTTGATGCATCTGGATGCAGTTTTTGTAATAATAGTGTTACCGATCTGGTCTCTCAGTCACTTACTAGAGAGATAGACTAAATTGGATTAATTAATATTAACCTCTTTTTCTTCACTGGGTAAGAGTCTTCAAACAGAAAATTACCGTCTACGTAGGTAAATATGCCCGGGTAAATATCTATACCTAGTGTAGACCAACTCGTTTTCTAGCAAATCTCAGGGTCGTTTCAGGCGGTGGTTTAGCCAATACCAAGAGAAAATAGTTACCTGTCCGTCTAATAGATGGTTGACGGTGAGATGTAAGAGTTGAGACTCGTTTTGTTTCCAAGAATATTCCTTCCTTTTATCTAAGCAATAAAACACTACCAGTATTTCCCACTTACGACTATATTTGCTGGACCATTTGCGAGTAGTACACAAAGTAGTACTTGCACCAATGACAATTTTTACACTCGGTTGAGGTTATCCCCTGTATAATAATATCAAAATTAATGGGCTGAGGGCCTTATAGAAGTATAATAACAATCAACTGATTGTGTACAATTGACACTCTAATAGTGTCACTTTCACCCCAAATGTAGCTACATGTGGTTCCCAAGATCTTATTTAAATTGACATGTCATTCCTTGAAATATAGTTCAAGTAAACAGTAGGGTATTATCCCAGTAGGTAATATAACCTCAGCACTAAGGCTTAAAACATATAATAATCGTAAACTACAGCAATATTTGGTTAGTCCAACAAATTAAGGATCCTCACAATTATTGCAAGGGTAATGTAATATATATAATGTACAAATATATAATTTATGTAGGCTTTAGTCAAACATGTACATACAATAAAACAAACGGAACTTATCAGTTTCACCAGGGGTTGTAGAGGTAACTACGGAGAATAAGGCTGACAGGAGACGGGTAACGTAAAACAATACGTAACATCCACGTAGCGTAGAACAGCATCCACCTAGGACCAAGGTTAATTCTAAACTCGTACCAACAGAACAGGCCTCGTATCAAGGAAGAGACTCCATACCAAAAGCAACGGCATCCACATAGGACCAAATGAACGGGCTCTGTTCCAAGAACAGCCTCGTAGCAGAAACAGTCTCGTACCAGAAACAGTCTCGTAGCAGAAAGGAACTTCGTAACAAAAAAGGACCCTGTATAGAAATACGGTTGTAAATTCCATACAGAAGTATGTGCACAGGCTCTAAGCTGTAGTTAGCACCTAATGGGAGCGCTTTGTACAGCGCATTGCTAACACAAAATACTAAATTAAGAATTAAGATTTACCATTTTCCTAAGGGTCCTCACAAACAAATCCTCACAGAAAATGCCCTCGAATCAGGTAGCATGCCAAGGGGTCTCCAGGAACAGAATAGTAACGTATAAACCAAAACACGTGTGATCGTCAAGGTCGTAGCGTCGTTTTATTTCCACTAAAGATTAATACTCCATACACAGATACAACACTGCATCAACAACAAATTAAGGGAGAATTACTGTACTAGACTATAATAGCATATCCCTTGCGGATGTCTTCAGAAAACCATAAAATATTATTACTTAAGGTGACGCCACATGTGCTCGACCACGACCATAAATTCGAAAAGGGCCAAGAGCCCCTGTCAAAAATCTCGGAGAGTAACATCTCAGAAACTTTTCAGTGCTACCAAAAAGAGGGAATTAATTGCGACAGACCATGGAATTAATGAATCAGTGAATCAGTTTGTTCCGCAAAATAGACCCGTAACAACCCCCCCTCTACTCACATTATGAAAATTTCGCAGAAATTTTCATCAACTCAAGCGGAAAGAACAGAAAAATACCATATAATCTTAATACTAGGATACACTATGGTCTGTACCAAACCGAAACTACTCACTGAAGGTGAATAGGGATCCAGATATAGCTCCGGCAAAGCTGAAATTGGTTCCTGAAGGGTACCAAGTTGTATAATCCAAAATATCCAACTAGGATACATCACGCTAGATCAACATAGCAAGAAGACAACACGAAATTGAGAGAAAGATTAAAATCCCGACTTTATAAAAGGTAGCCCAGGAATATTACTACCTGTATCACATAATCGACGTGAGGACGATCTATCGAGTCCACGATTCAAATCAAGAAGACGGGTTTCGGGAATTAGGAGTAAACCCACCGCCCCGGAAGTGAATTCTCCGAGATACCCTCGTTACCCTCAGGCCGAACTGAAATATCTCAGGGAGTATTCAATACTCTATAAAAGACCACGGCCAAGCATAAAATCGTAAAATTCGTAAAATCATAAAAGGACAAACTAAATGGAATGGGAAGGGAGTCTTCAAGACTGGAGGACGAGGCATCGAGACGATCGGACCACGGTATTACTCGAGATACTGTAAAAATGAAGAAGACAGTAAAACACAAAACAGAAAACCCTCTATCGGTTACCAGCAATATCCGGGAGTCTTACATCCTTTACCGAATCAATGTGAGACATCTACACCAAACAATGCCACTCACATCTCACATATTTCTTTGTGCTAGATCCTCATGAGAGAGAAAACTATTCGGCACTTAGATAAATACACTACCGAATGCTACTACCAACTACAATAGAGGTTCACCCAAGAACGCATACATACAACGGTGACTTACCACCAGCCCCTTCCAGCGTAGAAAATTAGAGGTTCCAGCCAGAACTTTCAACTGGACACAAATATAATAATCTAACTTAATACCTAATAATTAATCAATGACTTACCCAAGTTTGGGGTTTAATCACAATCCTACAAAATCAATCCGACTCGGAGTCAGAATCAGGTGGATGGGCTTTCAAATCTTTAATGTGCCAGAGGAACGTTTACCAGCTGAGTCTGTAAGCTCATAAGTCCACGGTGAAACAACATTGGAGATGACAAGAGGACCTACAAATTTCGAAGCTAACTTGGCAGCAAACTGTTTGGACGCATTTGAGAGCACCTAGTTACGCCTCCACACCCTTTGATGCAGATGAAATTTCTCATTACGACGACGTAAGTTGTAACGCTCTTCTGATAAGCTTTGCTCAGGCGAGCCTGAACATCTTTATAAAGCTGAGAACGCAAGCTTTCTGTTTTAAGAATCTATAACAGGAAATCTAGTCAGAAGGGACATAGTTGTCAGAATTACCATCCAACGAAACTTCATGCCCAAAATTTACAAAATTAAGAGTCAGTCCTGTCACTTCATGTCTGGAAGATCTTATGGCATAGCCAATTTGATATAAATACTGATCATATATCAGATACATATGCCGTAAGCATAGATTTCACCACACGGTTAACTCTTTCAGTAGGGTTACACTGTGGATGATAATTAGCCGTATACGCTCAATATTAAATCTCTTAGCCATGTGCTGGAACATATGGCTTTTAAACTGAGCACCATTGTCCACAATAATGGTCTTGAAAGCACCAAACATAAGGGTCACATGATCTTCAATACATCTGACAACACTACTAGCAGTTGCAGATCTAAGGGGAAACAACACAACAAATTTACTAAAACAATCACACACAACAAGAATATATGATTAACCTTTAGAGGTACGGGGTAAGGGACCTATTAAATCGGCACTCACTAACTGCCAGGGTTTCGTAGCAAAAGGGATTTTACTCAACAAATGACCAGACGAAAGTTTCTGCTCTGGTTTTGTTCGAATACAAATTTCACAATGACGGATATATTTAGAAACATCGGCTTTCAGCTTTGGCCAATAATATTTATCGGTAATTCTCCCAACTCTCTTATGAACACCAGCATGACCACAACTCGGAACATCATGTAAAGACTTAATTACTTCCAATCACTTTTCCTTAGGAACTACTAATCGCTATTGATCCGCAGGATAGCTTAGATCAAGGTATTTAGGACGAACATATTTATAAATCTGACGCCATTTTCAACACGCCACAGTGGATAACGATGAGGTTCTTTGGACACACAGCATAACATTCTTTGATACCCCTTATCACTTGAAGTTTCATTAGGCAAAACTTCAACTTCAACAGAATTTATCTCAGGGACAACACGAGACTAGAAATCTGGAACTGCATGTTCCGAACCTTTACGACGGATGATTTCAAAGTCGTAAGGCTGCAAACGAAGTGCCCAACGTGCAAAATGACCTTGGGGATCTTTAAGTTTGTGCAACCATAACAAAGAATGACAATCAGTAATGACCTTGAAGTGAAAACCGTCCAATTGCGAGTTACAGCGTTAAGCTGCCTATAGTCCACACAAAAGCGGTAGCTATTATCCTTCTTCTGAACAAGACAAATTGGTGACGACCAAGGACTTTTACAAAGTTCTATAATATCATCCTGTGGCATCTTCCGAATCTCATCGATTAACTGTTGCTTAGCAGGAGAGACCGCATAATATCGCTGTTTAATAGGCTTCGTACCAGGAATGAGTTCAATTTCATGTTGCACCAAATGTGTATATCCTATCGAAGTACCCATCAACTGCTTCTTCTCAACGAGCAATTTCTCTAGTGCTTCACTTTGTGAAATACTTAAAGAAGATTCAGTCTGAATACATTCACATTGGGAGAATGTTCAGAGAACTGCCAAATGCTTTGCCTTAAGTCAGGAACAATGTCCATGGACATCCAAAACACCAAGAATAAGCTTATGAGGCAGCTGAGGAACAACTAAAATGTCTATAATACGAACTTTATCCGCTAATCTAATAGGTGTCTTACCACATCTATAACAAAATGTTTTACGAGGAGCACGGCAGTTGTGAAATCGATGGCCTGGTTGACCACAATTAAAGCAATTTGAAACACGACCATTCTGAACTTCATTGACTTCATTCAACCCACGTCCTCTCGGACCTTCGTGACCAGCCAAATATCGCATCTCACAAGACTCAGAAGTACCTACAAATGCAAAATCAGGTTCCACATGTGTATTCCTTTTCCTAGGAGGAGGACGATAATTATCAGCTCGATACTTTTTTCTTTCCAATTTTAAACATTCATCTTCTAATTCAGCTAAAGTGGTAACTACAGGAAGTTGCATAAGATAAAACGGATCCAAATTCTTGGAGATTAATCTTAAGTGAACATCTTCAGAGACCGAACCATATCGACGAAACATTGATGACATACAAAAAAAATATTCAACAAAACTTTCCGAAGAATCTTGAGTACGAGAGAGAATCTCATCAAACAAACGGTCTTTATAATCCGGAGGTTCGTAATGTCTAAGCAATAACTGACACAATTCCTTCCAATTGGACATACGATACTTATTTGATCTAAACCAAAGGAGAGCTTTACTTTCAAAAAGATCAACTGCACATTCAAACAATTGTCGTTCACTAACATTACGAGCTATACGAAGTTCTTGAACTCTTTCCAAAAAATTATGAACAGAAATACCTCTTGAGTCTCCAGAAAATTTCAGATTCCACTTCTGCACTGGTTGAGAAGAGTGTGGAATGGTAGGTAAGCGAGTAGAATTCAACAAAGGTGACATTGCACTTTCCGAGTCAACATCATTTGCGGATGCTTCATTTTCCAAAGTTTCACGCATCAGTTCATCTAAACCATCAACCTCAACAAGTGATTTCAAACTATCCAAAGTATCCAATAATTCGAATACCTTAGCTAAAAGTTCAGAACGCTGTTGACTTGTTCAGCGGACAAGGATCGGGAATTTTATCAATACGGTTAAGGACATGATATAACCTACTTCTAACACTCTGGGTTTTGCTTCAAAATACCTGACTTAAGTTTATTTGCTAAAATTAACAGTTCCTCATATTTCGTACTGATTATCGTTAACTCACCCGGTATATCCAAATCGTACTCAGGATAACTTAATGAAGTATTAGCATTTTCCAATTTTATAAAGGCCTCAAACAACCGCGTAACTCATCGACTGTTTTTGTATCATTACCAGTTACACCACGTATAGTTAATTCGAAATTATCGTTAATTAAATTATAATAGTTAAAATTATCTACTATATAAACTGTAAAATTGAACGAACAAAATTTTTAAGTTGTACTATGTAGACTCAGAACACCCTGTATAAAATTTTAAATTCACAACTGATAAATAAACCGACTCCGAGTTTAAATATCTACTAGAGAAAAACTTGCAATGTTTTTCTTGCCCCTTTTAAAAAAACAGTACCTCGTACTATCTAATGTAAAAGATTTAAATAAATCTCTAAAATACAATCACCCCCCAACTGACAATAAGCGAAGCGAGCCCTTGCTTAAATATATACAGTATAAAAATAATATAGGTATTATGCACATTCACTCCACTCTGTATTAACGTACTATATACCCAATAAACTCTGTTCAGTTCAATGATAATTAAAATTCGAATAAGCCCTTGCAATAAAATATACCCACAAGTGTATATCGCAATAAGAAAGGAATACTCTTTTATTGTGGCCTATTAAAATCCAAAGACAAAAAAAATACACAATTTTCTCACAAAAAATTTGAAAAAACTGACTATATTGTCCACAATTTTAGTTAGATACCACTCTTAACTTAGTTATATAATAAAAACTAAGTTAGATTCTACTATTACCAATGTTATATAAATTTTGGAAAAAAAAAAAAATATATATATATATATATATATATATATATATATATATATATATATATATAGAGCACACAATATTTTTAGTTGGGCGCCACTGTTACCGATCTGGTCTCTCAGTCACTTAATAGAGAGATAGACTAAGTTGGATTAATTAATATTAACCTCTTTTTCTTCACTGGGTAAAGGTGGTCGGCAAACAGAAAATTACCGTCTACGTAGGTAATATGCCCGAGTAAATATCTATACCTAGTGTAGACCAACTCGTTTTCTAACAAATCTCAGGGTCGTTTCAGCCAATACCCAGAGAAAATAGTTACCTGTCCGTCTAATAGATGGTTGACGGTGAGATGTAAGAGTTGAGACTCGTTTTGTTTCCAAGAATATTCCTTCCTTATATCTAAGCAATAAAACATTCCATTTTCCTTATTGTTCACTATATTTTTTCTATTAGGACATATAGATAAACATGATAAACGGAAGTGAATTCTCCGAGATACCCTCGTTACTCTCAGGCCGAACTGAAATATCTCAGGGAGTATTCAATACTCTATAAAAGACCACGGCCAAGAACAGCTTCGTAAAATCATAAAAGGACAAACTAAATGGAATGGGAAGGGAGTCTTCAAGACTGGAGGACGAGGCATCGAGACGATCGGACCACGGTATTACTCGAGATACTGGAAAAATGAAGAAGACAGTAAAAGACAAAACAGAAAACCCTCTATCGGTTACCAGCAATATCCGGGAGTCTTACATCCTTTACCGAATCAATGTGAGACATCTACACCAAACAATGCCACTCACATCTCACATATTTCTTTGTGCTAGATCCTCATGAGAGAGAAAACTATTCGGCACTTAGATAAATACACTACCGAATGCTACTACCAACTACAATAGAGGTACACCCAAGAACGCATACATACAACGGTGACTTACCACCAGCCCCTTCCAGCGTAGAAAATTAGAGGTTCCAGCCAGAACTTTCAACTGGACACAAATATAATAATCTAACTTAATCAATGACTTACCCAAGTTTGGGGTTTAATCACAATCCTACAAAATCAATCCGACTCGGAGTCAGAATCAGGTGGATGGGCTTTCAAATCTTTAATGTGCCAGAGGAACGTTTACCAGCTGAGTCTGTAAGCTCATAAGTCCACGGTGAAACAACATTGGAGATGACAAGAGGACCTACAAATTTCGAAGGTAACTTGGCAGCAAACTGTTTGGACGCATTTGAGAGCACATAGTTACGCCTCCACACCCTTTGATGCAGATGAAATTTCTCATTACGACGACGTAAGTTGTAACGCTCTTCTGATAAGCTTTGCTCAGGCGAGCCTGAACATCTTTATAAAGCTGAGAACGCAAGCTTTCTATTTTAAGAATCTATAACAGGAAATCTAGTCAGAAGGGACATAGTTGTCAGAATTACCATCCAACGAAACTTCATGCCCAAAATTTACAAAATTAAGAGTCAGTCCTGTCACTTCATGTCTGGAAGATCTTATGGCATAGCCAATTTGATATAAATACTGATCATATATCAGATACATATGCCGTAACCATAGTTTTCACCACACGGTTAACTCTTTCAGTAGGGTTACACTGTGGATGATAATTAGCCGTATACGCTCAATATTAAATCTCTTAGCCATGTGCTGGAACATATGGCTTTTAAACTGAGCACCATTGTCCACAATAATGGTCTTGAAAGCACCAAACATAAGGGTCACATGATCTTCAATACATCTGACAACACTACTAGCAGTTGCAGATCTAAGGGGAAACAACACAACAAATTTACTAAAACAATCACACACAACAAGAATATATGATTAACCTTTAGAGGTACGGGGTAAGGGACCTATTAAATCGGCACTCACTAACTGCCAGGGTTTCGTAGCAAAAGGGATTTTACTCAACAAATGACCAGACGAAAGTTTCTGCTCTGGTTTTGTTCGAATACAAATTTCACAATGACGGATATATTTAGAAACATCGGCTTTCAGCTTTGGCCAATAATATTTATCGGTAATTCTCCCAACTCTCTTATGAACACCAGCATGACCACAACTCGGAACATCATGTAAAGACTTAATTACTTCCAATCACTTTTCCTTAGGAACTACTAATCGCCATTGATCCGCAGGATAGCTTAGATCAAGGTATTTAGGACGAACATATTTATAAATCTGACGCCATTTTCAACACGCCACAGTGGAAACGATGAGGTTCTTTGGACACACAGCATAACATTCTTTGATACCACTTATCACTTGAACTTTCATTAGGCAAAACTTCAACTTCAACAGAATTTATCTCAAGGACAACACGAGACTAGAAATCTGGAACTGCATGTTTCGAACCTTTACGACGGATGATTTCAAAGTCGTAAGGCTGCTAACGAAGTGCCCAACGTACAAAATGACCTTGGGGATCTTTAAGTTTGTGCAACCATAACAAAGAATGACAATCAGTAATGACCTTGAAGTGAAAACCGTCCAATTGCGAGTTACAGCGTTAAGCTGCCTATAGTCCACACAAAAGCGGTAGCTATTATCCTTCTTCTGAACAAGACAAATTGGTGACGACCAAGGACTTTTACAAGGTTCTATAATATCATCCTGTGGCATCTTCCGAATCTCATCGATTAACTGTTGCTTAGCAGGAGAGACCGCATAATATCGCTGTTTAATAGGCTTCGTACCAGGAATGAGTTCAATTTCATGTTGCACCAAATGTGTATATCCTATCGAAGTACCCATCAACTGCTTCTTCTCAACGAGCAATTTCTCTAGTGCTTCACTTTGTGAAATACTTAAAGAAGATTCACTCTGAATACATTCACATTGGGAGAATGTTCAGAGAACTGCCAAATGCTTTGCCTTAAGTCAGGAACAATGTCCATGGACATCCAAAACACCAAGAATAAGCTTATGAGGCAGCTGAGGAACAACTAAAATGTCTATAATACGAACTTTATCCGCTAATCTAATAGGCGTCTTACCACATCTATAACAAAATGTTTTACGAGGAGCACGGCAGTTGTGAAATCGATGGCCTGGTTGACCACAATTAAAGCAATTTGAAACACGACCATTCTGAACTTCATTGACTTCATTCAACCCACGTCCTTCGGACCTTCGTGACCAGCCAAATATCGCATCTCACAAGACTCAGAAGTACCTACAAATGCAAAATCAGGTTCCACATGTGTATTCCTTTTCCTAGGAGGAGGACGATAATTATCAGCTCGATACTTTTTTCTTTCCAATTTTAAACATTCATCTTCTAATTCAGCAGTACAGGAAGTTGCATAATATAAAACGGATCCAAATTCTTGGAGATTAATCTTAAGTGAACATCTTCAGAGACCGAACCATATCGACGAAACATTGAAGACATACAAAAAAAATATTCAACAAAACTTTCCGAAGAATCTTGAGTACGAGAGAGAATCTCATCAAACAAACGGTCTTTATAATCCGGAGGTTCGTAATGTCTAAGCAATAACTGACACAATTCCTTCCAATTGGACATACGATACTTATTTGATCTAAACCAAAGGAGAGCTTTACTTTCAAAAAGATCAACTGCACATTCAAACAATTGTTCACTAACATTACGAGCTATACGAAGTTCTTGAACTCTTTCCAAAAAATTATAAACAGAAATACCTCTTGGGTCTCCAGAAAATTTCAGATTCCACTTCTGCACTGGTTGAGAAGAGTGTGGAATGGTAGGTAAGCGAGTAGAATTCAACAAAGGTGACATTGCACTTTCCGAGTCAACATCATTTGCGGATGCTTCATTTTCCAAAGTTTCACGCATCAGTTCATCTAAACCATCAACCTCAACAAGTGATTTCAAACTATCCAAAGTATCCAATAATAGAGAGTTTTTGAAACCCTTAAATTCTAGCACGTCGTTATCGTTATCGTTATTCTGCGCATGCGCAGTGCCAAAAATAGCAGCATTTTCGACACTGCGCTTGCTCAGAATAACCATAACCGTAACGATAACGTAAATTTAAGGGGTTCAAAAACTCTCTAATTCGAATACCTTAGCTAAAAGTTCAGAACGCTGTTGACTTTGTTCAGCGGACAAGGATCGGGAATTTTATCAATACGGTTAAGGACATGATATAACCTACTTCTAACACACTCTGGGTTTTGCTTCAAAATACCTGACTTAGTTTATTTGCTAAAATTAACAGTTCCTCATATTTCGTACTGATTATCGTTAACTCACCCGGTATATTCAAATCGTACTCAGGATAACTTAATGAAGTATTAGCATTTTCCAATTTTATAAAGGCCTCAAACAACCGCGTAACTCATCGACTGTTTTTGTATCATTACCAGTTACACCACGTATAGTTAATTCGAAATTATCGTTAATTAAATTATAATAGTTAAAATTATCTACTATATAAACTGTAAAATTGAACGAACAAAATTTTTAAGTTGTACTATGTAGACTCAGAACACCCTGTATAAAATTTTAAATTCACAACTGATAAATAAACCGACTCCGAGTTTAAATATCTACTAGAGAAAAACTTGCAATGTTTTTCTTGCCCCTTTTAAAAAAACAGTACCTCGTACTATCTAATGTAAAAGATTTAAATAAATCTCTAAAATACAATCACCCCCCAACTGACAATAAGCGAAGCGAGCCCTTGCTTAAATATATACAGTATAAAACTAATATAGGTATTATACACATTCACTCCACTCTGTATTAACGTACTATATACCCAATATACTCTGTTCAGTTCAATGATAATTAAAATTCGAATAAGCCCTTGCAATAAAATATACCCACAAGTGTATATCGCAATAAGAAAGGAATACTCTTTTATTGTGGCCTATTAAAATCCAAAGACAAAAAAAATACACAATTTTCTCACAAAAAATTTGAAAAAACTGACTATATTGTCCACAATTTTAGTTAGATACCACTCTTAACTTAGTTATATAATAAAAACTAAGTTAGATACTATTACCAATGTTATATAAATTTTGGAAAAAAAAAAAATATATATATAGGACACAATATTTTTAGTTGGGCGCCACTGTTACCGATCTGGTCTCTCAGTCACTTAATAGAGAGATAGACTAAGTTGGATTAATTAATATTAACCTCTTTTTCTTCACTGGGTAAAGGTGGTCGGCAAACAGAAAATTACCGTCTACGTAGGTAATATGCCCGAGTAAATATCTATACCTAGTGTAGACCAACTCGTTTTCTAACAAATCTCAGGGTCGTTTCAGCCAATACCCAGAGAAAATAGTTACCTGTCCGTCTAATAGATGGTTGACGGTGAGATGTAAGAGTTGAGACTCGTTTTGTTTCCAAGAATATTCCTTCCTTATATCTAAGCAATAAAACATTCCTTTTTCCTTATTGTTCACTATATTTTTTCTATTAGGACATATAGATAAACATGTACACATGCGCGCGCTTTCGATTTACTCACTTTCATTGGTTACTTTGAATGGCGGCGTTGCCGGCGGTTGCGGACCACACGACGACCCATCGGCCGCCGCCCCAAAACGGCGCGGCGGTCGACAATTTCTAGCGCCGCTCGGCGCTCGTCGCTTCGACTCGTCCCCTCCCGGTTTTGGAGCTGCGCGCCGAGAACACATTCCAGAATGAAAACAGACACCGAAAGGTGCATCGGAAGTCCATAAGTAAATACACGGCGTGACGTTACAAACAGCCCCATTTATACCCTACTATCAAGTTTTATTGGAAACTCAATAGAATCATATTTTAGAACATCTTTAAAATGCGGATAACTTGTTACCCTTTCAGGATGTTTGTTGTTAGCTGGATATAGAGGGGAAACTACAGCCCACGAAAAACAAAAAGAATCGTTATTTTCTACATTGATAACAGCTTTTTTCCGTGATATAAAACCCGGTAAATTCACATAAGTTGATGTCCCCCCTTTTAAAGGTGAAAATTTGTTAATATTAACTTTTAAATGCAGAACCTCTGAAAGAGCCCGACCTGAATCTTTTTCGCTAAATTCGTCCAATTTGTTGGTTAAAACATGGATTACGTATCTTTGTACCAAGTTTTTATATTAGTATTTATATCGATTATGTGATTTTTTGTAGAAAACGTTTTCATATCTGCATCACCACTTTGTGGCTTAATAAAATTGCATTCTAATACAACATTAACTTCAAGCATTGAATTCTGACGATGTGTTTTAATTTTTCTTTGAAAATTATCGAAGGCCCTATTTAAGAAACATAATTGATCTTTAATACTTAAATTTGCAATTAGTCCTGTACACAGCAAGAATTAATCGAGTGCCAAAGTAATTGTCGATAGCGCTTCTTTTTAGTATTGTCCTCCAAGCCTGCTCCACCTTTGCCAGAAGACTGTTTTAAGTGTTGCAATTTAGCTAGCTTTTACTATTAATTAGCAATAGTATTTTAATAATGCTAAGTTTGCTTCCAATTTGAAAGGATTTTCTGCTTCCTCTTGGTTGTTAATTCTATTTTTTATCACAATTACTAACAATTTCACATTACCTTTTACTAATTTTATTTGACTGATTATCTCTTCTGTTCTTTTTACCAATTTTACCGCTTCACCAGTAGTTTTCACAATAGTAGAACTAATAGAGCAAATGGTTTCAGGATTCATGTTTTCTAATATCACTATACTATAGCACTGAGTCAAGAAAAACCACAATAGCAAGTACACCAGATTAGTATGCGAGGTGTAAAATAAACTGTGTGGTTTATTAAAGAACTCGAGTCATTTATATGCACAATGGTGCTAGAAGCTTGCGCAGATACAGTGAAACGTGAATCATTTTGAAGTAGGTATTCTCTTGCTTTTTGTTTACTACAAGATATGTTTTTAACTATAGCCTTGTAACACTATATTACAGAGAAATTAATAAAACCCAAAAATATATTAATAAATTTTTTATTTTGATTATAAATAACAATTATACAGGTTATGCTAAAATAATAAAATTCAAAAATATATTGTTCTTTATTTCATTCTTAAATAAAAATCATACAGGCTATATGCATTAGCCAACGCACACGCACAGTGGTCCAGTCGATGGTGCCAACATTCAGGAACCTGCCGGCATAATTTGGGATGATCCAGAAACTCCACAACCGGTTTGTTCACGTACTTTCTCAGGAACATGGCCTTCTCCCGCCCTTTAACATAAATATTGTCTGCTGATCTTGTTGCACCTTGCAGAATAATTGGTAGATCTTTCAAGGATTCGAAACCTTCGTTCCATGGAAGACCATGATAACGTTCCATCACCCAATTTGCCTCCTTTTGTAGGGCCTCTGATAAATGGTGGAATGGAAAAGGTGGTTTAAATAAGGAATGGTATAAAATTCTTCCGTTATATATTCCCAGTTCCTTCACAGCCCACCGATCTTGAATTTGACACTCTCTATTATTACTAATTTTAAAACATTGAATGTCAACCACGTACTGGGAAACAACCATGTTCGCAAAAGTCATATTTTCAAAGTTTAATTGTAAAAAATAATGGTTTATTTGAGATACTAACATCTGCAATATGGTTACAAACGGTAGGACATGGCTTATATACTTTTCAAATGGTAGTATGTCAGCGATTCTAATAATTATGGTAGGAGAATTAGCAATTTGTGAAACATTATACATTATGGGACAGATCTTGGTGGAAAACTTTACATACACAGAAGATATTATGATAAAAAAATTGTTTGCTTCATTTAAGAAACGATTGAAAAACAATTGTAGTTATTTACTTAGAAATGCCGAAAATGTGAAAATATGGATTTTTATGTTTTCAAGGGTGCTCTTTCAGAATTCGTGGCCAGAAATGAGTTACCTCGAAAAACTATTTTTTTTTTTTAATTTTGGATTTGGAATTTTTTTTTTTAATTTTTTTTAGTATGAAATAAAAGCATCTATAATATAGTATAAAGTTACATAGATTTGCTGGATTTGTCCAATGCAATTTTCCGAAAATTATAATAGGTTATCACCTATTATAATATAATAAAATATGTGACTGAGGTATCCCTCAGTCACATATTTTTTTGAGAAGTATAGAAAAATTCGACATGATTTAATATTCCCTAATTGACCATGTATCAGGTTATGTCGAAATAAAACCCCCAACGGAGATACTATCTATACCTAAAATTTTTACATTTTTGGAAAAAAATTCAAAAATGCAAAAATGAAACCAATCGAAACCAGTTTAGCAAGTCATAGTAGAGGTTGAGTAGAGAAAAAAAGTTTATAGAAACTTCATCGTCAGAAGTCCAGACTTCATCGTCAGACGTTCAAGGGCTAGGGGTGAAAAATCAAAATACCCCTTAAACGGATCTTTGTTATAACTCGGTTAGTAAGAGATAGAAAGTTGAATTTCTTTTTGTTAGAAAGAGGACATAAAAAGCTAACGAACAAGGGTATAAAATTTGTATTCGCAATTATTAAGAAAAACGGGGTTGGGGGTAGCACAAAATTTTGCATAAGGACGAGGGGTCTCCATGTCACTTTTCGTAGTCTAGGACAAGTATGTTTTTCAAAAATGCAATAAAAAAAAATAAACGACTTAAAAAAAAGAAAAGAAAAAGCTAACCAAGGGTGTCAGGTTACAAATATAATGTGTCAAGTTTCAATATATGGTGTCAAATTACAACACGTTGGTATCAAATTTCCAAATAAGGTGTCACGTTACAACACGTTGGAGTGGAAATTTCATATAGAGGTGTCAAATTACAAAACAAGGTGTCCGATTACAACATTTCGGTGTCAAATTTAATATCGGGGTCTCAAATTTCAAAACGGGTGCCAAATTACATTTTTCGCTAACGCAGCAGGAAATGGTGTCTAATTACAAAATAAGGTGTCATGTCACATTTTTTGCTAACCCAGCAGAAAATGGTGTCAAATTTCATCCGCACACTCAGAAATAAGTCATTTTATCTAACACCTAGGGTTAAGTGACCTATACAGTTCAAGGGAATTCACCGGATGCTCATATTGCTCTGGAATCTGCAAGTTGCAAGAATTTGATTATTAAAGTACACTACCTTCGCTGAATACATTTAGTCTTATACGAATTACCGTCAAGACAACTTTATTGCCAAGTGTTTGTGTAGTACCTTTTTTAACTGAACTAACAACATATCTTTATTATTAAATACAATTTGCGAATTGAGAGAAGAACAATTAGCAATCGAGGATATTGTTAACGAAACGTAAGTTTTTTATTTCCTATACTTATTTTGATGATGATTTTTAATATCTTAATAATTTTGTTTTTTTTAATATTTTCTTTTCATGTAGAACAACGGAAGAGTTAAATCTTGCCATTGAGGCAATTCGAGACGTGGAGGATGCACCGAGTACGTCATAGGGGAAAGGTTCGTCCCCGGATAGAGCGTCAAAAAGGATGCGCTTGGTGGTGGCGAATGACGAGGACGACTTCGTCCATTCTCTATTCTCGAATCCGCAAGAAAATGGGAAAAGAATTCATTCTGGGTAAATATTCTACAATGAATTTTTAAAAAAGATCTAAAAAGAAAAACTTCCATTTTTTTTTAAATTAATATCGTTTATTTTTTGTTGCATAGGAAAGAACATGGTGGCTCTGAAAAGTATGACGTTGCCGTCACCATCGCCTTCGCAGGCTTCTACTCCGTTCGCCTCCGCTGTTGAAGATGATTTGGTTGAATTGATGGATGAAGAGTAGCGGTGGCGGAGTGTTGAAGAAACCCGAATAGTATAAAAGTAGGTGACGCTAAGCAACTTGAATTATTATCTTATTACGGATTGTGCTGAACGGAGGTGTCATTTATTGGCGTAGTGGTTAATTGCAATATGCCCATTCCAGTCAAATAGAAGTGTATCAAATGTGGAGGAGATTGCGACTTACCAAACAGAAAATGTTTCCCATGTGAAACTCAGGATTTTTTTGAGGATGCAGAGAAATCGAAACATATACCTAGCTCTTACTTTGACAAAAAGTGATTCAAAGTATGTTGCAGTTAATAGTTTGTTGATTTAATTGAGGAATATCTAAGTAGTGCGTCTTACTTTATGATTATGTTAAATAACATAAAATGGTTTCTATATCAAAATTTTATAATTTCTTTATTATATAAAAAAACTGTTAAACAATTGTTTTTAAAATATTTTATTAGAAATATATATATATTACAAACAATAAAATTATTTAATTTATTGTTGTTTTTGATGGTTTTGCAACCAATCATCTACTGGATCAATCCAATCTTGATCATAAAGCCTCCATTCTTCATCATTGTTACTGTTGTTGTTCCTGCAGTTATTGTTTCTATTGTTGTTGCTGTTGCTGCTGCTGCTATTGTTGTTGCTCCTGCTGTTGCAGCCGTTACCGCTGCCGCGATTGGGAAAAAAACTAATGAGTAGATAATAATACTATATATTTTACATCCAACTAATACTTTACATACCTACAACTAATATTTAACAATAACTAATATTTCTAACTATAAATCTATTTATATTTACATATTATTTACATATTTATATCACATATTCATGTCCTTGAATTTGGCTACGACGGCCTCGTATCCTCGTAGCGATTCCATTGCGGCGACCTTTCTTGCTTCTATATTAGTTTCGCGTTCTTCGAGAACCCTCAGTTGCTCCCTGAGAGCCTCCTTTTGCCGCCGATAGATTTTTCCTCGCCCTGCAGCGAGGATACGAGGTCCCGTGCATTTTGAATTTTCCTCTTGATAGAAGTCAGACCTCCCTGGACACGCTGGTACATTTTTGCCTTCGGGTTTATCCAACATCCCGCCACCGCTACTCTTCATCCATCAATGCAACCAAATCTTCATTTTCAGCAGCGGAGGCGAACGAAGTAGAAGCCTGCGAAGGCGATGGTGACGGCAACGTCATACTTTTCAGAGCAGCCACCATGTTCTTTCCTATGCAACAAAAAATAAACGATATTAATTTAAAAAAAAATGGAAGTTTTTCTTTTTAGATCTTTTTTAAAAATTCATTGTAGAATATTTACCCAGAATGAATTCTTTTCCCATTTTCTTGCGGATTCGAGAATAGAGAATGGACGAAGTCGTCCTCGTCATTTTCCACCACCAAGCGCATCCTTTTTGACGCTCTATCCGGGGACGAACCTTTCCCCTTTGACGTACTCGGTGCATCCTCCACGTCTCGAATTGCCTCAATGGCAAGATTTAACTCTTCCGTTGTTCTACATGAAAAGAAAATATTATTAAAAAAAACAAAATTATTAAGATATTAAAAATCATCATCAAAATAAGTATAGGAAATAAAAAACTTACGTTTCGTTAACAATATCCTCGATTGCTAATTGTTCTTCTCTCAATTCGCAAATTGTATTTAATGATAAAGATATGTTGTTAGTTCAGTTAAAAAAGGTACTACACAAACACTTGGCAATAAAGTTGTCTTGACGGTAATTCGTATAAGACTAAATGTATTCAGCGAAGGTAGTGTTCTTTAATAATCAAATTCTTGCAACTTGCAGATTCCAGAGCAATATGAGCATCCGGTGAATTCCCTTGAACTGTATAGGTCACTTAACCCTAGGTGTTAGATAAAATGACTTATTTCTGAGTGTGCGGATGAAATTTGACACCATTTTCTGCTGGGTTAGCAAAAAATGTGACATGACACCTTATTTTGTAATTAGACACCATTTCCTGCTGCGTTAGCGAAAAATGTAATTTGGCACCCGTTTTGAAATTTGAGACCCCGATATTAAATTTGACACCGAAATGTTGTAATCGGACACCTTGTTTTGTAATTTGACACCTCTATATGAAATTTCCACTCCAACGTGTTGTAACGTGACACCTTATTTGGAAATTTGATACCAACGTGTTGTAATTTGACACCATATATTGAAACTTGACACATTATATTTGTAACCTGACACCCTTGGTTAGCTTTTTCTTTTCTTTTTTTTTAAGTCATTTATTTTTTTTTTATTGCATTTTTGAAAAACATACTTGTCCTAGACTACGAAAAGTGACATGGAGACCCCTCGTCCTTATGCAAAATTTTGTGCTACCCCAAACCCCGTTTTTCTTAATAATTGCGAATACAAATTTTATACCCTTGTTCGTTAGCTTTTTATGTCCTCTTTCTAACAAAAAGAAATTCAACTTTCTATCTCTTACTAACCGAGTTATAACAAAGATCCGTTTAAGGGGTATTTTGATTTTTCACCCCTAGCCCTTGAACGTCTGACGATGAAGTCTGGACGTCTGACGATGAAGTTTCTATAAACTTTTTTTCTCTACTCAACCTCTACTATGACTTGCTAAACTGGTTTCGACTGGTTTCATTTTTGCATTTTTGAATTTTTTTCCAAAAATGTAAAAATTTTAGGTATAGATAGTATCTCCGTTGGGGGTTTTATTTCGACATAACCTGATACATGGTTAATTAGGGAATGTTAAATCATGTCGAATTTTTCTATACTTCTCAAAAAAATATGTGACTGAGGTATCACCTATTATAATTTTCGGAAAATTGCATTGGACAAATCCAGCAAATCTATGTAACTTTATACTATATTATAGATGCTTTTATTTCATATTAAAAAAAATCAAAAAAAAATTCCAAATCCAAAATTAAAAAAAAAAAAATTTTTCGAGTTACCTCATTTCTGGCCACGAATTCTGAAAGAGCACCCTTGAAAACGTTAAAATCCATATTTTCACATTTTCGGCATTTCTAAGTAAATAACTACAATTGTTTTTCAATCGTTTCTAAAGTTTCTAAAGTTTTCCACCAAGATCTGTCCCATAATGTATAATGTTTCACAAATTGCTAATTCTCCTACCATAATTATTAGAACCGCTGACATACTACCATTTGAAAAGTATATAAGCCATGTCCTACCCAGCAAGAACACAAACGTTAAAATAACGTTAAAATTGACGGTAACCGACCGTTGAGTAACCTTTGTATTACCACGTTGAATCAACGGAAGAATGTCCCGCGGTTCAACGTATATTTCAACGCATGTTACAACATTTTAATAACGTTTATTATAACTTTATTTAAAACGTTATTTATAACTTAATATACTACGTCTCTATAACAAGTTTATTAAACGTTGAATTTGATCGCAAAACAACTAGAATTTAACCGCTACTAAACGTTAATACAACGTGTGTTAGAAACGTGTTTCAGACACATTCCAAATATCTGTCAACGTTGATAAAACGTTTGAGATCAACGTTGATAGAACGTTTGAGATCAACGTTATAGAACGTTGAGCTTAACGTTATTATAACGTTGAGATCAACGTTACTATAACGTTGAGATTATAACGTTGAGATCAACGTCGTCATAATCGTATCCGTGAACATCGTATTCTAACTGTATCAATGTTCTATTAACGTTGATCTTAGCGTTCTGTAACGTTGGTCTCAACGTTAATAGAACATTGATAGTTAGAATACGATGTTCACGGATACGATGATGACGAATTTTCACATGCAACACTTTTGGAAATCACTTATACAAATTCCACCACTTGGCACTGCTTGAATATAAAAATATATTATGTTTTAGGGCTTCTCCAAGAGAGTAAAATTATGAAATAGTAGTTTCTAAAAACATTTTTATTTTTGCTTTTAAGTTAGCTTCTAAATGCTAAATGAAAATTAATTATACCAATAATAATACCACTTCATCTGACTAAACATTTATTTAAAATACTTAATATATCTACAATATATCATATTTGGTCTTGTACGGAGAACCTGAAAAGTAAAAGTATTTTAGTTTAGATAATAATCATTTTCACTGCAAATCAGAATTTATCACTTTACAATTGAGAAGTTAATTTTCAATAGGGAACTTTTCTACTTACTAGGTGATGGTTAGTCATTTCACCTAGTATTTCACTGTTACAATGATTATCTGATTTGTAGGTATTAAATTAAAAAACACTGATAAACCTCAGTTACTTATTTATTGAATTGAAATGAACCCATCTATGAGACCCATGTATATTTTCTGTGCTACGTTGTAAATCTGTTTCATTTAAACAAGAAAATACGGTAATGCAAGTTCTTTTTACTCTGCGGTCGAATTGCCGCTTACCAATTCTTTTTGTTCTTTCTGAAGTATTTCTGAGCATTACCTCGAGTTAAAAAAATTAAATTAGAGAACAGAATTATTTACTTTATATTCTTATTACCTAAAATATAAACCCAGCTATTTAATAGTAGATAATTATCTTGGGTTCCAGAAAGAATAAAATTTATATTTCACGATTGATTTACAAATAATGTACAAGCAGTATGTAAAAAAGTGTATGTTGAATTAAAAATGAAAATTCAGAAAACACATCCGTCAGAAAAAGTAATACAAAGGAGGAACGTAGTAAAGCAAAAGCTAAATGCTTTGAAAGAAGGAAGTATAATTCAAGAACAATCGTTTCTTCCTATCACGAAGCGTTTACAAACAATTGCAGAGAAACTTGATGGAGAGTCAATCATAAAAAGCGAGGAGCCTGTAAAAAAGGAAGTAAAATCTAATTTCTCCTTTAGCTCAACGAAAAAAAGCAAAGCAAAATATAATGGCTCCAGGATTTTTAACGCACCAAGTTTCTTAGATACGTCAATTGTTAACTAGATGAAAATATACAAGAAGCAAAAGATTACATTCAAAGCTTAAGTAATGCATCCTACACATTGTACTATTTGGATCAACTTGATCCTTTACCCAGAGAATATGTTCATAAAATGATTAGTGATGTACATAATGAGTTTGACCTTAGGTATGGTGTTAGATATGATCCAGACCTTAATGAGCTAAAAATTGGCAACTCATCTCTACAATTCGATGGTAACGATTTAATTACAGGTGGATTAACTTATAAGGGGACTCCTGGACTATACGAGTTGGTTTTTAAGAAACATCCAATTGGTTTCACAGAAGGTGATAGAAAAAACTACTTAGACATTGTTAAACGAAAGAATGCCAATAAAAGAAACTACTCTGAACATGAACAAATTCAGGGTAATGGATCTTACAAATATAAGAAAATCATCTCCGCTTTGACCATACAACCACTAACATCACGAAGACCTCGTAACATACAACCTCTAACTCGAAAGAGATTGGGTCTTGGTATGTCAATGGAAGCCTCGAATACTCCAATAGATTACGTATACTGGGACGATCCTAATGAACTTGTTGATAGATTACGGCTTTTAGTTTCATCTCAAACCGCTAGTCATACAGGTCACACTAACGAGATCGTGTCTATTATCGAAGAGTTGCGTGAATCTAAAATTATTGAGTAATAACAACAAACTTATAACTAGCTTAAAAATGACAATCGATAAATTTGGTAGACACATAAGTCAACCACAACATTCCTTTGAGGATCATGAAGATTTTGATGTAATGTCTACAAACATTGCAGACATAGTGAAGGAACTATATTATAATGTTATTTTAACATTTGAGTCCCGGGCCTTTCAAGAAAATAATAAGAAATATCTAATATAAAAACATGCCACGTTTTCTTCTACGAGTCAGCTATGATTGAATATGTACTGGGTTACCCTAATGATATCATAACTATTATAAATGAGAATTTAACTTGACAGAACTAGTCAACGTACAGTTACGTCGCGGTGACAATATCTCGTTTCGAGAAAAGGATCCGCAAACTACGAACAGTAATTTATTTGTAGAATTCTTTATACGAGTTCCTGTGGGATTAAATGTATAAGAAGGAGGAATTCATACTATAATATTAGTTGGAATCCAATATGAAATCTCCTGACAAATTGAATAAATATGCAACAAGAAGTGTAAAAGAAGATATTGTCAATGAACTACACAAGCCTGTCAGAATCAATTTCAAAAGACGTAGAACCGTAATAAAAGGGCTGAACGACTTAATACAAGCTGATAATTGATTTGATACCATATTAAACAGAAAATAAAGGGTATAAATATGTGCTAATCGTTATTAATTGCTTCTCTAAGTTTATATGGACAGAGCCCCTAAAGAGTAAATCCGCACAGGATGTTACAAATGGGATGAATAAAATTTTGCGAGACTTTAAGAAGATTCCAAAAAATCTACAAACCGAAATGGGAAAAGAATTCTATAATGAGAATTTCAGGAAACTCATGAAAAAGTATAATATTAACCACTACAGCGTTTACAGTACAAAAAAGGCTTCTATGGTGGAACGAGTCATTAGAAGTATAAAAAATATGCTTTGGCGCGCTTTTAGTTTAGGTGGGACGTATAATTGGATTCATCTGTTAGATAAAATTGTTGATAAATACAACGATACAGTTCATTCTACAACAAAGTTAAAACCAAACAAAATCACATCAAGGAATGAGAAATCTATATTAAAGTCAACATACTCTCATTTAAAACTAGCTGACAGAATAACAAAATTTAAAGTAGGCGAGCATGTGAGGATTAGCAAATATAGAGAAGCTTTTAACGGAGGCAGGTCAACATAGCTCTTAACGATTGGGCTCATGAAACACTGAGTAAAGAGTGGAGAAGTAGTGGGAGCTGTAGACAGGCTCGCAACTTTATAGTGGCGCCAAGCAAGACCAAGACGGCCTGGCTGTTAAGTCGTAGTCGGAAGGCTCTAAACCAGTTGGTGGGACCAAACGACGGGTGGATGGCGTGTTCCGCCAGTTCCATGAGACTCTCCACTTCTTCAGTGCTTGCCTCGGGATGAATTGATCTTGAAATTGGCGGGCATCTGACGCTGATAGTACAGTACTTGGGTTGGGTTGGTATGGGGTGTGACTGGTGGATTTTTTATTGTTATAGGCGGGATTTTGTGGTGTTTCAGGGAGGTTATTACATGTCAGGGGGTGTATTTAACTTATTGTGGTTGATGATCGAGACGATGTTGGTTTAACTTTTTGGGTATGGTTTTTTGGGGGGTTTTGCGGATTTTTTATTTTTGAGGTAGGAGGTTTTGGGTGGTTTAGGAGTGTTTTTGTATCATTTAGCTTTTTGGGGTGGTTTTGTTTGGATTTTTATTATTTCCGGTAAGAGGATGTTTGAGTAGGAGGAGGTTTGTTTGTGTTGTCTTTCTGCTTAAGGGTTATAGATGTAGTTAATGGATGGGTGTTTAGGGTGTGTGGCAAATTTAGCCGTGAGTGCGTCTTTTAGTGTGGGATTTTTGTGCCGTACGAGCTTTTCCGCGAATCCGGGAATTAGTCTTTGTAGGACAAATTCAGAGATTGTCGGCGTTCCCGCCACGTTGTGTAGTGTGAGTATAGGGGTAGCTCTTGGGATTTTATTTGCTAGTCTAAGTGCTTTGTTTTGGATAATTTGTAATATGTTTTGTTTTGAGCGCGAACCGAGTGGGTACCATACTGGGGCAGCATATGTTAGTATCGGCCTGATGTATGCTTTATATAAGAGGGTGGCGATTGCAGGCGGCGCGTTTTTTATTATGCCACATATCTGGCCGAACCGCCGGTTTGCGTTGTTTTTAGTGTTGATTATGTGTTGGTGGAATAGAAGACGCTTGTCTAGGGTGAGGCCCAGGTACTTGAGGGTGTCCGTGGTGTATACCGGCATGTTGTTAACTCTTAGTGTTTTTTCTGGTATGTGCTTTGTCTTTTTTGTAAAAAGCGTGTATTGTGTCTTTTGGGGGTTCACTAAGAGCCGCCAGTCTTTGTAATAGTCTGTAATGTCATCTGTTTGGTCTTGTATAAGTCTGTGGAGTAGATGGTGGTCTCGTGAGGTTGTGATTATGGCCGTATCGTCTGCGTACAGCGCTAGTGTTGTCCTATGTTCGTCGGGGTCTGGTATGTCTGTGGTGTACAATGTGAAAAGCACGGGTCCTAGAGAGGACCCCTGCGGTACACCGGAGAGGATAGGGGCTGATTGGGAGCGTTCCCCATTGACTTCTACTCTGAAAAATCGGTTGTTGAGATATGCTCGGATTAGTTTAATAATGCGAGCGGAATAACCTGCAAACTGGAGTTTGTATAGAAGTCCAGGGTGCCAGACTTTGTCAAAGGCTTTTTCGAGGTCTAGGGAGACAACCCCTGTAAAATGACCTCGATTGTTGTTGGTGGTGATTATCTCTACGACTCTGAGGAGCTGTTGGGTGGTCGAATGGGATTGTCTGAAGCCGTACTGGAAGTCACTGAGCACGTTGCCGTCGTCAATGACTTCCATCATGACCTCTAGGATAAGGGAATCGAATACTTTCGACAGGGATGAAAGAAGGCTAATCGGCCGGTAGCTTGCCGGCGAATTTCCGGGCTTATTTGGCTTTGGGATGGGAATGATTTTTGCGGTTTTCCATGGGGTAGGGTAGTGACTTTCTCGAAGACAGGAATTATAAATTTTGGTTAGGAACATGATTGCATTGAGAGGTAGGAATTTTAGGGCGAAATTAGGGATGTCATCTAGCCCGGGTGCCTTCTTAGGTTTGAGGGATTTGATATGTTCTAGGATTTTCGACGGAGGGCAATATACAGGGTCTTCTGTAGTGGGTAGCCGACCAGCCGGTATATCAGCGGCATGATGGTCGACTAGGGATGTGGTTCGTTGGGGGATGGAGTTGGGTACGAACTGGGCTTGAAATTGCTGGGAAAAGGCTAGGGATTTTTCAGAATCTGTGAGATAATTGTTACCACCAACCTGGAGGGGAGGGATTTCTTTTCTCTTTCTGAGAAATAAGCGGGGCAGAAAATAGGGATCGTCTGGATGATCAAGGATAGTCTGCGCTATACCTTCATTTTGGTGTGTGCGTATGTCTTTAGCAATTTTATGCTTGAGTCTGTTTAGTTCTGTTAATGTTTTCGGGTTGTGCGTTATTAGGTATGTCTTGCGTATTCGGTTTTTTGCTCTTATTAAATCCAGTATTTGTGCTGGCAAGGGTTGTATTGTTCGTGTTGCCCGCTTGGTCTTTATGGCCTGTGCAAGCGCTTGCTGTATAGCGGTGGTAATAGTATGCACTGCTTGGTCAATTTCTGTTGGATTTAAACAGGCGGGGTTATACGGAAGTGTGGCTTTTAGGATATTCGTGAACTCAGACCAAGAGTAGTCCTGTTCTCTTGGGCGTGTCTTAATTAGCCTTGGGATGACTGCGATCTCTACCCGCGTTAGTACGGGCCAGTGGTCGCTATTTAGGGCGTGCAGGACTTTTTGCTCTACATCCCTTGCGTAGTTTGAGGTAATCAAAAAGTCTATTGTAGACTGGCTCAAAGGCCTAGTGGGTTGGTCAGGGGCGTGTATTGTGATATGTGGATTTAATAGAGCGTAGTTGTAAAGCGCTGTTCCTGAGGGGTCGGCGCGGTGGTGGATGTCCCATGTTGGGTGTTTTGCGTTGAAATCGCCAAACATGAGATATTTGCTGCTAATAGCGCTTAGTGTGTCGAGGTCTGTCGTGTCTAGTTTTGTCCGCTGATTCCTATAGGCTGATATTACGAGTATTTTGGTGGAATCTGTCTTAATAGTAATCGCCACTGCCTCGAGTGACTTCAGGGCTGGCAGGGGTGTCTGAAGGTGGGTTAAGTTGTTCCTGACTATAAGGGCCGTGCCTACTCCGTCTACGACTTTGTCTGCCCGGTATACCCTATAGCCAGGGACGCTAAACGAAGACGTAGGGGTAAATCTGGTCTCGCAAAAGCAACATATATCGATGAGCTCGTTCGTTAGTATCGTCAGTATTTCCTGTCTTTGTCGCAGCACACCATTACTGTTGTGCTGCACTATGTTTAGTCTGTTGTGTCTGGTCATTGTCGCTTATGTAAAAATTTCTGATATGGCTTCTATGATAATTAGCAGCTTCTCAGTGGGATCTGTTGCGTTTTTGAGTTTGAGTACTATGTCCTTTATAGTTGTCCATATGTGTCTTAGATTAAGGTCTTTGATGAAGTCTAGTACTTCCCTTATTGGGCTATCTGTGTCCGTGGGTTCTGTATGTGTTTGTGTCGGGGGTTGTTTTGTCTGATTCCTGGCCCTGAATGTTTTCCAGGTCTCGGCGGCCGTGATTTTCTCTGCCGTTTCAGCCGGATGCGCGTTGGACTGTGTCTGCTTGGACCCAGTGCCTTGGGGCAGTTTTGGAAATCCCGGTTTATTTGTAACCTCTTCGGTGTTGCGTGCTACTAGGTTAGTCTGATTCGTAGGTGGTATCGTTCTTGGGGTAGTTTTAGGTGCCGGGGCTGGATTGGAACGCGCTTTGGCTGCCAGATAAGTCGGGCACCCTCTGTAACTCGCGGGATGATCACCGCCGCAGTTCGTGCACTTGCAGGCGGGCGCTGTACAGGTTTGACCAAGGTGGGATTCTCCACACCTGACGCATTTATGTGCGCGGTTGCATAATTGCGAGGAGTGCCCGAATTTCTGGCATCGGTGGCACTGCGGGATGTCGAGCCTGATGTAGTCGCTGACGGAGACTCTGAGATAGCAAAGCTCCGTCAGTTCGTAATACGCTTGTGTGGCTTCTTTTGGGATAGTAATTTGTAGTATATTGGATGGCACTTTTTTGCCCCCTCGCGAGAGCATTACTCTCGCCACGGAGAGAAATGGCAGGTCCTTTTGTCTCAGATCAGCTTCGATCTCTGAGTTGGGTGTGTCTGTTGGCACGTACTTCACCACTACCTTGATCGGCCTGTAGCTGGTCAAGTTATAGGTGAAGTACTCTATGTTGTTTTGTTTAAGGATACCTACCATGCTCTTATGCGTGTCTGAGCTGGCCGCATGGCATACTAATGCGGAGTTGTTAAATTTAAAGCTAGGCGCGGGATTAATTTGAGCGGTGATCAGTTTAATCACCGTTGCATGTTTCTGGGTATAAATATATATCGGCGGGAGATTCGACCTTTTTTGTGTGTTCTGTGTCTGCGCCACCGGGGTGGGTGATCTCGGCCGCGCGCGGGTTTTTGTTGGCGTAAGCGTTTGGGTAGCAGGAATGGTTTCTATGGCATCTAGGTCCATCATGTTGGATTTAACGTTCTTTTTTTGCTTTTTTGTGACTGGTAGGGGTTCTGGAGAGGGGTTTACACTAGAATCAGTTTCCGAGAGATTTGTGGGCTTTATTCCCATTTGAAAAGGGTTGTCTGGAAATATAGAATTTATACTGACGTCTATTAGGGTTTTAGTTGATATGGGGGTTGCTGTGGTCGTCGGGGTTGTTCGCGGGGTGGAGTGAATTAACGCGGTAGTGGTTGTCGTATTGACTGTTGTAAAGGTGGTTGTGGTATTGGTGCTGGAGGATTGTAACGTGGGGATGATACTAGACATGGTGATGTAGGACGGTAAGTCCTCGATCATTGTTCTTGGGGTTGCATACTCTGAGTGGTATGATATATCCACTAGTGGCGAGCCAACGCTCGGGGAGTATAGACTGGAGGAGTGGGAGATTGTACTGGGGGAGTTCGTACTTGTACTACTTACACTTGTGATGATGGTCTCGGGTTGTGGTCTGTCTATTGGTTTATCCGATTTTCTTTTTTTCTTTCTCTTTTGAGCAGGATTTGGCATCGTGGTGAGGTTGGATGGCCCTTTTTTGATCTGCAGGGTTAACTTGGGGTTGGGTTTTTTGAAATATCCTGTGGGATGTATTTCCGAGTCTGGAGTTGATATGTTTCAGTAGTATTTGCGTAGGGGTGTATACACTAGAACTTGTACTAATTCGGCGAGGTTTAAACAAAACTGGCTATTCGCTATGTATGAATTAATGACGTATATAGAGATAGCCTGAAATTGTTTTCCCGCACCCTGATGCCCTACTAGTAACCTTCGCTTTGATGAGCCTGCAAAGAGAGGTCCATGTTTTTTAAAATTACTTCCTGATGTAATTTTATCATGGTTGACAACTGGCAGCACAATTTTCTGTTGTTCGATCCTCATTGTATACTCAAATGTAATCAACTATCGGTATCTACAGAACGGTAAAAGTATTTATAAGGAACATTCGTTATAGCGTGTTTAGTGTATCTTAACGCTTCGTACAAGTATATATAATGCTCGTCCACAACCCATCTCTGATTAATCGCAAAGAGAAGAGCGTAAAGAGAGGATCTTGGTTTGTTAACACTCTCATAAACATATACCCATCGACCTTCACTTACCTGGTTATCAATACTGCGGTCCCGGCGCCAAATTACAAAAGCGACTGGCGCGAGATGATCCGGGAATCAACACACCCGATAGACACTGCCTATCGCATGATCTCGAGTATCAGAAAAGCTCTAATTTAAACGATCGCCATAAGGCCGACTATCAATTGGAACAGCGCGCTTGGGAGAGAGTTAAGTTGAAAGACGCTAAATTAGGAGAAAAAGCGGCTGCGTGGTTTGTCTCTAACACAATGAAGGCGAAAAGAAAATTAGGTAGAATTAGGTAGGAAAATTAGGTAGAAAACACGGTTAACGAAGAAAACAAAACCGAAGAGACGTAACAGAAAACAGAGGATTATTCCAGTACCTAAAAAGTGGGGATTCCTATCACTTTTAATTCCAATACTGGCTGCTTTAGGCGCTCTTGGAGGTGGGGCTGCGGGTATAGCAAAGACAGTTAACGATGCTAAAGCAAACAAACAACAGTTGGCCGAACAGCAACGACATAACCTTGCCATGGAGGGGGCCGTCGCAGGCAAGGGCTTACATCTGCGCAAGAAAGGTAGGGGTTATATCTGGCTCCGTATAAAAAAATCTCCCAATAAGGCTACCACGCCGTGCATTAACTAATATAGATCTTGCAAAATTTGTCAAACAATTGCGTATCCCCAATTTCCGAGGTGTGTTTATGAAGGATTGTTTGCCAGAGAAAATACGAAAAAATTAATGTGGTATCGTCAACTTGGATATTTCATCTCTACCCGGCACGCATTGGACAGCATACGTAAAGAAAAATAATACCATAATTTACATTGACAGTTTTGGAAATTTGAGACCTCCTAATATGATAGCAAACTATTTCTTCGGCGATAGTAGCTTTAACATGGTGAAAAATAACCACGCTAGATTTCAGCAAGATAATTCAATTAATTGTGGTCACCTGTGTCTAAAATTTTTATATAATACGTGTAACTGATAAAAATGCTTTATTATAAATTCACTTTTGAATTAAACATGTCTTTGACTTTTTCTCTTTCGGAAACTTCATCAGTATTAAGTTCTGATTTTTATATTTAGATGATGATGCCGATTATGTTATTGGACTGTCTAACTTTGAAACATTCAATGTTATCCCCAACATCGACGAAACAAATAATACCTTGACCCATGGTAATACAACAATACGCATTCCAAATGGTGCATATGAAATTAATGACATTAATAACTACCTACAGAGAGTTATTCAACAACCTTCTTACTTCATATTACACCCAATCCTGTTACATGAACTGTTAGACTTGACACAAATGAGGATATTGATTCTACGCAGGATAACTCCATAGGTCGTCTCTTAGGATTTAATAAGAGAATCCTGAAAGCTAATGCACTAAACGAATCTGATATTCCCGTACAAATTCTTAAAATTAACGCGCTGTGCATAGACTGCAACATAGCGGTCGGATCGTACGCCAACGGTCAACCTGTCCACATAATTCATCAGTATTTTCCAACAGTAGCGCCAGGATATAAAATAGTGGAGACGCCTCTCAATATTCTGTATTTCCCTGTAACCGTCAAGACTATCAACAACTTGATCATTAAACTACTCGATCACGACGGAAACTTGGTTAATTTTCGCGAAGAGGTCATAACAGTGAGACTACATCTAAAGAAGCTCCCTTAGAGAAAGAAAATGGTTGTTCGTTACAATATACTGTATCATCCTCAAAGAATGGTCACTGAACGCAGTTATAAAAGGAGAAGCAAGAATAAATTCCCAGTTAGTTCAAAAAAGGACCTTCATAAAGTGACACGTGAAAATAAGCTATTTCTCCAATCCCTTAGTTTTTAAAGTTTTAGTATAATGGATATTCTTAATGTTACCCAACGACCTCTTGTAGACAATTCTATTGTCGACTTGGAGTATCATAATTACCAACCTTTTGTGACCACCAAATTTGATTATAACGATGAAGTTAGAAATCCAATTCAAGAACTAGACGCGTATACTTTACCTTGTGAAAGCATGCTGTACCTTGAGGGTAGTCTGACTAAAGACGATGGAACACCGACAACAAAATTGAAACTTATAAATAATGCTTTCAGTTTTCTATTTAGAGAAATTCGGTATGAGATGAATGGAATTGTTATTGACTCTGTTTGAAGTGTCGGGCTAACGTCTACACTGAAGGGGCTTTTATCTTTTAATGAAATTGAAAGCGTTAAGCTTCAAAATGCTGGATGGTTTCCCAAAGAAAGTATATTATTATTGGGCTTTTTTGAGGATTACAGAAAGATCATTTTAAATATAAAACAAGAACTGGTTCTGATTCGAAGTAGTAATGATTTAGATACAGTAACGTCGCCCGACGAAACTGAAAAACCTAAGATAAATATTGAAAAAAATTATTGGAGAGTTTCGCATGTGGCCGTTGGGTTACCACAACAAGTGGCTTTAAGTAAGATTTTAGAAAAAGATGTTGGTACCATTCAGAAGTTGGGAACTTATCGAATACCCTTCTTTGACTGAAACCACTACACATAGTTGGCCTGTCAAAACTACTACTAAACTAGAAACTCCGCGGCATATAGTGGTCGCTTTTCAAACGGATAAGAAAAATAAAGTCACTTCTAATATGAGTACTTTTGATGATTGCAATCTTAGAAATATTAAGGTGTTTTTAAGTTCAGAGAAATATCCTTATAATGACCTATTTCTTAACTTTAAAGAGAATAAATTCGCGACACTGTATGAAATGTTCGCCAATTTCCGGCAATCATATTACGAAAGCGGTACTGCACCAATATTTACCCCAAAAGAATTAAAATCCCTCTCACCCATATCTCATATCGACTGTTCTCGTCAAAAAGAAACACTTCAATCGGGGTCGGTTGTTCTAAGAATGGAATTGGAAATGAATGAAAATACACCGAAAGAAACTACAGCATATTGCCTCATTTTGCATGACCGGTTATTCCGGTATAATCCTCTAACAAAACTTGTTAGACAAGTTTAGGTAATTTGCATAACCGGTTGTTCTGATTAAGGTATTTAAGAACGGTGACATCACCTACTGCAGTAGTTTATTATAATGTTCAAGTACAGAAAGTTATTGCGAGAACATCAGAAAAAACTTAAAGATTTAAGAAGAGCGATAGATTTCTACAGTTTAAAACTTTTTGTGCTTAAGAAGTTGACCCACTTAAAAATATGCCATTAATATTGGACTTATAAGGATTTAAAATCGAAAACAATAAATTCATAGTAAAAGAACTGGCTGGCTTTGATGGAGTACGGCGGTGCCATTATGTGTTTAAAACACAATTTCCATTCACCATGCTTCCTGCTGAGTTACAGAAACAAGCAGTATAGTTAACAGCGACTCACCACGGTCTTGATTGGGATGCTGGATTCGTGTTTTAAAAATGTTTTAAAAAATTGTTTTTTATAAAATTGTTTAACACATGTTTTAAAAAATTCTACAAGATCTGCCCGCATACAATATTTACGTAAAAGGTCGAGAAAAAGCATACTACATCAGGAAGTTTATTCAATCTCCCGTAACTGAGCTTATAGAGCAACCCTCATTACAGAAGGCTTCTTCAAAATGCTTTTATCATCATGAAGACCATTATATTTGCGCACTTTCCAATGTATATTCTTTATATGAAAATTTTGTAATGCATTTAATAAAACTCAAAAAATTACTAAATATTTGTTTTTATTTCATTTAATTACATATTTTGTTTACATACATTTAACAAAATCTTTGACTATATATATATCTTATGTCTATGGCCGTCGTCCAATATGGGAGTAATAACTTTTGATAGCTCAGTTATTTTCCGTTGAAAGAGTGGTCGATCTCTGGCAACAGTTTCCCAATATCTCTTCCTAGATGAATTATACGCAAACTGCCAAGCCACTAGAATATAGATTTTATTGTTGTTTTCATTAAATGTAACTTTTTTTAACCATTTTCTTGGACTGCTATACTCAACCTCAAAGATTTCTGGATATATATAAATTAATTCCAGCAGCATAGAAACATTCTCACTATTGCGGTTTTTCTTTGGTTGAAGCAGATTCCATGCATTTTCAAGTATATTTCCTGGTTGACTTTGAAGTCCTTTCTTCACAATATGAAAATAGTCGGTAAACTTCAATCTCCTCAATATATCAAGTCGATACTCGATTAGGGGTACTCATTGCCATAATTTGCAAATACTTTCGTATCCAAGGTAAATATAAGAAATGTTTTTCAGAACTTTTATAAGTCGAAAATGTAACACTTGTTCAAAATCCATACGAAATTGTTCCTCCTCGATCGGATCCGTCGAATCGTTGCTGTAGAAATAATTTGTTATAATTCCTTGGTAAGTAAGAAAACATTTCCAGTCTTCTTTGTTGAATATTATAACATTTCCGAAAAGCTTCACGCACGGTTCGTACTGAAAGCCATACGCTAGTCCGATAAATACAAATTTGGTTTTTGATTTGTTTAAATTAAACTTTCGCTCGCCTATCACCACACAATCACTTTTATTTTGGAATGGTGGTGGTAGACTATTTGGTAAGTCGACTTTCAGGTCAGGTAAATTAAACATGCTCGTGCTATAAGACATATTGTCGAAGAACTTTTGAAAAAGCTGATCGGAGATTGCGCTTTATAGTGGGTGCACTTATTGAAAGTGCACTTATAGAAAGAGGGAAATATTTGGGGTGCGGTGGGGTAAAAATGGTGGTGGTGTGCGAAAAGTGGGGGGGGGGTGAAAAGTGGTGGGGGTGCGACAAGTGGTGGGGGTAAAGTGGTGGGTGATGCGAAAAGTGGTGGTGGGTGCACATTTGTGTACAGAACTGTCAATATTCCCCTACTTTTAAACAATAGTTTCTGATCTTTGACATTCTGACATTACACTCGTCAGTATCAATTTTTCCATTTATTTACGCATTGTATTTATAAAGTTATGGCTGCTTATTCAGTGTAACAGTGTTATAACAGTGTTATAACAGTGTAATATTTTATTTATTTGCTTTTCATGGAGAAAATAGACAAATTATTAGCAGAACATGCAGAAAGTTCAATGCGAAGTACCCAAATATACCACATATGACCAATAGTTTAATTTTCTTAGTTTTGACAAAGTGAAAGCAGAAAAATCGATTCTGAAACCAGTTATACTTGCTTACTTTCATGCAAATCCTCAAAGATCAATACCTAGTGCCAGTAATGGACTTGGTTTTATCGTATTCTTTCATTCAGAGAATTTTGAATTTTGAATATTCAAGAGAATCCTAACTTTTTAAAAAGGATTATTTGAACTGATGAAGCCAAAGTTTCTAAAGAAGGAAGTTATAATAGACGGAATTTGCACTACTGGGCACAAGAAAGATAAATATTAGATAAAGAAAGATTAAAAGGATAAGGCAAAATGACAGAAAAAGCAGCCACAAACAAGTGTTTTGTTTAATACAATAACATTAACAAAACAGCATGTAATAAATTCATAAAAAAACTACATCAAATTCTTAAAATGTTTGCCGTTTTGCTGCAAAAGTCTTGAACTCTCCTTGGATATGATTCCTGATCGTTAAATAGCATCTTGTGTGGAATCTGAAGAAATCCCTGCCAAATTTTTTCACACAAGTTTTCCTCTGTTGTAGGTAGTGTTGCATTAACAATATTTTTTATGTATCCCTACAGGAAGAAGTCGTTTGGGGGTGAGATCTGAAGATCTTGCTGGCCATTGAATAGGACTACCAATCCACCTTTCTCCCCATATTGCCCATCTAGCTAATTTCTAACTAGACGAGAATTATGCACCGAGCGTCATCATGTTGCAACCATAAATTTTGAATCGCATGGTGGCGGACATCTTGCAGTCAATTTGGTAAATAGTTGATAAGAAAGTCGTGATATTCAGCAGTTCAGGTGGCATTGAAGAAATATAATTACCCTGTGTTCTAATATTCCATCCCACACATTTAGACGCCACCTATTTTGAAATGTTGTTTCTCGTTTTAATTTGGGGTTAGCATCTGCATCATGATGAAGATTTCTCATATTTATATGATAAATAGAACATTATGAAAAACATTTTGTGTAGTGATTAATTTCATTTATTGCCCATTCACAGTACCTGACTCGTACTTCAAAATCTGCATTTGATAAAAGCCTGATAACAGTCTGATAATGAAGCATGATACTTATAAAACTTAAGCACTTTTTGTACCGAGAATTTACTTCTGTGATCCTGCTAATTTCTCTCTGGCTAATATGAGGATTCTCGATAGTAGTGGATAGAATATCAGTCTTTTTATTTTAATTTACTGTGTAGTTGTCTTTTATAGATTTCTTATAAGATGAATTTTCGTTAAATCTTTCCTGAAGTCTTCGAAGAGATTTTACCGTTGGCGTTCTTCTGTCAGGGAATCGTTGATTGTAGACTCGAAATGCAAGAAGACATTTACTATTACATTCGCCAAGAACATATTATCACGATAGCTTTCAATTCATTATTTGAGAAATTCATTTTTTATTATAAAAAATTGACAAAATGCACAACAAAACACCAAGAAATAACAAAAGGCTATTTGTTAATATTGTATAATGGCGCTACTGTCAAAATGGAAACAAAAATTTTCAAGGCGCTCTTAGCTATAAATGTAATAATGAATACTAGCTTCTTGATCCGTAGAAGGCCGAATAACTCGGAAAGCATGCATTTTAGGTATAGGCAACGTAATATCTATTCGAAAGGGAATTTCAAGTCTCACAAAATGATCACCTAAAATACAGGGCGTTGTATTTAAAAAAAATCACTTATTGATTTTTGAAATATTAAAAATGCTTACGCTTGTGGTTAACTCCCCTTATAATATGTTTAAAGAACATATGCAGCTGTTAGTTTGTCACTATGTGTAGACACACTGTACCTAATTTGAAGATTTAGCTATTTCAATTTTGTGAGATATTAAATTTTTTATAACGACCTAAATTTGTTAGAAATTTCAAAAATTAACGAATAACTCTAAAACTGTTTGTTTTAATATAGCATAACTTATATTTTTGAAATCAGAATTTAACGCAGATTTCAGAAATTGAAAATATAAAGGGTGTTTTATTTAAAAAAATTATATTTTTAGCTGGCCAGATTACTGAGAACGCCCTGTAGTCTCAAAATAAGTTTAAATTATGCGTCACGCCCTGTATATTGTTCAGCCAGAAATTTATTTCTGTAAAACAAATTATACCTGAGATATTGGACTTTCACAGGGAAATATTCTACCCTGTATATATATACGAGTATACAGTGAGGACATAAAGTCCGTCCCCCCCCTCTAATTTTTGAACCACTGAGTAGATTGTGATGAAATTTGGAACGATAATATATGACTAAATTCTGCATTTTTTGACACATCAATGACAGCTCTGAATGTCAAAGTGACAGCTGGGCGCGCAATAGGAATTTTTTTTTAAATGGAAATGGGGGTCGAGTGGGGACTCATTTTGAAGCTATTTTTATGCTCAAAACATCCCCCAAATTTGAGAACATTTGGTTCAGTAATTTCCAAATAAAAATCAGTAATATCAGTTTATAACATAATCTTTCTACCACATAAGGGATGGTTTATTGTTATTTGTTTACTTTTAGCTTTTGTTCTGCTTTGTAATGTTTCTTCTGCAGTAATTTCCAAATAAAAACCAGTAATATCGATTTCTGTTATATCATTTTTTTGCATACATATTACAAATTATTGTAAATTATTCAAAGCAGAACAAAAATTAAAAGTAAACAAATAACAATAAACCATCCCTAACCTAAAATAACCTAAATTAAAAAATTATGAAATAATTTAAATTAAACCTAAAAAAAAAAATTTAGAGGCAGAAACAAATTTAGAAAACACGTGTTACTTCAAAAGATGTTGAAAATGACGTCCATGAACCTCCTGACAAATAAATGTTCCATGGGTAAGTTCTATTATAAAGATTATGTGCATATACTTAATACATTACCTTAATACCGAAAGACACAAATAAGAAAACTTGTCATCTATACCTCGTAGTACCAAGTCGACTACATTATATTATTCTTTAATTTTATATTATCATTTTAAACTGCAAGTAAATAATAAAAGTTTTTAAAAAGCTAATCCAGTGTTAAGTGATATAAAATATATATAGGTATATATATATATATGTATATATATGTCAGTTGACGACTTCCAGGACTGTCTTGGAAATCAATGTATCTTTCATTTCATTGATGAGTTCCGGGACAATTGTAATTTTAAGTACTTTTTACAAATTCTCTTACGGTTTTATATATTTACGATTTACGACAATTTATTTAATTGCAGGTTTTTATTATTATAAATATTTGCTTGATTGGTAAATATATAAATATAAATAACCTACCTATTATAAACATAAGTAGGTACTAATTTTTATAATATAGAATTTATGTTTCCTTTGTAATGAAAGATATATCATCATTAAACTGAATTAAAGGAATTCTTAGGTTCATGGTGAAACTATAACTTATTAATATCTTATTCCATAATTTATTGTTAAAAGTTAGATACCTACTTATTATTAGTTAGACAATCTATTTCGTAAACTGAATGGCACGGTAAATGAAATAAGCAAACATATTGAAATATGTCTCGGAAGTCGACATTATATATATTTTATGTCTTGGAAATAGTCATTAGGTACCTAAATAGCATTTATTATTGACATTGGTGGCAAACTTATCAATTTATTCCATAATTTATTGTTAAAAGTTAGATACTTATTATCTAACTTTATCTATTACTTATTATATAGTTAGATACTTATTATGGTGAGGTCTGTAGCATCTTGGGATAAACTGATCGTGAGCATTCACAATTCTGATTTCAATGATAGATACTTATTATTAGTTAGATAATCTATTTTGTAAACTGATTGGCACGGTAAATGAAATAAGCAAACATATTGAAATATGTCTCGGAAGTCGACATTATATATATTTTATGTCTTGGAAATAGTCATTAGGTACCTAAATAGCATTTATTATTGACATTGGTGGCAAACTTATCAACTTATTCCATAATTTATTGTTAAAAGTTAGATAATTATTATTAGTTAGATATTCTATTTTGTAAACTGATTGATTTGACCCAGAATAATGTGAACGTTTTTGTAATGGATATATGAGTGGAATATTTTCTCATAAGCTAGTTAAAATTATGTTTATGTTATTTTAATTTAATATGTATATTCTTATATTAGTTTTTTAGTTTAGTATTTATTGTTATTATCTTTTTATCTTATCTATCGTAGCATTTCCTGTAATTGGGTGTTTGTACCTGTAGGAAATAAAGTGCTATCTATCTATCTATCTATCTATCTCAGATATACCAACTGTAATTTTTCCACTGATTGAGAAGTACATAACTCAAATCATACTTTTCAGAAACAAAACATTCATCAGATCACATATTCCGGGACTTACGAACGAATAATATCGAAACGAGACCAAATTTTTACACATTTCGCACGTTTTCCTTTGTGGCAGACATTACCTACCAAATCTGTCATATAATATTGTAATTATAAATATATAGGTTGAACACTACCACGACATGTTAAATTGTCAAGTGACTACTTCCAAGACATTTGTTGCTTTGTTGGATTTGTTACGCAAGCTTTTTTATGTACTGGCGACTTCCAGGACCGTAGTTCAATCTACCTGAATTTCTGAATCACGTTTTACCGACACATTTAGTAGATATGCATATTTTATTGCAAACAATTAACCAAATAGTAAATAAATGGTACATAATTATATCAGTTTCCTTCTGCAGTTTTGCGCCTATCTACTTAATGATTGAAACTGAACAAGTAATTTCAATGTTTTAAATATCAATAATTCTGCATAGCTATGAAAGAAAAATATTGTTATACATGTAACCTATTTCTTAAGTAGTAGAGATGAAGTAATAAAGCAGTCACTCAAAATGGATGTTTTTATAGGAGTTTAACCATCGTCAATAGGGTGCGATTAAAATCTCTGGGCATATTCCCATTTCTAGAGAAAATCATAAACCAGTAAAAAAAAAATAATAAACCAACCGTAAAATTGGGTGAACCATATAATTTTCTTATTTCTAATGCCTAACGTTTTTGAAATGTATGCTTATATTTCTTATTTTACATTATAAATATATTAGATATAACTGAAATCTGAAGGAATCATTACCTGATAAATTAACCTACTATTAAAATTCGAATTACTGATTTTCGCTCTTACCTGTTAAGTTATTTACCTACCTACGCCTAAATCGATTTACCTACACCACTAAGTTATTAAAACGTGTTACTATCAATATCATAAAAATGAGGACATGGGAACAAAAATATAAAGAAAAGTATTGTATGTATCATAGTACGTACAATAGATTTTCTTACATATAAGTAAGTACATATAGATTTTCTTTATTAATTTTATTATTTTAGATATTTAACTACAATTTTCAGGAACAAAATTTTGTCACTCAACGATTAACGTATTTTTTTATTTTTAATATCTATTAGTCCCTGCTTTTAAAATTAAAAGAAAAATATTGCATTAAGGGTTATTCTATTCACCCCAATTGTGAGCAAAGAGAGATAGAGAGAAAGAATTAAAACATAATACGGTAATTCTTTGATATGATTGTACTATTTTTTCGTTAGTTAATCTACAAGTCATACGACTATAATAAAAAAATATTCTACGTAAACCTTGTGATTTTTCAGATATACATCTCTACATACAACTCAAAATCTGCCAAAGCGTTCTCCACATTTCATTTTACGGTATTATTTATTAAATAATATGAGTATTTCATAAAATTGAACTAAAGTACCAAAAATTTAAGTAAGGTTATATAGAAGTGTAGAGGTCAAAAAAAAAATTTGTAATAAACTCAAACAGGGTTTAGGGTTAAGCATTATTGTGTGTCTTTGTTCTCTATGTGGGTATGTACATACAGAAAAAAACAGTAAACCATTAAATATTCAATACATTAAATACAATCATAGTGTGTTAAACTTTTTTAACCCGCATCATACTAATGAATAAGTAGGTATACATAGAGTACATAATATAAATCACTACATTTATGTACCTACAGAAAATTATATATTAAGTAAGTACTGAAATAGTTTATGAAGTCCCACTGGTTTTCTGGGACCATATATATTTGCCGAACGAGTATAGTACCTGTCAACCCTATTTCCTAGAATTTATTTTTATATATATTGACGTATATTGAATCTTTCCAAGACGTTAATTATAAGTTGCTTACTTCCAAGACATCATCTGCTTACTTCACAGATTATTAATATGCACAATGTTTGGTAATATAACTAAGGTAAGGTAACAACAACATATTTATTCAACAGTTTGCTAGTCAAATAATCGTTATGAATTCATAATTTACCAAAATTCTTGTATGCAAATGATTCCTCTTTCATACTGTTCAAAACACAGTATAATGAAAATTATGCGAATTTGAATTAAGAATACCTATATAAATTACTATTTAAGTCTTTTTCAAGATTTGAATCTAATAACTGATATTTTATACTCATGTTCCGAAATTCAGCGATAGCACTGAATAAAAAAGAATTAAATATTTAATACCTACCTATATTGTATCGATTGTATCTAATACAATCACAGTGTGTTAAACGTTTTTAGCCCGTGTCCTAATACTAATTGATAATCGTATATAGGATATGGCTAGGTATACTTGTACATCATCCCTACATTCATGTACAGAAAATGATTGTTTTAAGTAAGTACTGAATATACTGATATCATTCTTTAAATTGATATTACCACCCGGTTTCTGGGATCAGGTATTTGTCGAATGAAGTTTATAAGCTGTGGTTTAGAGACGTGCATCTTTGGGTCAAACGTTTTCTATTCTGGGCGGTGTCAACCCTATTTCCTAGAATTATATTTTTATATACAATAGGCATATTGAATCTTTCCAATACATTAATTATATAAGTTGCTTACTTCCAAGACATCATCTGTTTATACTTCAAAGATTATTAATATGCACAACTCTTGGTAATATAAGAAAGTAACATCATATTTATTCAACGATTTACTAGTGAAATAATCGTTCTTTTGAATTAAATATTTACCAAACATTTTGTATTCAAATGATTCCTCTTCAGCAGTTCCGGAAGTCGACATTGTACATATTATCTACACATTTATGTTACTACTATAGCGAATTATGTATGTTTGAGACACACTATAGTGAAAATGGTACGTGTTTATGAATATATAAATTATTATATAAGCCTTTTTCAAAATTTTAATCAAATAACTGATATTTTATACAAATGCTCCGAAATTCAACGGTACATAGCCGATTGAAAAATAATCATTTTTGGAAAAAAGTACATAGTTTGTTGGCGAGGAAATGCAAATGTACACCTAATTCAACAAAAATATCTATATGTCCCGGTATATATATATATGGGTATACAGGCTGTCCCACGGTGACGAGAGATTAGACATATTTCAGTAAGATGCTTCGATTTTAATTTTGAAAATTTGGGCAATAATGTTTTCGGGCATGCCCTTCTCAACTAAAATAATGGCGTCCACCTGATGCTTCCGGTTATACCGGAAGTTGATGGAGTAAATGGAATACCCTGTATATTATTGCAAGTTTGGAATCTACGTCAAATTTTAGGTGAACTTTCATAAAGGTTACCTATTAAAGTTAACCGTTTTTGATATATTTAATTTGTTTAAAAAAAAATCAACACTGCCTAATTTAAAAAGATGTGTATTTTACAATAATAAAGTTAGAGCGATAAAATGTATAGTGGACATAACTAAAACTTTAAGCTTCCCAGTCATAATTTCAAAATGACTTAATTTCATACAGGGGGTGGTAGAAATTTAATGCCGAATTTAGTCTTTACTTTACCTTTTCTTCAGTCTTTTACCTTTAACTTTAAATCATCTTAACGGATTTTTTTAATGGAACACCCTGTATATTCTTGCGCAGCCTGATGAACAATTTTATTCTCTTTCGAATGGTATGGTTCCCTATACCTATCTTTTCTGATTTTTAAGGTACTTACCTACTGTTTTTCGTGCGGTCAACGGATATCACATAATTTCTTGCGAGGATGGCTGTGAAATTTTTAGTGGAACTTCAAAACAAGTACAGGGTTAGTTTTATTAATATAAACCCCATCATAATATTTCAATTATTGACAGATAGAAAAAACTTGTAAACTGGTCTTATACAATTTTTTGTGTAGATTTCAGTCATTCTAATACTTTTGAGCTGGCAAATTATGTATACAGGGTACACAAAAAAGTAGGTTTTTTTATATGGAACACCCTGTATATTTTAATATTTTTGGATTCGGTACGTCATTCTTATAACAAATATATATATATATATATATATATATATATATATATATATATATATACAGGGCGCCCTATTTCTTGACCCGTTGCATGGGTAACTTTTTTATTAGTAGAGATACAAAAACGCTTAAATGAGCAAATTAGTGCAGTTTCGTATTAGTAATTCTACGTTAAGGCGAAAAATTATATACGGGGGAAGGTTGAAAAGTTATTGACAAAAAACGAAAAATCCAACTTTTCTATTATCCCTCGTAGCTCGTTCATTTGAAGAGTTAGAGAAAAATGCTTCACATGTTTTTTGCAGTATTTTTCATGTAAAATGACATGCACTTGCTACTTTATATATATCTCTTAAAATGGTTGAGAATCACAGTAAAATATATTTTTTTTAAATGTAATGGATAGGTGGCTGTGACATTAACCGAAAGTCCCCTTTTTTCTCTTTCAGATGATATAACATAGTCCATATTTTATCCTTACAAAAGTAATAATAATCGTTGTTTTTAAAGAAAGTTTATTATCACATCAAGAATGCTATGGAAAAGAATGTTTTGAGAACAGAAATTATTAATTAATTAATTATATAGAAGTAAATGTTCGAAATGACCACCATCCTGTTGGATACATAGTAAGCAACGTTTCTGGATACTTCTTAAAACATTATTTATTGTATGTCCATGTATGCTTCTAATTCCCTAGTAGCACCAAATATAAAATAAATGTTACAATATGCATAATTAAAAAATATTTTGCGCGCCACCTTTCTTAATGTAAAATAAATATTAAAATGCAATATTTCATTAATATTTGATAATATAAATATCATATTTTATTCAGAATATTAAATAAATCATAATAATATTGAAAGTAAATGTTTTATAAATATTTGTATATTCATAGGAGTATATGTGTATATAATATTTTTTATTAAATAAATCATGTAAATATTGTAAATGCTTTATTTTTCGCTATTTACAAAATATGTAATATGAATACTTATATGACTATAAAAAACTTTATTCACCACCACTTGCAACACTTAGGACATCATCATTTTCTTTTTCATCAATGTTGTGGTTTGTTGATCTTAGTCTAGACTTTGCAGTGGCCAGGAACAAACTTACAGTTTTCTTAATGTTTTCGTCGGTATGGTACCCTTTTTCTAGTCGCAACTGAAAATATAAAAATATATACATTAGTTTTGAAAACCACTAGGTGCTTTCAATAACTCAAATGAGTCATGAAAGTAAGACACCTGAGAAAAGTATTTTTACTAGAGAAAGATGTAATTTTTTTACTGTAAGTTTTAACCATGGTTAATTGATCAGTTTATTATCAGTATTCAAAAATCCAATAAGTTATATAGGGCACACGGGTATATAAACTTCATTAGTTTTTGTTACGAAAAATAAAATGTTCTCCGATTGAATAAGAAATATTACAGCGCTGTTAAAATTTACATCGTTCATATAGAATCATATAGCATTAATGTTATTTCAATAATTTACCAATTGTAGTCGGGCACTTTTTAGAACAAATAATACAATACCAATTTACACACAAGAGCACGCAACCATAATTGATTATGCATGCACTCCTTCTTCTTCCTCCTTCCTCTCTACCATTTCTCCTTTCATCCGCATGAGGGCGCTATCAAAAGGAAGTTGGCACTCGCGCGAAATTTTAAATTTTGAAATAAATGGCTACACAATAAATTTACAACACTAGTAACTGTTTCTTAAAAATTACTCATTTATGTGTACAAACTTGAATGCTACATAAAATATAGAACATTTTATTAAAATGTGCGCCAAAACAATTATTAAATAGATATGTTAAAATAAAATTAACAGCAAACTCCAAAACTGTGGATATTTATATAAAGTCTAAAACATAGCAAATATGTATGTGTGGTAATAATAATAATACGTAAAATACTTACCTAGCACTTAAAACAAATATTTTTAAATACTTTAAAAATTTCATAACAAAATTAATATTTATGTTATAATAAGTAAATATTTTAAAAACGATGTATCTTTTTTAATATTATAAAAATATATGTTTTTTAATATTTGTTCACAAATATTTATGCCATGATTAATGAATATTGAAAAAACAATATTTCTTTTTTAATATTTGAGAAATATTAGTTTTATCTCTCAAATATTTAAAAAATATATAAATATTTAAAAACATTAAACAAATATTTTTTTTATATTAGGTGCTACTAGGGTTGTATCTTGAATCCTGACTTTTAGATCCTCTATATCTAGAGGAGCTGTCACATAAACTTTATCTTTCAATAACCCCCAAAGAAAGAAATCTAAGGGGGTCAAATCAGGTGTTCGCGCTGGCCAGTCGATATCCATTCTATTTCCTATAACATTATCAAACTGTTCATGTAAATATTGTTTTACCTCGCGGGAATTATGCGCAGGTGCTCCATCGTGTTGGAAGTATTTAAGATTTCTAAAAATATGAAGTGGTAATTCAGTTTCGAGCGAGCATCCGAAGTGGCAACACGTAGGTTACGAGAGCGAAACAAATAGTGCGAGTTATCGATTTATCGAAGGTGAGCATACGAAGTGGAGGCCCCACAACAAACTGTCTGTGCAAAGACAATCAGAGAGAAGGAAGTTAGTAAAACTGGTTAGCTAGTGTATGCTTGGAGGAAGCATGGCACAGCGCCCGAAAGTGACGCCGATGGAGTCGTCGACTTCCGAGAAATCGGATGCGGATGACTCCAGAGCAGCGACGCCGAAGCCGGTCACAACAGTGCCGGTGCACCTCTTCTTCGAGTTGAAGGAGGAAAGAGACGCCCTACAACAAATCGTAGAGGAGCTGAGGAAGGAAATTAAAGAGCTGCGAGATATAGTAACTGCTAAGGCTAAGGGGCCGACAGCAGAACAACAAGCGGTGACCGTGAGGACGGGGGCGGTGCCTAAAGGCAAAACAACCGCCCAAAAAGGCGCCGCGCCTGCCGCGGAAACTGCGACTAGACAAGGTAAGCGAAAAATAACCTCGCTTTCTGTTTCAGGTGAGCAGACATCGGACGAGGAGCCGACGAAACACGCCCGCAAAGAAGGCGAAGACAATGCTACCGACCCAGCAGCAGAGCCCGCCAAAAAGAAGATCCCGCCCGTGGTACTCCGCGACGAAAGGCAATGGACCACAGTCAGCAAGACGCTGAGCAGAAAGGGCATTGCTTTTACCAAGGCAAAGCTAATCAGCGGGGGAGTCAACATAACCCCAGCCACGGTGGAAGACCACAGGAAGCTGACGAGAGTCCTGACGGAGGAAAAGAGGGAGTATCACACCTACTCCCTCCAAGAAGACAAACTACTGAGGGTAGTAGTTAGAGGCATCCCCATCGGAGTGGCCGACCAGGACATCCAAGACGACCTGACGAGTCAAGGACTTGCCCCCAAAGCTGTCTACCGGATGACGAGCCGGAGGACAAAGCAGCTCATGCCCCTGGTACTAGTCCAAGTACGCTGGACCAGACAGCCGTCTTAGATGTCACAAGATGCTGTGGTTTGGTAGTGAAGGTCGAAAGGCAGCGACAGCAACAGGGAGCGTCCCAGTGCCACCGGTGCCAGAAGTTCGGGCATGGGCAGAGCCGGTGCACCGCCCAGGCCAAATGCGTTAAATGTGGAGAGAACCACCCCACAACAGAGTGCCGCAAGTCGAGAGACACGCCGGCAAAATGCGCGAACTGCGAGGGCGCTCACCCAGCGAGCTACCGAGGATGCCCGAGGTTCCCGAAGCCTACGCCGGCCAAGAAAACGGCAGCCCCAGGCAGGAAACCGGCCGCAGCAGCAGGAACCAGGGGGAGCTACGCGGAAGTAGCTAGGCCCAGGCCGGAAACAGCGGATGCGAGGAAAACCGCGACCCCGCCAGCCATCAACCTGGACGAGACGACGAAAATGATGGCCCAGATGCAGGAGTGGTGGACGGCGATGAGCACCTTCCTGGCCAATGCACCACAATTGCTAAAAAGGTAATGTTTACAGGTAGATCGAGGCCCAAATCGCTCAGACTTGCGTCGTGGAACGTCAACGGGTTCCGCGCAAGAAAACACGAAATCCAAGAACTCCTGTCACGTCTGGAAATAGACGTGATTGCACTACAGGAGACATGGCTGAGCGAAAACACCACTACCAGAGTTCCAGGCTACGAGATGTACCGCAGGGGCAGAGATGGCAGACTGGGAGGCGGAGTCGCGCTGCTAGTCAGAAGAGGGTTAGACCACCACGAGATTACAACGCCGCAGATGGACAACATGGAAGCCGCCGCAATCGTGATCCGGACCGAAAGGAATGGTGAATTAGCGGTGGTGACCTGTTACCAGCCACTAAATCTCCCGCTACTGGCGCAAGAGCTAGAGGCGGCCCTAGCGATCAACCCCCAAGTGGTGGCAATGGGCGACTTCAATGCCAAGTCCCCGATGTGGAACAACGGTTCAACCAACGCCAGAGGACGAGTCCTACTGGGCTACTTGGAGGCGAACGGCGAAGTGGCAGTATGGGGACCTGAGGAACCTACACACCACGGACACGCGGGAGCACCAGACGTGCTGGATATCGCTTTACTCAAGGCAATACCGATGGTGGCTGAAGTAGAGACATTGCACGAGGGATCTACAGATCACAGCCCCATCCTCCTACGCCTAGGTGGACATCAGCCCACCGAGACCACCTTCACTAAGAGGCGCACAGACTGGGAGCAGTTCCGAGCAGAAATGCAGAGGATCTGCGTACCCTTTCAAGTCATCGACACGGAGGAGGACATCGAAGCCACCATCGTGAGCCTTGAGAATGATATCCGCGCAGCTCTGGAGGCCAGCACTACGGAGAGATAGGTAAGATATGCACTTAATCCTACTGGTGAACTTCCTTTACAGGTTATGGAGCTGATAGGGGATAGACGCAGAGCCAAGAAGCACGCTCAGCGGACGAGACTCCCGCAGGACAAACTGGCATTAAACCAGCTTAACCGGAGAGTCAAAGCCGCATTGCACGAGCATCACCAGGCTAGGTGGCAGAGATATCTCGAGTCGCTGAACACCGAGGATAGAAGTCTATGGAACACCCAGAAAACGCTCAGAATACATCGCCGAAAGATACCTCCGATCCACGGTGAAAATGGACTCGTGTACACGAGGCAGGGAAAGGCAGAGGCATTCGCCGACAGCCTGGAACTCCAGTGTGCTGAGAACAATTTGCCGGACGAGGACGAGGAATTTACAGACGAGGTGAGAAGACGTGCTCGACGGATAGGGCAAATGCCCGACGATACGCTGTTCCGCCCAACCGACCCAGAGGAGGTGAAAACTATCCTAAGGAGACTGAAAATCCGAAAAGCACCGGGATGCGACGAGATAGGGAACCTGGTTCTTCGGAAGCTACCTCGCAAGGGAGTAGCAGCACTAGTGAATATCACGAATGCAATTCTGAGGTTCCGCTTTTTCCCTAGCAGATGGAAAACTGCGCACGTGGTATTGATACCCAAACCAGGTAAGAATCTAACTTTCCCTTCTAGCTACCGACCGATCAGCCTACTACCAGCGGCGAGCAAAGTGGTGGAAAGGGTAATAAAGGAGCGACTGCTGGAGATCACCGAGGAATTGCACGCTATCCCGGATGAGCAGTTCGCTTATAGAGAAGGGCATTCTGCTGAACTTCAAATCCTGAGGCTGGTGGAACATATCACCGAGGGGTTCAACAACAGACTCGTCACCGGCGCTGTCCTCCTCGACGCAGCCAAGGCCTTCGACAGGGTATGGCACGACGGCCTGCTTGTCAAGATGATCGACGCAGGCTACCCAGTAGCGATGGTAAAACTGGTCGGCTCGTACCTACGCGGGAGGCAACTGAGGACGGGGGTAGATGGAGAACTTTCAACCATCCGCCCCATGGAAGCAGGAGTACCCCAGGGCACTGTCCTGTCACCCCAACTGTTCAACATTTTCACGTCGGACCTGCCTAGGACGCACCGTACCTCGGTAGCTCTGTACGCAGACGATACAGCCATCATTGCACGGTCTTTTCAGGCCAGGATGGTTACGAGGTACCTCCAAGAGGCAGTGCTCCTTCTTGAGAACTGGTGCAACAGATGGAAGGTGGCTATTAACCCGGACAAATCTAACGCCATTCTTTTTTCCCGCAGGTATGGTCAAAAGCCGCAGGGACATGTCATCTTGCACGGGGAAAACATCGAATGGAGAGACACAGCCCGATATCTAGGGGTAACCCTGGACAGAGGACTCACGTGGAAAACCCATATCGAGAACGTCGTCCAAAAGGCACGACGGATCAGGGGGATGCTGTATCCCATGCTCTGCTCCACCAGTGGGCTCAGCCTAAGGAACAAGAAAACCCTCATCAAGACCGTCATTCAACCCCAGATGACATACGCAGCGACCGCATGGGCCTATGCGGCGAAGACTCATATGAGAAGACTGCAGGCTGTGGAAAACATCGCCCTGAGGTGCGCAACAGGCGCCCCATACTACCTGCGCAACACCGACCTATACCGGGACTTAGAGTACGTCCCAGTCCTGGAGGTCCTCAGAAGACGAGGTGAGAAAGTCTTTGCACGAGCCGAGACGCACAGCAACCCGCTAATCCGGAGAGCCGTGGACTACGCACCCGACGTGGCAGCTAAATACAAGCGGCCAAGGCTCCAACTTCTGGACCCAGGATAAAGTATAAGGTAACATTTTCAGATTCCACCTGGAGCAAGAGTAGGAGACTACGAAGAGACACAGACTACCCACAGACCTCCCTCGAAGTCGCGGCCGCCGACTGCGCTCGCGGGTACACTCGATATCCACTTCCCTCCCCGACACCCACTAATGGGCCATTTGGTCCTTTAGAGGTGCATCCCTAGGCTACAAAGCCAATCCTGACCTCACCTAACCACAAATCCCAGGGCGGGAACGGAAATTGCTGCCCCTGCCCATGACAGACCACCCCCGGGGGTAATATGCCGGCGAAGAAAGAACATCAAGACAGAAGAGCGCCAGAAGATCCTACCCGGCCGGCAGGGTAGAGCCAGGACATGAGGAGATCCCACAAATCGCCCACACCTATCACTCTTGTGATCGGGGTTGGTGAAGGATGGGGTCCACCTCTACGAGGCCGTCCAGGCCTACAGAGATGAGGAGGGCAAAGAGTGATAGTTCCACTCGACCCCGAATCATACAAGGTCACGTTCACAGCCAAGAATATTGGCGCGAAGTGGTAATTCATTTAAATATTCCTCTGTTAGAGTATTCTTTAGAAAATGAAGGTAATTATTCGCATTCAAATTATCTTCGTAAAAATATGGGCCAATAATTTTGCCACAAAAAATTCCACACCACACATTTATCCCAAATTGACGTTGATTTCTTCTTTCAGAAACAAGATGTGGATTTTCTCGGCACCACATTATGTTATTATGGCGGTTAAAAATACCATTGTTGGTAAATCTACTTTCATCACTGAATAAAATCTTTTTCTAGAAGTCTAGATCCTCTTCGCATTTTGAAATGTACCATCGACAAAATGTCATCCTTCTTTGATTATCAGCTGGATATAAAGTATTGCATATGGAATAATGATAAGGCTTTAAATTGTTACCTTTTAAAATAGCTCTTACAGTTTCCTTGGAAGTGTTGCAGTGATGTGCAATTTCTGCAGTTGAAGAATCAGGTTTAAAATTTACATAAGCCAAAACATTTATTTCAGTGTCTTCATTGAAGTTTCTTTCATCCTTAGGCTTTGAAAAAGAACCGTATAATCGTATATTATTTTCCAGCTGTCTAAATATTCTATGATGGGGTTGTCTTCGTTCCATGTAAGTTTCAAAATAAAGATTCGCTGCAGCTTGTGCATCTCGATTTTGGTTATAATAACAAAATAGAATATCATTTTTCTCTTCGTTGGTGTACATATTTGCAACACTATTATTTTGTATGCAGTATTAATAATAAACAATAAACTACTTAACAAAAACTAAAAATGTCACTTATGATCTGTCAATAATTAAATGCCAACTAGACGTTTTTAAAATATCAGGAATCTTATTTTTTGTTTTATTTCCATAGCATTCTTGATGTGACAATAAACTTTCTTTAAAAACAACGATTATTATTACTTTTGTAAGGATAAAATATGGACTATGTTTTATATCATCTGAAAGAGAAAAAAGGGGACTTTCGGTTAATGTCACAGCCACCTATCCATTACATTTAAAAAAAATATATTTTACTGTGATTCTCAACCATTTTAAGAGATATATAAAAAGTAGCAAGTGCATGTCATTTTACATGAAAAATACTGCAAAAAACATGTGAAGCATTTTTCTCTAACTCTTCAAATGAACGAGCTACGAGGGATAATAGAAAAGTTGGATTTTTCGTTTTTTGTCAATAACTTTTCAACCTTCCCCCGTATATAATTTTTCGCCTTACCGTAGAATTACTAATACGAAACTGCACTAATTTGCTCATTTAAGCGTTTTTGTATCTCTACTAATAAAAAAGTTACCCATGCAACGGGTCAAGAAATAGGGCGCACTGTATATATATATATATATATATATATATATATATATATATATATATATATATATATATATATATATACAGGGTGTCCACCTAGTGCGCGTAAGTCCAATATCTGGGTTAATAAAAGAGATAACTTAATTTTTTTTTCTACAGGGTTGTCTAATATCCCGAGCTGCACAAAATGAAAATATATTTACATATTCAGGGTGTTCAGTTTTTCCTGGACAGGTACCAACTTCATTTTTTTAAATGGAAACCATTACTTGGTGTTACCAGAAACCAAGATTCATAGAAAATGTGTAGTGCATAGTGACCTTTTCATAAATGAAATATTTTTGTATTTTTAGAAATTGTGAAACTCAAAAAGTGGGAGTGTTAAGAATATGTTTTGTAGTTTCACAATACTTGTAATGTAATAGTACTGATACCCTGATGTTGGTAGCATTGTAATAGGAGTTGTTCTATTTATATATACTCTGTATAAGTTAGTAGTCAGTGCTCCTAATGTTCAGTAGTTGTAGTTCTATGTATATGTTCTGAGGAACGACCATTAAAATGTGTAGAAGTAAATTAAAGATTTTAATCTAACAATCATTTACTTTCCCTATTATTCGCTGTGCTTAATTGTAAAATCAATCTCTGCACAACAGTTCCCAATACTCTTTTTTACAAGTCAAATAGATAATTTTTTATCAGCACTGGTCAACGACAAACTAATACTAATAAAATGTAAATTGATGAATTGGAATGGATATAAAAAATATAACAAATTGTTTAATTGGATTTACTTGACAAATCTAAAATATTACTACTAGGTTCAAAATTAATCTAGCGATTAATCCTGGCTCAAGGATCAAAATGTTATGTCAGAGTATTCGACTATAATTTATTGTGGACTGTATATGGTTGAATATGATAAATGTTCTGGAGACTTACCCAAATTGGCATTAGTCGTCCTTCTCGTTGATACTCCTCACCAAATAGGGAAATAAGGAGGGAAAGATTTAGGTGACATAAGGATAGGGAGGCACAACCACTTATCAATTCTTTACTTATTAATTCTTTACTATACGAAGACCAAATGCTGACTAAATTTCTATTCTACCTTTTTCTATCACCGGCCACGCTATCTTCTCTTACAATAAGATAGATGTCAGCAACTACCGTAAAGTGGCGTAAACAGTCATGAAGCTGAAATATTAAAGTTACAGAAAATTCGTCTCTTGTCGTTTTAAAGAGTAAATTTTTTCAAGAATTTTAGTTTTTGTTTCATTAAAAACACACAAAGTTTAAGGTTAGGCCCTTTTGGCATATTACGTTAAACAGTCCTATTTGATGTCTAATACACCCACGTAAGATTTTACTTGAATCTGACGACATGAAGCTAAAATATTGAGGTTACAAAAAATTCTTCTCTAGTTGTTTTATAGAGTAAATTTTTTCAAGAATTTTAGTTTTTGTTTCATTAAAAACGCCCAAAGTTTAAGGTTAGGCCCTTTTGGCATATTACGTTAAACAGCCCTATTGATGTCTAATACACCCACGTAAGATTTTACATCTTCTTGACTTGGGTGTGACTTTTGTTGTGTTTGAATTTACCAGCCAATTTCAGATATTTGAATTTGCCGCCACATAGTAGAGATCTCTTGCATCCTTGTCAGCTCTTGCTTTTGCTGCGTTTGAATTTGCAACACAATCCTGCTTTCGCTATTAGATTGAAAATAGTTTGAAATTAATATCACGGATGTCGCTACGAGTCATTTGATATATATGAATATATACTTTTTTGTTTTTTGTCATACGAGTTTGGGACTTTTTCCTATTGGTAGAGGACTACCAATCAGAACTAGGGGTGTAGGGGAGATTTTTTAATTTGTTTTTTCGATATTCGCACGCGTTTACGAGTTATAAGGATTTTAAGTTCTTGGTCGCGACTCGTGACGTCACCAGAGCAAAAATTTTTTTGGTTTTTTTGGCGTACAAGTTTGGGACTTTTTTCTATTGGTAGAGCACTACCAATCAGACTCGGAAGTGGGGGCGGGGGAGATTTTTCCACTTGTTTTTTCGATATTCGCACGCGTTTACGAGTTATAAGGATTTTAAGTTCTTGAGCGCGACTCGTGACGTCAGTAAAGCAAAATTTTTTTTGTTTTTTGGCGTACGAGTTTAGGGCTTTTTCTATTGGTAGAGGACTACCAATCACAATCAGCGGTGAAGGGGGGATTTTTTCCACTGGTTTTTTCGAGTTTTAAGTTTTTGTAAGGCAATAGAGTTCACTGACATCACATTTTCCTTATTTCCTACTATTATAGAACTGTGTGCACATTGACTTTGATGTAAATCATTTGAATTTACCCCCTACTTTCAGAGATTTGGAACTCCATGAGAGTCTCTTTTCACATTTTTCTGTATCTTACATAATTTGTGAGTTATATTTGTGATTTTTTTTTATCGAAAACGTTGTAAGTAGGTACTTTTCGTATCCCCTGATATTTACCAACATTTTATAATTTACGCCTGCACTGGTATAAATTTATGTGAGTTATATTAGTATCTCGCTGACGCATCTTTATATTATCTTATCGTTTGCTTTGTTTTATTCGTACAATGCATCCTATTGTCTATTATATTCGAATAAAATGCAGTGCTACCTCATTTCCAGTTGCGAATTCTTCCATTTGTATGTATGTAGTTGCGGAGAGAAGACGTGCTTTGATATTTAAATATTCATATCGTTTGTCGAATATAATATTTTAGTGTCTATTACATTGGAGTAAATGAAAAGAAGGTACTGATTTTTTAAATTTTATATTACAATAAATTGCTTTATTTTATAATTTTTTTTAGTAACAAATAACTAGCAGAAAATGCTTGGTTACCTATGTAAAAATAACTATACTGCTCATTTTGGTGCTACTATTGTGTCCGTTGGCGTCCTTTCAGATATTTTGGGTAAGTGCTTTTTATTTCAATTTTAATATTGCATATTATCGTGTTCTTTCTCTTGACAATTAGGTTGGAGTATATGCTGATTTAATATACCAGTCTGATCTAGAAAAGCAATAATTTTTCAAGGCAAAATTTACATTTTATAGTCTAGATCTTTATATTATAGGTCTTATACCAGTGATACTAACTTTAATTTAGGTGTAATTTTGTTTATGCTTGTTATGAACTGTACCTTAAGTCACTCAGATGGCAAGGTTCCCGATGCCATATACCGTGGTAAGGCTCGGTCTAGTAGATGCAGTTTATATCTCGTTTAAATACAAATTCATCAAAATTATAGTTTAGTACTCCATTTAGATTTTAGTAGATATGGTTAGATAAAATTCACTGCGTCATTACTAGTTTTTTTTAACTTCATGTTTTTCAATAGTTGGTTGTGTGTCACCTCGCTGAGGTCTATGTAAATAGGTGGCTATACGGCTCGTACAACACGACCCATGGTTTCATGGGTTTGTACCGTCTCCGATATCTTTAAGACCTCTCTACAAAGGAGGCAGTTGTCCCACAGGAATCAGGTATATACGTACGAGTGTCCAAATGGTTGCCTATCCCAACTATTAGAAAAATAAATTGAAGAAGAAAAGCTCCTAATTCACGTTGAGTTTTTTAATAATATATTTGTTCTATAAGAGCTGTTACCTCTATTTTATACACGTAAATAATATTAATAATTTAAAACTTATAATAAAAGTCAATTTGTCCTTTATAGTTTTTAAGTAACAGCTAATAAGTATGGTAAAGATTTCTTATTAAAGTGGGCGAGTAAGAACACTACTGTTTTATCTATCTCTTTTTCTCTTTCTGTGTGTGTGTCTCTTTCTCTCTCTCTCTTTTTCTTTCTCTCTCTCTCTCTCTCTCTGTCTAATTGCTACAGTATTTGTAGTAGAGGGATTTTGTATACATAGGCTTTTGTATATTAAGGCTCATTGCTTTTAATTATAATTGGAAATTAGGCTGAAATCATTGTAATACAGATTAATCTATACAAAGTTGAGGATACTGATTTTATCCTGTCTTTTGAAAATTGGGGTGAGGTGAAACTTATTAACGGTTTTTTTTGCTATACTTTATGCCTTACATCATTGTGAAATCAGGTTCATACAATATTGCTCAATATGGTGTAATAACTTATAAGTATTAAATATATTTCAAAAGTTTTTAACCTTGAAATTATTACATTTATTCGTATTTTTTTTTATCAAGTAACAGCTGTATTGTTATCCTCTGTTAGAATAGTTTACCAGGTTCCCATTATTAATTATGCATACAGCTGGCTGTACTGATTTGAACTTATAAATCTGAATAGTTCGTCTATTTAGAGAGATACAAATTTTTAAGTCTTGGTACACAGATAGGGGTTTTCAACTAACGGGATAGATGTAGGGTCAGTTTGAAATAAGGTTAACCTTCACGTAAAATAGGGCTAACATTAAATGTAATAAGGCTAACCGATACGAAAATAAGGCTAACATTAAGGGTAATAAGGCTAACATTAAGGCTAATAAGGCTAATATTAAGGCCAACCGTCACGAAAATAAGGCTAACATTAAGGCCAATAAGGCTAAAATTAAGGCTAATAAGGCTAATATTAAGGCTAACCATCACGAAAATAAGAGTAACCGCCACGTAAATAAGACTAACCGACACTAATATAAGGCTAACATCGAGGCTAATAAGGCTAACCGACACGAATATAAGGCTAACATTAAGGGTAACATTAAGGGTAACCGTCACGTAAATAAGGGTAACCGTCACGTAATAAGGGTAACATTAAGGGTAATAAGGGTAACATTATGGGTAATAAGATTAACATTAAGGGAAATAAGGTTAACATTAAGGGTAACAAGGGTAACATTAAGGGTAGCAAGGGTAACATTAAGGGTAATAAGGGTAACATTAAGGGTAACATTATAGGTAATAAGGTTAACATTAAGGGTAGCAAGGGTAACATTAAGGGTAATAAGGGTAACATTAAGGGTAACAAGGGTAACATTAAGGGTAGCATTATGGGTAACAAGGGTAACAAGGGTAACATTAAGGGTAACGAGGATAACGCGTAAGGATAACGAGGATAACGAGGATAAAGTTTTGCAATTTTTTAAATATTGGTACGCAGACAGGGTTTTCAGCTATTTATATTGTACGAGACTAATGCATGACCGGTGTGTTGTGACCTGTGATAGTGAACAGACATGCTTGATTCCAACAAAAATAAAGTGAGGTTAGAGTTATTAAGTTATTCTTCGGAATGATAGGTTATAATTCACACGCAGTAATATTAATTCTTTTAGATAATTATTAGTCTACTCTGTTCTCTACTTATTAGAGAAGAACTTTAATGTTAAAAGAACATTATTATTTTAGATAATTATTAAACTTAAACGAAGAGTATCTGCGCATGCTCTTCCCGCCCGTTCTCTTACCACCTACATCTATCTATTACATATTCTTTTTTTAATACTAGATCTTATGACTCACCACTAGCTTATTTCACACCCCACTTGCCTGTTATTCGAAATTCTTAAATCTTTATGCTTAATGTTTATGCCCAAATGACCTATCAAACGGGTTTGCATGGGTCCTACTACCTTTAAGCAGCCTCTGTCCTTTAGGTCACTATATAGAATTAGATATATTACGAGATTTTCGGCTATCTACATACTGATAAGTTCACTCAATCTACCAGTAGCTCATGGACATACAAATTATTTTGTACTTGAGACCCATATATACCTCCTAGACTATTAATTACGGGCTGCCTGAGATATCGCAGTCTCGTGAACAAACCACATATACTACAAAATCTCAACTATTTCCACAAATTGGATTAGGTGCAACCCCTCCTTTCCAAGCCGCTACTATTTAGCTCTGCCTTACGCTAAAAGAGAGGGGCTGCTGCCTCTTTTTGTTTAAAGGTCGGGGCTAGCTGCTGTGGAGATGGTCGCGGATATAAGACAAAGCACCGAAGGAAAAAAACAATAGAACAATATCTTGATTACAAGTCTGAAAGTCTGAGTATCAATAAGCTGAACTGCCAGAGTGATCCGCTCAGTTCCCGAAGAAGCTCACTTACCTATCTGCTTACTCTATGGGTCTATGGCCCATGGCACTGCTTATATATATTTTGACTACTGTCAAAACTAGATATTCTGTGGTCAGAACTACTTCTTTCCACTCTATGGTTAACTATTTCCTATTTACGTTTTGTGTGGTAAATTACCTCACCCACCAAAAATAATAAACAATAATAGTTGTGTAAACGGTTTACTCGGGGGAATCATCTTATTAACTAGATACACAGACGGGAAATCCCACCCAGCAGCGCTATTGGTTGGTTTACACGCTTTGTTATTAATCCTGCAAGTATAAATTTTAGGTATGTATGTCCTTAATATATAACATAGAACAAGTGTTATTAAATTCTTGGTTTTAGAGGGAGGCACGTACGGTGATATAAGGATTAGAGTGTAGATAAGTAGTGTTAGGTGCAGAAATCAAGTTATTATAGTTTGGGCCGAAGCAATCAAACAAGCTGTTTAAATTAAAATTAGTAAAAGAGCTTTAAATATTATAATTAGAGCTATAAAGCCTTAAAGTTTGTGCAAGAACAACTAAGCAAATAGTGGTTGATTGATGCATCCATGAGAACAATTAAAAGTTAAACTATGGGTTAAGCCCTGCACAAGCAGGCGACGGTTGAACTTATTCTAAGCTTATCTGGTTTCGGCTGCCTCGGTGTTTGAGTCAGATCCTGGTCCTGGTTCTGGATTAGCGATAGGTCCTCCTAGACTATTAATTACGGGCTGCCTGAGATATCGCAGTCTCGTGAACAAACCACATGCGGTCAATGCCAAGAGGAGAGGTGAATCAAGCAGGTACATGCATACTACAAGCTTTTAGGAAGAGCGGAGATGAGTAGCTATGGTAGAATGGAGAAGAAAGCGAAGAAGAGAAAGAAGAAGAGGCCTAAAATATGAAGGTTGCATCAAAGTAAAGATTTTTAAAATGAAGTACTGAGTTTACTTACCTCGGATGGCGGATGGTCTCAAAGTGAAAGCGTGAAGCTATTTTCTTTATTGAAAATTTGGAAAATCCAGCCAAAGATGTAACACAGAGCACCAGTCACCCTGGACTGTGTCCAAAAAAATGATTCCAAAATTTCTATAAATCTGACCTCAAAAATCCGCGAGAGCGTCTTAAACTTGTCAAAAGTCAAGCATGGGAATACAAAAAAGCGGAAAAGCACGCGACGGAAATCATGTCAAAAATCTCTACTAGGGAATTTACTTAAAGCCAGCCTGGTTTTTAAAATTTACAATGACAGATGTCAATTCAATATTTTTAAGAAAAATTAAGATGTTTAAGATACAATATGGCTATTTTAGTGAAAATTATCTGGACTGGATTAATCTGGTTTTTGTTTTAGGTACCTTTATGCAACAGATGGTTTAGTTCTCCAAACCACTTAACCTCAACTTGCCACATGGTTTGTTTACATATTTATGGTTGTACTTTATGTGCGACAGGGCAAATATATTGATTGGAATATAAATGATAATGCGATTTTTAGAATTTCCTTGGTCTGGAGGACCCATCGTTGAAGGTACTGTAATAATCAAGATATTCATATTGTTCTTTTGCGGGGACTAACAAAATACTTTTTAGGTACTAACCGAAGCTACCAGGGGACCATCTAAAAGTACCGCTGCTGTGCCTGCTAATACACTTAACTATGTCTGTTGATTTAATTTATAAATAAAGTTAATGTTTATTTTGGTTTATATTAATATGGATTAATGTTTATTTTTGACCCGTAACATAGGTATTCCTATTACTGACATACAAATTACTCCCCTAAAAATTGCAAAAAGCATAATTTCTGGAGGTACGCAAACAAATTATGCGTTTATAGGGTAAAAATTACGATTATCTAATAATTGTTTCTAATATTGGGGGTTAATGATCAGTGTAACGTGGCCTGTGATACAGACGTTCGTTATTCTGACAAAAAGTGAGGTTAAAGTGAAGCCTATAAATATTTTTGGTGTTCTTCGAAATGATACTAGATATGAAGGTTTGGTTCATGAAGGCCCATATTATTGAAACTTTAATACGATCTACGTTGAAATTGTTATACTAAATTCTTAAATGATGGTAACATAGGTTGTAAAGGCGCAAAATATTCAGCCAATGACTGGTCCTTTTCTATAGAGAATTTTTTGAAGGTTGGCTTGGTTGCGTTCGGGTGATTTGTCGCCGCGACGACGCGCCTGTCGTATAATGCCATGGTGGTTGCCTATCCACCTGTAGTTGTCGCCGCGAGGAATAAACGAAGGTCCTGGTACCTGTCGTTGGATGCCGTGGTGGTTGCCCACCTACCGGTACGACTGCTGGTGTGGCTGCCTACCTACCTGGGACGGCTGTCGGGTATGTCGGGGTGGTTGCCTACCAACGGTACGGCTGTTGAGGTGCCTAGGGATGCCGGTCGGTAATGCAGATCGTATACTTACTGACCAACCTGAAGTTGGCGGATGCCGAGTGGTTGCTGGGTGCCTGCCTGGGACCCCGGTCGGTAATGCAGATCAAATACTTACCGACCACCCTGAAGTTGTCGCCAGTGTGTGACGTCACACTGTCTGGCTCAAGTAACGTATTGCCTACTCGCATAAAACATATTACAGGAGAATTGTCACCAATTTATTGAATTATGGCGCATTTGAGAATAAGAGGAACCACTACGAAAAAGATAAATGATCGTGACGTAAACGTTCTTAATATAATAACTGAAAGTCCGTCAACATCTGTAAGATCTGTTCAGCATCAAAGTAACATCCCGAAGTCTACCGTTCATCAAATTTTGAAAAAACATGGATATCATCCTTACAAGCCTACTATTGTCCAGGTCTTCGCGAAGGTGATTATGATAGGAGATTGCAATTTTGCCAGTGGTACATAGAAAAATGCATAGAAGTTCCTGAGTTCCCAAATTTGGTAATATGGTCCGACGAGACCCGTTTTACTAATTGTGGGGTATTTAACATACATAACAGACATCATTGGAGTATCCAAAATCCCCATGTGATGGAACAGCGACGATTGCAGTCTAGATTTGGGTTTAACGTTTGGTGTGGTCTTTTAGGTATTTTTATCTTCATTAATGATATTGTGAATAAATAAGCTAGCCATTAATATATCATGTTAATGTATAATTATTTTAGGAAATCGTTTGGTTGGTCCGTTTCTTTTCGATTACAGCCTTAATGGGGAACGATATCTAAACCTATTAAGAGAAGAAATAATTCCAGCAATTAGAAGGCTTGTACCCAATGCAGCTGAATTTCAAAGATTGTGGTTTCAGCAGGATGGTTGTCCGGCACATAATACTGTAGAAGTTAGAACATATTTTTTAACTTTAATTTTTAACATTGACGCAATAACATTTTGGGCAAAATGTTATTGCGAACAATGGACCAGTTATGTGGGCGGCAAGATCCCCAGATCTTACACCACTCGATTTTTATTTGTGGGGACAAATTAAAAATGAAATTTACGAACTTGAACCACCCGTTAATAGAAATGAATTAGAAGCTAGAATTAGAGAAGCGTTTAACTTGTTAAACGGAAACACATTGGGAAGAGTTATGAGAAAGATTTTAAAGAACTGTGAAATGTGTCGTAATGCTAATGGACGTCACTTTGAGCATTTGCTTAATAATGCTTAATTATGGATGCTTCATTTTTTAGTTCTAGTTGTTTTTAATACTTACTACTATTAGACTAAAGATATTCATATCAATTTCATGGTTATCTTCTTCATAGTTGTTCCTCTTATTCTCAAATGCACCATAATTCAATAAAGTAGTAATAATTCTCCTGTAATTATGTTTTGTAAGGTTGCTGCCTCTGAATACAATTCCAAATATCTAGTAGATGCAACTTTCGCAATACTGTGAGTTTGTAAATAAAGTGTAAGCATATCAAACTTTTCTTCATTTGAGAAATTGTGAGCCCCATATTTTCATTTAACGCAATTCATTTTGTATGATACTTGTGACAGAACGGGAAATATTTACATTTCATGGCACAGCCAACTTCTAAAGCAAACTTGTAAAAAAATGATTTTTTCAATATTTCACAAATTTTAAAAATTCGTTTATAGGCTTATTATACATCATTGGAAAGATAATTTTTGGCTTTAAAATATGATAGAAAAATCCAATATGGCGACCGTAAGAAATAGCAAAGTTGTGGTTCATAACAGAAAAACAAAGAGTGCCTTGTAATTTTTGTTTATGTCAAAATGTTCGTCTTTAAAAAGTGTACTAATAATGTAAAATGTTTAGAAGTGTCAGATTAACCATTAGCGAGTTATTGGCCAAAAACAAATTCTTCGGTTTTTCGTTTTTTTCAAATATCTTGAAAAACAATTGACTCACGATAACTTTCAATGCAGATTTGAAATCAGCATAAAATTCTCTAAAACTTTCCCCGTTTGAGCGTTGTCCTATCTTTTATAATAACTGAGATCTCTATGTAGAGACTCGAATTTTGGACAGTCTGTATACAGGGCGCCCTATTTCTTGACCCGTTGCATGGGTAACTTTTTTATTAGTAGAGATACAAAAACGCTTAAATGAGCAAATTAGTGCAGTTTCGTATTAGTAATTCTACGGTAAGGCGAAAAATTATATACGGGGGAAGGTTGAAAAGTTATTGACAAAAAACGTAAAATCCAACTTTTCTATTATCCCTCGTAGCTCGTTCATTTGAAGAGTTAGAGAAAAATGCTTCACATGTTTTTTGCAGTATTTTTCATGTAAAATGACATGCACTTGCTACTTTTTATATATCTCTTAAAATGGTTGAGAATCACAGTAAAATATATTTTTTTTAAATGTAATGGATAGGTGGCTGTGACATTAACCGAAAGTCCCCTTTTTTCTCTTTCAGATGATATAACATAGTCCATATTTTATCCTTACAAAAGTAATAATAATCGTTGTTTTTAAAGAAAGTTTATTGTCACATCAAGAATGCTATGGAAATAAAACAAAAAATAAGATTCCTGATATTTTTAAAAACGTCTAGTTGGCATTTAATTATTGACAGATCATAAGTGACATTTTTAGTTTTTGTTAAGTAGTTTATTGTTTATTATTAATACTGCATACAAAATAATAGTGTTGCAAATATGTACACCAACGAAGAGAAAAATGATATGCTATTTTGTTATTATAACCAAAATCGAGATGCACAAGCTGCAGCGAATCTTTATTTTGAAACTTACATGGAACGAAGACAACCCCATCATAGAATATTTAGACAGCTGGAAAATAATATACGATTATACGGTTCTTTTTCAAAGCCTAAGGATGAAAGAAACTTCAATGAAGACACTGAAATAAATGTTTTGGCTTATGTAAATTTTAAACCTGATTCTTCAACTGCAGAAATTGCACATCACTGCAACACTTCCAAGGAAACTGTAAGAGCTATTTTAAAAGGTAACAATTTAAAGCCTTATCATTATTCCATATGCAATACTTTATATCCAGCTGATAATCAAAGAAGGATGACATTTTGTCGATGGTACATTTCAAAATGCGAAGAGGATCTAGACTTCTGGAAAAAGATTCTATTCAGTGATGAAAGTAGATTTACCAACAATGGTATTTTTAACCGCCATAATAACATAATGTGATGCCGAGAAAATCCACATCTTGTTTCTGAAAGAAGAAATCAACGTCAATTTGGGATAAATGTGTGGTGTGGAATTTTTTGTGGCAAAATTATTGGCCCATATTTTTACGAAGATAATTTGAATGCGAATAATTACCTTCATTTTCTAAGGAATACTCTAACAGAGGAATATTTAAATGAATTACCACTTCATATTTTTAGAAATCTTAAATACTTCCAACACGATGGAGCAACTGCGCATAATTCCCGCGAGGTAAAACAATATTTACATGAACAGTTTGATAATGTTATAGGAAATAGAATGGATATCGACTGGCCAGCGCGAACACCTGATTTGACCCCCTTAGATTTCTTTCTTTGGGGGTTATTGAAAGATAAAGTTTATGTGACAGCTCCTCTAGATATAGAGGATCTAAAAGTCAGTATTCAAGATGCAATTAGAAGCATACATGGACATACAATAAATAATGTTTTAAGAAGTATCCAGAAACGTTGCTTACTATGTATCCAACAGAATGGTGGTCATTTCGAACATTTACTTCAATATAATTAATTAATTAATAATTTCTGTTCTCAAAACATTCTTTTGTTCCATAATCCATAGCATTCTTGATGTGACAATAAACTTTCTTTAAAAACAACGATTATTATTACTTTTGTAAGGATAAAATATGGACTATGTTATATCATCTGAAAGAGAAAAAAGGGGACTTTCGGTTAATGTCACAGCCACCTATCCATTACATTTAAAAAAAATATATTTTACTGTGATTCTCAACCATTTTAAGAGATATATAAAAAGTAGCAAGTGCATGTCATTTTACATGAAAAATACTGCAAAAAACATGTGAAGCATTTTTCTCTAACTCTTCAAATGAACGAGCTACGAGGGATAATAGAAAAGTTGGATTTTTCGTTTTTTGTCAATAACTTTTCAACCTTCTCCCGTATATAATTTTTCGCCTTACCGTAGAATTACTAATACGAAACTGCACTAATTTGCTCATTTAAGCGTTTTTGTATCTCTACTAATAAAAAAGTTACCCATGCAACGGGTCAAGAAATAGGGCGCCCTGTATACATACATATATATATATATATATATATATATATATATATATATATATATATATATATATATATATATATATGTTTATAATAACTGAGATCTCTATGTAGAGACTCGAATTTTGGACAGTCTGTATATATATATATATATATATATATATATATTATATATATATATATATATATATATATATGTATATACAGACTGTCCAAAATTCGAGTCTCTACATAGAGATCTCAGTTATTATAAAAGATAGGAAAACGCTCAAATGGGGAAAGTTTTAGAGAATTTTATGCTGATTTCAAATCTGCATTGAAAGTTATCGTGAGTCAATTGTTTTTCAAGATATTTGAAAAAAACGAAAAACCGAAGAATTTGTTTTTGGCCAATAACTCGCTAATGGTTAATCTGACACTTCTAAACATTTTACATTATTAGTACACTTTTTAAAGACGAACATTTTGGCATAAACAAAAATTACAAGGCACTCTTTGTTTTTCTGTTATGAACCACAACTTTGCTATTTCTTACGGTCGCCATATTGGATTTTTCTATCATATTTTAAAGCCAAAAATTATCTTTCCAATGATGTATAATAAGCCTATAAACGAATTTTTAAAATTTGTGAAATATTGAAAAAATCATTTTTTTACAAGTTTGCTTTAGAAGTTGGCTGTGCCATGAAATGTAAATATTTCCCGTTCTGTCACAAGTATCATACAAAATGAATTGCGTTAAATGAAAATATGGGGCTCACAATTTCTCAAATGAAGAAAAGTTTGATATGCTTACACTTTATTTACAAACTCACAGTATTGCGAAAGTTGCATCTACTAGATATTTGGAATTGTATTCAGAGGCAGCAACCTTACAAAACATAATTACAGGAGAATTATTACTACTTTATTGAATTATGGTGCATTTGAGAATAAGAGGAACAACTATGAAGAAGATAACCATGATATTGATATGAATATCTTTAGTCTAATAGTAGTAAGTATTGAAAACAACTAGAACTAAAAAATGAAGCATCCATAATTAAGCATTATTAAGCAAATGCTCAAAGTGACGTCCATTAGCATTACGACACATTTCACAGTTCTTTAAAATCTTTCTCATAACTCTTCCCAATGTGTTTCCGTTTAACAAGTTAAACGCTTCTCTAATTCTAGCTTCTAATTCATTTCTATTAACGGGTGGTTCAAGTTCGTAAATTTCATTTTTAATTTGTCCCCACAAATAAAAATCGAGTGGTGTAAGATCTGGGGATCTTGCCGCCCACATAACTGGTCCATTGTTCGCAATAACATTTTGCCCAAAATGTTATTGCGTCAATGTTAAAAATTAAAGTTAAAAAATATGTTCTAACTTCTACAGTATTATGTGCCGGACAACCATCCTGCTGAAACCACAATCTTTGAAATTCAGCTGCATTGGGTACAAGCCTTCTAATTGCTGGAATTATTTCTTCTCTTAATAGGTTTAGATATCGTTCCCCATTAAGGCTGTAATCGAAAAGAAACGGACCAACTAAACGATTTCCTAAAATAATTATACATTAACATGATACATTAATGACTAGCTTATTTATTCACAATATCATTAATGAAGATAAAAATACCTAAAGGACCACACCAAACGTTAAACCCAAATCTAGACTGCAATCGTCGCTGTTCCATCACATGGGGATTTTGGATACTCCAATGATGTCTGTTATGTATGTTAAATACCCCACAATTAGTAAAACGGGTCTCGTCGGACCATATTACCAAATTAGGGAACTCAGGAACTTCTCTGCATTTTTCCACTGCATGCATGTACCACTGGCAAAATTGCAATCTCCTATCATAATCACCTTCGCGAAGACCTGGACAATAGTAGGCTTGTAAGGATGATATCCATGTTTTTTCAAAATTTGATGAACGGTAGACTTCGGGATGTTACTTTGATGCTGAACAGATCTTACAGATGTTGACGGACTTTCAGTTATTATATTAAGAACGTTTACGTCACGATCATTTATCTTTTTCGTAGTGGTTCCACTTATTCTCAAATGCGCCATAATTCAATAAATTGGTGACAATTCTCCTGTAATATGTTTTATGCGAGTAGGCAATACGTTACTTGAGCCAGACAGTGTTACGTCACACACTGGCGACAACTTCAGGGTGGTCGGTAAGTATTTGATCTGCATTACCGACCGGGGTCCCAGGCAGGCACTCAGCAACCACTCGGCATCCGCCAACTTCAGGTTGGTCAGTAAGTATACGATCTGCATTACCGACCGGCATCCCTAGGCACCTCAACAGCCGTACCGTTGGTAGGCAACCACCCCGACATACCCGACAGCCGTCCCAGGTAGATAGGCAGCCACACCAGCAGTCGTACCGGTAGGTGGGCAACCACCACGGCATCCAACGACAGGTACCAGGACCTTCGTTTATTCCTCGCGGCGACAACTACAGGTGGGTAGGCAACCACCATGGCATTATACGACAGGCGCGTCGTCGCGGCGACAAATCACCCGAACGCAACCAAGCCAACCTTCAAAAAATTCTCTATAGAAAAGGACCAGTCATTGGCTGAATATTTTGCGCCTTTACAACCTATGTTACCATCATTTAAGAATTTAGTATAACAATTTCAACGTAGATCGTATTAAAGTTTCAATAATATGGGCCTTCATGAACCAAACCTTCATATCTAGTATCATTTCGAAGAACACCAAAAATATTTATAGGCTTCACTTTAACCTCACTTTTTGTCAGAATAACGAACGTCTGTATCACAGGCCACGTTACACTGATCATTAACCCCCAATATTAGAAACAATTATTAGATAATCGTAATTTTTACCCTATAAACGGATAATTTGTTTGCGTACCTCCAGAAATTATGCTTTTTGCAATTTTTAGGGGAGTAATTTGTATGTCAGTAATAGGAATACCTATGTTACGGGTCAAAAATAAACATTAATCCATATTAATATAAACCAAAATAAACATTATCTTTATTTATAAATTAAATCAACAGACATAGTTAAGTGTATTAGCAGGCACAGCAGCGGTACTTTTAGATGGTCCCCTGGTAGCTTCGGTTAGTACCTAAAAAGTATTTTGTTAGTCCCCGCAAAAGAACAATATGAATATCTTGATTATTACAGTACCTTCAACGATGGGTCCTCCAGACCAAGGAAATTCTAAAAATCGCATTATCATTTATATTCCAATCAATATATTTGCCCTGTCGCAAATAAAGTACAACCATAAATATGTAAACAAACCATGTGGCAAGTTGAGGTTAAGTGGTTTGGAGAACTAAACCATCTGTTGCATAAAGGTACCTAAAATAAAAACCAGATTAATCCAGTCCAGATAATTTTCACTAAAATAGCCATATTGTATCTTAAACATCTTAATTTTTCTTAAAAATATTGAATTGACATCTGTCATTGTAAATTTTAAAAACCAGGCTGGCTTTAAGTAAATTCCCTAGTAGAGATTTTTGACATGATTTCCGTCGCGTGCTTTTCCGCTTTTTTGTATTCCCATGCTTGACTTTTGACAAGTTTAAGACGCTCTCGCGGATTTTTGAGGTCAGATTTATAGAAATTTTGGAATCATTTTTTTGGACACAGTCCAGGGTGACTGGTGCTCTGTGTTACAGCTTTGGCTGGATTTTCCAAATTTTCAATAAAGAAAATAGCTTCACGCTTTCACTTTGAGGCCATCCGCCATCCGAGGTAAGTAAACTCAGTACTTCATTTTAAAAATCTCTACTTTGATGCAACCTTCATATTTTAGGCCTCTTCTTCTTTCTCTTCTTCGCGTTCTTCTCCATTCTACCATAGCTACTCATCTCCGCTCTTCCTAAAAGCTTGTAGTATGCATGTACCTGCTTGATTCACCTCTCCTCTTGGCATTGACCGCATGTGGTTTGTTCACGAGACTGCGATATCTCAGGCAGCCCGTAATTAATAGTCTAGGAGGACCTATCGCTTATCCAGAACCAGGACAAGGATCTGACTCAAACACCGAGGCAGCAGAAACCAGATAAGCTTAGAATAAGTTCAACCGTCGCCTGCTTGTGCAGGGCTTAACCCATAGTTTAACTTTTAATTGTTCTCATGGATGCATCAATCAACCACTATTTGCTTAGTTGTTCTTGCACAAACTTTAAGGCTTTATAGCTCTAATTATAATATTTAAAGTTCTTTTACTAATTTTAATTTAAACAGCTTGTTTGATTGCTTCGGCCCAAACTATAATAACTTGATTTCTGCACCTAACACTACTTATCTACACTCTAATCCTTATATCACCGTACGTGCCTCCCTCTAAAACCAAGAATTTAATAACACTTGTTCTATGTTATATATTAAGGACATACATACCTAAAATTTATACTTGCAGGATTAATAACAAAGCGTGTAAACCAACCAATAGCGCTGCTGGGTGGGATTTCTCGTCTGTGTATCTAGTTAATAAGATGATTCCCCCGAGTAAACCGTTTACACAACTATTATTGTTTATTATTTTTGGTGGGTGAGGTAATTTACCACACAAAACGTAAATAGGAAATAGTTAACCATAGAGTGGAAAGAAGTAGTTCTGACCACAGAATATCTAGTTTTGACAGTAGTCAAAATATATATAAGCAGTGCCATGGGCCATAGACCCATAGAGTAAGCAGATAGGTAAGTGAGCTTCTTCGGGAACTGAGCGGATCACTCTGGCCGTTCAGCTTATTGATACTCAGACTTTCAGACTTGTAATCAAGATATTGTTCTATTGTTTTTTTCCTTCGGTGCTTTGTCTTATATCCGCGACCATCTCCACAGCAGCTAGCCCCGACCTTTAAACAAAAAGAGGCAGCAGCCCCTCTCTTTTAGCGTAAGGCAGAGCTAAATAGTAGCGGCTTGGAGAGGAGGGGTTGCACCTAATCCAATTTGTGGAAATAGTTGAGATTTTGTAGTATATGTGGTTTGTTCACGAGACTGCGATATCTCAGGCAGCCCGTAATTAATAGTCTAGGAGGTATATATGGGTCTCAAGTACAAAATAATTTGTATGTCCATGAGCTATTGGTAGATTGAGTGAACTTATCAGTATGTAGATAGCCGAAAATCTCGTAATATATCTAATTCTATATAGTGACCTAAAGGACAGAGGCTGCTTAAAGGTAGTAGGTATATATATATATATATATATATACAGGGTGTCCACCTAGTGCGCGTAAGTCCAATATCCAATATAAAGAGATAACTTAATTTTTTTTTCTACAGGGTTGTCTAATATCCCGAGCTGCACAAAATGAAAATATATTTACATATTCAGGGTGTTCAGTTTTTCCTGGACAGGTACCAACTTCGTTTTTCTAAATGGAAATATATATTTTTTATTGCTTTTTCGAACTAAACCCTTGATTTTAGTAGGACTTTCATCAGCCTTCCCTATACCTAACTTAAACTGTTTTTGAAATATTGACGGGTGAATATTGACATTTTTGCAACTTTGACACCCTGTAAAATCTAAACGGTTTGAGATCAAGCAAAACGGTTTGCACATTCCTATCTTAACTTTTCATAAGCTATCGTTTGATACTAATTTCAAATTTATACAGGAATAAAAAATTTTCAAAATTTTCAGAAAATTTTAAATTTTTGGATAATTCTGAAATTAGTACCAAACGATAGCTTATGAAAAGTTAAGATAGGAATGTGCAAACCGTATTGCTTGATCTCAAACCGTTTAGATTTTACAGGGTGTCAAAGTTGCAAAAATGTCAATATTCACCCGTCAATATTTCAAAAACAGTTTAAGTTAGGTATAGGGAAGGCTGATGAAAGTCCTACTAAAATCAAGGGTTTAGTTCGAAAAAGCAATAAAAAATATATATTTCGATTTAGAAAAACGAAGTTGGTACCTGTCCAGGAAAACTGAACACCCTGAATATGTAAATATATTTTCATTTTGTGCAGCTCGGGATATTAGACAACCCTGTAGAAAAAAAAATTAAGTTATCTCTTTTATTAACCCAGATATTGGACTTACGCGCACTAGGTGGACACCCTGTATATATATATATATATATATATATATATATTATTATTATATGAATTTTGTTTTCTGGTGAATATATATAAATTTGAATTTTATTTATTATTTTATTTTTTAAATTTAATTTAATTATTTAACTAGCTTTCTGATTCTTATGACTTATTTCTTTTCTAGCTCAGCTCATATACTATACCTTTTAAATCTCTTTTCTTTTATTTTTTTTTTCAGAACATAAGATTCTTAACTCAGGAGTCAGTTCAAATGAAATTTTCAAAAAGACAATCTCAACTCAAAATAAATAGATATTGAAATTTTATAAATCTTTAATTTTAAACAAAGTATTGATTTAAATTCCACACTTTTAAAATATAAGAAGTTACTCAAATTTTAAACACTTATAACTACTAATTAATTGACCAATTTCAAATTTTTAAATTCTTTCTTTAAACCTGTATACAGGGCGCCCTATTTCTTGACCCGTTGCATGGGTAACTTTTTTATTAGTAGAGATACAAAAACGCTTAAATGAGCAAATTAGTGCAGTTTCGTATTAGTAATTCTACGGTAAGGCGAAAAATTATATATGGGGGAAGGTTGAAAAGTTATTGACAAAAAACGAAAAATCCAACTTTTCTATTATCCCTCGTAGCTCGTTCATTTGAAGAGTTAGAGAAAAATGCTTCACATGTTTTTTGCAGTATTTTTCATGTAAAATGACATGCACTTGCTACTTTTTATATATCTCTTAAAATGGTTGAGAATCACAGTAAAATATATTTTTTTTAAATGTAATGGATAGGTGGCTGTGACATTAACCGAAAGTCCCCTTTTTTCTCTTTCAGATGATATAACATAGTCCATATTTTATCCTTACAAAAGTAATAAAAATCGTTGTTTTTAAAGAAAGTTTATTGTCACATCAAGAATGCTATGGAAATAAAACAAAAAATAAGATTCCTGATATTTTTTAAAAAGTCTAGTTGGCATTTAATTATTGACAGATCATAAGTGACATTTTTAGTTTTTGTTAAGTAGTTTATTGTTTATTATTAATACTGCATACAAAATAATAGTGTTGCAAATATGTACACCAACGAAGAGAAAAATGATATGCTATTTTGTTATTATAACCAAAATCGAGATGCACAAGCTGCAGCGAATCTTTATTTTGAAACTTACATGGAACGAAGACAACCCCATCATAGAATATTTAGACAGCTGGAAAATAATATACGATTATACGGTTCTTTTTCAAAGCCTAAGGATGAAAGAAACTTCAATGAAGACACTGAAATAAATGTTTTGGCTTATGTAAATTTTAAACCTGATTCTTCAACTGCAGAAATTGCACATCACTGCAACACTTCCAAGGAAACTGTAAGAGCTATTTTAAAAGGTAACAATTTAAAGCCTTATCATTATTCCATATGCAATACTTTATATCCAGCTGAAGTCAAAGAAGGATGACATTTTGTCGATGGTACATTTCAAAATGCGAAGAGGATCTAGACTTCTGGAAAAAGATTTTATTCAGTGATGAAAGTAGATTTACCAACAATGGTATTTTTAACAGCCATAATAACATAATGTGGTGCCGAGAAAATCCACATCTTGTTTCTGAAAGAAGAAATCAACGTCAATTTGGGATAAATGTGTGGTGTGGAATTTTTTGTGGCAAAATTATTGGCCCATATTTTTACGAAGATAATTTGAATGCGAATAATTACCTTCATTTTCTAAGGAATACTCTAACAGAGGAATATTTAAATGAATTACCACTTCATATTTTTAGAAATCTTAAATACTTCCAACACGATGGAGCACCTGCGCATAATTCCCGCGAGGTAAAACAATATTTACATGAACAGTTTGATAATGTTATAGGAAATAGAATGGATATCGACTGGCCAGCGCGAACACCTGATTTGACCCCCTTAGATTTCTTTCTTTGGGGGTTATTAAAAGATAAAGTTTATGTGACAGCTCCTCTAGATATAGAGGATCTAAAAGTCAGGATTCAAGATGCAATTAGAAGCATACATGGACATACAATAAATAATGTTTTAAGAAGTATCCAGAAACGTTGCTTACTATGTATCCAACAGGATGGTGGTCATTTCGAACATTTACTTCAATATAATTAATTAATTAATAATTTCTGTTCTCAAAACATTCTTTTGTTCCATAATCCATAGCATTCTTGATGTGACAATAAACTTTCTTTAAAAACAACGATTATTATTACTTTTGTAAGGATAAAATATGGACTATGTTATATCATCTGAAAGAGAAAAAAGGGGACTTTCGGTTAATGTCACAGCCACCTATCCATTACATTTAAAAAAAATATATTTTACTGTGATTCTCAACCATTTTAAGAGATATATAAAAAGTAGCAAGTGCATGTCATTTTACATGAAAAATACTGCAAAAAACATGTGAAGCATTTTTCTCTAACTCTTCAAATGAACGAGCTACGAGGGATAATAGAAAAGTTGGATTTTTCGTTTTTTGTCAATAACTTTTCAACCTTCCCCCGTATATAATTTTTCGCCTTACCGTAGAATTACTAATACGAAACCGCACTAATTTGCTCATTTAAGCGTTTTTGTATCTCTACTAATAAAAAAGTTACCCATGCAACGGGTCAAGAAATAGGGCGCCCTGTATAAGACTAAAAATAATTATGTGCCTTTTTATTTATCTTCCCAAATTCGCCCCTTTTATTTATGTTTGTATGCAACACTCTTTACATGCATAATTATTGTTTGTCCTATAAATTCTTAAAATTAAACTTTATAGATCAATTCAGTTTTCTACCTTATCAACTTAACTATAACCTAACTTTATAATCTAAAATAGTTCACTTTAATGCAAAGTTTATATTTAATTTTGTGATTATTTCTTGTCTAAAGTTCTTATATAGCGGATCTTATCGTTGGTAAGTATATCAAATTATATACTTTTCAAATATTCTTTTACTTTGGCCTTTTCGAAGTATTATGTTGTGCTAGCTTTTATTTTTAAATCACTTTATAAGTTTTTAACGGTACCTTTTTAATTTCTGGTTTTACCTCCCTGTGTTTGTAGTTTTTTTATTCTGCAACCTGCATTGGATGAAGCAAGAAATCCTTGTAGATGGTTTCCAATGCTCTACGTCCCAATTTAATAAATGGAAACCGTGGAAAATTACTCTGCAACTCCTCTAACCTCTGTCTTGCAAACGTAAGTACTATTATTATTCCTTTTTTTCAAATTTTCTCTCTCAAAATCACTAAATTTTCTTCTCTCACAATAAACGACGCCAATCTTTCTAAATTTTTCGTAACCAAGTGAATAATTTTATTGTTTTTTCGTACACTAAGATTTTTAATGATTTAATCCTTGACTAAAAGTTTATCGACATGATTTTAATTTCTTAATTAGTTTTTCATTTCACTTACACTGCACTGTCCTAAACTACTACATTTGTTCCAATGATTTTATACAATATTTTAATACTTAAATTAAACATTTTCTTTTAAATTTAACTTTTATTTCTTATATTCTGTAGGTGTCCTGGTTGTAACTTGTAAATGTAGCCTTACCTGGCATTTGACATTTGCTGTCATGATAAATTTTAATTTAATAAATTTTAATTTTGAATATAAATATAATTTCAATGTCTACTCGTAATGTTGTTTTTGTTATATGATATTGGAGTTCGTTTTCTGACAAACAATTTGACATCTGTTAAGTTAAGCAATTCGATTCTATTTATTTGTAATTTTTAATTGACTCGTGCAATGCATGCCTTTCGTATGGATTTATTTTTGAAAATCTTTAAATAATATTTGATTTATTCTGGTTTTCTGCCAATAATTACAATTTAAACTATGTATAATCACAATAACATATGGTATTATCAATTTTATTCAGTTTCTTGTAAATCATATCACATAAATCAGTATTTAAAATTTGTTTAATGAAGATATATGTTTCCTATCTGCTTTAACTATCGCTATAATTCTATTTTGTATCAATATTCCCAAATTTATTTGTAAATTAGATTGCATAAGATAATTTGTCAAATAAATTTTATCGATGTTATATCGTAAATTGATTGATTGATTTTTTAAAAAATATTTATTTGTTCACAGAGGCTCTTCGAAGAGCCTTGTATAATAATGGTGAGTGAATTACAACGGTAAAATTACAACTACGTGAGTTAACTACAACTAACTCGTTGAAAGGTACCTTACTGCCTTTTATAAGTTCGGAATGCTTTGTCAGGCGACGCTAATGTCGTCGTAGTTTTTGATTCTAGGAATAAAGCAAGGTGACTTCCAAATCTGCATAAATGCAGCTGCAGTATTAAGTTACACGCTGAGAATATTAGCGATAAGCGCTAGCTGAATAGATTAAGTTTCCCAGTTGCATAACATTGTGCAATTAATGATTAATATCTTATGAACAATTCTAAGTCCCTACGGTAAATACGTAATATTTTATATAACAACTCCCCCCTTATGATAAAAGTTGGTGTTATGCAGCAACTTTTATAAAAAAAATAAAAAAATAAAATAAAAAAAAAATTTAAAAATTGAAAAATTTAAAATTAAAATAAAATTTGTAAAATGGTAATGTGAAATATGAGTGTAAAGTCTGACTTAATGCTAAAATAGTAAAATGGTGTAAAATATTAAAATACTGTTGTAAAATATAATAAAGATAAAGCAATAAAAGTGAATGTTAAATGCTTTCACTGAAAGTTCACTTGTTCACTGTCACTGATCGAGTTCGATTTCTTCTTCGAGTCGATCTTCGGGTCTGATTGATGGTCTTCTTCTGGGAAGAATGCTGGTGAATCTGCTGATTCCTTTTCTGTCCCCAGGTGGATGCGGTGGTGAGTTGGAAGAGACTGAGATTGCGAGTCTTCTCCTTTTATTCTTGCACTTGCAGAAGATATATAGTATAACAAGAGCAATTATTGTTGTAATGGTAAGATAAGTGAACCAGGAGATGTGTTTGGTCACGAAAGGTTCATTGATTAAGTCATCTAGAGTTTTTGAATATTCGTCCAATTTGTGTTTTGCGACTTCTAGGTCTTCCATGTTCAGGTCGTTTAACTTAAGTGGCTTTAATTTTGGTAGTTCGAAATTGTCTGGGATTCTTTCGCAGCAATTGTAAGGAATTAATATTGGATGGGTATTGACTTTTGATTCGGAAGTGTCTCTTGAATTGGCTTGTACTTTCCTAGCGCCTATGAATGCGTTACATTCAGGTTGCAGTTTAAGGATCGAATTTTTGAAGATAATTTCTGTTTTTGAGGGTCTTTCTCGACAATTGATTGTAATTTGGAGTGGTTCGGAATTTATTATTAGCCATATGTTTTCTATGAGTTGTTGGACGTTATATCCTTTGGCAAATACCAGGGCTGTTTGGCAGTTTTTCGGGAGATTTCGGAGGCTCCTCATTATTCGGGCTTCACAGATTGCGTTGTCATCAATGGGGTATGCAAATAGATTTGAACAAATTCTTGTGTTTAAGTAAAGTGGTTTACATCCATTGAGATCCGACATTGGGATGTACATCAAAGAATCGTCATCACGCGCAATATATTTTTGATTTGACGATAAAACGTAATATAAACCAGTCCTATTGTCTAGGATGGGTATAGGGAATAATTGGAAGAGGGTGTATCTTTGTTGATCAATTAAAGGAATTTTTAAAACAAATACTAAGTCTGAGTTTGTTTGAAATGCTTCTAGTTCTATTATATCTAAATATCTACCAACATTAGATAATCGAATTGGATGTGGTAAATTGTTTTGGTGTAAATTTTGTGATATTTCCTGCAATGAGGTAATCAGATTTTCAGGGTTAATTATTGATGTATGAATAATCTTTAAACGCGCGAAAGTGATTGAATTTAGAATATCATCTAACTCATTCTCGATGTACAAATAACTTTCCATGAGAAGTTCACATTTTTCTAAAAATTTTAATTTAGCTTCAATAATTTTTATTTTATCAGCTGTTCTGTAAATTGAATCTGAAATCATTTTTATATCTCGGTTGAAGGTTTCTTCATCGATTTGCAATTTCCGAATGGTTGTGTTAAAATTCTGAATTACTGATGTTGTAACAGAGATTTGGTTTTTTAATAGGTTTTCTATTTGGTGTTCATCGTGAGTTATTTTGTTTATGGCATCAGTATAATATTGGCCATCTTCAGCATCTAAATTTCCGGTTATTGATTTAAATATTGATCCAATACCGTTAAGAATACCGCGCTTATAGCGTTTACTATCGAAATTAATTTCATCTAATTTTTCGTGGATTGAGTTTGAAATTTGGGTTAATAAGCTAACATGGGTTTTAACTTGACCTCTGAATAAATTCATGTTTTCAAAAGTTGGATTAATTGCCTTTAAAAGAGTATCTAATAGTTCATGATTGTGTTCGTATGCTAATTTTAAGGATGATATGTTTTTGTGTACTAATAAGGTCCATTGTCTGTTTGTAACTACAATTCCACTGTCTTCGTGGTAATATATTCCAACAGTGTTGTTTATTGGTGTTATAGAATATTGTGAGACTGCTGCTCCGACCAGCAGGAGAAACCTGAAAATAAATTTTAACTTTCAAAATATGGTTTCATTCTGTCGAAATTTATTTTATTTGTTTGTGATGTTTTTGGGTTAAATAAGATTGCTGAATTCTGGAAAATTTCCTTAATTTCGAATGGTCCATTAAATTTGTTTTGTAATTTGTCTTTTATTTGGGATTCCTTTACATAAACTTTATCTCCGATCTTGTATTCGGGACGATTTCCTGATACATGTTTATCAAAGCGGGTTTTAGCTTTTTGCTTTTGAAGATTGGTTTTTTCACGAGCAATTTTATAGTAATATGATATTCTATTATTTAAATCTCGGACGTATTTTGAGATAAGCTCCTTTTGATTATATAGCGTCTCAGGAGGGCGACTAGAGGTATGACCAAATATGAGTTCGTATGGTGTGAAACCATGTGTTTTATTTTTTGAATTATTGTAACATATAACAGCATATGGAAGCACTGTTAATGGATGTTCGTTTGGATTCTCTGTTTTATTGGCTCGTATCATTTCTAATAATGTACCATGGAATCTCTCTATAGATCCATTGGACTGAGGGTGGTTAACGCTAGAAAATGAAAGTTTGATATCGTACAATGTACATAGGTCCTTGAGTAGAGTGTTATCAAATTCTTTACCGCAATCGCAATGTATGCGTAGGGGTGTACCGTAGTGTTGAAAGTATAAAAGTAACGTGTTTACTACTGATTTGGCTGATTTATTCGATAGAGGGTATGCTTGTGTAAATTTAGTTAATTCATCTCTAATGGTTAAAAGGTAATTTTGTGTTGGGATTTCTAAAATATCAATATTGATTCTTTCAAATGGTGTTTTCGGTGTTTCAGTAATGACTAGAGGATTACTTAAATTTTTACGTAAGATTTTAGTTTTTTGACAAATTTCGCAATTCTTGATATAGTTTTCTACATCTTTCGTTAAGTGGGGCCAATTATATCTATCTTTTATTCTCCTAATCGTTTCGTTTATACCACGATGGAGGTTTGTCTTACCTGTATGGTTCTGATCTAAAATTATTGGAATTTGGTCAATGTCAGGTGTCTGAATTAAATTTTGACAAATAGTTAATTTTACTTCTGTATCGGTTAATATAAAGGATAACATTTCAAGAATAGGAAGGTCCAAGTTATTTTCGACAAAATATGTTTTTGAAGAGTCAAAAAGATCTTTGTCTCTGTAAAGTGTAATAAAAAGTGTTTCTAATACGTCTTCGGGATCGAAGGGTAAAGGAACTATATAATATTTACGGTTCTTTACAGTTTTACTTGTGACTGTATTTATTTTATTAACGTGAAAATCGGGGTTTTCTTCAAATATGTCTTCGATTATTTTGTAGTGAAGGTCCTCAAGTTTATCTTTTTGGAAGAATGTAACTATGTCTTTGTGTTTTTTGTCTAATAGTTGATCGTTAGTGAATAGAATTTTGGAATAGTCGATTAGTGATTTGTTTTTGTATAGGTCAATAAACGTTTCAAATTCATGAACGATGGTTTCTGGTGCGATCTCGGTTGTTTCAGAGTGTATTGATTCATCATCGCTGTTTGATGGTAAAATTCGTGTTTGAAATTTGGAACAATTTTGGAAATGATTGATTTTAATTCTAGAGAGAGCATCTGCGTTTTTATTAATTTTGCCTGGTTTGTATTCAATTTCGTATTCATATTCCTCTAATTTTAAACGCCAACGCGCTAGGCGGCTTCCGGGATCTTTTATTGAAAATAACCAGGTGAGAGGTCTATGATCTGTTATTAGTTTAAATTTTCTTCCGTACAGGTACGGCCTAAAGTGTTTAACCGACCATACTATAGCTAGAAGTTCACGTTCAATTGTGGAGTATTTAGTTTCCGCAGAGCATAACGTCCTTGAGGCATATGCTATGGGAAGGTCCTTTCCTATGGGGCCTTGTGAGAGAACGGCACCTATTGCAAATGCACTAGCATCTGTAGTAAGCACAAAAGGCTCGTCGAAATTCGGGTAAATTAGGATTGGAGTAGATGTTAATGACTCTTTAAGTTGATCGAAAGCTTTGGTACATTCTGAGTCGAAATTGAAAGGTATGTCTTTTTGTAATAATTTTGTTAAAGGTTTCGAAAGTTTGGCAAACTGAGGGATAAAGCGACGATAATAACCAGAAAGTCCTAAAAATGATTTAATGTCTTTTTGATTTTTTGGTTGTGGGAAATTAGCAACGCATTTAATTTTATCGGGATTTGGTTTTACTCCGTCAGGTGTAATAAGGTGACCAAGATAAGCGACTTCTTTTCTGAGGAATTCGCATTTATCGGGTTGAATTTTGAGGTTAGCATTTCTTAATCGTTTAAAAACTTCGGTTAGTCGGGAAATATGTTCGTGTATTGTCGGGGAATAAATTATAATATCGTCCATATAGACCAGGCAACGTTCGTTTTGTATACCTAAAAGGATGTTGTCCATCACACGCTGGAATGTGGAGGGGGCATTCTTTAATCCGAAGGGCATGCGCACAAATTCAAAGTGTCCATTTTCTACGGAAAAAGCAGTTTTTGAAATGTCTTTTGGATCGATCTCAATTTGGTGGAACCCGGACGCGAGATCTAAAGTCGTGAAATATTCGCATTTACCAAGTTGGTCAAGCAGATCTGAAATGTTAGGGAGAGGGTATTTGTCTCCGACTGTTACTTCATTTAATTTTCTATAGTCAACGACTACACGCCATTTTTGTTTTCCGGATGCGTCTAATTTTTTTGGGACAACCCAGACGGGCGAAACCAGGGTGATATTGATGGTCTGATAATTCCTTGGTCTAACATTTTGGACATTTGATTCTTGACTTCCTCTTTGTGAATATAAGGATAGCGATATGATTTGGTAAAAATAGGTTTTGAACTACTAGTGTCTATAGAGTGTTTGATTTCATTAGTAAAAGTTAAATTGTCTCCTTCTAAATAGAATATGTCTGAAAAGTCTAAACAAAGGTCTGTAATTAAATCTCGTTCTTCCTCGTTTAAGTGTTCGAGTCGAAGTTGATTTTTTATTTCGTCTGTTCTGTCTGTGTACGTAAGATCGTTCGAATTTTGTTCATTTAAATTAAAAATTGATTTAAAATTTTGAATAGGTTCTAAAGTTATATTTGAAAATTCTATAGTTTTTGGAATAGCATTCGCATTAATTACTGATGTAAAAAATTCTCCTTTACTATTGATTTTAACAAGAGCATTTGGTAAACGAACTTTTCCTATTTCTTGTCCTAAAAGTATAGCTTCTGTGTTAACTAAATTACAAGTAAATTTATAAATTTGTTCCGTACGAGGGTCAATAGAAATTTTGTTTTTTCCAGATTTTTCGGAAATTATTTGAGTTGTTTTGTGTGGTATCTGTAAATCGTCAGTAACCTTGAATAGTGGGATAGTTTTAAAATTTGTTATGAGAAGTTTGTTTTTTAGGTCAATAACGCATTCGTAATGTTCCAAAAAGTCTGATCCTAATAGTCCGTCAAATTCTATGTCGATATTATGGACATACACTTTGAAGGGGTCCTTGGCATTGAAAGGGATAAAGGTTGATTCATTAATTGAAATTTTTTGATCTGTAATTCCCTGAATTATAACATTTTCTTTAAAGCGTTTTGTAAATTTTTCGCAAGTTTTAGGTTTAAATATTGAAAGTCCTGCACCAGTGTCAATTAATAATTTGAATTCATTACTGGCGTCCTTTATGTAATATAAATTTTTAGAATTTACTGTTAATAGTGGATTCATAAGAAATCCTGTTCGTTGAATGAACTCGTTTCGCTTAAGTTCATTGTTTGTATTTGGGTATTTAATTCGGTAATTTCTTGATTGGGCGGATCGTCTAATTGGGTATCCGATTGAAAATCCTGATAAGAGTCAGAGTAATTGGTAGCATGGTAATCAAATTCTTCATTTGTATACATCACGTTTGAATCAAAATTTTGGTACTGATGAGCAGTATCATCGACATAATTTGGATTTTGATGAGCAGTATCATCTACATAATTTGATTCGAAATCATATTGATATTGGTAATCAGCATTTTCGGCTATTTCATTGACATGATGTGTTTTTGGTTGTTGAAAATTTGGATTAGGTCTAATTATAGAGGGTCTTTGTTGATTAAAATTTGGGTTAGGTTGTATTGTAGATGGTCTATTCTGAAAACCATTTTGTTGTGGATTAGTCTGAGGTCTTGTGCCATTTTGATTAAAAGGTGGTCTTTGGTAGTTTTGGTATGATTGATTTGTTTGAAAATTTGGTCTTTGAACATAATTTTGATTTGAAAAATTTTGATAATTCGAAGAATATTGTTGTTGTTGTTGTCTAGTACGACATTCGCTTATTACATGACCATTTCGTTTGCAAAATGTACAAAATTTTTGTGTAATAGGAGTAGTGTTGTTATGCGGTTTTTTCAGTAGAGTGTTAACAATATTACCTGGCTTTGATAATTTCTGTGATTCGAAGTACGATAGCTGTAGTTCTCGTTTGATTCGCGATATTGCTTGTAGCATATTTTCGGGATTACTAGCACGAATAATTAATCCTAATTTTGGATCTAAACCAGTTAATAGTGTATTCAATGTCATAGTTTCTATTAGATTAGATTGTGCTGTTCGTTGTTCAGCACTGAGCTGTTGCTTTTGTACAGCGGCATGCATTTTTGCATTATGTGTCTGCAATCGAGATACAAAATTTAATGCAGATTCATTTGATTTTTGGGAAATTCTTTGGAGGTCTTGAATTAAAGAGGTTAAATCTCTAGAATCCCCAAAATGTGTTTCAAGTAAAATTTTTATCTCATCCCAAGTGGATGGGTTCCTAGAATTGACTATTTCGGCAGCTTTGCCACGAAGCTTATTTTTAACATGAAGAGTTAAAAGAATCTTTTGATTGGCTATGGCCATATCGAAAGCACATCTTACAGCATTTAAAAATGTTTGCAAGAAGATCTGATTTCCATCAAATTCTGGTACAATTGAAAATATTTCAGATAATTTATAAGGTTCGACGACTGCTTCGTCAACCTGGTTAATTTCGATTTCATTAGGCATTTTGTAAATTAATTTTAATAAAATGTTTTAGATAAAAATATTATTTAAATAAAATAATAATGTGGTAATTAATAATTGAAATTGGGTACAAGTTGGAAAATAGGTTGGTTTATATTCCGTAGTAGAATAAAATAAAATTAAAATTACGTAAACGTTGAAAATGTTTTACACAGTGAGTAAGGCAAAGCGTGACAATTCTTTGAGCACTTACCAAATTGTTGTTTTCATTCCTTCCTTGTCTCAGGGTTCTCGCTCAGTTAGGCAGGTCCGTGTTCTGAAGCAGGATACTCTGGGCTTGGTGTAGAATTCGGGCACAAGAGAACGGCAACTAGTGAGGGTGATTTCCGTGTTCTAGTAGGCACTGGACTCCTGAATTGTTTGTTTCTTGTTTCTTGTTAATTTGTTTCTTGAAGTTTGATTTTTCTTGATTTTTCTTGTTTCTTGCGTTGGTTCGATATTTCACTTAGGAATTGGAATTCCACGTTACCAGTGAGGCAAATCCGTGTTCTAATAACGCGTGAAATCCGCACGACTGCGCCAATTTGTTATATCGTAAATTGATTGATTGATTTTTTAAAAAATATTTATTTGTTCACAGAGGCTCTTCGAAGAGCCTTGTATAATAATGGTGAGTGAATTACAACGGTAAAATTACAACTACGTGAGTTAACTACAACTAACTCGTTGAAAGGTACCTTACTGCCTTTTATAAGTTCGGAATGCTTTGTCAGGCGACGCTAATGTCGTCGTAGTTTTTGATTCTAGGAATAAAGCAAGGTGACTTCCAAATCTGCATAAATGCAGCTGCAGTATTAAGTTACACGCTGAGAATATTAGCGATAAGCGCTAGCTGAATAGATTAAGTTTCCCAGTTGCATAACATTGTGCAATTAATGATTAATATCTTATGAACAATTCTAAGTCCCTACGGTAAATACGTAATATTTTATATAACATCGATGATGATTTCTTTTCAGTGTTTGTGTAATGTGTGATGTGTAATGTTGTTTTTTTTATGTAAATAATGATTTTATTTGTACTGCACTTCGTCAAAATTCATAATATGGATGTATTTGGTCTATGTTATCTAACTCTTATAATGTTTATAATATAATATGTTCTTTATCGATTATTGCATCTTTTAATAGTTTGTCAATCTCCTGTTTAACTTTATTTTTGTGCATGAATGGTATGGGGTATGTTCTTGATTTAAAATTTTGTAAATTATTATGTACTTCTAACTTATGAATATAGTTTCTTGCCAAACTCATCTTATCCGATACTAAACCTTCATTCTTTATTAACATGTCTTTTACTAAACCTTTATAATTACTATCAGCATTAATTATTAAATTATTTATATTAAATTCATCCTCTTCTACATTATCATAATAATCATATCCTTCTATATTAAACATTCCTATTTCATTCCTATCTTCATCTTTATCTACTTCCCCTATTTCATTTTCTATATTCATAATATTCTGATTTTCATTTTCTAACTCTACCCATATATCATCAATACGCAATTTTTTTGTTTCATAGTCGATTTTAGCTTTATATTTATGCAAATAATCAGATCCTATCACTATATCTATTGACATGCTTGGTACTATTAAAAGTTGAAATAATATATCTTTTTGACCTATCTTTAATTTAATATTGACCAATTTATTTACCTCGTATAGTTTCTTTGCATTTGGCCCTACCAATATTAATTTATTCACTTTAACTATTTCCTTATTAAGTTCTGGAAATTTATTAAGTATATTATTGTTAATTAGAGACGCTTCTGAACCAGAATCAAGTAACATTTTAATATTTGTATTTTGAAATTTTGAATTTATATAAATTAAACTATTATTTTGATTAATTACTAAATTTTCATCTAATTTTATGAATTCCTTTGGGTGTGTATAATGACTTGTGTATAATTTAATTTGTGTATTTGGCTTGCAGGTATTTAAAAATTTTGACTCATGTTATTGTTTTCTGTTGTAGGTAACCTGTCTAGTGATTGTGTCCTGTTTGTTCGTGTACCACCTTCCTCACCTCGTTGGATTTCCTCTCGTTCCTGTGATCTACTCGATCTATCTTGTCGCTGGAAATTTACCTGTCTGCGAGGTTGATCTTGGTCTCTTCGTACTGATTGGAAATTAGTGTTTTGATTGTTGTGTCGAAAACCTTCATCATTTCGATAATTATTTGAATAATTTTGATTATTATTAAAATTTCTATTATTATTATTGTTATAATATTGATTTCTCTGTGCATTATTTGTCCTATCTGAATTATTATTAATACCACCATTATTGTAACGATTCCCATTATTATTATTGTAATTATTGTATCTCTGATTATCATTATTATTATTGTATCTACCATTGTTAAAATTATTCCCATTTCTATGCATTGTATTTCGAGACTCATAATTATTGTTAGTTTGTCTAAAATTATTGTATGACCTGGAATTATCAAAATTGTTTTGATTTGTATCATTTTGTCTGTTAAAATTTCGAGAACTATTATTGTTATTATTGTTACTTGAATTTTGAAAAGAATTTGTACTATTATTGTTAAAATTTTTTGGCATTCGGTTAATATTTCTCTCTATCCTTGTCAGATAACTATACATTTGCTCCATATTATCAATATTTTGAACTGCTATGGTCTCTGATATCTCGGGTTTGAACTGTCTCGCTATGTATAGTACTAACTCAGGTTCATTGATTTTAGGACTTAAGTATTGAGCAGTTGAAAATAGTTTTAATGTTGGGTTGAATTTCCCGAAATATAATTTCTCTCTTACTATAGATTGTATATTATCACTCCAAAAATGTTTTAGAAATTTGTTTTCGAATTGTGCAAAGTCATTTACAGTATTTTCAATACCATTAAACCAAATTAATGCTTCTGCTTCCAGATTTTCACGTATTATTTCCTTTATCCTTTCCATCTGATTACCTTGACCCGTTCTTCTGCCTTCTAACTCTGTTATTTTCCTGCTTATGGATTTAATAAACACTCTAGGATGTAGTTTGTTATAATGGCCTGTAAATTTGTGTATCTTATTCTCGCCTTGACATATGAATCTGGTTATAGGCTCGATTTCCATGCTTATTTCCATGCTATTTCTCTTACTCGCTTTATCTCGTTCTGTAATTGATCTATTTGCTCCTTTGTCCTTATTCTTTCCATTTCCATCTCCTCCTTGCTAACCATTATCCCTGTCTGAATCTGATTCTTCACCTGTTCAACTTCATTTCTGTTTATAGTAACATTTCTCTCAATCTGCTTTATCTCCTTGTCCTGGCTTTCTACTTTTTCTTCTATTGCTAATGTTTTTACTGTAATTGCTGTTATTTCTTGTTCTGTTTTTTCTATATCTCGTCTTAGTTCTTGTCTCCAACTTTGAGTGTCTCTTCTAATTTCGTCTTTAATATTCTGCACTTTTTCATCCAACACTTTAATAATGTTTTGCCAATCCTCTTTCCGACTTCTATCCATTCTTTCCAAATCTTGTTTTGACCTTTTTCTATTCTCGTCAAATCTTCTTTAATAATACTTTCTAGTCTTTTCGATCTTCCTCCTGTTTTCTTCGATCTTCTTCCTGTTTTCTTCGATCTTCTTCCTGTTTTCTCATCATTTCTTCCAACATCAAGTGCCATGCTGGTCTCTCTTCACTTTCTTGGGTCATTGTAGTTTCTTCATCTGACTGTCCCTCTTCTTCCCCTGTTTGTCTTCCACTCCTTAGATCCATATCTTAATTTTCAAATGACTCTGTTCAATTCTACTCTTTCCCTTCTTTTTCTCTTTCACGTTGAGCCTTTCACGTTGGGCGCCAAATTATTATATGAATTTTGTTTTCTGGTGAATATATATAAATTTGAATTTTATTTATTATTTTATTTTTTAAATTTAATTTAATTATTTTAATGGTTTAGATATATTGTTGTTTTATAAATTTAATTATTTAACTAGCTTTCTGATTCTTATGACTTATTTCTTTTCTAGCTCAGCTCATATACTATACCTTTTAAATCTCTTTTCTTTTATTTTTTTTTCAGAACATAAGATTCTTAACTCAGGAGTCAGTTCAAATGAAATTTTCAAAAAGACAATCTCAACTCAAAATAAATAGATATTGAAATTTTATAAATCTTTAATTTTAAACAAATTATTGATTTAAATTCCACACTTTTAAAATATAAGAAGTTACTCAAATTTTAAACACTTATAACTACTAATTAATTGACCAATTTCAAATTTTTAAATTCTTTCTTTAAACCTGTATATAAGACTAAAAATAATTATGTGCCTTTTTATTTATCTTCCCAAATTCGCCCCTTTTATTTATGTTTGTATGCAACACTCTTTACATGCATAATTATTGTTTGTCCTATAAATTCTTAAAATTAAACTTTATAGATCAATTCAGTTTTCTACCTTATCAACTTAACTATAACCTAACTTTATAATCTAAAATAGTTCACTTTAATGCAAAGTTTATATTTAATTTTGTGATTATTTCTTGTCTAAAGTTCTTATATAGCGGATCTTATCGTTGGTAAGTATATCAAATTATATACTTTTCAAATATTCTTTTACTTTGGCCTTTTCGAAGTATTATGTTGTGCTAGCTTTTATTTTTAAATCACTTTATAAGTTTTTAACGGTACCTTTTTAATTTCTGGTTTTACCTCCCTGTGTTTGTAGTTTTTTTATTCTGCAACCTGCATTGGATGAAGCAAGAAATCCTTGTAGATGGTTTCCAATGCTCTAGGTCCCAATTTAATAAATGGAAACCGTGGAAAATTACTCTGCAACTCCTCTAACCTCTGTCTTGCAAACGTAAGTACTATTATTATTCCTTTTTTTCAAATTTTCTCTATCAAAATCACTAAATTTTCTTCTCTCACAATAAACGACGCCAATCTTTCTAAATTTTTCGTAACCAAGTGAATAATTTTATTGTTTTTTCGTACACTAAGATTTTTAATGATTTAATCCTTGACTAAAAGTTTATCGACATGATTTTAATTTCTTAATTAGTTTTTCATTTCACTTACACTGCACTGTCCTAAACTACTACATTTGTTCCAATGATTTTATACAATATTTTAATACTTAAATTAAACATTTTCTTTTAAATTTAACTTTTATTTCTTATATTTTGTAGGTGTCCTGGTTGTAACTTGTAAATGTAGCCTTACCTGGCATTTGACATTTGCTGTCATGATAAATTTTAATTTAATAAATTTTAATTTTGAATATAAATATAATTTCAATGTCTACTCGTAATGTTGCTTTTGTTATATGATATTGGAGTTCGTTTTCTGACAAACAATTTGACATCTGTTAAGTTAAGCAATTCGATTCTATTTATTTGTAATTTTTAATTGACTCGTGCAATGCATGCCTTTCGTATGGATTTATTTTTGAAAATCTTTAAATAATATTTGATTTATTCTGGTTTTCTGCCAATAATTACAATTTAAACTATGTATAATCACAATAACATATGGTATTATCAATTTTATTCAGTTTCTTGTAAATCATATCACATAAATCAGTATTTAAAATTTGTTTAATGTTGATATATGTTTCCTATCTGCTTTAACTATCGCTATAATTCTATTTTGTATCAATATATACCTAAAATTATTATCACTTATTTACCGCGACTTAAAGCCGATTATCGCGACTTGTACAGTGTTGCCACTTCTCGGTACGCTAAGCACCGGTAGAGATAAAAAAAAGTTCGGGTTCACTAAGCCACGGTAAAGGTACATATATATATATATATATATATATATATATATATATATATATACAACAAAATAAAATTGAGGAAAACATAAAGATCCTGAATTTGAATATAGCACTTTTCCAATATATTCGCGAGAACTTTATGAAAAAATGCATTGAGGTTAACGGTGGATATGTTGAAAATGTTATGTGATTTATTTTAATACGAGTAAATTTTGTAATCTATAATAATATATTTCTGTTACCATAAAGTTTCCATAGTTCTTGGAGAATGAAACAAAGAATATGAAATCAATTATACAAATTGTATATATATTTGTTATCAGAATGACGTACCGAATCCAAAAATATTAAAATATACAGGGTGTTCCATATAAAAAAAACGTACTTTTTTGTGTACCCTGTATACATTATTTGCCAGCACAAAAGTATTAGAATCACTGGAATCTACATAAAAAATTGTATAAGACCAGTTTACAAGTTTTTTCTATCTGTCAATAATTAAAATATTAAGATGGGGTTTACATTAATAAAACTAACCCTGTACTTAAGCTGTCGCCAGTTTATTGTTGTCAATTTAACACATACAGTGAATATTTATTTGAGTATTATTTATTGTTAAAGAATGGAAAACGTTAACATTTATTCAAATGGTGACATTCTAAATTTATTATTTATTCATGGAGAGTGTCACGAAATAATAAATAGGGCTTGCAGGGTATCTAATGAGAGATGCACTCATTGACTACCAATCACTAGGAACAAATTAAACATAATTTTAATAAGATAACAGAATTAAACTACATAATACGAATAATAATTATTTTCAGAAATCTAATTAATTTGCTCGAAGTGACCGCCATCTACTTGTAAACAGTTTTGTATCCTTGTTGTTACCCCATTTGTAACAGCTCTGGATATTTGGGCAGCAGGTTTTGAGTACACTTTCTAGTTTAGTGTCAACGTATTTTGCTTAGTTAAAGACAATCAGGTGAGGTACTTTAGTGACGAGTACAATTTAAATACACAAAGAAACCTCCATATTTTGAGAACCGTTGTAACAGATTTCTTAGAGGATCTACCCCTAGATCAACTAAGAAGCTGCTGGTATCAGATAGACGGTGCTCCACCTCATTGTGGAAACGAAGTCTAACGCCAATTAAATGAAATGTTTGAAGACAGGTGGATTAGACGTCTAGGACCCTGGGATTGGCCACCAAGATCTCCAGATCTGTCACTACCAGATTTTTATATCTGGGGTGCAATAAAAGTATAAATATTCAAAATAGATATAAAATTCAATTGCTATCATAATATAGACGCCACATAGTTTGATAATTGTGTTGATTATGAAATGATAAAATAGTTAATATACGATATTTGAATACCTTTGTAAGTAACTGATAAACATCCTATATATACCATTCACGAATAAGATTATTAGATGACTGATGATTAACAAATATAAAAGTTATCTCGATTTGAAACTTTTGATTTAAGCTATATAGATATTTTGATAATATGGTATAATATGATACCTAAGACACTTACAAAAAATGTCATGCAGTATAATCTAACTAAAATGTATTTATCAAATGTCAAAATTTAATTGCTACAAAAGCCAGAATAATCTCTTTCTCTTGGTTTTCGAAATAGGTTGAATAAGTATTTCTGAAACTGGAATTGATACTTCCAAGACCTCTGCTGAAGCCATACTTCGGATTTTTAAGGGAACCTTAATTTTTTATATAATCTTAACATAAATGCTCTTCTATAAATTAAATTTCCAATTCTCTGAGAAAATCGAACCGTTTAATTGGTCCATCTCATAGCAAATGTAAATACAATATGGCAACTAACACCTGAAATGTTTACAATTGCATGAAATATTGCCAGTGATATTCGCAAATAATACTTGTCACAGATAGTCTCGGCCATCGATAATATTTTTAGGGTTTATCACAAATAGAATTTATCATAAATCATTTTTCATTTGTTTTAAGTTGTTGATTTCTATTATAAAAAAATACTTTATAATAATCGGTAAGATGCTTACTTCCTCTCTGTAATATTACCATACGTAATTATTTGAATATTCTTACCATCACAATCCATTGTTTTCGTAGTAATTATAGTAAACCAAATAGTAGCAAACACGAGTAGTGGTATAAACATAGCTATTTTGAAGGTAAGGATCAATAACATCCTTTTTCTGCAATCTGTAAAAGAAGTAAAGTCTGATAAATCTTCGCAACTAAGAATAATAAAGAAATTTAGAAAAAATGTAAAAGTTTTTACTTTGTCAGTTTGACAGGAAAGTTATATCTATAATAATAGATAGGTAGATCTTTATGGACAATACAATAATTAATACATTTATCACTATTAAACATTTGATTTCAAAAACAAAATACAACCAAATGGAAAAGCTAGTAGGAGGTAAACTCGAGAGACCTACAGTAAGTCAAAAACCAATATACCTACTTACTTATGATATAAAATTCTGGAATTCATTGACACTATAAAAAAATTGAGTTAGAAGAAAATTTTCTGTCAGATGGCAAAGATGGCTATGAAATTATAAGCAGAACTAAATCATTATATATCAAAATAAACTTCTTATCTTTCATCGGTTAATTGTTTTTTGTTACTGAATACTGCCGTCAGTTTATTTATAGCCATCTTTGCAAGAAATTTAAAGGGTTTTTGTTGTTGTAATTAAGAGTCTTAATAACATAAAAACAAAAAGGGATAGGTATAGGGAAGTGTAATACAGATTGGCAGAGAATAAAATTCTACATCATAATATGCTATAATATACAGGGCGTCCTATTTAAAAAATATACTTTTCTTGGCTTGAAGTTAATGAAACTTGATACTAGATTTTCAAAACCCTGTATATAGTTAAACAACTGTTTAACTAAGTACAGCTAGAAAGCTTAGCCATTCAACATTCAACAACTTGCCATATGAATATATATGTCAAATATTACATTTTTAGAGAAATAATAAATTTTAAGTTGGGTAGCTAATTTTGCAAATATTTTTTAAAAAATTGATTTTTTCAAAAACGGCAGGGAATTCGTATAGGGAAGTTTTATGAAAGTCCTCCTGAAATAACACATAGAATTCAAAAATGCACTAATATAGTATGGGGTATTCCATTTAAAATAAGAAATTTAACGCAAGTTCCGGTACAACCGGAAGTGTCACGAAGACGCCATTATTTTTTTTTGAGGCGAGCATAATAATAAATCACAGTGTCCCAAGTAAATGGTCTTCCACTACGTCATTTTATTTTTGGATTCGCGACCATTAAGAACGACATAAGAACTTGTAACGAAGTTACTTTTCTAAATTGTAAATTGGACCGTTTTTACTTATTTCCATTTAGCATTGAATTATGATTTATAGAATTTAATAAGTATTGTAGTTTAATGTGTATATGTAGAAAGCGTGCCGAATTTTCAGCCGGAATATCCAAGTTCGGTCTCGGCCGGGTCAAGTTTTTTATATTACCACCGTTGTTCACAACATTCAATTAATATAGTAGTTAATTGTTAAAATAATAAAACTCAGTATAAAGTAAAAAAATTAAAAGTATTCTGTCAATTACATTTTTATCAATATTATAAGATTGTTTATTTTACCGAGTTTATATCCCCTTACTTAAATATAATATTTTAGTTTATTTCAGGTCTCTATATTATTTTGCAGAGTAATTTGTATTTTCCGAAATGATTTAAATATGTTGATATTATTTATTTATGATTGTTCGACATTGTAAAATAGATTTAACATATTTAAGATGTGTTATAATGGGAATTTAGTTATTTCTTGGAGTTCCGTTCCGTTTCGTGGAAAACCGTTCTTTTTGGTAATGCTATTTAAAATAAATGTAGAAGTCCGTGAACTTGTCAAAATGTTATTTTGTAATTTGTTTATATTATTTAACGCTGTGACTAGGCCAGCAATAATATATTGATAATATTAGTACCGTGTACTACCAAGCTGACCTAATTTGAATAAAAATTAAAATATCGGCCCACCCAATGCGCGATGATTCTTCCACACGATTTACAGTCACGTGGTGTCTCCTTTTTCCTATTTAAGGCATTGTAACTGCCTAGAAAGTACCTTTTGAGATTTTGTATCTATTGTTTCTGCCAGCACCAGCACCAGCAACCACCAGGAGGAGTAAGTAACCATTTGATAGACTGTTCCAACCTAGCCCCGTTCCTGCGCAAATAATCCTACAGACACCGTTCTGACCCGCCGACTGTTGGAAGCAAGCTCCAGGTACACATAGCTGCGGTCGCCTTTAAGAGCGATTGACTTGGGCGAAGTAGCATTGTGTGTATTTGTAACTTGTTTGGATGGAAATAACCTGTGGCTGAATGCTAGTACGTTACCCTTAAAAGAGCAATTGCTTTGGGGACTTGTGCTTTGCGGAAAGCTGCATCTTATTTCTCGTTCAGACTTGGTGTAAAAGGCTTGGAGACGCTAACCACCTCCGTAGTGTCAGTCCGGATTATAACCTGTTGGGCTTGTGGTCTGTTTCCGGTTTGCGTTTCACTAGGTGTACCTTGGCAATGGTTCCTCCGATGAGCGATTGACATTGGGAAAGTTGCTTAGTAGTGTACACCAGTCTAACGTTTCCGAAATCCGAGTGCATAAAAGCCTGGTGAATCTGTAATTTGTTTCTTAAGTGTTTTACTAAACGTACCTTGCCAATGGTTCCTCCTATGGGCGATTGACATTGAGAAAGTTGCTTACTAGCGTACATTAGTAGAATACGGCTAGAAGCTGGTACCGTGAACATATTTACCAAGATTTTCCTGTTAATAATTAGTAGAACATTTTGCTTGAGCTTCTTTTGGTTGTTATTGCTTGTTGCTTATTCACCGTCTAGCTTATTTTACTCACCGATTATTTTATTTAATTGCTTGCCTATTTACTGACCGTTTTAATATTAGCTGTTTAATAACAATTGCTACCGAATTTGTTTATGTACTTGTATACTATTTATTGCTTGTCTATTTACTGCTACTTGATACCATTTGTTGCTAATATATTTCTGCTTGTTCATTGTTGCTGCTTCTATGAATAAATATATTGATTGCTATTAATATTTTTGGTGTTAACTGCTTTATTTACCGACCGATTGATTTACAATAAATATTTTAGAAGTTGGACATGTGACTTTTATTACTTAGGTTAAGAAACTTTGACCCTCTTGCATGTGCATTTATGCACCTTCTTCACTGAAGCTACCCATCCTCTACCACCCTATACTTATTAGAGTAGAGTCGGCGTGGACCATTCACCACATAAAACCCGTGAGACGTGGAGCCTGATGGCAAAAACCCGAGAATAAATCCTAAACCGAATTAAAAAAGATTATTTGCATTAACATAAATAAATTATTTGCAGTGAAGTTATAAAACTATTTTTTTCTCTATACATTTCATGCATGAGTTAGTATCTGGAATATACAGGGTTATTCAGAACTCATCTCTAAAACTTTGAGAATATGTGCATCCTTAAATAAAAAATCGATATCACCAAAAAAATTTATAATAAAAGGCTTAGGATTTCCTGTAAACAATGTTTAAAGTTATACCATTATAAAGGACTACGCAGATGGGCAACTGTACTTCAACGACATCGGATATACCATACCACATTCCGACAAAAAACAGTAAACAAGTTTTTTGTACCTGGAACGCCTATCTATCTTTAAGTTTATTTTAATGTAAAAATGCTGCAAATCTTTTTTGCGCCGGGTGCGCCGGTTTTTTTGGTGCTAGCTAGTTTGCATTGTCAGTCCCAAGGTCACTCCATTACAGTGGACCAGTATCCAGCGGCGTGCAATGAAAAATTTTTAAATACTTTTCAGACCCCGCCAAAAAATTTTTTTTTGCACTACCCCATTTCTACATGTATGTTGAACATCCCCAAATTTTATTATGGACAGGTTCTGAATAACCTTGTATATTTAAGAACATGTTTGTTGCTGACGTTTACAACTCTCACAGATATTAAGAATCTTCCCATTTTTATACAAAAAAACCTCTTCAAGAATTCCTGTACTAGTTTTGTGTTTATTGGGAATTAATCGGCTAGATCACGTTGCCTGCTCCTAAACACCTATACATCTTCTAAAGTGAGGTAATATGTATGTTATACATTAGAAATTTTTCCATAATTTTTCATGTAGAACAGACTTAAACGATACACAATAAATTTTATTTTTCCTGACTCATATCATATCACTCTTGTAGATAGGTTAGATATACAAAAAATACAAGATTTATAAAAACTTTCTAAAGAGCCGTCCTTCAAAAAGACTAAAAGTAATTGGTGGAGCACAATAAAGTTCTGATGTTCCGTAGAAAGTTCCGCTTAGAAAATTTGATAAATAGTACGAAATATTCGACTTTGTCTAATTGGAAGACATACGAAGTTTCAATTATTTACTATCCTAGCATATTTTATCTCCATAACGGATCGTGTTCATCAGACATTTAATTACCTTGTCTGCTGGATGTGAAAAGTACAGTTAAGTATACTACAAATAAAAAATCTAATAAATCGTTGATGTCAATAAGAAAGCTAAGTATTTTTTATAGAATATTTTTAATATAATTTATTGGCTTATTTAACTATTCACATCCTTCTTTATATAGGAATTAAGCCAAAAAGTTAACTAAGAGATAAGTTATTAATGAAATTATCAATTTAACTAATATAATTTCATTAATAATTTACCCCTTAGTTAACTTTTTGGCTTAATTCCTATATAAAGAAAGATGTATACAGGGCGCCCTATTTGTTGACCCGTTGCATGGGTAACTTTTTTATTAGTAGAGATACAAAAACGCTTAAATGAGCAAATTAGTGCAGTTTCGTATTAGTAATTCTACGGTAAGGCGAAAAATTATATACGGGGGAAGGTTGAAAAGTTATTGACAAAAAACGAAAAATCCAACTTTTCTATTATCCCTCGTAGCTCGTTCATTTGAAGAGTTAGAGAAAAATGCTTCACATGTTTTTTGCAGTATTTTTCATGTAAAATGACATGCACTTGCTACTTTTTATATATCTCTTAAAATGGTTGAGAATCACAGTAAAATATATTTTTTTTAAATGTAATGGATAGGTGGCTGTGACATTAACCGAAAGTCCCCTTTTTTCTCTTTCAGATGATATAACATAGTCCATATTTTATCCTTACAAAAGTAATAATAATCGTTGTTTTTAAAGAAAGTTTATTGTCACATCAAGAATGCTATGGAAATAAAACAAAAAATAAGATTCCTGATATTTTAAAAACGTCTAGTTGGCATTTAATTATTGACAGATCATAAGTGACATTTTTAGTTTTTGTTAAGTAGTTTATTGTTTATTATTAATACTGCATACAAAATAATAGTGTTGCAAATATGTACACCAACGAAGAGAAAAATGATATGCTATTTTGTTATTATAACCAAAATCGAGATGCACAAGCTGCAGCGAATCTTTATTTTGAAACTTACATGGAACGAAGACAACCCCATCATAGAATATTTAGACAGCTGGAAAATAATATACGATTATACGGTTCTTTTTCAAAGCCTAAGGATGAAAGAAACTTCAATGAAGACACTGAAATAAATGTTTTGGCTTATGTAAATTTTAAACCTGATTCTTCAACTGCAGAAATTGCACATCACTGCAACACTTCCAAGGAAACTGTAAGAGCTATTTTAAAAGGTAACAATTTAAAGCCTTATCATTATTCCATATGCAATACTTTATATCCAGCTGATAATCAAAGAAGGATGACATTTTGTCGATGGTACATTTCAAAATGCGAAGAGGATCTAGACTTCTGGAAAAAGATTTTATTCAGTGATGAAAGTAGATTTACCAACAATGGTATTTTTAACCGCCATAATAACATAATGTGGTGCCGAGAAAATCCACATCTTGTTTCTGAAAGAAGAAATCAACGTCAATTTGGGATAAATGTGTGGTGTGGAATTTTTTGTGGCAAAATTATTGGCCCATATTTTTACGAAGATAATTTGAATGCGAATAATTACCTTCATTTTCTAAGGAATACTCTAACAGAGGAATATTTAAATGAATTACCACTTCATATTTTTAGAAATCTTAAATACTTGCAACACCATGGAGTACCTGCGCATAATTCCCGCGAGGTAAAACAATATTTACATGAACAGTTTGATAATGTTATAGGAAATAGAATGGATATCGACTGGCCAGCGCGAACACCTGATTTGACCCCCTTAGATTTTTTCTTTGGGGATTATTGAAAGATAAAGTTTATGTGACAGCTCCTCTAGATATAGAGGATCTAAAAGTCAGGATTCAAGATGCAATTAGAAGCATACATGGACATACAATAAATAATGTTTTAAGAAGTATCCAGAAACGTTGCTTACTATGTATCCAACAGGATGGTGGTCATTTCGAACATTTACTTCAATATAATTAATTAATTAATAATTTCTATTCTCAAAACATTCTTTTGTTCCATAATCCATAGCATTCTTGATGTGACAATAAACTTTCTTTAAAAACAACGATTATTATTACTTTTGTAAGGATAAAATATGGACTATGTTATATCATCTGAAAGAGAAAAAAGGGGACTTTCGGTTAATGTCACAGCCACCTATCCATTACATTTAAAAAATATATATTTTACTGTGATTCTCAACCATTTTAAGAGATATATAAAAAGTAGCAAGTGCATGTCATTTTACATGAAAAATACTGCAAAAAACATATGAAGCATTTTTCTCTAACTCTTCAAATGAACGAGCTACGATGGATAATAGAAAAGTTGGTTTTTCGTTTTTTGTCAATAACTTTTCAACCTTCCCCCGTATATAATTTTTCGCCTTACCGTAGAATTACTAATACGAAACTGCACTAATTTGCTCATTTAAGCGTTTTTGTATCTCTACTAATAAAAAAGTTAGCGATGCAACGGGTCAAGAAATAGGGCGCCCTGTATAGGTAAGTATATCATCTAGATAAAATACTTGACATACAGCAGATGTAAAATTGACTACTTTCTGTTGATATACACTTGATACATACACAGTACTTTAAGTGATCAATGTACAGGGTGTCCAAAATAAGATCCTCTATCCCCTTATCTCAGAAGGTATAAAAGGTAGAGAAAAATGTGAAATACGAAAGTTTTTTGTTTTTACCTGAATTTTTCATTTTTATAACTTTCTTGAATACAGGTTGTTCAGTTTCTCTGATCCAGGCATCAACTTTCTTTTTTTAAATGGGACACCCTATATTCAATTACGTTTTTGAACTCTCCTTAAAATTCTAGGTCGACATTGTTAAGAGTACCCTATACCTACCTATCATTTACCGTTACGAAGATATTAGCATTTAAAGAAAAAAATCTGTAAAAAACACTGCTCAAAAAATCTCGGCAAAACAAATAAGACATCCAAAAAAAAAGCTAAATAGGGTTTATTTCGTAGACAATTAGACTCAGAAATTACTTCTATGGATCGATATTGCCTGATTAATATACAGGGTGGTTTTGACAGATGGCTCAAACATGTAAATGTTAAAACTCCAGAAAATCGAAAATCTCTTATGGAACACCCTGTGTATTATTATATTTTTGGATTCTCTATTAAATTTTAACCTTACTCTATATAACGTTCCCTATTCTTATTTTGCTTAGTTTTCAAGATATTGACGAAAATGTGGAAAAAATGTCAGCTATTAATCATTATCGGCTATTATTAAAAATATATCTACTATTATGTGGTATATTAGAGTTAGTGTGCCTTAATACTGATTAAGAATATATTATTTTATTAAAAACTAATATTTTTTTAAATTATTTCATTAATTAACAAATCTATGTTTGTAACTTGAACCACAAATAACTAACAATAATCAATAAATAACAATAAAAATAATAAATTAAATCAAGTGTCCTATATGTCCTCAATTTTCAGCTATGTATGTTATGTATACAATGCTAGTTTTCTTACAGCGCAATCACTTTGATTGAGCGCTTCAATTTCCATCCTGATTTTAATCTTTAAATCATCAACATTATTACTCTGAATTTGATGATAAACTCAGGCTTTCAATGTATCCCATAAAAAGTTATCAAGTGGAGTTAAATCTGGGATCTTCGGCGGCCATGGGATATTCCCGTTTGACCCTATCCATTCCACAAAATAGTTCTTAATAAAATTCTTTACAACTGCAGTATTGTGGCATGGAACTCCATCCATCTGATAGATGATCTGATTGGCATCTTCTTCGTCATCCAATAAAGGTAAATGCAAGTTTGTAATGAATGCCACTTCCTGATATTTTACCTAAGGTACCTGGGAACATTTAAATATTGGCCAAGAAAGACAGGGCCTAAAATGTGTCTCATAAATAGCGCACCAAACATTTTCGTCAATATCTTGAAAACTAAGCAAAATAAGAATAGGGAACGTTATATAGAGTAAGGTTAAAATTTAATAGAGAATCCAAAAATATAATAATACACAGGGTGTTCCATAAGAGATTTTCGATTTTCTGGAGTTTTAACATATACATGTTTGAGCCATCTGTCAAAAACACCCTGTATATTAATCAGGTAATATCGATTCATAGAAGTTATTTCTGAGTCTAATTGTTTACGAAATAAATCCTATTTACCTTTTTTTTTTGGATGTCTTATTTGTTTTGTCGAGATTTTTTGAGCAGGTGTTTTTTACATATTTTTTTCTTTAAATGCTAATATCTTTGTAACGGTAAATGATAGGTATAGGGTACTCTTAACAATGTCGACCTAGAATTTTAAGGAGAGTTCAAAAACGTAATTGAATATAGGGTGTCTCATTTAAAAAAAGAAAGTTGATGCCAGGATCAGAGAAACTAAACAACCTGTATTCAAGAAAGTTATAAAAATGAAAAATTCAGGTAAAAACAAAAATCTTTCGTATTTAACTTTTTTCTCTGCATTTTATACTTTCTGAGATAAGGGGATAGAGGATCTTATTTTGGACACCCTGTACTGATAACATAAAACTGCCTACAGACAATAATTGACATCTTGTCGATTGCACAATATCCATATCAAAATGTCTATATATCATCGATATACATTGTAGATGTACTGGTGACTTAAATAATCATATATGCTAATTACGTACACATTATGTGTGCATGTGGCGGATATTTGGTAGTACCGGCGAGGAATTCATAACATGTTTGGTATACCATACATGCTAGTAGTGTGTGTATGGTGAAGCTGAACTCTCCTCCTCATTTCAATGACCGGTCATGACCTAATGTGAATGACCTAATAAATGAGAACCTAATAAATGTGAATGACCTACCACCTAATTTGAATGATTTACCATGACCTAATAAGGTGAATAATCTATCATGACCTATGTAACGGAAATTGTAACAATTTACGCACAGTACTATATTTGCTATTCACTCATATGCAACCATGACTCCACCTCTGTATTACCAGTTGTGGATGATATTTTAAAAGCATTTGTGTCACATTGTACTCTTGCAAAAGAGAGGGGGAAACTCAATAAATGGGAAGGACAGACCAATTTCAGGGCTTTTTGGGTGTAAATCAGCAGGTGAGATACTTCTGTTATTAAACTTTATTTTCTATATATTGATTAATCTATTTATTATTTGATATTATTATATTTGTGGTTTATTCAGGGCATAGTGTTACTCAGTAATTATACTTGGTATTTTTCCACTTTTACACCAAGGACACTTGTAGGTTTTTATTGAGGTTCGAAGCCACGTGTTGGCTTCAGTTTTTTTTAGGGCGTATGATTGACGCCTTCGATATATATCATATAAGTACTTTGAATAACTAAGTATCGCTGTAATTTCGTTTTGAATTCATGTATTTATGACTACCATTTTGGTTAACTTTGGAGTTCAAATCAAGTTTAAGACTACAAGGCAGTTGACCTTTAGGTTAGATTTTTTTTATTAAGGTTATTTAACCATCTTTGCAGGGAAATCTATAACTCGGGGCAATTGTTAGTCAATCTGTGATATTAAAGGGATTCAAAGTCATTTAAGTATATCTCTTATTTGAGATAGTTTATTTTAACTGAGTATAGTCTAAGGGAATAAACCCCAAATAATTTCATGTTTTAATAGTTTTCATTAACAAGTATCTCTCCTGATCAAGTTGCACAAAGCCATTAATTTGATTTGTATTTCTATTAATTAAAATTGCGGAGATGTAAAATAGATTTGTTTAAGGTTTAGGCAATTTTAATATTTATTTTTGTTAATATTTAACAATCTTTTAATATTCAATCATTTCTAATATTTAATTTATAACCCAGCAGTTAGTGAATGGTTATATATTTCCTTTTCAACCAGCAAGGTCACTAATAGGTTTTGTTCACATTGTAATTTTTTTCATAAGTAAAAGAAATAATTTCTAATAAATTCTTTTAGGAACTAATTAACAGTTCCTGTATTTAATTAACTACATTGTATATTTGTTACTTACTATTATTAAATTATTCTTATTTCATTTGCAAATTTTGGATAATTTTATTGCAAACTATACAGGGTGATTCCTGTTTGTTTTTTATTTCATTTAATTTTTTCCATTACCTAATTCAAATTCTAATACAACAGTTGTGTGTGCTATCACGGCAAGATTGTCTACTGAGATTCTACTTTGTTAAAGTAGAGTTTGTATTTATCCTATGATTTTGGTTTAACACATTTACTGTATTTCATGAGAACACCTTGGCTTACTGGAAGAGAGGAACATCCAGAAATTTTAACTCCACCACTAGAAACTGGAAAGGACAAAGTTGCTGACATCCAACGTCTCAGAACCTACCGACCAAACGCTAGCTAGCACATCTATTTTGTTTGCAGACTGCAGTAGGTGCATAACTGTTGCACTTTGGTCTACCATTGTGAAGGATATATTTTGGTGAGAGTTAATCTGATTTCTTCGAGGCCAGAAGAATATATCTGTTCTTGTGTAAACCAAACCAATATCTGCTACCCGCAAGTTTTTTGTAAAGTCATTCTTGCGTGGTAACAACCACAAATATTGAAAGTAGTTAATCCATATTAAATACATTATCATTTATCGTTAACATTCATAACATAATTTGTACATATTCCTGCATCATTATTTTAGACTATAATATACAATTATTTTAATTTTCTGGTTTAATTTCATCGAACATTCACTATTTTATATTAGATTATATTATTTATTATAGGTTATTGAAAATTATCCTGGCGCTCCAAAAGTATAACTTAAAGATAACATTTTGTTCCTAAGAACCAACACCTAACCGACAAGTTAACCGGAGCTCATGTCAGTAGTTCCTGGTGGATAAAAGCCAGTTAAATTTCCACTAGGTTGATTGCACCTAATGTGAATGACTCACCATAACCTAATGTGAATGACCTATTTAAACTATGACCTAAGGTGAATGAATGACCTAAGGCAAATGATGATGATGATGATGAAGGTGAATGATCTAAGAGGGAACTATTTTAATATAAAGGTGGGGAAACTAAGTATAAATTAGGAAATTTCTAAAATGTTTTCAGTACAGTTTCTGCTTCTAAATGAATTCACATATTTTTTTTTCATTACCTTACTGTAAAGTTGTGTCAGAATCTATTCCAAGTAATTATGAATATAAATATTCAGATAGTAAAGGAGTTGTGATTGATGAAAGTTATCCTCTAAGTAAATCTAAGTGCAATTTTGTGTCTGTGGGGTTAGCTTATTAATATGATTATCAACAATTTATTAAGCTGAGTGGTTTGAAGAGTGATACAGTTATTTTCAATGAAAATGAATGGAATCAGTTTTTAACTAATCAAGGAATTATAACAAATTGTTTATAATCTCTTGATAAAACTGAAAATGTAGGGTAATAGAAATTGTAAAAGAAAATGCATGTACCTATTTGGGTTATGATACTGTTTCGAAGCTGTGGGAAGTTTTAAATCTCATCAAATATAGAATTGATATATTCAAAAATTAACAATTTCTCTCTTATTTCACAGTGCTTCAGAGAGGATTGCAAAATTAATCTGGAAATGTGTTTGTCAACGCTTTAAATATTCTTCGCCCTCAGGAAAACCCTAATAGTGAAAATGTTAGTTTGATTATGGAACTTCTTTATTTCCATGCTGAGATATTTGAAGAACAATGCAGTGCCGCAGTATAAAGAAGCAAGTTAGGTTTAGTGAAGAAAACAATAAAGTATATTCTTTAGTAGTATGGGAATTCGAATATAGTAAATTCCCATATTGGAAATTTTTATCTCTTAATCGATATCGTTTTCCAAAACGAATTGAATCAACATATATTCTTACACCTATTTTAGAAACTAAACATAGATGTAAAATTTATAATTCAAGATTTTTGTAAATTTGTTTTTGGGTATAAAAGTTAATAATATATAAATTTTAAAATATTTTTATTTACCTACTATTAAATAATAAAAAATAATTAACGAATACACTAAGTAGTAAAATATTAATAATGGCATGTATTTATTTTTTTCTATTAAATTCTTAAGAGAATTTTGCTCCATATTTCTTAATGTAATTATTTCAATTTCACCTTCGTTCAGAAACTTCAACATTTTGCAACATTTACATTTTGTTTCTAAATGCTCAAATTGACACTCGCAAATACTTAATAAAGTCGTTAAAAATTCTTTCTGCATAAAGTTCATAAAAAGAGCACAGTTTATGTATTATTGTATGTATTCACAATCTCTTGAAACAAATAACATCCTAATCTTCATGTAGAGAACTTAAATATTTCAAATAAAATTAATAAGTTTCACTTCAACTAGTCTAAAATTAAATTCATATCTTAGGTAACCTATTATTTTTTATTTGAACATTAAAAATTATTATAATAGCTTAGTACAAAATAAATATGTTACAAATAAAACAATCGTTAGTAGCAATAGAATCCATAATACTACCATTGATACACTGACTGTACACAATGCACACTGACTGTACACATTTGTGTACTGACAGTACACAAATTCATTATATTCACAATATTTTTCAAAATTACTTGTTGGAAGTTCAAGGTGTATCGAAGTAAGCTGAATTCGGATAATATCTTATTTTGAAATCTGCAAAATTCATGTTTGATAGAGAGATTTTGAAAACAGTATAATCTCCATTGATTCTACTAATCTCTAATTGCTTGGCCAAGAATCGTTTCGTGTGTTATTTGTATCAAAACATATAAAAGCTTGGTTTACGCGCGGTGGATACTGAATGTATAAATTACTCCCAACAAATGAAAAAAGTAATATGAAACTGCTCAGTGTGACAGACATTTTGGAAATGTTTGTTTATATTGCAATATATTACTTTTATGAATCCAAGAATTGTGCGATTTCTGAAGACCAACCCATTTTACAAAAACTAAATGTCCCTTTCTTTTTAACACCTTTTCAACCAAATCTTTATCCTTAACTTTTTGTAATTCTTCTGTATAAAATTCTTCTGTTTATTTTGATCTTCTAGTAAATAAGTCGTCGGATTCGTTCTATTAACTTTTTTTATTTTAAAAATTTCTGTTGACCAGTTGGGGATATACCCTGTGTTGAATGCTTCTCTATATTTACTGATTCGAACAAAGTCTCCAACTTTAAATTTAGCACGATTTAGATCAATGGTTTTTATGTGGTTATAAGTAGTGTGTAAATGACAAAGCAAATGGAGCGGAGCCTTGTAAGCTATGCTGCGCTGGCAAAAAGCAGTGGATAACATAATATCGCGAATGACTAATAGACCATCTGGCGGTGAATGAACACCTGGCGTCTAGACAGCATCCGGTTTCAGAGTATGATGCAATATTTAAAAATATCTGACGACGGTATTTTGAAAAAGCTGACGGTGTTAAAAATGTGGGGATAGCCATTACAAGTAGTTCTCACGATCTGCAAATAAAACACCTGGCGTCTAGACAACATCCGGTTTGAAAGTTGTAACGTACATTTTAATTTCGTTCCATGAGATTGACTATTATGCACCCCGTAAAACACCCAACCTAATTGTTGGTGGCTTAAGTTCTCGACTTTTGAATTCTGCGTTGGAGAACGCTGATTGGCTAAAAAACGGTGGCCTCAAGTGAGAACGCCGGTGTGATTTAGGAATGAATAGATAGACAGTTCCCGTCTTCGAGAGTAGGCACATGTGAGTTATTTTACCTATTTGATATATATATACAGGGTGTCCACCTAGTGCGCGTAAGTCCAATATCTGGGTTAATAAAAGAGATAACTTAATTTTTTTTTCTACAGGGTTGTCTAATATCCCGAGCTGCACAAAATGAAAATATATTTACATATTCAGGGTGTTCAGTTTTTCCTGGACAGGTACCAACTTCGTTTTTCTAAATGGAAATATATATTTTTTATTGCTTTTTCGAACTAAACCCTTGATTTTAGTAGGACTTTCATCAGCCTTCCCTATACCTAACTTAAACTGTTTTTGAAATATTGACGGGTGAATATTGACATTTTTGCAACTTTGACACCCTGTAAAATCTAAACGGTTTGAGATCAAGCAAAACGGTTTGCACATTCCTATCTTAACTTTTCATAAGCTATCGTTTGATACTAATTTCAAATTTATACAGGAATAAAAAATTTTCAAAATTTTCAGAAAATTTTAAATTTTTGGATAATTCTGAAATTAGTACCAAACGATAGCTTATGAAAAGTTAAGATAGGAATGTGCAAACCGTTTTGCTTGATCTCAAACCGTTTAGATTTTACAGGGTGTCAAAGTTGCAAAAATGTCAATATTCACCCGTCAATATTTCAAAAACAGTTTAAGTTAGGTATAGGGAAGGCTGATGAAAGTCCTACTAAAATCAAGGGTTTAGTTCGAAAAAGCAATAAAAAATATATATTTCCATTTAGAAAAACGAAGTTGGTACCTGTCCAGGAAAAACTGAACACCCTAAATATGTAAATATATTTTCATTTTGTGCAGCTCGGGATATTAGACAACCCTGTAGAAAAAAAAATTAAGTTATCTCTTTTATTAACCCAGATATTGGACTTACGCGCACTAGGTGGACACCCTGTATATATATATATAATTTATTCACTTTCATTATTGGTTGCGATTATAATTATTAGTACAGAAATACGATCATAGCGATATGTTGTTATTATTAAGTAATTATATTTCATATATAATCAGGATTTACCTGGATTTTAGGTAAATTATTTAGGCGTGGTCAGTGAGATTTTTTTTTGTCAACCTATATGATTAGAAGTAGTACGATTCGAAACAATAGAATATGGTTTCAATATTATTTTATAAATTTGTGAAGCTGTGCTCTAATCAGGAGATTATAGAAAATATAGTTTTTTTTAAACCAATAAATTTGAGTTTTCTTGCCTCCATTTTGTTTGAATCGGATTGCTACTATTAAGTTCCTTTATCTTATCTTTATCTTATCTTCTCTTATCTTATAGTTATAATATATGATTGGGAGCTATAGAAAATTGCTAATATCGTAATTTCTGCACTAGGTTAAGTAATTTGTTGCTTTGTAGAGATTTTAATAACTCACATGCACGCCGATTAGAAGACTGGAACCTGTTTCCTAATATTTATAAATTCATTGATTATTGTTCTTTGGCAACAAATTTGTACAATAAATCAATACGAATTTTTATAACTTGTCACTCAGTTTTTGAAATATTAATGGAATAATTTTTCTCTTTTACCTAATTAGAGTGGTAATATTTCCTTGTTTAACCCGTTATGAAACCGTTGTTTTTGGAATTTTGGGTCAGATGATAGAGGGTTTTTTTGTTTAATTTATTTTTGTTCCTTCTGAACTATAGTATCTTTAAATATTAACGATTAGAGTTTTTTTTATGAATAATTGTCGAGTGGCTGAACTGTAATCAGTTCATTTGAATGAAAATTTTTGGATAATTTTATTTACTTCATTCTGGGTAGGGTCACTAAAGGTTGACACCTTCCAGGTTTTGTTTTCATTTGTTTATAATTTTCCCTGTGATAATTCACAGAGTATTTGACAACAACCATATTTTATGGTACATTCCCTTCAGGAACTTATATATAATTTTTAATCTTGGCTACACTAGCCGTCAACGTTCATCTATCTATTTGTAAATTTTGGGGCACTCTTAACACAAACATTCTTTGTATGTACTCTTCTTCTGAGACGAGGCTGCTGTAACCTGACTGCAAGATCCATAACATGCTAAAGAACCCTGGACGCTGATCATCTGCAGATCCCTAGATAAGAGGATTGGACTTAGCCAGTACGTGACCGTCATCTGGACTAGAGCTCTAGCTTCCCCACTTCCCCACTTTGCCACGGCAAGTCCACCTGGATCCAATCCTCAGCATAGGTTAAGGGTGAGAGTATTGACCTCATAAAGAAGGAACGAGATTGTCAGAGTGACCCCGAACTCATAAAATTTTTGTAAAGTGAGCCCAGCTTAAAATTTCAATTTCACATAATTTTTTTTAATTTCTAGTAACTATACATTATTTTTCAATTATTGTTCAATAGTAATTCATTATTAAATTGTAATACTTTTGCTTATTTGATTATATTGTATACACTTAAATTTTATATAGTTGTTCCTTTTTTGTTTCTAATTTTTAAAAATTATCCTGGTGCCCAAATAAATTGTCAACCTTCAAAGCAGTCCTACGAATACTACGCCCTAGTATCATAAATCTCCCTGAGCTACCGGAGTAATGTCAATGAACTTAAGCTAGTGGAATTGCACATCCTTTGGATGCCATGCCATGCCACCACAGACGCCCCTTTAAAAGATGGAGTTGGGACGAACACATCACACGGCACAGAAATATCTTTTAACATATTCCAAATCCAAATCAAATGTCAATTAACTTAAGCTAGTGGAATTGCACATCCCTAGCTTATCTGAGTTTATTGTGACAAAGTATGATGCAATATTTAAAAATATCTGACGACGGTATTTTGAAAGAGCTGACGGCGATAAAAATTGTGGGAATAGCCGTTAGAAGTAGTTCCCAGGAGTTGAAACACTTGTCAAGAGGTTAACGAACGCTGCAGACAGGTCTAAATTTATTTGAATGATCTTGAATGCATGGGCCATTATAGATTTCTATGATTATTGATGATCGATTATTAATTTTATTGATTATTGATTATCGATTATTGGTTATTGATTTTATTGATTTATTGATTTTACTGATTTTATTGATTTTATTGATTTATTGATTATCGATTATTGATTATATTGATTATTAAAGGATACAATATAAGGTACAGAGCATGTAAAACATACAACACATATTGAAATCAAGACTACTATATTTCACATGTTTCATTTTACTCAACCGCGTCAGCAACATTTATTATTAAGAGATAATAGATATGAATGATATGCTTCTGTTTTCAATATTTAATCCTATAAGAAGCAATATGTATAGTAATAATATACCACTCATTCCCCACACAAGTCATCTATAATCAAAAATATATATGCACAGTAGTAATATACCGCCTCCCTTCCCACACAACTCGTAGGCATTATGTAATATCTAAAATAAAATATGAATATCTGGTTTCAATAACTTATCGAGACAAGTTGGTATGACTCATCGAACACCTGGCGTCTTAGACAGTATCCAGTTTCAGAGTATGATGCAATATCTAAAAATATAGTATGAGTTCGGGTGAAGTCGGCTAGCATCGGAAGAAGCAGCAATTTGATTGGTTCATATCCAGATTAGCCGCGCCCCTCTCATATACTATAAAAGTAAATACTCAGATGCTTTGTATGTAGTCCCATTTCACAAGGGATGTAGAACTTAAAGTTCTACAGCTACTTAGTAGCGATCATTGGCCAGTAATGTCGATTTTCGACATTGCTGCCGTCCCGAAGGTGGTTAAAAGCTACCCGAAGGAGAAGGATTATAAATGGGCTGAGTTTTCCCGAATTCTTAAATCCCAGCTACCTAACAACCCCCCATGTACCAACCCTGCCTCGATAGACCAAGCTGTGCACACAATCACCACGGTGATCCAGCGAGCCCTCGGACAGACTAACCAACGTATAAATACGACACGCCCACTTAAGCCACTCCCACAATACATACTGACGACTATAAAAGCGAAAAATCGACTTAGAAAACTATTCCTACGAACGCACAATCCTGATACGCTACGAGAGCTGAACAGGCAAAAGCGACTCATAGCGCAACAAGTAACAAATTTTAGAGACGAAGGCATAGCGCAAACTATCCTCGAACATCCCGACGATCCGTATTATTTACCTCGCATATTTCTAAGAAAGAGAAGTCAAATTCCACCTCTGCTGGTTCGTAATATTAATTATATCACAGATTCTGAGAAATCCATGATCCTATCCTCTCAGTTCCAAAGTCAATTCACCCCTAACGTCATCCCCCAGCATACCAAAGCCCTAGTCGACCGCCAAGCCGCTGATATACCGGCACGGCTACCAACCACTTCAGACCCCGTATATTTCCCTCCGTCCAAAGTCCTGCTACAAATTAAATCCATGAATCCAAAGAAGGCCCCCGGGCTTGACAACATCCCTCCCTTCGCCCTTAAATACCTTCCTTTGAACGCAATCCTTTTCCTCACCAAAATCTATAATGCAAGTCTTCGAGAAACACACTATCCCATCCCTTGGAAAATCGCCAAGATTACCCCGATAAAAAAACCTAATAAGCCCGGGAATCAGCCGGCCAGTTACAGGCCGATTAGCCTTCTTTCATCCCTAGCCAAAGTTTTTGATTCCCTGATCCTGGAAACCATGCTGGAGGTGATAGACGACGGCAACGTCGTCAGCGACTTTCAGTATGGTTTCCGAAAAGACCATTCCACTACCCAGCAACTTCTCAGAGTCTGCGAAAAAATCACGACCAATAACAATCGAGGTCAGTTCACGGGGGTTGTCTCCCTTGACCTCGAAAAAGCCTTTGACAAAGTCTGGCACCCTGGACTATTATTTAAACTTCAATCAGCGGGCTATTCTGCGCGTATCGTTAAAATGATACAAGCCTACTTATCTAACCGCACCTTCCAAGTAGTAGTCGAAGGGGAGTGCTCACCTCCAGCCCCTATCCTATCCGGAGTCCCGCAGGGGTCTTCCTTAGGTCCCGTATTATTCACCCTTTATACCGCGGACATCCCAGATCCCGACGACAGACGAACTACCCTTGCGTTATATGCCGATGACACGGCTATCATAACGACTTCAGTTAACAATAACCTGCTTCACAGATTAATACAACATCAGACGGACGCCACAGTCGACTATTACAGAGACTGGGGACTCCTAACCAATCCCCAAAAGACGCAATACTCTATTTTCACCAAAAGACTATCCAATACCCATAAAATTCTGAGTGTAGATAATAACCCGATCTCGACTACCACTAGCCTGAAGTACCTAGGCCTTGTACTCGACAAGGGCCTGACATTCTCCTTGCAAGTCTCCGCGACGCGGGCAAAGGCACTCTCGAGGCTGCACCAGATCGGCGGTGTGATCAAACACGGGCCTCCTGCACAAAGTACACTTCTATACAAATCATACATCCGTCCCATCCTTACCTACGCATCTCCAGTCTACTACCCCATTTTAAGCAACACACATAAAAAAACCCTCCAGATCATACAGAACAAATGCCTCCGCCTAGCCAATAACCTCCCCCGAGCCACCCCCATCCCTGCGCTTCACAACTTGACAGGAACCCCGACACTAGAGGAATTCATACACCTCAGACTGATACCAAACTTTACAGACACCCTACAACGACACACAAACCCCACACTACATGACCCCTTGACTCACAAATTCGACACAAGACCGACCCACCCATCCCTTAATTACTTTTACAACCCCTAAAAATCCTAAAGTCAACCCCTAAAATTTTCCTACCTAAACAATAAAAAAGTCCGAAAAACCACCCCTAAAAACCCACCCTTAAAAATAATCTTTCCCGCAACTCACCCAATCCTTCGCCAACATCCCTTACATTAAATAATAAAAAATCCAAGAACCCACCACCCCTAACCCACCCTACCCTGCACTGCTGTTATATCTGCTTTAAATGCCCGCCTAGATAAACAAACTCTCCAACCTGATGCAAGCACCGAAAGGTGGAGAGCATCGAGACGACGGCTTCGGCCGGACTCATTCCCGTCAGTTGTTTGTATGTAGTCTTATCAGTTACAATGAAGTGTGAACATTGCGGAAAAGATTTCTCTTGCAAATGCAATCTAGTGCGACATTTTCGCGACTACTGTTCTGTTCTACATAAAAAAAGGAAAAGTGATAATGTACCGTCTACATCTGCAATAAAGAAACAAAAGAAAGATGTACCATCTTCCAGTAATATTTTTAAAACGATTCCAGTGATCTGTGAACAGTGCGGAAAAGATTTTTCTTACAAACGCAGTCTAGTGCTACATATTCATAATTACTGTCCTATCCTAAATAGTGAGAGAAAAAGAAAACGTGATAATGTGCCGTCTACATCTGCTCCAAAGAAACAAAAGTATGACGTACCATCTTCGAGCGATGTTAATACAGCGAACTCAATACTCTGTGAACGTTGTGGAAAAATATTTTCAAAGCCGTCCAACCTCCGAAAACATAATCAAAACTCCTACTGTGTTGGGAATAATGTGGCTGATAGAAACAAAATTGACCGACCAATTCAACAAAGTGTGGGAGACGGGGTTAAAAAACTTTCTAGCGGGTTCAAAAATAGGATAGCCAGTTACCGTTTTACTAGTCCTAGAACACATATCGACTATTCGGATTTCTTTGAAGAAGTAAAAGAGAAAGTGTTCGATACTAGAAATACTCATTGATTTCATGAATCAATGAGTATTTGCAAAACTATCGTGCTCTCAAAGTTAATTTCGAAGTGTTCGGTTTTTATGTTATACCCGGAAAGTCGATGTCTGATATCAAGTCATTTAATACTAAGAACAAGGTGATAACCCAATCATCAGATCTTCAGCAGATTTTCGAAGATTTTATGAAAGACATGACTTCGCAAGCCTCCTCATTTGAGGAACGGGACTCTGGATGGGCTTTAAAACAGATAATATTTCTGGATGTAAACATAAATAAATTTACACCACTATCAGCCTCTTCATATATTAAGATTCCCAAATCCATTGAATGGAAACAAGGCGTGTTAAATATTAGAAATAAAGATAGGGCTTGCTTTGCTTGGTCCATTATTGCAGCCATATATCGTGCACAAGGGAATCCTCAGTTCCAGTACCAGTTCATATCCCCACTACAACACACTACTAAACTTTAATGGTTTGAAATTCCCCATGAGCCTGAAGGATATATCTAAATTTGAAAAACTGAATAACATATCTGTGAATGTGTTTGGAATCGAGTCGGAATTTAAAGATGGAAAAATGGTGATAGAGGTGGTGGGACCCTTACATTTCACTTCAAACAGACAAGCTACACATGTTAATTTGTTGCTAGTATCTGACAATTCTGGTAACAACCACTACTGCCTCATAACAGATATGTCAAGATTAGTTCCGAAACAAAAATCTAAACATGATGCTAGAATACATATTTGCGATGGACGTCTATAGGCTTTTAAGAAGGTTGAACAGCTAAAACAACACGAGAAAAACGACTGCAATCATATATGTACAAAAATACCAACCACCCAGTTGAAGATCAATAAATATGGTGAAACTATTCCTGAGAATATCCATAAGTTTGTTAATTTTGAAAGACAATTATCGGTTCCATTTGTAATCTATGCAGATTTCGAGAGTTTACTAAAACCAATTCATCATAATGAACCTAGTGATGATAAATCATTTACAGTGAAATCGTGCGAACATGAACCATTCTCTTTCGCTTTCTACGTTAAGTGTAATTTTGATGACAAGTTATCGAGATTCGTATCATATCGAGGCTCAAACGCCGCTCAAATATTTATTGAAAAATTGGACAAAATAACTTTGGACTTGTATAACAACCACCTCAAAAATGTTAGGGACATGCTACCGCTTTCTGATCAAGAAAAAACCTCTTACAGTAATGCTGATTGATAACTGCCATATCTACACAAAGCCTTTCAAGACTGAAGATGTTAAGGTTCGCGATCACTGCCACTTAACAGGACACTTTCGTGGTGCTGCCCACTCTGTATGCAATTTAAACTACAAAGTGCCAAAGTTCATACCAGTTTTCTTCCACTGTCTCAATAATTATGATGGACACCTCTTTCTGTCGAAGCTAACATCTAAAAAGGAGAGTGTCTCTGTGATAGCGCAAACCAAGGAGAAATACATCTCATTCTCCAAATCAATTCTGGTTGAAAAATCTTCAGATCCAAAAGTACCACACACATATTTGAAACTAAAGTTTGTTGACTCGTTTCGCTTTTTAACCAAGTCCTTCGATAAACTGAGTAAAAACTTAGAACATCACCAGTGTAACGAAACAAGAAACTGCTTTCCAGATGATGACGAGTTTAAGTTAATCAGAGGAAAAGGTGTTTTCCCCTATAGCTATGTGGATTCGTTTGAAAGGCTGGAAGAGAAACAACTACCATCAAATGAAAAATTTTACAATGATTTAACCCTGGAATTCATTTCTGATGAAGACTATGAACGGGCAAATAAAGTGTGGGATACCTTCAACTGTAAAACTTTGGAAGAGTACGCTGAAGTATATTTAAAATCAGATGTGTTGTTGTTAGCTGATGTGTTTGAAAACTTTAGAAAAGTGTGTTTGGAGCAATACAAATTAGTCCCCGCCCATTATTTAACAGCTCCGTCGCTAAGCTGGGACGCGATGCTACGTTACACAAACATCGAGCTCGAATTTTAACAGATGTCGATTCTCTACATTTTTTCCGCAAAGGAATTAGAGGAGGTGTGGCTCAATGTAGTAAAAGGAAGTCTGTGGCGAACAATAAATTTTTACCAAATTATGATCCTACTAAGCGAACTTCACATATCATGTACCTGGATGCAACAAACCTGTATGGCGCAGCTATGAAAGAATGTCTTCCCACTGGAGGCTTCAGGTGGCTCGAAAAAGGAGAAATTGACATCTTTGACTGCTACCATCGACAACAACTCACCTAAAGGCTATATCTTGCAGGTAAATTTGGAATATGTAACAAGCCTGCATAATGACCACAACGATTTACCATTCTGTCCAGAAAGTATGATACCACCAGATTCTAAATACCCTAAATTAATTCCGAATTTACATAATAAGAACCGCTATATTATTCACTATAGAAATTTAAAACAGTGTTTGAAATATGGACTAAAACTGACGAAAATCCACAAAATATTAGATTTTCACAATCGACGTGGTTGGGGTCATATATTGACTTATCTCCGAAACTCTGCTAGAAACGAATTTGAGAAGTATTTGTTCAAGCTCATGGGTAATAAAATTTTTGGTAAAACAATGGAAAATGTCGATAAGAGACAAAATATTAAATTGTGTTCGTGTTGGAAGAATAGAAAAGGTAAATTAGGAGCAAGAGCGTTAACAAGTCTACCACATTTCATTTGGATAAGACAAAAGTGGTGTATGACAAACCGCTATATGTTGGTTTTTCAATTTTGGTTATTTCCAAGACCACCATCTACGAATTCCTTTATGGCTAGATAAAACCTATGTACGGTGACAAAGCAACTGTTTTATAGACAGACACAGATTCCCTTGTCTTGGAACTTTTTACCGAAAACCCGTATGAGGACATCAAGGAAAATCTTCAGTATTTTGATACTTCAAATTATAAACCAGATAACATCCACAATGTGCCTAAAACAAAATCAGTCGTAGGAAAGATGAAAGATGAGTACGCTGGAAGATGAATCGAAAGCTTTTATGGAACAGGTGCCAAGGCGTATTGTGTAAAAGCAGGTGACGTCATGAAAAAGGCAAAAGAAGTATCCACAAGTGTTGTTAAACATCAAATAGACTTTTCTGATTATGTTCAAATCGTAGAAAATGGTGGCATAATCTTCAGAAAAAATGCATATGTTTACATCAACTTTGCACACCATCCACACTGAACTGAAGAATAAAGTAGTATTGCCATCAGCTGACGATAAGAGGTATGTCATACCGGATGATGTAAATACGTTAGCCTGGGGACATCATCGCCTTTCTCCACCAGATCAGGAACGTAACATTAATTTGGAAAGGTTGCTGCAAGTAGCTGAAGAGATGATTGGGGAGAGGAGGGGCCACAAATAGATATCAATTTATCAGATTTTGATATATCAGATTTTAATTCATCAGATTTTCATGTATCAGACTTTGATTTAAACTTATTTAATATGTAATTATATAGATAATTCGATATGAGTCTGCTTGTTATCCAATTATGTAAATAAACTATTAGTATGTAGTAGGTTTTATTATTTCATTTACATTATAATTTATCAGATTTTTCATTTAAGCTTATTTTGATATGTAATTGTGTTAATATAACTGTCGATATAACTCTGCTTATTATTTAATTATGTAAATAAACGATTAGTGTGTACATATATTTTATTATTTTGTCATATTTGGGAATATTTATTCCCACATGTGTTCACAAGTTTAATAGTTAATAAAACTACCATTATATATAAATATTTGTTTTATTATTCCATTATAAAATACAATACTTAATACGAAACATATCGGCTACATTTTTGTAACCCCCATTAACATACATGAAAAGTTGCTTGTGAACTCGGAGGACCATCTACAGGGTGTCCACATAGTGCGCGTAAGTCCAATATCTGGGTTAATAAAAGAGATAACTTAATTTTTTTTCTACAGGGTTGTCTAATATCCCGAGCTGCACAAAATGAAAATATATTTACATATTCAGGGTGTTCAGTTTTTCCTGGACAGGTACCAACTTCATTTTTTTAAATGGAAACCTATATTTTTTATGGCATTATCGAATTCTACGTAAAAAATTAGTGGGACTTTGTGCATAACACTGCTATTGAAATATTGATAGTTTTCGAGATATTTGACTTTTAATTTTTTTTTCTTATGTTTCGTCACTTCTAATAGTTGACATAATTATGGTTGTATGACAGCTAGAAATTATTTTTTTTCAGAAACTGTAGAGTGAAGATGGCTCTTTCGAAAAACGTATCAAAAGTTGACCTGCGATATACAGGGGGCAACAGAAATCGTGCCAAACCTGATGGTTTAAAATTTAAAAAATCTCGACTTTTTCAAATGGAACACCCTGTGTTTTATGATTTCATTAGATGCCTTTCTGTAGACTCTACAATTTTATAATAGCTTTCCCTATACCTAAGTTGCGTAGTTTTTGCAAAAAACCCACTTTTATGAAAAATACCCGATTTGTGCACGTTCCTTTCTCGGGAAAAACGCAGTGAGCGTCTGTCACGCAATAAAATTTGTGACAATCAGTTTACATGTCATTTCTTCTTTTACTGAATATTCACGTACGAGTTTAGAGTAAGTACTAAGCGTGCATACAATGAACTATTCAAAAGAAGAATTAGTGAAAATGGTTTATGCCTTAGGAGAAGCTCATGGAAATTGTTTGCTAGCAGCACGTTTTTACAAAGCAAATAATCCAGATTTACAGAGATTTCCACGTGCTGACTGTTTTGAAAATGCGAAAGAAAGATTTGAAAGAACAGCAAATGCGAATTATGAGAAAACTACCAGGAGACATGACGATATTCAGTTTAATGTTGTGGCGTCTGCTGTTGAAAATCCAAATATTAGTGTCAGGAAAATCAGTAATAATCTTGGAGTTTCCAAAAGCTTGACAAACAAGATACTGAAGAAGAATAATTTTCATCCGTATCATATTAAAAACCATCAAGCACTGTTACCTCAAGATCACCTAAACCGCCTGCAATTTTGCCACTGGGCATTGGATAAAATTCAGGAAAGTCCAAACTTTTTTATGAATGTCTTGTTTACTGACGAATCAACATTTTCAAACACATGCTTACCCAATCGTCGCAACTTTCATCACTACGCTGACAATAATCCAAGATTATTGAGGGTACTAGATAATCAGCATCGTTTCAAAGTGAACGTGTGGGCTGGAATTTGTGGAGAACATATTGTTGGACCGTACTTTTTTGAAGGCAATTTAAATGCCAATGTGTATTTGCATTTTTTGCAAAACGAACTTCCCCTTCTACAGCTACAGAATATGCCCGCTGATTATTTGGTTCAACAATGGTTTCAGCATGATGGTGCTCCTCCACATTCCACTTTGGCGGTACTGTGATTATTTTATTGTTGTAGTAGTTCTCTCTTCCTTTAACGTAAATCTGTTCTGCTTTTGAAGTCAAATATTCAATAATGTTGTTAAATTTGTGTAGTTTTGTAAATCCCTCTTCCCACTGAATGCATTGATGATGTTTAGTTACCCAATTAGCTTCTTCTTGAAATTCTGATGGAAGTGCGTCAAATGAAAAAGGTGGTTTGAAAATATAATGACATATGCGTTCACCCTCAAATCCTGCCAACTCTTTAACTATGAATTTATTTTTTTCCACCTTGAATCCTTGTACATCTAAGATTAATGGCATATTTTCAAATTTGTTAGCTTCTTCAGTACAACACTTTTCAAACTATACAATTCTATTGCGTTTCTTAATTGTTTAAATTTTTTCCTATGTTCTTGCAGGGTCTGTCTATATTCAGATATCATTATCAATTTAGACTTTATTATTTATGTTACCGAGTTTATTTATACTAGACCTGTCTAATAATTTTTACCATTGGATTATATCGAACCCGTACTTATAAGTACTGGTACCTATAAGTACTGGTATGGTACCGGTATACCGGTCTACCGGTTACACTGGTACCGGTATACCGGTACCAGCAGGATAGGCCATACAGGTTCAGCTATCATATGATGTCATAAAATAAATAACTGCCCCTCGTTAGGTCAGGTTAGTCTTTCCGAAAGACTTAACGTTGATAATGTGTATTATCTGTATGAACATTTTAAAATGTCCTAGCTTTATGATGAATAAAGAACCAAATTAAATATATTCTGTTTTATTTATTAAAATCAAATCATCTGTAGGGTGGGGGTAAGAATTTTTTATAAGAATTCGAGAGGTTATAGATTTGGTGGCAATTCAATGCGACCAATTACAGCCAGAGGGAGACACATCTACTGGTAGCCGGTTCATCTAAGTGGTGAGTGCCTACAGTGCCTACAAAGCAGATATATTCTTATAGTTCCTCATTTAATTCAGTCTATTAACTATGGAAGTACGTGTTAGACTGCTTAATAAAGATGGTAAAATTATTAAAGAAGTAAACTCTTGAACGAACTCAAATGACTATTGAATACTTTACATGTAATGACGTCGACATATTGAAATTGTAGCTAAAACTACTACTAAAAGCAAAACAGTAATGGGTTTTCTTGTTAAATAAGGTTAAAGTTTTTTTATCAAAACAATGAGGTTATTAGGAGAAGAGATATAGAAAGTTATAAGTATCGGTGTGACCGGTAGCAGTGTAACCAGTACCGGTCTGTGACCGGTATTGGTGTAACCGGTACCGGTACTTATAGATAGATAGATAGAAGCGAAGAAGTTTTATCGCGATCTGTATCCACGACTGATGTAAAGACTGATTTGTTGAACACCTTTAAACTAAGTGTGTAATATAAAACACAGATATAATCTATGATAATCTTGGTTGCTAGGCAGATACGACAATGAACGCTTCACAGCTTATAGTACTACAAGCCATTTCTCAGAACGTAATTTTTGTGCAGTATCCTTATAATACAAAGGAGGTTTTTGTATGCTTTGACAGTAATGGGACGAGAAATGAAAGCTGGCCCTCTAAATGGAGAAGGATGGAGCTATATGTAAGTAATTACATTACCACTTTGAGTTATTTAATACCCACCAACAGCACCAAGTACAAACTACGTCTAAGGAAAAAGGATAATATAATGGAAGACTCTGATTGGCTGGACATCTATACACACCTATACACACCCTACAAATATCGGTTGTGGTGTGGAATATCCTGCAGAGTATTTCATGATTTGGTATATAGCAGTGTGCTCCTCCCTGTTAGTGCTTAAAGCGATTATTACGACACTTCAGACATCATGTCTCAACAACTGTGTTGTTCGAAATGTCCATCAACCGAGCTGATAAATAGACACAAAAACAATGAAAGCTTGTACAACTTCACTCAAGAAGAGCTGTCACACTTTCCCTTGGAATATCTAATTTCAAATGTAGCTGCTGTGGAACTACTTCATGCATGGCCTAAGATTCCACGAGAATATACCCAAAAATTTGAGCTTCAAATTCAACTACCCTGTTTCGTGCATTACAACCGACCAGAATGGCAATCACATATACAGGGTGTCCACCTAGTGCGCGTAAGTCCAATATCTGGGTTAATAAAAGAGATAACTTAATTTTTTTTCTACAGGGTTGTCTAATATCCCGAGCTGCACAAAATGAAAATATATTTACATATTCAGGGTGTTCAGTTTTTCCTGGACAGGTACCAACTTCATTTTTTTAAATGGAAACCTATATTTTTTATGGCATTATCGAATTCTACGTAAAAAATTAGTGGGACTTTGTGCATAACACTGCTATTGAAATATTGATAGTTTTCGAGATATTTGACTTTTAATTTTTTTTCTTATGTTTCGTCACTTCTAATAGTTGACATAATTATGGTTGTATGACAGCTAGAAATTATTTTTTTTCAGAAACTGTAGAGTGAAGATGGCTCTTTCGAAAAACGTATCAAAAGTTGACCTGCGATATACAGGGGGCAACAGAAATCGTGCCAAACCTGATGGTTTAAAATTTAAAAAATCTCGACTTTTTCAAATGGAACACCCTGTGTTTTATGATTTCATTAGATGCCTTTCTGTAGACTCTACAATTTTATAATAGCTTTCCCTATACCTAAGTTGCGTAGTTTTTGCAAAAAACCCACTTTTATGAAAAATACCCGATTTGCGCACGTTCCTTTCTCGGGAAAAACGCAGTGAGCGTCTGTCACGCAATAAAATTTGTGACAATCAGTTTACATGTCATTTCTTCTTTTACTGAATATTCACGTACGAGTTTAGAGTAAGTACTAAGCGTGCATACAATGAACTATTCAAAAGAAGAATTAGTGAAAATGGTTTATGCCTTAGGAGAAGCTCATGGAAATTGTTTGCTAGCAGCACGTTTTTACAAAGCAAATAATCCAGATTTACAGAGATTTCCACGTGCTGACTGTTTTGAAAATGCGAAAGAAAGATTTGAAAGAACAGCAAATGCGAATTATGAGAAAACTACCAGGAGACATGACGATATTCAGTTTAATGTTGTGGCGTCTGCTGTTGAAAATCCAAATATTAGTGTCAGGAAAATCAGTAATAATCTTGGAGTTTCCAAAAGCTTGACAAACAAGATACTGAAGAAGAATAATTTTCATCCGTATCATATTAAAAACCATCAAGCACTGTTACCTCAAGATCACCTAAACCGCCTGCAATTTTGCCACTGGGCATTGGATAAAATTCAGGAAAGTCCAAACTTTTTTATGAATGTCTTGTTTACTGACGAATCAACATTTTCAAACACATGCTTACCCAATCGTCGCAACTTTCATCACTACGCTGACAATAATCCAAGATTATTGAGGGTACTAGATAATCAGCATCGTTTCAAAGTGAACGTGTGGGCTGGAATTTGTGGAGAACATATTGTTGGACCGTACTTTTTTGAAGGCAATTTAAATGCCAATGTGTATTTGCATTTTTTGCAAAACGAACTTCCCCTTCTACAGCTACAGAATATGCCCGCTGATTATTTGGTTCAACAATGGTTTCAGCATGATGGTGCTCCTCCACATTCCACTTTGGCGGTACTGTGATTATTTTATTGTTGTAGTACTTTTCCTATTATCTATTCATATTTCAGATTAGAGAACACCTAAACCACGTATATCCAAATAAGTGGTTAGGTCGTGGTGGTCCAGTTCCTTGGCCTGCACGTTCGCCTGATTTAAATATTCTGGACGTTTTCTTGTGGGGTTATATCAAGGAGCGAGTATACGAAGTACCACCAACGGATATGCAAGACTTGAAAGAAAAGATCCAAAATGAGTTTCTAACCATAACGCCCGAAATGTTAAGAAATGTTCACATTCATTTTCGTCGTAGATTAATGCTTTGTGTTGAAAACAACGGTGGACATTTTGAGCATTTACTTTAGGTTAGCTTGCTTGTATGAGTATTGCGTATTCTTTTTTCAATACTCTATGTATATTCATCCATTTCACTAATAATTTTTCTAACTACGGTAACACCGTTTGGTTTTCAATATGATACGTATGAAACTTCTTCTTCAATATCTTATTTGTCGAGCTTTTGAAAACTCCAAGATTTCTACTGATTTTCTGATACTAATATTTTTGGATTTTCAACAGCAGAAACCACAACATTAACTTAAATATTATCGTTGTTACTCCCATGTCTCCTGGGTGCTTATTCTCATCCAGGGAATATGAGTATTCCTATGAGAAAAAGACGCCATATTTCTACATTTCTACTGATTTTGTTTAAGCTACATTCTCAACCGTTTTATTCCTACAAGATTTCAATAGAATGGGAGGGTTTTTATTCTCCTACAACGGACCGAGAGAATTGCCTGTTTTTAAGAGAAACCTATGCACGGAACATAAGATCTGCTGTCATTCATAAGTAAAATTCAAATTTCTAATCTAACCTCAAAAAAGAAAATAATTTCCTGGTTGAAATTATTTTTTAATTTAATAATTTAATAATTTTAATAATTTAAATTATTCAAAGCAAAATTCAATTAAAAATTATACATTAGGAATTGATTAGGGAGAGAGGAACGTATTTTAGTAAGGTAAGTATTTTAATTGGTTTTAAATAAATCTATTTCCCTATGATTTGAATAAAATCTTTAAATTTTATGATCTTATACCTTAAAGAAATGGATGAAGAGGAGGTCTTAGTGATATTTGAAATGTTTAATAATTTAATAGAGGCTGAAGAACATGCAAATGTTCCAGATAGGCTGCTTCATAATGAAATAGATCCTTTTGTTACTCTGAATGACGAAGTTTGTAGGTCTATTTCGAGTACCCAAAATTCTTGGTCGAGAAATTATTGATCTGGTAACACCATATATGCGTCAGGGACAAAATTATGCAAGTTTGGAAATTAAGACAAAGGTTGTTACTTTTCAAAATTACTTGTTACCTATTAATTACTACGTATTATACTAGTAGTACCTAAATGTTCTGTGCAGTAGTAGAGTAGTACTAATAATTTATGTCACATGAATTCATCTATTGATTGTTTGAAGGGTTTTTAAAGAGGAAGAAATTTATGGTTATTACACCTTTAAGTAAATAATGGAAAACATTTTCAATAAATCTATTCTGCAAGTTTTATGACTTAATATAAACGCTATACATTGGAAGTTTTCAATACACTATAGTTATATCAATGTGGTATTTGGTTTTAGGTTCTTGTGGCACTATTATTTTATGCTCACGGTAGCTATCAAAAAATTACTGGGAAGAATATATTTTGTGGTATAAGCCAAGCAAGCGTGAGTCGCTGCATCAATGAAGTAACTGCAGTTTTAAATAATCAGAATATAATTGATGAGTGGATTTGTTTTCCTCAAAAATAATATAATAAATAATATTTATTATATTTATTATATTTACTTTCTGCGCGGCATTAATTGAGACATTTTTTCGCTCCATTTTTCTTTTTGTAATAGAAATATACCTAATCTTGTGGGAATAGAATAATCTTCCTTTTCGAAACTAAGTAAATATATAACAAAACAAAGAAACATCAATGTTAAAATTTCTGTTCCATGACCACTGATAATCATTAAAAAAAATATTTATTCTGATATTCCATGGAAAGAATAAGTGGCAACGATGTTGTGATTTTCTCCTAGTTAAGAATACGGTTTAAAATATCATGAGAACAGGGAGCGTTCCCCCTCGTGCGGGAGAATGCTCACCTCTCCCTACTTTACTCCCCGGATGAGAATAAGCCCCCTGGTAGTTTTCTCATAATTCCCATTTGCTGTTCTTTCACATTTTCAAAACAGTCAGCACGTGGGAATCTCTATAAATACGTGCTGCTAGCAAATAATTCCCATGAACTTCTTCTAAAGCATACGCCAGTTTTGCTAATTCTTAATTACATGTAGAGCTTTTATGATTTTTTACTTTTATTTACAAATAAATGGTAACTTTCCATAAAGACTTGTTTTTTAAACTGAAATTATATAAATTTTTCAGTTATTTTTATTTTAAGAAGTGTAAACTAATACATTTTATAAAAATAAATAGCCTTACAATATTTTTTCCGTCAAAGGAGTGCGCAAATCGGGTATTTTTCATAAAAGTGGGTTTTTTGCAAAAACTACGCAACTTAGGTATAGGGAAAGCTATTATAAAATTGTAGAGTCTACAGAAAGGCATCTAATGAAATCATAAAACACAGGGTGTTCCATTTGAAAAAGTCGAGATTTTTTAAATTTTAAACCATCAGGTTTGGCACGATTTCTGTTGCCCCCTGTATATCGCAGGTCAACTTTTGATACGTTTTTCGAAAGAGCCATCTTCACTCTACAGTTTCTGAAAAAAAATAATTTCTAGCTGTCATACAACCATAATTATGTCAACTATTAGAAGTGACGAAACATAAGAAAAAAAAATTAAAAGTCAAATATCTCGAAAACTATCAATATTTCAATAGCAGTGTTATGCACAAAGTCCCACTAATTTTTTACGTAGAATTCGATAATGCCATAAAAAATATGGGTTTCCATTTAAAAAAATTAAGTTGGTACCTGTCCAGGAAAAACTGAACACCCTGAATATGTAAATATATTTTCATTTTGTGCAGCTCGGGATATTAGATAACCCTGTAGAAAAAAAAATTAAGTTATCTCTTTTATTAACCCAGATATTGGACTTACGCGCACTAGGTGGACACCCTGTATATGTGATTGCCATTCTGGTCGGTTGTAATGCACGAAACAGGGTAGTTGAATTTGAAGCTCAAATTTTTGGGTATATTCTCGTGGAATCTTAGGCCATGCATGAAGTAGTTCCACAGCAGCTACATTTGAAATTAGATATTCCAAGGGAAAGTGTGACAGCTCTTCTTGAGTGAAGTTGTACAAGCTTTCATTGTTTTTGTGTCTATTTATCAGCTCGGTTGATGGACATTTCGAACAACACAGTTGTTGAGACATGATGTCTGAAGTGTCGTAATAATCGCTTTAAGCACTAACAGGGAGGAGCACACTGCTATATACCAAATCATGAAATACTCTGCAGGATATTCCACACCACAACCGATATTTGTAGGGTGTGTATAGGTGTGTATAGATGTCCAGCCAATCAGAGTCTTCCATTATATTATCCTTTTTCCTTAGACGTAGTTTGTACTTGGTGCTGTTGGTGGGTATTAAATAACTCAAAGTGGTAATGTAATTACTTACATATAGCTCCATCCTTCTCCATTTAGAGGGCCAGCTTTCATTTCTCGTCCCATTACTGTCAAAGCATACAAAAACCTCCTTTGTATTATAAGGATACTGCACAAAAATTACGTTCTGAGAAATGGCTTGTAGTACTATAAGCTGTGAAGCGTTCATTGTCGTATCTGCCTAGCAACCAAGATTATCATAGATTATATCTGTGTTTTATATTACACACTTAGTTTAAAGGTGTTCAACAAATCAGTCTTTACATCAGTCGTGGATACAGATCGCGATAAAACTTCTTCGCTTCTATCTATCTATCTATAAGTACCGGTACCGGTTACACCAATACCGGTCACAGACCGGTACTGGTTACACTGCTACCGGTCACACCGATACTTATAACTTTCTATATCTCTTCTCCCAATAACCTCATTGTTTTGATAAAAAAACTTTAACCTTATTTAACAAGAAAACCCATTACTGTTTTGCTTTTAGTAGTAGTTTTAGCTACAATTTCAATATGTCGACGTCATTACATGTAAAGTATTCAATAGTCATTTGAGTTCGTTCAAGAGTTTACTTCTTTAATAATTTTACCATCTTTATTAAGCAGTCTAACACGTACTTCCATAGTTAATAGGCTGAATTAAATGAGGAACTATAAGAATATATCTGCTTTGTAGGCACTGTAGGCACTCACCACTTAGATGAACCGGCTACCAGTAGATGTGTCTCCCTCTGGCTGTAATTGGTCGCATTGAATTGCCACCAAATCTATAACCTCTCGAATTCTTATAAAAAATTCTTACCCCCACCCTACAGATGATTTGATTTTAATAAATAAAACAGAATATATTTAATTTGGTTCTTTATTCATCATAAAGCTAGGACATTTTAAAATGTTCATACAGATAATACACATTATCAACGTTAAGTCTTTCGGAAAGACTAACCTGACCTAACGAGGGGCAGTTATTTATTTTATGACATCATATGATAGCTGAACCTGTATGGCCTATCCTGCTGGTACCGGTATACCGGTACCAGTGTAACCGGTAGACCGGTATACCGGTACCATACCAGTACTTATAGGTACCAGTACTTATAAGTACGGGTTCGATATAATCCAATGGTAAAAATTATTAGACAGGTCTAGTATAAATAAACTCGGTAACATAAATAATAAAGTCTAAATTGATAATGATATCTGAATATAGACAGACCCTGCAAGAACATAGGAAAAAATTTAAACAATTAAGAAACGCAATAGAATTGTATAGTTTGAAAAGTGTTGTACTGAAGAAGCTAACAAATTTGAAAATATGCCATTAATCTTAGATGTACAAGGATTCAAGGTGGAAAAAAATAAATTCATAGTTAAAGAGTTGGCAGGATTTGAGGGTGAACGCATATGTCATTATATTTTCAAACCACCTTTTTCATTTGACGCACTTCCATCAGAATTTCAAGAAGAAGCTAATTGGGTAACTAAACATCATCAATGCATTCAGTGGGAAGAGGGATTTACAAAACTACACAAATTTAACAACATTATTGAATATTTGACTTCAAAAGCAGAACAGATTTACGTTAAAGGAAGAGAGAAAGCTGAATATCTTCGACGTTTTTCGGCAAAACCAATTATAGAATTTGAAGAACAACCCTGCTTGAAGCATTCTGCACATAAATGTTTATATCATTCAAAGAATATATGTATGTATGCCTTATCTAATGTGTATTATCTGTATGAACATTTTATAATGTCCTAGTTTTATGATGAATAAAAAACCAAATTAAATATATTCTGTTTTATTTATTAAAATCAAATCATCTGTGGGGCGGGGGTTAAAATTCTTTATAAAAATCCGAGTGGTTATGGATTTGGTGGCAAGTGTATGCAATTCAATGCGACCAATTACAGCCAGAGGGAGACACATCTATTGGTTGCCGGTTCATCTAAGTGGTGAGGATAGTGCCTACAAAGCAGATATATTCTTATAGTTCCTCATTAAATTGAGTGTATTAACTATGGAAGTACGTGTTATAAAGATGGTAAAATTATTAAAGAAGATAAACTCTTGAACAAACTCAAATGACTATTGAATACTTTACATGTAATGACGTCGACATATTGAAATTGTATCTAAAACTACTACTAAAACCAAAACAGTAATGGGTTTTCTTGTTACATAAGGTTAAAGTTTTTTGATCAAAACAATGAGGTTATTGGGAGAAGGGATATAGAAAGTTATAAGTATCGATGTGACCGGTACCAGTGTAACCGGTGCCGGTCTGTGACCGGTATCGGTGTGACCGGTACCGGTGTAACCGGTACTGGTACCTATATGTACCAGTGTAACCGGTACCGGTACTTATAGATAGATAGATAGAAGCGAAGAAGTTTTATCGCGATCTGTATCCACGACTGATGTAAAGAGTGATTGGTTGAACACCTTTAAAATAAGTGTGTAATATAAAACACAGATATAATCTATGATAATCTTAGTTGCTAGGCAGATATGACAATAAACGTTTCACAGCTTATAGTACTACAAGCCATTTCTCAGAATGTACTTTTTGTGCAGTATCCTTATAATACAAAGGAGGTTTTTATATGCTTTTACAGTAATGGAACGAGAAATAAAAGCTGGCACTCTAAATGGAGAAGGATGGACCTATATATAAGCAATTACGTTACCACTTTGAGTAATTCAATACCCACCAACAGCACCGAGTACAAACTACGTCTAAGGAAAAAGGATAATATAATGGAAGACTCTGATTGGCTGGACATCTACAGTAGACCCCCCACCTATACACACCCTACAAATATCGGCTGTGGAGTGGAATATCCTGCAGAGTATTTCATGATTTGGTATATAGCAGTGTGCTCCTCCCTGTTAATAATAATAATAATAATAATAATAATAAATGTCTTTATTTTTGATTGTTTAACATACAATTTGGATAGAGTTACATAAGAAGGTGGCGATATCCAACAAAGTTGCTCATATATAACCACCTTGATTACAATATATAGGAATTAAATAATATTCACATAAAATTTGCATAAAAAACCGGTCAGAAAAATTGATAATACGGAAAAAAACTTAAAAAGTACGTGATAATAGGTAAGTTTTCTAAATCTATAATTAATTATACAATCTTAATATAAAAGAATCAAACAGAATCTCTTTTGCTTAAAGTGTATAATTTAATTTTCCTGTTAAATGTTGCTAAGTTCGGGGCGTTTCGTATGCTGTGGGGTAATGCATTGAAAACTTTGACAGAGGTGTACCTAAAAGTTCTTTGAAAAGTGCTAGTTCTATGCTTAGGTACCGTAAACCGCTGTTGATGGCGTGTGGTACGGTCATGTCTGTCAGTACCTTTAACAAGTTTCTCATACAAATATTTTGGTTGCTTAGTCTCATTTATTTTATAAACTATCCGTGACATGTGCATATTAAACTTTTGCTCAAGTGTAAACCAATTCGACTCTCGAAATTTTTCAGTAACGTGATCAAACTTACGAAGACCAAAACAATATCTGATGCAAGCATTTTGAATTTTCTCAAGGCTATATTTATCTTTATGTAAAAGAGCAGGCCAGTAGACAATGTTACAATAATTTAAATGCGATAAAATTAAGGAATCTGTCACTCTCAGTTTAGTCTGTTTAGTGAAGTTGTCGTTGTGCATATATAAAACTCTTAAAAGCCCAATAGTTTTCTGTGTTAAATAAGCGACGTGACTTGAAAAACGCATATCACAATCAATGTGCAAACCTAAATTTCTACAGTTATTTGTGGGTGTGAGAGCAACATTATTTATAGTTATTTTAAATTGAGAATTATCTAGCAAGGAATTCCTATCTTTACCAAATATAAGTAACTGAGTTTTGTTTTCATTGAGAACAAGTCCATGTGCAATAGAATATTTTCCAATCATGTCTAAGTCTTTGTTTACATTGTGCGCTGCTAATTTCAACTCATTAATATGAAAACTGTAATAAATTTGAGTATCGTTTGCATATTGATGGGACGAACAGTAATTTATATATTTACTCAAGTCAGAGGTATACAGTGAAAAAAGCAAAGGTGCTAATACACTGCCTTGGGCCACACCTCTATTCAAAAATATTAAATTCGAGTATACATTACTCAAAACAACCCTTTGGCATCTACTTTGTAAATAATTAATAAAAAAATTTATAGCGGTGTTCCCAAGCCCAAAGTACCGCAGTTTAATAATTAGAGTAGAATGCGAAATAGTGTCAAAGGCCTTGCTATAATCTAACAAGACCAGGCACGAATTATTGTTATCATCGTAAGCTTTGAATAAATCATCAGTAATGCTAAGCAAGGCTGACGTTGTGCTATGATGCTGACGGAAACCAGACTGTGTAGCGGGTAAAATATTATTTTGTTCTAAAAAATTGGATAGTTGTTCCGCTACAATTTTTTCCAGAATTTTTGACAATACTGGCAAGATGCTTATCGGACAAAAATCTGAAATTTGCGAGGGATTTTTCTTTTTTGGAATTGGTACCACATTTGCTTGCTTCCATAGTGTTGGTATATCACCTTCTTCTAGACATTTATTTATAATAAACGTAATATGGTCACTAAGATAAGGAATAACATAAAGTAATAGTTTAAGATTAAGTCCTTCCGGCCCTGTGGCATTCGATTTGAGTTTATGTATTATTTTTTCGACTTGCAGTGTATTAACCAATGTAAATTGTAACCTATTAGTGAGGTTTTCCGTGAAATATTTATTAACATATTCATTAGTAATAAAGTCAATATCGTTATTAACTTGTGGCAAACTATCTTGAAAAAAATTATTATAATCATCAGGACTAGCAAAATCTTGAAAATGTGTACTGTTATTTTTGTTCTGAGTTATATTTAAATATTTTAAAGTGCGTCAGAACTCTTTCGAATTGGTTTTGAATACATGTTGTACATAGGCCTTTTTTTCCGCTTTTACTGCCACATTGACCATATTTCTCAAAGTTTTATATTCGTTCCATGAATTATCAGTTTTGTTCTTCTTATATTTTGTCAAGGCTTTATTACGAAGCTTCATCATAAACTTAAGGTTCTGAGTCAGCCAGGGAGCTGGAGATTTAGTGATTTTCACTGTTTCAAAAGGTGCATGAATATCAAATAAACTTAAAATGTTATTATTAAAAAAATCGACCATGTCGTTAATGTTATGAAAAGTATAAATACAATCCCAATCAATAAGAATAAGATCTTTTTTAAAATCTTCATAGCAAAAACTAGAAAAATCTCTATAAGTTTTTAAAATAGGTGTTTTTGTTACTTTTTCTACCCCAATAGTACACGTAACCATATCATGATCTGAAATATTTGTCATATTAAAAACCTCAGCATCGGCTATTACTTCTGAACAAGAAGAGACCAAAATATCAATAAGAGTCGAAGATGTAGAGGTAGTTCTTGTAGGTTGATTAATGTGCTGTGTAAGACCATATTTATTAAATAATCTTTTAACTAATTTGACATTGTTACAATTTATCTGTAAAAAATCTACATTCATAACACCCCCAAAGATTACATAATCATATTCAGCTAAAAGAGTGATAAGTGAGTTTTCTAAGAGATCAAGAGATTGCCCCAAATTTTGTTTCGGAGGTCTATAGAAAGTACCCAAGCATAATTTCTTCCGCGCTATTTTAACTTCAATCCACATTTGCTCCAGGGCAGCATTTTCATCACCTACATTTACAATTTTTAAACTTTAAGTTTTTTTTAATGTAAAATCCCACACCACCACCATCTTGCACTTTACGGTCTTTGCGAATAACATTAAAGCCTGTTAGTGCTTAAAGTGATTATTACGACACTTCAGCCATCATGTCTCAACAACTGTGTTGTTCGAAATGTCCATCAACCGAGCTGATAAATAGACACAAAAAGAATGAAAGCTTGTACAACTTCACTCAAGAAGAGCTGTCACACTTTCCCTTGGAAAATCTAATTTCAAATGTAGCTGCTGTGGAACTACTTCATGCATGGCCTAAGCTTCCACGAGAATATACCCAAAAATTTGAGCTTCAAATTTAACTACCCTGTTTCGTGCATTACAACCGACCAGAATGGCAATCACATATAGATGGTCCTCCGAGTTCACAAGCTACTTGTCATGTATGTGAATGGGGGTTACAAAAATGTATCCGATATGTTGCGTATTAAGTATTTTATTTTATAATGAAATAATAAAACAAATATTTATATATAATGGCAGTTTTATTAACTATTAAACTTGTGAACATATGTGGGAATAAATATTCCCAAATATGACAAAATAATAAAATATATGTACATACTAATCGTTTATTTACATAATTAAGTAATAAGCAGAGTTATATCGAAAGTTATAATAACACAATTACATATCAAAATAAGCTTAAATGAAAAATATGGTAAATTATAATATAAATGAAATAATAAAACCTACTACAAACTAATAGTTTATTTACATAATTGGATAACAAGCAGACTCATCGAATTATCTATACAGTGCGAACGTTTAGAATGGAAACCGTAAATAAAATGCGCCCTGTAGATTTTTCGCAAAAACGCTCGGACACGTCAATTCTTAAATTCAATTGCGCTTCTTTTGATACCATTGTTTTGGATATGACGTCATTAGGTAATCTCTGTGTCGTCATCATGATATCTTTTCAAATGGGAATGTCCAGTTCTTTCATTAAATTTAAATAGAGAAAATATTCCTGAAAATGGCAATATACGACACTATGGCCTTAAAGTGGATAGTTTTTGAGATAAAAAGCTTTGAAATTTGAAAAAAGAAAAAGTAGGCTAGTCAAAAAAAAATTTCAATTAGTTGATCCTGATAGTGACAGTTCCGCAATTTATTTAAAACTAATTGTCACAGTCGGCTATTCTTTAATATTTTTTTGTGATAATTAAAAATGGTACGAATTTTAACAGAAAAACTTGATTTTGAGAGGTTGTGACGAAATGAAAAGATCAATTAATGAAGTATGCAACATTTTCAGTAATAGATATCCGAATGAACCACGCATTAGAAAGTCAACAGTGAATAAGATTGTAATTGTAAGTAAATAAGATTGTAAGTAAATTTATCCGGTTGGGACATGTTCGGAATTGCATCAGAGGTCGGCCATCCACTACAGAGGATGTACAACTAGGTATGTTAGATCCTCAAGAAAATCCACAAGGTACTTCGCGACAAATCGCATCCAATCATGAAGTTAGCCAAAGTTCTGTGATAAAATACAAAAAAAAATAAATGGCATCCCTATAAGATTCAGCTAGTAAAAGAATTAAATGATGATGACCGAAGAAATGATGAACCTTTGTAACATAAATCCGCGTTTCATTAGCAATATAGTTTTTTCTGATGAAGCTGCATTTTGTTTGAATGGAAATGTTAGCAAACAGAACTGTCGCTATTGTCGTATAGTCCTCACTGGATGATGGAAGCGCACACCCAGTTCCCTTAGAAAATAAATGTATGGGCAGGAATTGTAGAAAACCATATTATTGGCCCTATTTTCATTGATGGTAGTTTAACAGGTGACAAATATTTAGAAATGTTACAACAACAAATTATTCCGGAGTTAGCAGCACTATGTCCAGATGACAATGATCCGAACATTCCCAATGACTTTGTATGGTATCAACAAGATGGGGCACCTCCACATTATGCCGTAAATGATTGTAACTACTTAAATGAAGTATTTCCTAATCGTTGGATAGGCAGAAGAGGTTTTATTGAATGGCCAGCTCGGTCCCCTGACCTCACACCCCTTGATTTCTTTTTGTGGGGTTATCTTAAGTAAGTGTATAATAATAAACCACGAGATATTAGCGAATTAAAAACAAAAATTCGAGGTGAAATTAGAGCTATAAAGCCACACACAATCAGTAAAGTATTACAAGAATTCCAACAGAAGCTTGCCTATTGTCATATAAGCACAAGGATTACAGTTCGAGCCCCTTATTTAACTAGTTTTCATTGCGTTTATTATCCATTTGTTAGTTATGTTGTGATAAACAATTTTTTTTTTTTGACTAGCCCACTTTTTCTTTTTTCAAACTTCAAAGCCCTTTATCTCAAAAACTATCCACTTTAAGGCCATAGTGTCGAATATTGCCATTTTTAGGAATATTTTCTCTATTTAAATTTAATGAAAGAACTGAACATTCCTATTTGAAAAAATATCATGATGACGTCACAGAGATTACCTAATAACCTCATATTCAAAACAATGGTATCAAAAGAAGCGCAATTGAATTTAAGAATTGACGTGTCCGAGCGTTTTTGCGAAAAATCTACAGGGCGCATTTCATTTACGGTTTCCATTCTAAACGTTCGCACTGTATAATTACATCATAATTAGTGAGACAGTGGAAGAGAACTGGTATGAACTTTGGCACTTTGTAGCTTAAATTGCATACAGAGTGGGCAGCACCTCGAAAGTGTCCTGTTAAGTGGCAGTGATCACGAACCCTTACATCTTCAGTCTTGAAAGGCTTCGTGCAGATATGGCAGTTTCAGCATTTCTGTAAGAGGTTTTTTCTTGATCAGAAAGCGGTAGCATGTCCCTAACATTTTTGAGGTGGTTGTTATACAAGTCCAAAGTTATTTTGTCCAATTTTTCAATAAATATTTTGCGGCGTTTGGGCCTCGATATGATACGAACCTCGATAACTTGTCATCAAAATTCCACTTAACGTAGAAAGCGAAAGAGTATGTTCATGTTCGCAGGTTTTCACTGTAAATGATTTATCGTCACTAGGTTCATTATGATGAATTGGTTTTAGTAAACTTTCGAAATCTGCATAGACTACGAATGGAATCGATAATTGTCTTTCAAAATTAACAAACTTGATATTCTCAGGAATAGTTTCACCATACTTATTGATCTTCAACTGGGTGGTTGGTATTTTTGGTACATATATGATTACAGTCGTTTTTCTCATGTTGTTTTAGCTGTTCAATCTTCTTAAAGGCCTGTAGACATCCATCGCAAATATGTATTCTAGCATCATGTTTAGATTTTTGTTTCGAAACTAATCTTGACATCTGTTATGAGGCAGTAGTGATTGTTACCAGAATTGTCAGATACTAGGAACAAATTAACATGTGTAGCTTGTCTGTTTGAAGTAAAATGTAAGGGTCCCACCACCTCTATCACTATTTTTCCATCTTTAAATTCCGACTCGATTCCAAACACATTCACAGATATGTTATTCAGTTTTTCAAATTTAGATATATGCTTCAGGCTCATGGGGAATTTCAAACCATTAAAGTTTAGCAGTGTGTTGTAGTGAGGATATGAACTGGTACTCTGAGGATTCCCTTGTGCACGATATATGGCTGCAATAATGGACCAAGCAAAGCAAGCCCTATCTTTATTTCTAATATTTAACACGGCTTGTTTCCTTTCAATGGATTTGGGAAGCTTAATATATGAAGAGGCTGACAGTGGTGTAAATTTATTTATGTTTACATCCAGAAACATTATCTGTTTTAAAGCCCATCCAGAGTCCCGTTCCTCAAATGAGGAGGCTTGTGAAGTCATGTCTTTCATAAAATATTAGAAAATCTGCTGCAGATCTGATGATGGGTTATCACCTTGTTCTTAGTATTAAATGACTTGATATCAAACATCTCCTTTTCGGGTATAACATAAAAACCGAACACTTCTAAATTAACTTTGAGAGCACGATAGTTTTGCAAATATTCATTGATTCAAGAACTTTGTTTTACTTCAAAGAAATCAGAATAGTCGACATGTGTTCTAGGACTAGTGAAATGGTAGCTGGCTGTCCTATTTTTGAACCTGCTAGAAAGTTTTTCAACCCCATCTCCCACACTTTGTTGAATTGGTCGGTCAATTTTCTTTCTATCAGCCACATTATTCTCCGCACAGTAGAAGTTTTGATTATGTTTTCGGAGGTTTGACGGCTTTGAAAATATTTTTTCACAACGTTCACAGAGTATTGAGTTCGCTGTATTAACATCGCTGGAAGATGGTACGTCAGACTTTTGTTTTGCGGCAGATGTAGAAGGCACATTATCACGTTTTCTTTTTCTATCACTATGTAGGATGGGACAGTAATCACGAATATGTAGCACTAGACTGCGTTTGTAAGAAAAATATTTCCACACTGTTCACAGATCACTGGAATCGTTTTATTAATATTACTGGAAGATGGTACATCCTTCTTTTGTTTCTTTATTGCAGATGTAGACGGTACATTATCACTTTTCCTTTTTTTATGTAGAACGGAACAGTAGTCGCGAATATGTCGCACTAGATTGCGTTTGCAAGATAAATCTTTTCCGCAATGTTCACACTTCATTGTAACTGATAAGACTACATACAAATAACTGACGGAGATGTTCGACCGAGGCCGTGATCTTGATGCCCTCCACCTGAAGGTGCTTACATCGGCTTTGATATATTAATGTGCTAGGCGGGCATTTACAGCAAAATTTAACAGCAGTGCGGGATGGGATGGTTTAGGGGTGGTGGGTTCTTGGATTTTTTATTGTTTAGTGAAGGATATTGGCGAAGGATTGGGTGAGTTAAGGAAAAGATTGTTTTTAGGGTTGGTTTTTTGGATTTTTTATTGTTTATGGGTAGGAAGTTATTAGGGTTGATTTAGGAAATTTTTTATTTTAGGGTAGGTTTTAGGGGTGGTTTTTTGGACTTTTTTATTATTTAGGTAGGAAAATTTTAAGGGTTGACTTTGGGAATTTTAGGGGTTGTAAAAGTAATTAAGTGATGGGTGGGTAGGTCGTGTGTCAAATTTGTGAGTTAGAGGGTAGCGTAGAGTGGGATTGTATGTTGTTGTAGGGTAGTCTTAAAGTTGGTATAAGTCTGAGGTGTACGAATTCCTCTAATGTCGGGGTGCCTGTAATGTTATGAAGCGCAGGGATGGGTGTGGCTAGGGGTAGGTTATTGGCTAAGCGGAGGGATTTATTCTGGATTACCCTAACTACTTGTAACGGCTATTCCCACATTTTTTATCACCGTCAGCTTTTTCAAAATACCGTCGTCAGATATTTTTAAATATTGCATCATACTCTGAAACCGGATGCTGTCTAGATGCCAGGTGTTCATTCACCGCCAGATGGTCTATTAGTCATGCGCGATATTATGTCATCCACTGCTTTTTGCCAGCGCAGCATAGCATACAAGGCTCCGCTCCTTTGCTTTGTCATTTACACACTACTGTTATAAGCTGTTTGCATATTTTTTTTACATTTTTACTATTTACCTGATTAGGCTTTAAGTTGATTGTAGTATGTTTAGTGTTATTATATTTGGTTGTTGTTGTTGTTAGGGGGCGCAGTTACCCGCAGCACTCAGATCTCTCGACCCATTGTGCCTGCCGCTAGTCGGGAGCTATTGGAAGAGACCTGTACTATGCGCATAACACCCGTTCTAGGGGAAGCTCCCTAATATCCCGAGGCAGGAGAAATGCTCCGCCCAGATGTTTGTGTCTCTTGACCATGGGGCAGGCACAGCGACAGAGGATGTGAATGGAGTCGTCGTCGTCATCGAGTTCGCAAAAACCTGCACATTCTAGTAACACTAAGGCCGATAGTGTTAAGGTGCTTGTTGAGATGTCCGTGACCTGTGAGCAGTCCTGTGACAATCCTTATGCTGTTACGACTTAGCGCAATTATTGATCGAGTTGCGTTCGACCAAGGCCCTTCAATTAAGAGCCTGGCTTGATGCAGCCCAGTCCCGTTTAACCATTCTTCCTCTGATCTTTCCTTTATCCAGTTCCCAATAGACCTTGTTACATAACTAGGCGGAAGCCCCAGTACTGGTTCAGTCCCTGTAAACTTTATACTTGAGCCTCTTTTAGCCAGTGCATCGGCCTCCTCATTTCCTGTTATGTTTTGATGACCCGGTAGCATGTCTGTATTGGACGTAGCGTAACGTAAAGCGGAAGCTGTCGAATTGAGCCGATTGGAGACGTGTAAAGGACGCGCGAAATCGTATTTGTGGGTGCAATCTCGCGCGTCCGATAACAGCTAATGCATGATGAAATTCTTCAGACCTGTTTAGTTTTGTTTACAAAGCTGTGGAAGTGTATAGTGTGTATTACAATTAATTGGTTTTGCAAAATGGATATTTATCCCCAGAATTATGAATACAAACTAAATGGCAATACATTGAGAACCAAATTTAGATCCGAGGAAGAAATCGAGGTGACTGACGCATATCTGACTTCTAACTGATAGTTAGTTAGGTTAGAATTTAGCCGTCGTTTTAAGCAATAAAACATTTTTAGAAAATATACGTGTACCTTGATGAAATACTTTTTCATTGTCACTTTTTGAGCTTAACAAGATGGCATTCATCAAGTTTTTTTCCGACGTTTCGTTTCCGATAAACCATCATCAACTTCTTTTTTTAAATACGGCCCTGTACTTTTAAATAGAAATTTTGATACCATTTTTTATTCTCAATTCAATGATGCATCACAAGTAATGGTTTAATTACGTTTTTAGCTTGTTTTTGCCACCATTAAAAATTAACGAGGAAAAGCCTACTGAGTTTATAACAAATAAACAAGTAAAATAGGTAATTATTTATCTTAATTATTTATTAGCATGTTAATTACAAAAGATGTTCAAACAAAAGACCATTATTTTCTAAGCATAGGTAACATTCCAAAACATTGTTAAAATTTCTATTCATTTTTAAGCAAATTATAAAACGATATTTATTATTAACCGTATTGTAACTCTACCAAATTGTCAACAATGACATTTTCACGGATGTTTTGTTTTCAAAGCCTACTACTGTTGTTGTGGTAGGGGCATAGAAAAATCGTACTGTTTTTACTGTAGATGTTTATTCCTGCATCTAAACTTATTTAAAAAAATATCTTCAAGCATTCAGAGCCCCATTCTTTTATCTTTGGGGCTACATACAAACTATGTGTACCAACGTAATTTTCAAACAGAGGAAGAATTACGCGAATTGGTACTAGAAGCATTACAAAGTATTAAGCCAGATGGACTTTAACAATTGTTTGGAAGCTACAGTTAAACGATGTTAGAAAATAATGGTCTTTTGTTCGAACATCTTTTGTAATTAACATGGTAATAAATAATTAAGATAAATAAATTATTTTACTTGTTTATTTGTTATAAACTCAGGAGGCTTTTCCTCATTAATTTTTAATGGTGGCAAAAACAAGCTAAAAACGTAATTAAACCATTACTTGTGATGCATCATTGAATTGAAAATAAAAAATGGTATCAAAATTTCTATTTAAAAATGCAGGACCGTATTTAAAAAAAAGAAGTTGAGGATCGTTTATCGGAAACGAAACGTCGGACAAAAACTTGATGAATTCCATCTTGTTAAGCTCAAAAAGTGACAATGGAAAAGTATTTTTTATTTTTTGATAGCTTTAAAATAACGCCAGAAATAAATATAAACAAATATCGCAAAAAAATGTTTTTCCAAATATTTCGAAATCAAAAAAAGATAACTCATTTTTGCAAAGTCCATGTAAAATGTATTCAAACTGCTCAACTGTTTCATAATTTAACCAACTTTGTATCTCTTACCGTTTCCAAGATCCCAATGCTATCCCATCTTTATCTTGGACACACTGTATATGGATTAAATTAAACTGGATCTGACTTATTGCGTTGAAAATGCAAATTATTTAATCGTTACTGGTAAAATACTAAACCGTGACATACTATATGATGTAAGTAAATCTGGCTACATTGCAGGATAGTTTAACAAATTTAAAAATCCATATGCGTATAATTTTGGATGGAATAACGTAGTATATAAGTTACGCAGATAGTTTTAAGTTGCTAAATTTCTAGGTAGGTTTAGCGTTGGAAAATAATAAATGTATATACAGACCTATACATAAAGGACCGTTTAACGCAAAAAAATATATGGACGGTTTGGAGTAGCATGGAACTATATACAGGGTGTCCCCGTTTTTTCGTTCATAACTTTGGCAAAAGATAGAGCATGCAAAAATAATAGGGTTTTTCCTATAATATTTTTTTCTAAGACGCTTCGTTCTCGTTATACGGGGGTATTCAATTTTTAAAAACAAATTTTATTTTCTTTAATATTTACTGAACCTATAAATATTTTTTGTTGAAACTTGGTACACACTAATCGTGATAAAAATCTAATATTTTGACGTAAAAAATACTTTTCGACTAAAGACAGTGCCGTAGTTATGGGGTTTTGTTAGCATTTAAACCCCCTAAACTTCTACGCCAATGGCGAAAAATGATTTTTCGATACAGAAGTTAGTATTTTGATGCTTTGCCTAAAAAAAAGTACCCTTGACAAAATTCGCTAGGAAGCCCCCTTTCTGAGATATTTGGAACATTTAATAACGGTTATCTTATGAAATTATTTAAATCTTGGCTAAAAATTATTATTGTAGAATTATGCAGGCACTGCAAGCTTAAATTTTTAACAACAGTATAACACTATTGACATGTGTCATGTTTAATCAGTTTGTTTGCTTGTAGTTTGTGTAATTTGTTGAAATAAATTCTCATTTCAACCCCCTCCCCCCGCAGCGTATACCCTAATGTGAAAAAATAATATTACAAATACAATATTATAATTATTACAAACGGCAAAAACAATAATAATTTACAAATGATTTAATCTAATAAATGCTCAAAATGATATCCTTCTTCTTGAAAGCAAAGATGACATCGATTTCTTAATGAACGTCTTGTACGAATTAGCATGCCATTATTTATTTCATTACAAGCCATTCGAATACGATTTATTAAATCTCTATTGTTAACTGGGGTCGCATATACTTTTTTTTAAGAAGCCCTAAACAAAAAAATCTAGGGGATTGAGATCAGGTGATCGAGCAGACCAAGCAACTGGACCACCTCGACCAATCCAGCTTTCCCCGTAGACAGTATCTAGCCACTCCCGAACTTGCCGTCCATAATGTGCAGGACAACCGTCTAATTGCATCCAAACATTTCTTCTCTCGGGGAGTGGTATTTCCTCCCACATGTTAAAATGATTTGTTTCCAAAAATTGAAGAAATGTAGCGGCATTAAGTCCATCCGGTAAAGGTATGGTCCAAAAATATTGTTGTTGAAAATTCCAACCCACACATTGACACTGAATTCTTCTTGGAAATTTCTCGGTCTTATACCATGCGGGTTTTCATGGGCCCATAAATGTAAGTTATGAAAATTTATAACTCCCCGTTGAGTAAAATGGGACTCGTCTCTCCACAGTATTTGCCGGAGAAAGTGTTCGTTGTTATTCAGGGAATTAATAATAAAATTGGAAAACTCTAAACGCCTTTCGTTATCTCCTGGATGTAAAGCTTGTACGGGATGTAGATGAAAAGCTCTTTGACGATCTTTGTGCTAAGTTTTCCAAATTGTAACACGAGGTATATTAAGAATGTGAGTAGCTGTTCGAACACTCATAGATCTTGTTTCTTCAAATAACCGAAGAACACGTCTAGTTCTACCTCTAACTAAAACATTATTATTTCTATTTTGTTTTCTCCTACGTGCAGGACCATCTTCTGAAAGATGCTGATGAACTCTTCTGAATACTGCTGGGGATAGATGTCTTGTATTTGGAAACCATCTTTGGTATTCAGCTGCAGCAGCTACGGAATTTCCGTTACAAAATCCATAAACAAAATGTATATTTGTGTATTCTTGATTAGTAAATCTAAACGACCTTATTAACTTATTTAAACTATAACTGTAACTAATTTCAACCAATTACTCAAACTAGGTACATCCAACACTAATTTAAACAAACTGATTAAACATGACATATTATGTCAATACTATTGTTAAAAATTGAAACTTGCAATGCCCTACTTAATTTTACACTAACTTTTAGCCAAGATTTAAATAATTTCATAAGCTAACCATTGTTAAATGATCAACTTTGCCAAACTTATGAACGAAAAAACGGGGACACCCTGTATATATATATAGGGTGTCCCCGTTTTTCGTTCATAACATTGGAAAAGGATAGAGCATGTAAAAATAATAGAGTTTTTCCTATAACATTTTTTTCTAAGACTTTTCGTTCTCGTTATACGAGGCGTTCAATTTTTAAAAACGAATTTTATTTTCTTAAATATTTACTAAACCTATAAATATTTTTTGTTGAAACTTGGCACACACTAATCATGATAAAAAGCTAATATTTTGACGTAAAAAATATTTTTCGGCTAAAGACAGTGCCGTAGTTATGAATGAGGTTTTGTTACCATTTAAACCCCCTAAACTTCTACGTCAATGACGAAAAATGATTTTTCGATCAACAAGTTAATATTTTGATCCTTTGTCTAAAAAAAAGTACTCTTGACAAAAATCGCTAGGAAGCGCCCTTTTTGAGATTTTGCACCATTTAATAATAGTCAGCTTATGAAATTATTTAAATATTGGCTAAAACTTATTATTGGAGCATTATGTAGGCACTGCAAGTTTCAATTTTTAACAACAGTATTGACCCATATCATGTTTAATCAGTTTCACTTCACTTCTCACTTCTCTTCACTTCAATTTACAAAGAAAAACAGTAAAAGTAGATAACCCTGGATTTTAAGAAAAATAATTTTACAGTAAATGTTCAAACTGACGCCCTTGAACTTCCAGACATTTTTCGCATCTGAGCAGCACTTGTTCATGGGTCGCTCTTCTTATTGACTCGGGAATTAAGTTTGCAAATTCATTCCTCACTCGCTGCATGCAATCTTCCATTGTTAAGGGAGTGTTATAGACTCGATCTGTATAAGACGACCTTATACAAACTTATCCTAATTTTTAATGCTTAATAAGATGAAATAATAAAAACAGGTGGATTCCATTTTTTGAAAAAATTGACTTTTGACAGTTTTCTCAGTTCAATTTTCAGTTCAGTTCAGTTCAGTTGATCCGCGCGACACTCTGGATCACTCGGGCCTTTGTTTATGAATACGCTGCGTGGCGAAAAACAAATCCCAGTGTGATACAGAGCACACGGATTTGTTTCAATAAAATATATGTCTTTGTGACGTGTTCATATTTATACGTGTTTAATTAGGTATTTTGCAACACTATTTGCAATCAAATAAAAGCCCGATGGCAATACCAGCCGTAAGGTAGATATGGTGAAATTTTGTGAATTTTCAAAAGTCGTGATCTTCGCAATAGGCATATATTCATATATGAAATCTACCTCAAAAATCAGAATTATCTTATATAGAGAGTTTTTGAACCCCTTAAATTTTAGCACGTCGTTATCGTTATTCTGCGCATGCGCAGTGCCAAAAACAGTATCATTTTCGGCACTGCGCATGCGCAGAATAACGATAACCATAACGATAACGTAAATTTTAAAGGGTTCAAAAACTCCCTAATATCTACGTAATTATTGAAAAGAAGAAGAAAGCAGAAATTCACACGTATTTGAAGTAGTTATAAACTTGAAATTTTAACCATGTTTTTCGTTGTTTTATGTAACTGAAGTTAAATAATTTATAAAATTTTACTTAAGGTAAATAGACTTTTTAATTAACCAAGATGCTAAATCTTTTTAGATGAGTTATTTTATGAACTGACAAGACATTTGACCGAAGCAGCCGTTCTTTTAATTTACAAATTGAAACGTCGGCATTTAAATTACAATTACTAACCCATTACAGAACTAACTCAAGCCGAGAGGTGAATAGATCTAAACCTCTTAGGTAAATTAAAAATTCTATTTGACTCAAGCAAATTTGCATTTAAGAAAATATTAAACTTAAGTTACATAAAACAACGAACAAATCTTTAAAAACTCAAGTTTATAAGTAACTTTCAAATACGTGTAAAATTCTATTTTCGTATTATTTTCAATAATTTCGTATATGAGATAATTCTGAATTTAAATAATTTTTTTATAATTGAAAACAGTGTGGCGAAATACCAAATTAAACAGTATAGATTTGTTTAGTAAATTTTAATATTTAATAATTCCTACCTATACCTTCCTAATAAATGATAGATATTCTTACAATAAAAGTCATACATGCATGCATTATATATTACTTTTATTAAACAACGAAATACAGAATTAGGTTCAATCGTTGAGTGACTTTGTCACTCAACGGTTCAATGTAACTTTGCATTTGGTAGGTTATGCGAAATGTTGCTTCCAAGGCTGTGGTTCCGTTTTAGTTTTTAATTTTTGGAAGGCCTGCCAGCTTGAATTCTCCCAGATTGAGTGAAATTGACGTTGGCTGGACTCGAATTTTTCTGGATTTTCTGTCGCATATTCGACTTTTAGCTTCCAAAAAGTTTTAAATTTGGGAGGGGGTTTTCAGGTTATTCATTAGTGCATTAAACTTAATAATGGATAAAGTAGCTTCTGGGCTTTGATTGGCTTCGAGCGTACTTGTTAAGCCGGCTACTCAACATTCATTGATTCGTTTCATTAATGAGATTCGTCGGTTCATTTCGTCAATTCGCTCTTCGACCATCCAACGCATTACATCCTACTCATTATGCGTTGATTCACTTCGCTTCGATGATGCATGGAAATTCGTCCATTGTGCGAAGTGCGACATAATTTATTTTAATTCATTGATGTTCTCCGTTCCCATTTCTTGAGCAATGGTTTTGAAAGCCTCGTGCACTTTATTTCGATTTTTTTTGTTCTTGTCTCCTGGATTCCATAAACATTGATACAATTGTATTTTTTGTATAAATTTAAAAACAATAGCGTCATTCCATTCCATTTTGAAGTAAACTAAACACACACGACGACTGGTTTCTTCAACGAATGATTCGCGAATGAGATCTGAGACCGAACGCGTTCAACTTCGTCGCTTCGTCGCATCGTTCATTTTCCCTTTGATGATTCGTCCAAATACCGACATATGGGCGAAGTCTGCCGAAGCGCCGCACAACGAATCGCATCGGCGCAGCGCGTCATACTCACTAAGCAATACTTCGTGAATTACTGCGACGAATTGACGAAGTAACGAATAGTGAGTAGCGGGCTTTATGCGATTAAATTCACAGAGCATTCTTATAATTTCTTTTTTAAATCGGCTTTCACTTTCCTCAGCGTTAACTTGCAAATCTATTGCAGTTGCTAACTCTACTTTAGCAGGAACAGAATTAATTGACTGAAATGAGTTTTCAAGATCAGTTGTGTTTGAATCCATATTTTTATAAAATTCCTCTGGTGCTGAATGCCCATCAGCTAATTTGGCTAACTGTATTCTATCATAAACGCTTACAACTGGAGATGTTTTAAATAATATACCGAATTTTTGTTCAACTGCGCATAGGTGTTTACAGAATTTGCCACCTGTGCCTGATTGACAATCACAAAAAGCAATTTTAGCATTGACTGTATAAAATAAATTGGAGTCTTTTTCAGATGCAACATGGAAAATTGTATCGTCCCTTTGACAAATAATATTAATTTCTCTTGCTCTAAAACACAAATTCCTATAATCAATTTGCGGTTTAGATCTTCTTGAATCTGCAAATTCCAACAATTTTCGCTTATAATAGTTTTCGAAGACATTGATAATAAAATCAACCAGTGCACACGAGTTAAAAACCTTGCACCTTTGCAAAACTATATCTTTAAAAATCCTAATTGAAGCTTCAGTGTAATTATTAGTGTTGTTACCTCTTGTTATTATATTATTTCTGTACGAAATACACCATTCTTTTCTACGGACCCACAATTTCTCTAGATGATCATATAATACTTTGTTACTTTGTACAGGGTGAGTCAACCATAGAGTAAAGTTCATTATCTCATTTGTTTAGAGAATTACGAAAAACCGTTAAATACAAAAGTTTTATAGAATATTAAGGTGCACAGTTTAAAATTATTTTTGAGTATACAGGGTGATTCAAAAAAGCGTGGCAAATATAACATAAGTTTTTTTAAATGGAACACCCTATTTTTTAATTTATTTTTAGATTTTACATGAAATTCTATAACTTTTTTGTTAATAATGTCATATACCTAAACCCAGTAGTTTTTCTAATATTTTAATTTTTTTAGAAAAATATTAGTTTTTACTCTTATAAGAAACTGACAGTACCGCCATTGTTTCTAAAGGTGGAATACTCAAATTTGGTACAAACGTTCTATAAGGATGACAAAAAAGGTATATGTAAATAAATTTTAGTTAAATGCTACAGGGCCTTCAAAATAAATTTACACATTTCGACTATTTTAACTTCAAAAATTTAAATTTTTTTAAATGGCACACCCTGTATATTATTATTTTTTCTGATAGATTTTACAAAAGCCTTCAACTTTTATTGACTATGTCATATACCTAGTTTTCATAATTTGCGAGTTATTTTGATTTTATTCTTTTTTACACTTACCTACGCTATTGTGGAAACACAAACTAATATAAATAATAATAATTTCCCTACTATCTACCTTATTTTTAATTATTATGGAGTATTCAATGATCAAAAATATGCCCGTCTACTTAGATACACATGTTTAGTCTTGTTACTATATTTTCTTGCATGTTCCATAGCATAAAGGATGTTTATTGTCCTCCAGGTATCTCGTATCCTATTTTCGATATCTTCTGGTGTTGTAGGGGAATTCACATAAACACGATCTTTAAAGTGGTCTAACAAAACGAAATCTAAAGGTGTTAAGTCACATGATCGAGGGGACCACCCAATGAATCCGTTAGTGTAATAAAAACAAATGTAAAAATGAATAAAATCGAAATAACTCCCAAATTATGAAAACTAGGTATATGACATACTCAATAAAAGTGGACGGGTTTTGTAAAATATATCAGAAAAAATAATAATATACAGGGTGTGCCGTTTAAAAAAAATGAATTTTTTTAAGTTAAAATAGTCGAAATGTATAAATTTATTTTGAAGGCCCTGTAGCATTTACCTCAAATTTATTTACATACACCTTTTTTGTCATCCTTATAGAACGTTTGTACCAAATTTGAGTATTCCACCTTCAGAAACAATGGCGGTACTGTCAGTTTCTTATAAGAGTAAAAACTAATATTTTTCTAAAAAAATTAAAATATTAGAAAAACTATTGGGTTTAAGTATATGACATTATTAACAAAAAAGTTATAGAATTTCATGTAAAATCTAAAAATAAATTAAAAAATAGGGTGTTCCATTTAAAAAAACTTATGTTATATTCGCCACGCTTTTTTGAACCACCCTGTATACTCAAAAATAATTTTAAACTGTGCACCTTAATATTCTATAAAAGTTTTGTATTTAACGTTTTTTCGTAATTCTCGAAACAAATGAGATAATGAACTTTACTCTATGGTTGACTCACCCTGTACTGTATCATTTACTCATCAAGAAATTATAATACTTTTCTGAATCTTCTAATGTTGGAGCGTAAAGAATGTTCCTAAACATTTCCATCACTGTTCTTCTGTCCTCCTTTTTTTACGTTATGGTCAGTTTGCCAGAGCCATCTCCATAAAGCTTGGCAAAGATGGAATGTACACAGAAGTAACATGGAGAGTTCGGAAATACGGCTGATAATGCATTGCGCTCGGATGCACTGTCATCAGTCATAAACACTTCTGGATCGAACTTTTTATTTTCTACTTCGAGAGCTTCAGTGGCAGACGCAAAAGCTAAAGTATAATTCGCTTCAGTTTGGGCTGTGTGAAGAACGCATGCGATAGGAATGGCCCCTGTTTTGTTTGAAGTAAATAGAAATGTGACACAAGTATTTGTCTGATCGCAAGATCCGCTGGAGTCCACGAAAATCATTTCAGTGGAAAGATCTTGAAGAAATGCGCGTCGCATTATTGGAGTAACAACAACTGCGATAAAAGGATTTTCTTTAATGACTAGTTCACCGCCGGATTTCTGCAACAAGGATTGTCTGTTCTTGAGAACTTCTATCATGCTTTTTTCTTCTCGACTACCGTATTGACAGAAACGCCAACTATCATATAAATACTTTATCTGCCTCTCAGTAGGATTTTCTCTAGCATTAGCAAGAAGATATGCTGTACTTACATTTTGTACTTCCTGCGTTTCTTCAGAACCAGATTCAATTATTTTCATTTCATGATAAAATCTAGCAGCTGACGGAGTCATTCCTGAAACAAAGTATGACTCAAAAATGTCTTGTACTGTCTTATTCACACGTAAGTATCCAAAAGCTTCTGCTACATTTACCCTATGGAAATGTTCAAATTTTATTTTTATCACTACGTTAATTCCGCTTTTTAATAGCACATCATTTTTTATTGTGTTTCTATTAATTTTTTTAAATTTAATGTCTAATTGTGCTTTGCAATTTTTGTTTCTAACTTTACACGACTGCCGTTTTCGTTCAGCTACTTTATTCTTCAATGACGAGTGTTGACACACGTATAACTTTCGAAATTCATAGCGAGTTGCATTCGGATAGCGTCTTGACGTTATCCAGTTTGTATTGGTCGAATATGAAAAATATTTTACCCAGTTGTCACATTTTTCATCCACTGTGCCCTCTCCTGAAAGCTTACACTGCACTATAATACTGAACTGTTCGTTATTGTCCACAGCTGTTATATTAAGAATATTTACATTTTCGCGCAAACGCCCAAACAAACTTTTTAAGGTTGCTTCATCCATGGTCCATGTGATAAAATCAAGACAAAATAGAAATTATAACCTATAACAATGTGCACGTGAACTATGCAACTAGTAACTAATTATTATTACGATTACAATTCAGCGGGACGCGGGATTTTCAAGGTTGCTTTGTATCGCACTGCGATTTGTCTGACGCAAAGCAGCGTATTCATAAAACAAAGCCCCGAGTGATCCAGAGCGTCGCGCGGACCTCGCGCTCTGTACTATACAGGGTTTTGTCTTTACGCCACCGGGAACCGCCTCGATCTATATATGGCAAACTATAATTAGGAAAAAATTGAAAATTGGGCAGTATACCAAAGTCACTGGGGGGCAAGCAATCTAAAATATTTTCAAGATGGCCGCGCTTCCGGTTATACCGAAAGTAGATGTCAACTTGCTTATTTCAAATGGAACACCCTGTATATTATTACATTTTTGAATTCTACTCAAAATTTTAAATATATTTCATGTAGGATGTTCTATACCTATCTTCAACCGTTTTTGAAATATTGACAGGTGAATATTGACATTTTTCAAATTTGACACCCTGTAAAATCTAAACGGTTTGAGATCGAACAAAACGGTTTGTACATTCCTATCCTAACTTTTCATAAGCTATCGTTTGATACTAATTTCAGATTTTCTAGAAATTAAAAATTTTCGATTAAATTTAATCTCTTGGTTAAATCTGAAATTAATATCAAACGATAGCTTATGAAAAGTTAAGATAGGAATGTGCGAACCGTTTTGTTCGATCTCAAACCGTTTAGATTTTACAGGGTGTCAAAGTTGAAAAATGTCAATATTCACCTGTCAATATTTCAAAAACGGTTGAAGATAGGTATACTACATCCTACATGAAATATAATTTAAAATTTTGAGTATAATTAAAAAATCTAATAATTATACAGGGTGTTCCATTTGAAATAAGCAAGTTGACACCTACTTCCGGTATGACCGGAAGTGCGGCCATCTTGAAAATATTTTAGATCGCTTGCCCCCAGTGACTTTGGTACACTGCCCAATTTTCAATTTTTTCCTAATTATAGCTTGTCATATATAGATCGAGGCGGTTCCCGGTGCGACACCTTGTATATATATATATATATATATATATGTATACACAGGGTGAGAAAAATTTTAATGTTCAGCATGTTCAATTTCATACTGATTCAAAATATATGAACAAGTTTAATATATTTCGGGCCGTTCGGGAGTTATGCCGGAAAACACAAAATTTCCCAGTTTCTTTTATGTCAAATAACTTTTCTTGAAATAAATGAATAAATGTAGACTTTTGAAATTTGGTATGTTTACATAGTTTGATGAAAGCTTTCGATTTCCATACTAAAACATGTTCTAGCCCTACTAGTTTTCCGCCAACGATATTCAACTTTTGTATTTCTTATGGGCGCCATATTGGATTTTTACTTCACTAAATACAGAAAGAAATTACAAGCACGGTGATATATCACACTTGATACTTTCTTCAATAAATATGGATAATACACGCGCGAAAAACGATAAAAGTATTTATTCACAAATAATAGACAATCATTCATATATAGTTATACAATACGTATTTTTAGCTTTGAGGAACTGATTATTATAATAAGAAAAACAATTATTTACACTGCTCGAACTGGCTGCTATTACTCTGAATAGACATGCCATCCACTGAACGTCTTACGGTTGCAGCATCTATTGAATTTATGTATTTATTAAAATTCTTTCCAACATTTCATTCTCTGTCGTTGGCACTGGATTAGTGTAGATACATATAATTTTTAGCAGCTCCCCACACGAACCTCTCCCTATCCGCAAATTCGGAAAACGTTGATAGAGGTACTGGGTTACAATTCTAGCGTTGTGTGAATAGCAACCATCTTATTGAAACAACTGTAAATTTTGAATATTTTGCAAAGGTAGACCATCAAGCCTTCCCACCACATCGTTTTGCAAAAAGTGTAAATAATTACGAGAAATTAATTTATCAATAATACGACAAGGCCCTAATACCGCAGGTGCCATTACAGCAGTGACCTTTATTGTCTTTGAGAAAGATATTCCTACTTATTTATTTGAAGGAAATGCCGAAAACAAATATTCCACGGGCAATTTGCCCTGACTGGCGTTGCATTATATGCATAATAGTAACAAAGTCCCAAAAAGGGCATTACGGTGTGCTTCTCACTACTACTAACATTCACGATGCCCCTTAGGCAATCATATCACAACATCGTTTATCGATTCCACTAACTATCTCACTCTGACAAGTGCATAATAAGCGCCAAACCGGTCAGCGTCTGGTGGTTGATCTCGATGAAAGATGTGGCGACTTCCATAGAGATGCCCATGGAGTATTTGTTTTCGGCATCTCCTTCAGATAAATAAGTAGCATCGTCTTCCTCAAAGACAATAAAGGTCACTGCTGTAATGGCACCTGCGGTATTAGGGCTTTATCCTATTATTGATAAATTAACTTCCCGTAATTTTTTAAACTATTTACAAAACGATTTGGTAAATCGTTACCTTTGCAAAATATTCAAAATTTGCAGTTGTTTCGATAAGATGGATGCTATTCACAACGCTAGAATTGTAACCCAGTACCTCTATCAACATTTTCCGAATTGGTGGATAGGTACACATAAATGGTCCAATTCTATGGCCACCGCGATCATCGTGCTTTAACCCCATGGATTATTATTTGTGGGGGAGCTGCTAAAAATTTTATGTATCTACAGTACTCCAATGCCAACGACAGATAATGAAATGTTGGAGACAATTTTAATAAATAGGTACAAAAAATAGATGCTCTAAGGGTAAGACGTAGGTATAGTGAATGACAGTTTATTCAGACTAACGGCAACCAGTTCGAGCAGTGCAAGTAATTATTGTTTTTCTTATTATGATAATCAATTCCTCAAAAAGCTAAAAATACGTATTGTAACAATTAACTATAAATGGATGATTGTCTATTATTTGTGAATAAATACTTTTATGGTTTTTCGCGTGTATTATCCATTTTTATTGAAGAAAGTATCAAGTGTGATATATCACCGTGCTTGTAATTTCGTTCTGTATTTAGTGAAGTAAAAATCCAATATGGCGTCCATAAGAAATACAAAAGTTGAATATAGTTGCCGAAAAACTAGTAGGCCTAGAACATGTTTTAGTATGGCAATCGAAAGCTCTCATCAAACTATATAAACATACCAAATTTCAAAAATCTGCATTTATTTCAAGAAAAGATATTTGACATAAAAGAAACTGGCAAATTTATATATTAAACTTGTTCACATATTTGGAATCAGCATGAAATTGAGCAACTTTTTCCTAATTTGAGCCACGTTGTATCTTTTACCGTTTCCGAGATACCAATGCTGAACATTAAAATTTTTCCCACCCTGTATATACAGGGCGCTCTATTTCTTGACCCGTTGCATGGGTAACTTTTTTATTAGTAGAGATACAAAAACGCTTAAATGAGCAAATTAGTGCAGTTTCGTATTAGTAATTCTACGGTAAGGCGAAAAATTATATACGGGGGAAGGTTGAAAAGTTATTGACAAAAAACGAAAAATCCAACTTTTCTATTATCCCTCGTAGCTCGTTCATTTGAAGAGTTAGAGAAAAATGCTTCATATGTTTTTTGCAGTATTTTTCATGTAAAATGACATGCACTTGCTACTTTTTATATATCTCTTAAAATGGTTGAGAATCACAGTAAAATATATTTTTTTTTAATGTAATGGATAGGTGGCTGTGACATTAACCGAAAGTCCCTTTTTTTCTCTTTCAGATGATATAACATAGTCCATATTTTATCCTTACAAAAGTAATAATAATCGTTGTTTTTAAAGAAAGTTTATTGTCACATCAAGAATGCTATGGAAATAAAACAAAAAATAAGATTCCTGATATTTTTAAAAACGTCTAGTTGGCATTTAATTATTGACAGATCATAAGTGACATTTTTAGTTTTTGTTAAGTAGTTTATTATTTATTATTAATACTGCATACAAAATAATAGTGTTGCAAATATGTACACCAACGAAGAGAAAAATGATATGCTATTTTGTTATTATAACCAAAATCGAGATGCACAAGCTGCAGCGAATCTTTATTTTGAAACTTACATGGAACAAAGACAACCCCATCATAGAATATTTAGACAGCTGGAAAATAATATACGATTATACGGTTCTTTTTCAAAGCCTAAGGATGAAAGAAACTTCAATGAAGACACTGAAATAAATGTTTTGGCTTATGTAAATTTTAAACCTGATTCTTCAACTGCAGAAATTGCACATCACTGCAACACTTCCAAGGAAACTGTAAGAGCTATTTTAAAAGGTAACAATTTAAAGCCTTATCATTAATCCATATGCAATACTTTATATCCAGCTGATAATCAAAGAAGGATGACATTTTGTCGATGGTACATTTCAAAATGCGAAGAGGATCTAGACTTCTGGAAAAAGATTTTATTCAGTGATGAAAGTAGATTTACCAACAATGGTATTTTTAACCGCCATAATAACATAATGTGGTGCCGAGAAAATCCACATCTTGTTTCTGAAAGAAGAAATCAACGTCAATTTGGGATAAATGTGTGGTGTGGAATTTTTTGTGGCAAAATTATTGGCCCATATTTTTACGAAGATAATTTGAATGCGAATAATTACCTTCATTTTCTAAGGAATACTCTAACAGAGGAATATTTAAATGAATTACCACTTCATATTTTTAGAAATCGTAAATACTTCCAACACGATGGAGCACCTGCGCATAATTCCCGCGAGGTAAAACAATATTTACATGAACAGTTTGATAATGTTATAGGAAATAGAATGGATATCGACTGGCCAGCGCCAACACCTGATTTGACCCCCTTAGGTTTCTTTCTTTGGGGGTTATTGAAAGATAAAGTTTATGTGACAGCTCCTCTAGATATAGAGGATTTAAAAGTCAGGATTCAAGATGCAATTAGAAGCATACATGGACATACAATAAATAATGTTTTAAGAAGTATCCAGAAACGTTGCTTACTATGTATCCAACAGGATGGTGGTCATTTCGAACATTTACTTCAATATAATTAATTAATTAATAATTTCTGTTCTCAAAACATTCTTTTGTTCCATAATCCATAGCATTCTTGATGTGACAATAAACTTTCTTTAAAAACAACGATTATTATTACTTTTGTAAGGATAAAATATGGACTATGTTATCTGTTATCTGATTATTATCATCTGAAAGAGAAAAAAGGGGACTTTCGGTTAATGTCACAGCCACCTATCCATTACATTTAAAAAAAATATATTTTACTGTGATTCTCAACCATTTTAAGAGATATATAAAAAGTAGCAAGTGCATGTAATTTTACATGAAAAATACTGCAAAAAACATATGAAGCATTTTTCTCTAACTCTTCAAATGAACGAGCTACGAGGGATAATAGAAAAGTTGGATTTTTCGTTTTTTGTCAATAACTTTTCAACCTTCCCCCGTATATAATTTTTCGCCTTACCGTAGAATTACTAATACGAAACTGCACTAATTTGCTCATTTAAGCGTTTTTGTATCTCTACTAATAAAAAAGTTACCCATCGTCGGCTGAGATGCAAAACCGTGTAAGTCCGAAAATACCTGAAATTAAGTTTTAATATACATATTTCTAAGAGTTAGTCTCTCCATCTATTAGCAAACGCTGAAACTAAAGAGATACGTAGTTTTTTCGCAATTTTACGAAATTTAAACCGTGTAAGTCTTGGTGGTTACAAAAACGTGTATCTTTATGCATTTCAATGAAAAGTGATTGAGGTTATAGTGCAATACAGTGTAGCTCCACAAAATGTAAGTATTTATTATTTTTAATGAATATCATATTGATATCAAGTATTCTACAGGTTCTTTTAATATGTAGGTATGCTTCATAATTTCAATAAATAAAGCGTTTTATTATTTTTATTTTTACACAAATTGGTTTAAACCATCAAATTTGAGTTACACGGTTTTGAATAGTCATGACACTCGACGTTGTGTTGTTGCTTGATTGACTTACCTGGTATTTACAGTACTTTTCTTGTAACCGATTTTATTTTTTAAGGCTTATATTAAATACTTACCTAAATGTAGTATTATTTTAGTAGCTAAGAATAGGATTAAATTTTATTTACATTTACACTTTCTAAGTGTTTTGATTTTTAGTTTGTTTTAGGATGCAAAGTCAAGCAATATTGTATGTTTTTTATATCTTTAACTATCTTTTAGCTATTATTATGATATAAATTGACAAATAACAAATATTTTTTTTATAGAAACATGGAGAAGCTCACAGACAAACAGTTACAAGATATTTTAAATTCAGAAGAATTTTGGGAAAGTAGTGCCCCTGACAATAATGTTCCTTCTGTTGGACAGAAAATTGATTTATCCCAAATTACTGAAATAATCCCTATATCTGAAATTATTGTGGAAGATATTGTTATACAGAATGCTGAAAATAACGTAAATGGAACTAAACATACGACAGTAAAAAATGATGTGGTAACAGTCGAACCTGAAAATAGTGGAAAAAGTTACTTAAAGCACACTGAGCAAGAAAAAAATACTGAAAATAGCCTAGACATAGAAATGACTCAAAAAAACTACCTGATGGATACCGCTGGTATAGACAGTAATAGAATGGAAATTGAGTTTGATACAAAAGACTATGAGAAAGCAATAGAAAACAAATTGAAGAAGGCTGAAGCTAAGAACAAAAAAAAACAAGACCAGGAAAAAGGTAACTTTGAGCAAAATACAGAAATTGAGAACTTTATAGATAAAGAAATAATTCATGATAACTACATAGAAGAAGAAGATATTCAAAACAACAGAACAGAAATCATTATAGAAGAAATTGAATACGTTGATATTGAGCATGTTGTAAATGAAGCGGAAGGGAAGGGAACAGAAAACGAACAGACGACAATAGAAAGCCAAATCCAGAAAGAACAACTTAATTTTGGGGAAGATACAGAAACGGAGAACAACCTAGACAGAGATATTGATCAAGATGAACCTGCAGAAGAGAATGAAGGCAATGACAGCAATAAAAAAGTAACAGAAAAATCGGTTAGGAGGATTCAAAAGCTAAAAAGAATGCATGGTAATACATATAAAGGGCTGAAGAAAGAAGAGGGTACTAATAAGTGGAAATACATCGTCGATAGGCAACCACGAACTATGAAACATTTCTGCAACTCTAACTTTTGTCAAAGAGCAAAATCAAGGTTTTGTCATACGTTTGATGAAAGATTGAGACTAAAAACATTTGAAAACTTCTGGAAAATGTCGTGGGACATGAAAAAAGTGTATGTGTCATCATTAATAGACATTAAGAAGCCCAAAGAAAGAAAAGGTGAGAATGAAATTAGCAGAAGGGATTATTCCTATGAATATTTTCTGTTCAAGAGCGATACTAGGTGGCAGGTATGCAAAAAGACATTTCTTAATACCTTGGGTATAAAACAATGGATGGCCATTAATTTCGCCACAGCATCTAATGAAGACAGAACCTCAACAGTAACAGATTCGGTCAAAATGCCAAAAAGATCAAGACAATCTAAAGAAGGTATTTCTGCAAAAGATTTCATGATTAAGTTTTTAAAGGACATTCCGAAACTTGAGTCCCATTATTGTCGGGCTTCAAGTTCCAAACTTTATCTTGAACCAGTGTTTCTATCAAAAATGGATGTTTATAGGCAATATAAATTGGAATGTAATACAGTAAATAAAAAAGCGTTAAGCACTGGCATGTTTTTTGAAGAAATGGTTTCTCAAAAAATAGCGATCTATAGGCCAAAGAAAGATCAGTGCGATACGTGCATTGCACATCTTTTGGGAAATAAACCGGACGATGAATATGTTAGGCATCAAGAAAAGAAGGAAGAAGCTAGAGAAGAAAAGCGGAGAGATAAAGAAAAGTCAGAAAAAGACAAGGACTCATTGGTGTTAACAGTTGATGTACAGGCAGTTTTGTTAGCTCCAAAACTGCATGCTAGTGCAGTGTATTATAAAACAAAATTATGTCTACACAATTACACTATATTTAATTTATCAACACGAGATGTTACTTGTTTTCTTTGGCACGAGGCCAATGGAGGTCTAGAATCCAATGTATTTGCATCGATACTGTGCAATTTCCTAGAGATGGAAATCAATAAGAGACCAACTATAAAGTCTATTACAATTTTCTCAGATAGTTGCGGTTATCAAAATAAAAACAACACTTTGGCAAACGCTCTTCTCTGGTTTAGCAGAAAAAATAATGTAGCAATTTTCCAAAAATTCCTCGAAAAGGGTCATACTCAGATGGAGGTAGATGGAGCCCATTCGATGATAGAAAGAAAACTTAAAGGTAGGCCCATCTACCTCCCTACAGATTATATAAATGTCTGCGTCGAAGCTAGACGAAAACAACCCTTCAAAGTGCACTATTTAAATTATAATTTTTTTCGAAATTTTGATGGATTAAAATATTATTCCTCAATTCGACCTGGCACAAGGCGAGGAGACCCGACAATTTCTGATGTTGTCGCTATTAAGTATGAAACCGATATTATGTATAAACTTAGGTTTGCAGACGAGTGGAAGGCATTGCCAAAAAAAATTACAGTTATGTCTAATCAAACAGTGTTACCCGCCCTTTACAAAAAGTGCCTTAAAATAAAAAAGGAAAAGTATCAGGACTTACAAGAGCTGAAAAAAGTGATTCCAGAGCACGCGTGGAACTTTTACGACAGTTTAGAAACATGAGGTGTTATTTTTTTATTTTTAGATTAGTTAAATTGTTTTATTTTTAGATGTAAATCTTTTATTCCTATAGTTTGTGTTAAGAAATAAAAATAAACACTTTCCTTTTATTAAAAATGACTTTTTATTTGAGTTAATTAAAAACATGTAACTCTGACTACATTGGGTGAAAACTGTGTAAGTCTGTTATTTTTTTCTGAAAATAGGATTTTCCCAAAAACACTTTATATTTTTTGCTAAGATTAGTCCGTTTGGAAATTAACATAACAATGCAAAACAAAGCCCTTCCATTTCGCAAAAAAACTGTTTTTTTCATCTCCTGTAAAATCTGGCAAAACGTAGTTACACGGTTTTGCATCTCAGCCGACGCCATGCAACGGGTCAAGAAATAGGGCGTCCTGTATATATATCTTTATACTGAGTACATGCGAGGCCCATAAATGCATGTACAACATACTAAACGAGACCCGTTTTGGACAAGCGAGGCCCGCATACGGGCCTCGCATTGAAACTCCATGTATATGAAGTTATTTTACTTCCCCTGCCACCCCTAAACCCCACTGTCAATGTTTTTCTATGGACTTTTCTATGGACTTTCTATGATATGCACAAGTGATGTGCATATCACCTCTTATACGGTTTTTAGTTCATCCAAATAGTACGTAGGGGTCGCTTCAATAGTTCTGTATATAATTTGCTGTTGACAATGCGAGGCCCCCATATATACCTTAAATTTACAAAGTGATTGTTAATTCCGAGTCCCTTAAACATGGCAACAGTCCGTTGATTTATGAATGCATAGACCAGGCGTCTTTTTCACGCGTTTTCAAGATTTTAATTATTCTTATTATCTCAATAAATGAAGTATAAGAAAAATTTGTAAAAATTAGAATATTTATAGGATGTTAAAAATAGTTATCCTATTTTTAACATAATATATAATAATAATCATACAGTATTCGGAGTTTGATGGTTGGTTGTAAGAATATAAATAACCAAATAACCATTTATTATTATTATTATTATTTCTTAAAATCCAGTCGATTTCCTGGCTTCGATTCTCGGGGTCGGCCGCTGGTGCTTTATTATTATTATTATTATTATTACTATTACTATTACTATTATCGGCCTCAATATACTTGATGGCATGTATCTCCCAGAATTTTTCTCAAGGAGCCCTTTTTGATCGTTTTGATCTTATTAAATTAGCAAGTCGTAGAGGTACGCATCGAATATTATTTTTACATAAAATTTTAAACAATATAGTGGACTGCCCAGAAATCCTCACATTAATAAGTTTTAAAGTTCCTCCATTACCTGCACGTCACCATAGCTTTTTTAACATTCCATTAGCACGAACTAATATCCTTGTTGCATCTCCTATTCAACAAATGGCCACTTCCTGTGAACTGCTGAGGGACAGCATTGATATGTTTGTAGTGAAAAACAAATTAAAGCAATTCATCTATAGTTGTTTTATAATAGTTTATTTTAAAATAATATTGCTTTACATTTGATGTTCTTAGTGAATTATTTCAACACCTTTGTATGTTCTAATCAATTGTATTTTATTGTATTGTTTTGTACTTGCGCCTTCTATAATGTCGTACTTTGTTGCTATAAATTTTTGTTTTATTAAATTATTAGTGTATGTATGTGTCCTGTAATTGGGCCTTATTGTGTCTAATAATTGTTTTGAAAATAACACAGATGTCATTTAGATGTTTCAGGAAATATATAGAAAACACTCTATACAGGGTGCTTCAAATTCGATGCAATACATGGGGATCTCGGAAACGGTAAGAGATACGAAGTCGGTTAAATGAAGGCAAAGTTGCGTATTCAGGGGGGCAACATAATGGTGAAAAGAGATCAAGGCTAACTTGATTAGTTTTTCTAAATATTTTGAAAAAACCGAAAATTTCGATTTTCGTTTTTGTTTTTTTGCGGGTCTATTTGATGAGGTATTCAAAAATAAAGAGCACTTTTCTATAGCAACTTTTTGCCCTTTATCGAATGGTATTAGCAAATTTTGTGCAAAACGTTTCGTTTCCCGGAAACCAACATCAACTTAATTTTTTTAAATACGGACCTAAAATTTTTTTTCAATTTTTTGGAAGCATTTTTGTAACTTGATAGAATGCCACCATAAAAGGAACCATATTTAAACGTTTTGTCTAAGAAAAATCCTTCATTAATAATTTCCCGTGGTCCTCTTATAGATTTAGTTTTATCTAGGCAAACGTTTTCTATGACAAACACATTTCAATGTTGTGGCAAGCCCTATCGGTACATAAAAATGGCTTTCAGCAAACTAGAATTTTTTAATTTTATTTAAATTTTCTTAAAATTCAGGAATTGTGCGCAACTACTTAAATGAAACATTTTCAAACAGATCAGAAATCATGGTGCTATAGAATGGCCAGCAAGAGCTCCTGATTTATCCCCATTAGATTATTTCTTATGGGGACGAACATCATTTTTTCAACCTCTGCTTTAGGGTTTTTATAGTTTTAACATATTTTGTTGTTTTATTCATTGTTTATTCAATTACATCAAAGTTTATAGTTGTGAATTCGTTGTTTTAATATTATCAAAAATATTATTCAATATCTAAAATTAACAAAAGTCGAAGGAAAAATACTAATGATGGATTTTTCTTAGACAAAACGTTTAAATCTGGTTCCTTTTATGGTGGAATTCTATCAAGTTACAAAAATGATTCCAAAAAACTGAAAAAAAATTCCAGGTCCGTATGTAAAAAAATTAAATTGATGTTGGTTTCCGGGAAACGAAACGTTTTGCGGAAAATTTGCCAACACCATTCGATAAAGGGCAAAAAGTTGCTATAGAAAAGTGCTCTTTATTTTTGAATACCTCATCAAATAGGCCCGCAAAAAAACAAAAACGAAAATCGAAATGTTGCCCCCCTGAGTACGCAACTTTGCCTCCATTTAACCGACTTCGTATCTCTTACCGTTTCTGAGATCCTCATGTATTGCATCGAATTTGAAGCACCCTGTATACTAGTATTTCTGCTTTTTCTTCCTTTTTCAATAGAGTAAATAATGTCTATTACTAAATATTTCCAAGCGCATTAGTAAAACCTACGCGCATTACTGTTTACGAGTACCTACAGCCCGATAAACCGATGGTAAAGCCCGAGTTTTTAGTATATTTTCTAAGGGCGAAAATGTATAATCTATTTGATCATTCGTAGTACAAGGATTTCTAATTAAAGATTGTTTAATTTCTAATTGCTCTAACAGATTTAAACGCTTTCCTTTCTTTTCACGATGCAGTACCTTTACATTTTTCAGATCTATAAAATGATTGTTTTCTATACAATGCGTCGAAAATCCTGAATTATTTACGTTATTTAGTATGGATTTTTTATATTCTTTTACTCTAGTTTCAATACTTCTACCGGTTTGATCCACCTACACGGCATTACAATCCACGAAGTTAATTTGATATACTCCCGATTGTTTTAATTTATCAACCGTTTCTTTGTTGTTTAACAAAATCCTCCCAATGTTACGCTTGTTGACTCCAATCGTTTTACACCCGTTTCGTTCTAATCTATGAGCTATTTTTTCACTATAACCTGGGACGTAATTAATATAACGATAGGTCGCTTCTCTTTCCCGAATATTGTAAAACTCCCGACGAATGTTCTTCCTTTTGTTTTTTATCATGTTATCTATTAGTTGTTCTTTATATCAGTTGTTTCTTGCAATTTGCTTGATTATACTTAATTCTTTTTCAAACTCTGTTTTTTCTAGCGGGAACATTAAAAGCCTAAGTATTAAACTATGGAAAACCGACATTTTTATTTGCCAGAACTGCTGCAAATTTGCTGGTCGGATAATAAATGCGTCGGAAGTTCTTGGTTTTCTATAAACCGAGAATTTTAATTTATTTTCTACCTTTCTTATTGTCATATCCAAATAATTTAATTGATTATTGTTTTCCTCCTTTTCCATTGTAAACTGAATATTATCGTTAAGCAAATTTAAAAAATTGAGAAAGCCGCTCAAATTTCTTTCGGTACCAGTCCAAATACAGGTACTAAAAACTTGGGCTTTACCAGATGTTAGGGTCAATCGGGGTAGGTAAGTACTCGCAAGCAGACAAAGATGCGCTTGGAAATATTTAGTAAAAGACATTTATTCTATTTAGAAAGGCCTAATAAACCGAAATACTAGTACATAGAGTGTTTTCTATATATTTCATGAAACATGTAAATGAGATCTGTTTTTTTTTAAACAATTATTTTCACGATGTTTCTTAAAGAACCATCCGCTTCTAGTATCCTCTTTACTTATTGTGTCTGTTGGATGCGAAACTAAATAAACAAAATGAATAAACAAATAGTTTTACCCCATTTTCAAATTGCAGGTACGAACCTTTATCTCTGTAACTCAACGAAAATATGAATTACTATAATTGCTCGTGTAAACATTGAAATAATATTTTAAATTACATTCAGAGAAACTGTACAGAAAAAACTTGCTTGGATTAAGAGTCCATTCACTAGGTCGAAATAAGCCCTAAATCGGCGTTCGTCTCGTGTCTAATTATAAAAAAAACTATAAAAGATAGCGACTTTTAGTAAAAAAGTATTGAAAGATAAGACTTTAATCTAAGACCCTATAGTAGTAATTTTTGGTATTTCTTTTTATTTTTAAAATTCCAGGCAAACAATCTTGTACTAAAATAGCGTATTTTCAAAAATTATTTTCTCTAAAATACATGTATTAAACAAAAAATTTGCTATTATAGGGATCTAGTTTATCTTTAGATCTTTCCGGTGATATATAATTTATAACATTAAAAAGAAATTTTGTTGCAATTATAAGACAAATCCGGTACCCTTGCAATGAGGGCTAACTTTATTTCCATGTGCCTTTTTACTTCGGCTTTACGTGCACCTCTGAAATCTTAATAATTCGATAGTTGGAATATATAAGTCTCCACCCATCGGCCACCCATCCTCTCGATCCGACCCAACATTCATGCCTGTCAAATCTACAGAGAACAGAGAATGGACCTTTAAGACTGAAAGTTATTTTCAACATATGTTTTCAACGATTACTCATTTTTACGTAAAATCTTCACCGCACACTTACTAGAAATAAAAAGAAATAATACCTACCTAGATAAGTTGGGAATAACCTCAAAATGCACGTGGTTATGTTTTTTTGCGAGAAAATATTAGGCAACGTCGCAGGGACTCTTATATACACTGAAAATATCATTTATAAACAGTGGGCCTCACATGTTAGGTAAATATTATAAAGGGACTCGGATGTACGTTGAAAACTTGTATGTCTTAATTTTGGAAATATCTTACCCCTCAAGAAGGGTTATTATTAAATGTTATTAGGAGATTACAAAACATCAAAATATATAGTATAAAAATTATTCCTTCAGGTGGGCCTCGGGTGGCCTGTTAGTTATATCGGGCCTCGTTTTTGTCGCTGAATACGTATATATATATATATATGTTATATGCTTAAATATGCTACTATTCATTCTGAACATATCAAGTAACATGTAATTTAATATTGCTTATCTAAAGCTATAACAGCTTCCTCAGAAAACGAAGCATTCTCTGTAAGACGCAAACAAGGCATCAGGTTCTTAGAATGCTTATGCTTGCGTCGGCATCCATACCTTATAAATAGTACCGAAAGACACAAATAAGAACACTTGTCATGTATACCTCGTAGTACCAAGTCGACTACATTATATTATTCTTTAATTTTATATTATCATTGTATTTAAACTGCAAGTAAATAATAAAAGTTTTTAAAAAGCTAATCCAGTGTTAAGTGATATAAAATTGGCGCAGTCGGTAGGATTGTGAAACACCTGTTAAAGAAGCCTAACTGACGAAAACCTGCCTGAAGAACAAGGAGCAACACTCCAAAAGTGCCTAACTCCAGAGATAGGATCGCCAGAAAAAGGAAGATCTTCTATAGCCGGTGGTGGATTCCAATCCTTTGCACAACAGAACGAACTCCAATCAATGAAGAATTTTATGTAAGTACTTATTGAATTATCTCGCATTTCTTGTGTACAATTTAATCAATTTAATAAGCGTGACAATACAATCACGTACCCGTGAAAAAGACAGTTCTATTGGTCTCACTTTTAATAATTTTAACAAGACCCAAGCTTACTAGCTTACATTAGTTTAAATCTTTTATGCCAGTCACTACTAGAAACCTGCCTCAACAACAACAGCAACCAAATCCTCCTGAACCAGAGGTTGTTGAACCCTATAAATTAGACGAAATATACACACTTGTGTCTGAATATGACGGTAATCAAATAAATTTAACCACATTTATAAATTCATGTAAAACTGCCCATGACATGGCAGTTGGAAATCAGAAGGTACTTTTAACTATTCATATAAAAAATCAATTAAAAGGTCGTGCAGCTGAACTAGTGAACTCTAGGAATCCAAGCACATGGAACGAAATAAAAATACTTTTAGAAAGCCATTTCAGTGATAGTCGTGATTTAACTACATTAATTCAAGATCTCCAAGGGATGCGACAGCTTCCTGGCGAATCGCCTCTTACATTTATTACACGTTTACAAACTCATGAAGCAAAAATATATGCCTCAATTCAAAAACAACAGCTATCAATGTCACAAAAACAAGCGCAAATACAGTTCACCGAAAGCATGATTCTAAATACCCTACTCACGGGCTTAGAACCTAAAATCGGCCACGTTATTAGAGCAAGCGATCCCGAAGATATGTTAACGGCAATTAGGAAAGTTCGAAGAGAACTGCAACTAAATTATTTCGAAGCTCAAAAGTTTAATCGCGGTAATAATTCTAATACCCCTACACGCAACCCAAATGTATCTTCGCCTATAAAACAATGTTCATTTTGCAAACGTACGGGACACGTCATTAGTGAGTGTCGGCAGAGACAACAAAATCTTCGACCCCCTAATAATTTTGGCAACCAACAAAATTTTCCAAGACCTAATTATTATAGCCAAAATCCTGGAAATTCACAAAATTTCCAACAGCAAAGACCTAACTACTACAACCAAAATTCTGGAAATTCACAAAATTTCCAACAACAAAGACCACCTGTTATTGCACCAAACCCAAATTTTAATAGTCCAAGACCCCCTGCGATTCAACAGAACCCCAATTACTATAGACCAAATATTAATAGGAAAACACTTCATTCGAACCAAAATACCGATCACGAAACTTTAGAACAACCAAATCAAAATTATCCCACTACCTGTAAAACCTATGAAAATACAAACGATCGTTATTATACAGATAATAACACCTTTATGAACTTGAATTATTATACAGCTAATAATTCTGAATATAATAACGAAGATCATTATACTGTTAATGATCCCTATGAGAATTACTATACTGACGAATTAGCTTTCGATACGAGCCCTGCATATAATCAGGATTTTCGAGCTGGCCCACCTACCCAGTCGGACCCACCGTATCACCAAACCGAAGACCCCAATATGACAGTGTTGCAGACCCAATTTGGCAACATGAACTTGGACAGTTACAATCTCAATCTCAATTTCCCAGAACAACGCTTTCTCTAAACCCACTATTGTCTGTGAAATCTAAAAACTGTATTCTGTAATTGTCTAAAATCTGTATTATATTTACGATGCTACCAATACTTATAAAATATTAATTGACACAGGCGCAGGTTTGTCTATATTCAAACCAAAGACTTGCGAGAACTATAAAATGAGATATCCCGAAAATGTCACAATCCAAGGGATAACCGATTAAAAAATAATTATCAATGAAGCCGTTCTTATCCCGTTTGACGACAATAAACCTTTTAAAATTTATGTATGCAACCTTGACATAGAGTTCCATGGACTCCTTGGTTCCGATTTTCTGGAACACTACAACTGCATAATAGACATAAAAAATAGACAACTTATAACCAGTTTCAAAACAATTCCCATTCACAAGGTTACAGATCAAACTTTCACCGAAGACGTACAAAATCAATCAGATTTAACCACACGCGATACTGCTCGCAGCATTTCAAATACAATCTCAATCGAACCACGTACAGAACAAATTTCGAAACTTAAATGCCATTTGATTAACACCGAAGCTATACTGCTAGCTACGGAAATTGATAAAGTAAGACTTCCTAACGCAATAGTTCAAATAAACGACAAAGGCGAATTTCTTACTTCCATCATAAATGCAAACGCAATGCCTAAAACTATTAATTTCTCAGACATAAAGCTAGAACCTATCCAAAACTTTTCAATAGATAATACTAACCAAACTTATGCAAATAGACACGAGGAAATAATAAATCAACTCCGTCTAAATCACCTAAACGAAGAAGAAAGTGAGGTAATAACTCGACTTTGTTTAGAATTTTCTGATGTCTTCTATCTTGAAGGTGACGAATTAACCTTCACTAACGAAATTAAGCATGCGATAGACACCAACGACGCGAAACCAATATTCACGAAATCGTATCGATATCCTCAAATACATAAGGAGGAAGTTAAAACGCAAGTATCCAAAATGCTAGATCAAAACATCATTCGTCCCTCAAATTCGCCCTGGTCCTCTCCGGTCGTACCCAAAAAACTAGACGCCTCAGGTAAGCAGAAATGGCGTGTAGTTGTGGACTATAGAAAACTCAATGAGTTGACTGTAGGAGACAAGTATCCCTTACCTAACATCTCTGACCTTTTAGATCAGCTAGGTAAATGCCGATATTGTACTACATTGGACCTTGCTTCTGGATTCCACCAGATCGAGATAAACCCAAACGATATTCCGAAAAGCGCCTTCAGCGTGGATAACGGACATTACGGGTTTGTTCGTAAGTCTTTTGGGCTTAAAACGCTCCTTCACGTTCCAAAGGGTAATGGACAATATACTTTTGGGTATCCAGAACGAGCGATGCCTGGTATATATATATATGACATCATCATATATTCTCCCACCGTCCATGAACATATCTCCCGTCTCACAGAAGTGTTTAAACGCCTTCGAAATGCCAATCTAAAGATTCAGCCAGATAAGTGCGAGTTTCTTCGCAAAGAGGTCGCGTACCTAGGGCATCTTATCACTAAAGAATGAGTCAAACCAAACCCCGATAAAATATCATGCATCCAAAATTTTCCTCAACCTACTAATCAATTTTATCAAAAGAGATAAAATTGTTTCTCGGTCTCGCGGGCTATTATCGAAGATTCATCAGTAACTTTGCCAAATTATCTAAACCCCTTACCAAATTATTACAATAAGACGTCCCCTTTGTTTTCGATTCCGAATGCGAAAAATCGCTCGAAGAGTTAAAACAAGCACTTATTTCGACCCCAGTCCTTATCTACCCGAATTTCGACTTTATCTTTCTACTGACCACTGATGCAAGCGCTTTCGCTATCGGCGCCGTGCTTTCACAAGGCCCTGTTGGTAAAGACCTACCAATAGCCTATGCATCAAGGACACTCTGCAAAGCCGAAACCAAATATTCAACTATAGAACGTGACTTTTAGCCATCGTCTGGGCCGTAAAACACTTCCGCCCCTACATATTCGGACGAAAGTTCAAGTTAATAACCGACCACAGACCCCTCACGTGGCTGTTCTCAATAAAAGATCCGGGAAGCCGCCTAGCACGCTGGCGACTGAAACTTGATACGAGTACGAGATAGAGTATAAACCCGGGCGTATTAACAAAAATGCAGATGCTCTTTCCCGCATAAAAATAAATCACCTCCAAGACTATTCCAACTTTCAGGCAAAATCAAAATTATCAACGTACCCCATCCAAAATCCCTCTACCTCAAATGAACCTGACTCTGACAATCAAAGTGACACAATAGAAACAAACGAAAAAGAAGACATATTAAAAGAATTTGAAACATTCACGAACTTATACAAAACAACGTCACTAATCGATTATTCCAAGATTGAATTCTCAAACGGACAACTTTTAGACAAGACCAACAAAAATATTGTAACCTTTCTACAACAAAACAATCTCAAGGATTTTCATTACAAAATCATTGAAGACTTGTTCGAAGATAACGCAGACTTTCGGAATTTACAATTAAATAAATTATCCAGTAAGTCGGTGCGAAATAGAAACTATTTTATTGTTGCCCTACCATATGACCCCAATTCAGTAATTCAAAATCTATTTGCTTCGCTATATAATGGCCGTGAAGAGTTTAAAGACTCTGAAACATATTGTATTGAAAATAACATTGACCTACCTATCCTCGAAATTTTATCATTTCTCCTATCAGAAAAAGACGTGAAACTTAAAATATGTCAAGATATTACAAAAACACCTAGTGATGATCAAATTCCAATTATTATTGATCAGTATTACACCGGCAAAGCTCATATCCATCGCGGAATAAATGAAACTATTCGCCGCATTAGGGAAAAATATAATTGGGAAGGTTTGACGAAGGACGTTGACGACTATATAAAAAAATGCGAAACATGTCAGAAAACAAAAGTCTGTCGTAAAAATCTAGACACGCTCCTAGTAATCACAGAAACCCCGAGATCCCCTTTCGAACGCATAAATATTGACATACTAGAAGTCCCCACAAAAAATCATGCCCTTACGATACGAGAAGAACTCACGAAATTTAGTCAAGCATACCCAATTAATGACAAATCGGCAAAATCGGTCGCAAACACCTAGCTCGTTTATTTTCAACACTTCGGAACGCCTCTCCGAATACATTTCGATTATGGCCGAGAGTTCGATAATGCTCTCTTAAGAGATTTATGCAATCTCTATGATATTAAATTAACATACTCGAGCATGGAACATCCCCAATCGAACGGTTCCTTAGAAAGGTTTCACTCTACCTTATTAGAAATGATCCGAATACACATGACAGATCATCCTGATGAACACCCATTTAATATATTACCTTACGCAGTAATATGCTATAATAATTCTGCAAATAAAACTCATGGATTTACTCCATATGAGCTGGTTTTCGGACATACGTCCAGTAGACCTCCAGAGACATTAGGGAGTTTTTGAACCCCTTAAAATTTACGTTATCGTTATGGTTATGGTTATTCTGAGCATGCGCAGTGCCGAAAATGATACTATTTTTGGCACTGCGCATGCGCAGAATAACGTTAACGATAACGACGTGCTAAAATTTAAGGGGTTCAAAAACTCTCTATTGTATAATCAAAAAGAATTAGTCACGAAATATGTTAGAGGCCTAAATAACCGCCTCTCTTATTATTATAAAGTAGCGCGCGCAAGAACTGAAATACAGAAACAGAAAGCAAAGACTCGATTTGATGCCCACGTTTCAAAAGAAGCCCCCGAATATCAGATCGGTCAAAAGGTATATGTAAAGGAATCACAAATCACCGATAAATTGCACAATAAATTCAATGGCCAATTTGAGATTGTGGAACTCCATAAAAATTCAGCAACTCTTCTTAACCTAAAGACTAAACAAAAAACTAAAGTCAAATTTGATAGGTTAAAACCATATTTTGAAACCTAATTACTTTACAGATTCATCCTGCTGATCGGAGCAGCAGTAGCCCAGTACCAGATAACACCTATCAATAATATCGTCGGGATCTATTACGATGACGAAACAAGGATAGTATTTTCCAATGATAAATGGAGTCTACTTGTCCATAAGAATCTATCAAGCCTCGAAGAAGCTTTCAACAACAACAATAAAATTTTAAAATCAATCACTAACATATTCGCCGCCGACACGCGCGAAACAAAATAATTTCTAGTTAAAGTTAGAACCCATATAACTCTTTTAAATCAAATATCAAATTCCCTTTATATAAAATTCGAGGAAGTGTTCATTAACACCCAACGTTTTAAACGCGGAATACTAAACGGCTTAGGTAGTATATTCAAATCAATTACCGGTAACCTAGACGCCGAAGATGGTCAATTCTTTACGGATAGTATAAATAAATTAAATAATGATCAACACCTAATGGAAAACCTCTTAAAAAATCAAATATCTGTCACCTCTACCGTGATAAAAACGTTTAACGAAACAATTCAAAATTTGCAAATTAACCAAGAAACCTTTAATGAGGACATGAAAAAGATTCAAAATTCCTTACACAAATTAAATGATAGAGTCGCATTAGTTCAGGCCGAATTAAGATTCGTTGAAATATGCGAAAAATTAACCGAAAGTTATTTGTACCTTCAGAGTAATCTTGATGACATTTTAAATTCGATAACCTTCGCCCGTTTGAAGATAATACATTCCTCAATCATTACGCCCGAGAATTTGATTACCGCACTTCAGAAAATTTCCCAAAATTTTGTAAAAAATAATTTACCCCTTCCAATAAAATATTCAAAAATCTCCACATACTTGGAAATTATTGAATTAGAAGCCTTTCAATCAAAATTAGATCTTGTTTTCGTTCTAAGAATACCGTTAGTAGAACAACAACTTTACACCTTATATCATTTATATCCCATTCCGATTTTAGACAATAGAACTGGCCTATACCACGTTTTATCATTTTCACAAAAATTCATTGCGCGAGATAAACCGCGTGGCCGGTTTAACGATTTTTTAAAAAAATATTTTCAAACTTATAAACTTTTAATTTTTGAATAAAATATTACAGAGTTATATTTGTTAAATTATATGTATGCTCGACGACGTACCAAGACCGAAGTGACGTTCTCGGTGCATTTTCTTAGAGTCCGAATGGGGAGAAATGCAAGGTGTCGTTTCTTTATCTGAATAATTCCTGGAGAACCCTGCTAACTCTTCCACCCTTAGATAGGACTTTAGGCAGTGTCTGAAGTCCTGAATGGTTCCTGCGGAGGGTTGATTGATAGGGATTTACGTCTTCTTCTTATCTTGATGCCAACAATTATACTAAAACATAGTATACAAATATAAAGTATGATTGTCCAAACACTGGGGTGATACCAATGTGGGGCGGTGCTTATTGAATTTAAATTTTGTTTATTTTGTTCCATACCATATTTAATGAATTTTAAATCATCCAAATTAGTTTGAAGCAAGCTAATGTTTTTTATTTTATGGTGATAAGAGAGGTTTACTTTGTAATCCAGTGTTGGTATATAAGTATTGAAAACATTATTTGAAATACCTGTTTGCCTATTTAAAAATTTTTGATTTGAAATTTCAGTAATACAATTATCCAAGTTTGTTACAATATATGTCCCTACTGCTAGCATCCTGGTTTCAGAGATTTTCTTGCAATTAAATTTAATTTGTTCTTCGTTAGGATTTATGATTAATAACTGGTTAAATTCTAAAGTTTGGACTTTAACATTTTTTAATTTAATTAAATGAATTTGGCAATTTGAGTATGGTCTTTTAGCTAATAAAAGTTGAACTTCACATGGTATGTCTGTTTTTACATTAATAATATCCATGTTATTGCAATAATAAGTTGTATCTACCTATCTATATTATCTGTATCTAAGTTGTATAATGTACATAGTTCGTTACTGGAACTGTAATATTGATCGGACAAAATGAGATATTTATGGTTTGGAATTATTAATTGGAAGGTGGTATGGTTTAAAGGTACTGGACATGAGTATAAGTGATATACATTATACAGGGTATTTTCGACAATTGGGACTTCTAGAATGAAATTAATTTTTGTCGTGATTTGATAAGCCTTTATGTTTATTAATGTTTCGAAATTTAATATTTGTTCTTTGGTGGCAGGAAATGGTAAATTTACTTGTTTTGCAATTTTTTGGATACTATCCATTAAGTCCTCGGGTTCCATAATTGAGGGGTGCATTATGTTGATTTTTGAGAATGTAACGGCTTCTTCGATTGTTTCCAGGGTTTGCAATATACTTAGGCCCATAGTATTTATTTGTGTATATATGTTATTAAATTGTATAGTGTGATATAATTGAATATTTTCCTGTTTAACAGCTTGTTCTATTTGTAAAATTCTTGAGTGTAAGATAAGTTGGTTTGATGTTAAATTCTTTATTGATGAGTCAAATTTTTCTATAGCTTCTGTAGTTAATGTAATTTGTGATTTCTGTATTTGTTTCTGAGTCAGTTGATTTTTTTCGAGTTGTTCTAAATGTTTCTGGATTCTTTCGCCATCTTCGTTGTCTAGGTTTCCAGTGATTGCTTTCCATATCGAGCCTAGGCCATTAATTATTCCTCTTTTATATCGAGTTTGTGGTATTAACGGATTGAATTTTCTTTTTATTTCATCGAATAAAAATGTTGTTATGGTAACAAAATTTTTGACTTCCTTTTTGATGGTTGCATTCATATGTAGTACATCTTCCAAATAATTAATGTTTTGTTTTAATCTGTTGTATTCATCTAGTAATGGTTGTAGATCGATGCTTTTTAGTAGTGTCCATTTATCAATAATATTTTTACAGCTTCCTAGAGGTATTGGTAGTAAGCCGGGATTATCAGTTAATTTTCGGATTCGATCTCCTCCGTGGGTGGTGGTGAAGAATCTGTAACAAGAGGCCTTTTTAGGTTTCTTAAATGTGTCTTTCTTGTAGACTTATTATTTGTAATTTCGCATGTATTATCATCGTTTATTTTGGTGATAATAAATGGTCCCTCGTATCTGTTTTTAGTTTTATGTCTAACTGCTGTTGCGTTTTTTACATAGACAGTTTGTCCTTGCTTGTAAGTGGTTTGGGGGTCCTTTACATTGTCATTTCGTTGTCTGTGAACTGTTTCTTTAGACTCATATAGTCTTCGTTGAACATCTTCGTATAAACGTTTCATTTTTGTTTTATGTTCATCCAGATAATTGCTATATATGTCCTGGTTATAGTGTATTTCGAAAGGGTCGCGACTAGCTGTGTGTCTCGTGGTAAGCTCGTGTGGCGTTAATCCTGTTGCAGAATGGATGGAACTATTATATGCTAAAACAGCGTATTTTACATGAGTTGAAATAGGATCCTTGTTAACATCTTTTAGAATTCTTATGTGTTCCAATATAGTAGAATGGAATCTCTCGATTAATCCATTACTTTGTGGGTTTCTTGGCGTGGTAAAGTGAATGTTAATTTTGTGTAATTTTAGTAGCTCCTTTACAATATCGTTGTCAAATTCCTTACCGTTATCTGCTACTATCTTTTCTGCGGTTCCATAGAATGTAAAATATGTGATTAATTGATCGACAACATGGACAGCTGTTTTTGCAGGAATTTCGAATACTTGTCCTAGTTTGCTAAAAGCGTCAATAATTGTTAAAAATATTTTTTGTTCCATTACAAATGTATCCATATGTAATATTTGGAATGGCTTAGTAGGTGTTTCTGTTAACATCATTGGAATATGTTCAGGTGTTCTCTCGTATTTACATCTTTTGCAAATTTCACAATTTTTTATAAATTCTTCTATGTCTATGTCATGTCTATGTCTTCTATGTCTGTCTATGTCATTTTGGAAATTTGGCCAGTAGTACCTTAGCTTTAAATGGGCTATAGTTTCTTTTACTCCACGGTGATTGGTCTTTCCTTCGTGATAATTTTTCATTAAGGATATTTGTACTTCCTTATCTAGTACATCTGTTAATTTCTTTGTACATCTTATTAATGTTGGGCCGTCGTTGGTAAATTTGTTTGTATACACTTCACAGAGTTTTTTGTATGTGTCCTCGTAGTCGATGTAAACAAAATATTGTTTGTTACTTGTTGTAAAATCCCTAATTAATTTGAATAAATCATCTTTTATTGTTTCTCTTTGAACTTCTGCTTCAATTATGGTTTTCTGTCCTCGTTTGATAGTCTTTGTCTCTGCGGGATTTAAAAATACAGTTTTTATATGTAATTAGCTTCTTTTGGTATTGATTGGTTCATCTAGAATTTGTATATCATTTGTTGGGTTGTCATCGGCTATAGAGTGTGCTGTCGATGCGGCTGATGGTAGAATGTCCGGTGGTCTTAAATTTTGTTGTACTTCCTCAAGTGTAGGTGTAATTAGGTCGCGTGTTGTATTGTTGACTTTATCAAACTCTGTTAGTAGGGCATCTAGTTCAGGGTCGACGTTAACGAGTAGTGATTCCGAATCTATTGGGTGTATATGAATTCTTGACAATGCATCAGCATTGGTATTTAATTTTCCCTTTTTATATTCGATTTGGTAATCGAACTCTTCTAATTTTAATTTCCATCTGGTTAATTTCATGTTCGTGGGTTCCTTTAGATTAAATAACCATTTTGACGGGCGATGATCTGTATATATGGTGAATTTAGGTCCATATAGATATGGTCTAAATATTTTTGTTGTTGCCCATACTACGGCTAATAATTCTCTTTCGGTGGTTGCCATGCGTTTTTCTGTGTCATTTAAGGTTCGAGAAGCATATGCTATTGGCCTATCTTGACCTACGATGCCTTGAGATAATACAGCTGCTATAGCTTCGCCGAAGGCATCTGTTGTGACAATGAATGGTTTTGAGAAGTCCGGGTATTGTAGAATCGGTGCTTCGGTTAATAATTTCTTACATGTTTCGAATGCTTTTATAAATTCTGGGGTATGTTCAATTTTTACATTTTTCTTTAGCATGGATGTCATAGGTTTTACAATTTTTGCCATGTTAGGGATGAATCGGCGATAATAGCCTACGAGTCCTAGAAATCCTTTTATTTCCCTAGTTGTTTTAGGTTTAGGCTATTTCTGTACTGCTGTTATTTTTCCGGGTTTGGTTTGACTCCATCTGGTGTTATTATGTGTCCCAGGTAAGCAACTTCGTCCTTTAAAAATTCACATTTATCGAGTTGTACTTTAAACTGAGTCTCTCTTAATCGTTGGAATACTTTTCTTAGGTGTTCAATGTGTTCTTGTAAACTAGCAGAGTAAACAATTATATCGTCTAGATACACAGAGCATATTTCATTTTGTATGCTGCGCAGGATGTTATCCATGACACGTTGAAAGGTCGATGGCGCTCCCTTAAGGCCAAAGGGCATCCTTGTATACTCGTAGTGTCCTTGTTCTGTGGAGAAGGCCGTTTTTTCTATGTCTTCGGGGTTCATTTGTACCTGGTGAATGCCGGAGGCGAGGTCAAGTGTTGTAAAATATTGGGCTCGTCCTAATTTATCCAAAATGTCCGAGATATTTGGTAGGGGGTATTTGTCATCTACCGTTTGTTCATTAAGTTTTCTATAGTCTATTACGACTCTCCATTTTCTCTTACCGGAATTGTCCATTTTCTTAGGTACAACCCACACTGGACTCGACCAAGGTGATGTCGATGGCCTAATAATGTTTTGTTGTAGCATGGAGCTTATTTGTTTCTGTACTTCTTGTTTGTGTATTTGTGGGTATCTGTAAGATTAGGTAAATATGGGTGTAGCATCGTTTTTTAGCCTAATGTGATGTTTGATTTGATTATTAAATGTCAGTGGTAATTTATCGGTGTAAAATATATCTCGGTATTCGTAACACAAGTTTCTTATCGCTAAATATTCCTCTTTGTTTAAATGTTGCAATTTTATATTCTTTAAGTTTTGCTTTTGAATACGGTCCAGCGTAGAGGTATCAAATTCACAGTTGACTGGGTCAAGTTCAGATTGATGTATTTCTTCGTTCGTTAACACTTCTAGTACGGGGAATGGACTTGTTATCTTTAAGTATTGTATTTCTTCAGAGTTATTGTTGAGGCATGGTTATTTTCGATTTTTACTAGAGATGCAGGTATTTCTAATTTATTTGTAAATTTTTTGTATTCCAATAATCCTTGTTGTAGAGTTGTTTGTACCGGAATGGATATAATTTTTTCAGTTCTTGGTGGAATCGGAGTGGAAATTTCTTTAAGTGTTTTTTGTTGTAATTTTTTTTGCTTGGGAGATGTTTCGATTTCCTGTTGTGGTGTCATTAAATTTCCACAAATATACAATGGAATTTTTGTGTGTGGGGTAATTAAAAGTCCCTTTTTAAAATCTACAGTTGCTTCTAGGTTTAGTAGTAGGTCTGTTCCTATTAATCCTTCATAATTTGGATTACAATCGAATATGTAGTGCTTATGTTTTAAATCTGTTTTTCCGAATATCTCTGATAAGGGTATTTCTGCACTATAGCGGTGTATTGTTGTATTGTGCTGTGTTGTGATACAAAACGGGTCTTCTTTTATGTAGTTGCTGAAATAATTTTGGGCTAGATTTTCGTTAATAAATGTTTTTGTTGAGCCGGTGTCGATCATAAATCGGGCGTTTATTTCTGGGATTTTTATATATGGCAATCTATTGTTTGTTGACATATGAACTTCTATTAGTTCTGTTTGTCTGTTGTCTCCGAGGCTCGTGTAGAAAAATTTGCGTCTTCTTGTTCTTCATGTTCTTGATAATGATCCTGGTAATCAAATTCGTCATCGTAGCTCTCTTGTTCGGTATATGTGTCTTCAGGGGATAGATAATTATTGTCCTCAATTTCATCTGAATTTTGGAGATGTAGTTCTTCGAATTTAAAATTCGGTTGTTGTCTCTGTTGTACTACATTGTTATTTGATGTGAATCTTGTCTTGTTAGTGAGCCGTGTTCTTCCAGAGTCGACTTCCATAGGTGTTGGTGTATATGTAGAAGGTTTATTTCTTGGCATAAATACGTTTTGTTGTTGCCGGAACTGGCCTGAGTTTGTCTGATTTGGGAAATTAGGGTTCCTGCTTGGGAATGGTCTCGGTGTCCAATTTGGTTGTTGATACATGGGCCTATTCACTGGAGGACGTTGCGGCTGATGTGTAAAATCATTTTGAAAGTGATTGTTTGTTGTTCGCATTTGTGGTTGATTTACCCTTAATTGGGATGTCCTCATGTTATTGACTGAACTTGCTTGCGGGGTGTTGACAATTTTTGCTCGGTGGTAATTAATGTTTTCTTCGTCGATAACTATCTGTACAGCTTCCTCTATTGTAGTGCGATTTTTACATCTTAAAAGGTGACTTAACTGTTCATTAGTACCAGTTAAAAATGCTCGTAATGTACTGTTATTGTACAATTGTGTTTTAACAGTTTTTATTTCTACTGATGTGTCTTCGCACGATAGTTTTGATAATAACAGACATCGTAAATCAATACATCTGCCTGCAAATTGTAGTGGTGTCTCTTTGAATCTTTCTTTCAAAGTGTTAAGGTCGGCAAGGAGAGATTCTTCATTTCGTTGGTCACCAAATAAATTTATTAGTAATTGTTTTAGTTCTGGGAATGTAGTAAATGTTCTGGCTGAAATTAATGTCGCTGCTTTGCCAATTATTTTATTTCTTATATGAAGCATCGTGAATGTAATTCTTGCTGCTTCGTTTCCTGGTGCCATTAGTGGTATTACATTTTCACAGGCATTAATAAATGTAGATAATCTTGAAGGTTCCCCATCGAATGGTGGAATTAAATCCAAGTAATCTCTAACATTAATTTGTGGTAAGGCCATGTTTCTTTGATCTTCTCTATATGAAGTTAAATTAATTTGGCGAACAGTTGGTATGTTAGCTAGTTGATCGGCGAGTTGGTCGATTAAACTCATAAATGGGTTAGTAATATCACTTTTATTTTATCGTTGATTTTATTGTAACTCTATATTCACGGTTACCAAAACCTAGGACACGCCGTATATAAATTACTTGCGTAATTACACAGCACGACTTCAGTTATAGACTGTGAATATTTTGTTAACGGGGCTTGTGGTTTTAAAATTTTATTTAAACTTATACTAAGTTGTTAGTGTTAAGCCAGTTATGTTGGGATTTATTTTCTTGCCCTACTCGATCCAGGCAGTACTCATAAATCTTGGAAAAAAAAATAATTGAAAAGATGAATTTTCACTGCTAATGTAAAAATTCAAAAATGCTTGGGAATAAGTTTTTCAAATTTGTTCTGGAAGGGAAGGTTTGTGGGAAAAGCGGAATGATCAATATTACTTACAATAATAATATCGCTGCGATTGCTGACTTCATTGGTCCTTTTCTTTCTTGATTTTCCGTTAAATGTCTGCGATAGACTGCTGGCTCGCTATCCTCGATGGATTGATGGTCCCCTGGTTCACAGGTCCTCAATTGGACGTTTTGGTTCGTAGCACCTTAACCGTCGATACGGACAAAATTTTTGATTTTCGAAAAATTTTGGGTACTATCCACAAGACTGCGCCAGATAAACCGCGTGGCTGGTTTAACGATTTTTTAAAAAATTATTTTCAAACTTATAAACTTTTAATTTTTGAATAAAATATTACAGAGTTATATTTGTTAAATTATATGTATGCTCGACGACGTACCAAGACCGAAGTGACGTTCTCGGTGCATTTTCTTAGAGTCCGAATGGGGAGAAATGCAAGGTGTCGATTCTTTATCTGAATAATTCCTGGAGAACCCTGCTAACTCGCGTAACGATGATTCATTAATGTACATCCCTGTAAAAGATTTGAGCACATGTAAACAACTAAATGCTCGTAAGAAGTTATGTTCAGACCTCTACGCCTATCCGATCGATAGTAGCGCAATATGCGAAGCCCAGTTTTCTAAAGAATTTCACACAAGTTCCCGAAAACTGCGAAAGTACCCTGGTGTATGGACAGGGCTATAACGTCCAAAAACTACAAAACAACGTATGGCTTATAATTGTTTCTGAACCCATCCACATCACTATAAACTGTAATCTGATGGACACTAAAATCACCACGATTAACAAAAATTCGATATTAAAACTCCAATCAGACTGCTACACATTTGTCGGTATAACAAAGGTGCAAGCAGAAGGCCGCAATAGCTTTAATGTTACAGACAATTCTCATCCAGTGGTTATACCATATGACTGTTGCAGTAATATCCCCGGAAAACTTCAACTTCCCAAATTAGAACCCCTCCAGTTCGATCACCTAAATATAGAAAATCTGGATATAGCCAATCATAAACTCGAACAATATTCTAGAGACCTTGATCAATTAATAAATGAACCATTCGTGACAAAACATATTTCTCTGGTCACATATTTAACTATTGGTACAGTGATCAGTCTCGTCACCATCTACGTCATCTGGAAATGTAGGAACAGATGCTGTAAGAAATCTGAAGAAACAACCCCTAATGAGTTGCTGAAAAGGATTAACACCCTTCTACGAAGAAGACCCCATCTAAGCACAGAAGAAAGGGAGATGCAAGATCTACCCTTAAAAGTCGGCATAAAACGCCAACTTTTCAAAAAAAAGGGGAGTTGTTATATGCTTAAATATGATACTATTCATTCTGAACGTATCAAGTAACATGTAATTTAATATTGCTTATCTAAAGCGATAACAGCTTCCTCAGAAAACAAAGCATTCTCTGTAAGACGCAAACAAGGCATCAGGTTCTTAGAATGCTTATGCTTGCGTCGGCATCCATACCTTATAAATAGTACCGAAAGACACAAATAAGAACACTTGTCATCTATACCTCGTAGTACCAAGTCGACTACATTATATTATTCTTTAATTTTATATTATCATTGTATTTAAACTGCAAGTAAATAATAAAAGTTTTTAAAAAGCTAATCCAGTGATATATATATATATATATATATATATATATATATATATATATATATATATATATATATATATATATACATACATAACATACATACATACATACATACATACATACATACATACATACATATATTTTCGACATACATATTAGTATCTATGAGTTAACAATTTTGCGTAGATTTTGAATATGCAAAAATATACAGGTCGTTCCATTTAAAAAAATATAAGTTGAGTTTGCCACCTTAACATGAAATACCCTGTAGGATCAAAAATATTTTTAAAAAGGAGCTCCAAATGGTACAGTATGATGGTGTCACGTAAAATTCCTCCAAGGTTCATGCCTGCTGAGTTATGGATCAATTCTCCACTAAATTTATACCCTGTATATGTAGTCATATATGGTGCTCTGTAAACAGGGACCATATGAAACTATGTTTTTTAAATATGATATATTTTTAATTCATATTTGAATTCGGATCATTTTTCCGAATTTGGGCAGAATATATGTACCAATATACATATATTATACATATATTCTGCCCATTATTGATTAAAGCATTTCATTAACCTCTCTATATATAATATACTGTTTTAATAATTTTATTATCTTTAAAAGGATCTTGAAAGAGGTTGGGACCTTTGTGTGACGATAACACTGATATAGTTTTCCACATCATACCAGAACACTATACTGCACTTGATGCTTGTTTCTCCAACCAAGTTGGCATCATCTGGAGATAATTAAATCTGAACATCTCCATATGATGCCAACTTGGTTGGGGAAACGCGCGTCGAGTGCAGTATAGTGTTATGGTGTTCTATGTCGGTGTTATCTTTAAAAGGATGTTTTACGCTTTATAATAAATCCTACATCAGATGATATTATTTACGCCGGGGTCTTTTGTAATTGATAGAATTAGACAAAACTTGACTTGTTTGGAGTGTTGTCAAATGTTTATTTTCTGTTACATTATTATATACATTAATAAATACATAATGCGCTGACTTATTTAATAAATAAAACAATAATTATTGATGATATTCGTATAGATGATAGAAAACAATATCGACTTTCAACATTTTTTCAGACATTTAAAGCTTGAAACGTGTATGCAAGTAAACTAAAATATGTTTTAGTTTACTGTAATTGTCAATATGTACAGGGTGGGCCGTATAAGAGTGCGTATCCCCTTATCTCAGAAACTATGTGAGATAGAAAAAAAAGTTTTATATAAATGTTGTTTGCGTTAAAGATGTCGGTATTTTTTAATATAGCTATATTTGTAGCTCTTCAATATACAAGGTGATGAACTAAACTTATCTTTTTTTAAATGGAACACCCTGTATATTATAACATTTTTGAAAAGCTCTTCAAAAGACTTGTTCAACGATATATAATATGATGGGTCTGTAGCCCACCGTTTCGGAGCTATTGACTGTTATCTTCAGGAAAAGGTTAATATTTATAGCGAGATAGAAAAGTTACTGATTGAGGTGATAAGCTGTAATTTGGGCCAAGAAATTCTAATTTGGTCTATTTTATGAAACTTCTGTCTAATACTAAAATAAAAAAAAATTGCAACAGTAATGCCAAGTTTCGTAAAATTTAATTTTTCATGATTTTTTTAAATGGAACACCCTGTATTTTATTACATTTCCTGAAAGTCCTTGCAAAGACGAGTTTATTGATATATAATATCAGGGGTCTACGACACACTTATAACTTATATTTTTTTATAACTTATATTGCCATCTCTTTTAAATTTGATACAAATATTTAGAATCGTATGAATATCTGGCAGTTATCTTAAATTATATTTTCTTACAGAATCTCTCAATGTTAAAGCTGGACTTTTGTGATTAAATATATAACATTCTATTAAGCCTACTTTTTCTTGCAGAGAATACATTACATACAAACATGCATAACTTATGTGTCAATTCCTGAAGAGAAACGCAGATTAATCCAAAACGGTGTGTCGTAGACCCCTGATATTATTATATCAATAAACTCGTCTTTGCAAGAACTTTCAAGAAATGTAATAAAATACAGGGTGTTCCATTTAAAAAAATCATGAAAAATAAAATTTCACGAAACTGGCATCACTGTTGCAATTTTTTTTATTTTAGTATTAGACAGAAATTTCATAAAATAGACCAAATTAGAATTTCTTGGCCCAAATTACAGCTTATCACCTCAATCAGTAACTTTTCTAGCTGGCTATAAATATTAACCTTTTCCTGAAGATAACAGTCAATAACTCCGAAACGGTGGGCTACAGACCCATCATATTATATATCGTTGAACAAGTCTTTTGAAGAGCTTTTCAAAAATGTAATAATATACAGGGTGTTCCATTTAAAAAAAGATAAGTTTAGTTCATCACCATGTATATTGAAGAGCTACAAATATAACTATATTAAAAAAATACCGACATCTTTAACACAAACAACATTCATATAAAACTTTTTTTTCTATCTCACATAGTTTCTGAGATAAGGGGATACGCACTCTTATACGGCCCACCCTATACAATATACAGTGTGCCCACAATTGGTGATGCATGTATTGGGATCTCGGAAACTATAAGAGATAGGAAAACGGTCAAAGGGGGAAAGTTTTAGACAATTTTGTTTGTAATCGAATGCCGTTTTTTCGATTTTATCTCTTTTGGTTTTTGAGATATTTTGAAAAAACTAAAATGATGCATTTTTGATAATACCCTATAATTTCTTTATTTACAACAATTTTTAGATTCTGTAAAAACTTTCTTAGGGCAACTTTTTACGTAGAAAACGCCTGTGTAGTCCGATTTTATTTGCAACGTTTCGGTTTTTTGGAACCATCATCAACTTTGTTTTTTCATATGGGCGCCATATTAGATTTTTACGGCTTTGGAAAGCCTCTTTTCTTAGCTTTCTAATGATGTATCACAATTAGTAAAAAAAAGTTAGTTTATGGTTAAAAAATCAAAAATTAATATTTTGTTATAAATTTGGCAACGTCGCACAGTAAAACATTGAAATTCTAGGTCATATTAAATTTAATATCTATCACAAGAAAACATTAAAATATTTGTTGAAAGTTTTTACCATGTAACAAAAAATAAATTTACAAAAGCCGTAAGTTTGGATAAATACATCAACTAATAGTTTTCATAACACCTGTCACCTAAAAATCATTTAATTATTATGTATAAATAGAAATTTAGTACATAATTTAACGCAATAAATTTTTTGCTAAAACATCAGTTGCCTAGTAGATCATTTTCGGTTTAAACTCTAAGCTACAAATAATAACAAAATATCAACACAAATTAAAACATAATTAAACTATAAAGACTAATAACTGAAATAAAATATCTAAAGTTCAAAGTGTCGCCCATTTGCGTCCATACATTTTTGACATTTTTTTATTATGGATCTGAATTTCTGTTTATACATAATAATTAAATGATTTTTAGGTGACAGGTGTTCTGAAAACTATTAGTTGATGTATTTATCCAAACTTACGGCTTTTGTAAATTTATTTTTTGTTACATGGTAAAAACTTTCAACAAATATTTTAATGTTTTATTGTGATAGAGATTAAATTTAATATGACCTAGAATTTCAGTGTTTTACTGTGCGACGTTGCCAAATTTATAACAAAATATTAATTTTTGATTTTTTAACCATAACCTAACTTTTTTTTACTAATTGTGATACATCATTAAAAAGCTAAGAAAAGAGGTTTTCCAAAACCGTAAAAATCCAATATGGCGCCCATATGAAAAAACAAAGTTGATGATAGTTCCAAAAAACTGAAACGTTGCAAATAAAATCGGACTACACAGGCGTTTTCTACGTAAAAAGTTGCCCTAAGAAAGTTTTTACAGAATCTAAAAATTGTTTTAAATAAGAAATTACAGGGTATTTTCGAAAATGCATCATTTTAGTTTTTTCAAAATATCTCAAAAACCAAAAGAGATAAAATCGCATAAAAGACGGCATTCGATTACAAACAAAATTGTCTAAAACTTTCCCCCTTTCACCGTTTTTCTATCTCTTATATTTTCCGAGATCCCAATACATGCATCACCAATTGTGGGCACACTGTATAAGGTAACAGAAATATATAAATATAAAGACTTGTTACGCTAAAAAATAATATGGACATTTTAATCTACGCATTAATTATAATTTGTTGGTTAGGTACTCAAATCAGTACCTACTTAGTGTAAAAATACTTCTACATTCAATATTATTGGCTAGGCTATTATCTATCATAGAGAATATAAGATATGTTTGTTTTCACGTACCTTCGTTAAATAAAGATTGACTGGACGACAGTTCTTTGGAAGTTTTACCACAGATGTTAGACATCATTATTCCTTTAAAATATAAATATTGCACTATCGTACATTCCACAAATAAACATAATACGTACTAGATTGGAATAATTCTAAATAAACCGCTAATCAAGCAAAATTAATTCCTTTGAACTGTTCACATAATACCATAAGCATATTAAACTATATCGTCGGCGAACCAATATGCTAGATACATAAGAGCTAGATGATTCAAGAAATATATATATATATATATATATATACACACACACACACATGTATGTATACATTCACAGGGTATAATCACGTAGACCTGTGAATATATTGTGTGATATGAATTTACAATATATATGAATATAGTATATATATATATATATATATGATTCCGAATTAATCACCAAGGTACAACTTAAAAACAATAAATAAATAAAAAAATTAAAATAGTGTTAGAAAAAATAGTTACATTGCAAATTAACAGGATCACATATGAGAAAAATTTGAATTAGTTAACTAGAATGTTTTCTGATGTATAGCTCTCTTCAATTAGCCGTTTCTAGAATACTACGTGTACCTACTGAAATTCTGAAAATTTTTTATACGGGGTTTCTCGCAATATTCTATCGATTCAAAATGTTGGGGCTGAGGTGCAACTTTCGGTTCCACCGGTAGTCGATGTCAACTCGCTTATTTCAAATGGAACATGTTATTTTTTATATCTTTCTTTATATAGTAATTCATTTAAAATGTTAACTAAGAGATAAATTATTAAGGAAATTATGGTTCAATAAAGTTTTTTATTTTCCTCGTTATCTATAATCCTATATGTACGCACAGGAATAACCTTATTATTTTTAAGATGTGTCAACCGCCCAAACATTAAATTACAACGGCATATCTTCATATAACCTCAACTTATTGTCTTTAATATATTTTTCTTTTTAATATTGTCTACAGCATCTGTGTCTAGTTTCTATATCTTTTAAATAATGAAATACTAATGTTCCTTTAAATTTGATCATGAAACCTAGCCCTAAACAGGCATTTACATTACATTGAAAATAATTATTTTTGGTCACATACCTTTTGTATTGAATTTTAATGAAAAAAATTATTTTTTACTGATAAAACTGAAATTGTAGCAATCCTTCTTAGTATAATGTACGATACGTATTTCTGCTGCCAGCGTCTTTAGGCACATGTGCGGCAGGAGGTTTTTCAATGTCAAAATTGTCAGTTTGTAGATAACTTAAATGATTTTTAATAAAATCTCCCTAATTTCCTATATAGGTACCTATCTAATCTACAATCTATCCTAATAATGTTTGAATCATATAACTCTTTCAATTTTGACATTGAAATCATTTTAATTTTAAAAATAGTTTAATTGTCATATATTTCTTATAATATAATTCTTAACAGTTCTTAGATGTTAAACCTCTTGCCACAGATGTGCCTTAAGACGCCGGAAGCAGAAATTCGTACCTATCGTACATTAGGCTAAGGAGGATTGCTACAATTTCAGTTTGGTTAGTAAAAAATAAATTTTTTCCTTAAAATTCAATACCAAAGGCACAGCTTAACAGCTCGGGCACTCTGCGGCGGCACCTTTGATGTGGCCATTTTCGACAGACAATGACCGACATTCGCTATCGCTCTCGCACTGAGAAGTCAGAGTTGGACCGTTGGACGTATAATATTTGTAGTTATCGTAAATGAGTGATAACAGTGCCGTATTAAAAACTCTTGAAACATTTTATAAATAACTTTTGAAATAGACATGAATAGAACGGTGATGCCTAATTTAGAAATAACTATATAATGAGATTCAGATCTACCTATTTGGGAAGGTTTTAAAAAAGAAATTTGAGATAGTAATTATGTACATATGTTTATTACACATTAATTATTTACAAAAATAAAAATAGACAATACTTCAATACGGTGATGCCTAATTTAGAAATAGCATATAATGGAATTCAGATCTAGGTACCTATTTGGGAAAGTTTTAAAAAAGAAATTTGAGATAGTAATTATGTACATATGTTTGTTACACATTAATTATTTACAAAAATAAAAATAGACAATACTTTACAATGAGGTACATATAATTAATAATAAAAAAATCTTTATTGTGTTCTTAACGAAAAGGAAAGAAAGAAACACAAACGGTAAGAATTCGGCATTGCCGTTCTTCCATTCCAACTATATAAATATTCAAAATTAACTGTTCACAAAAATGTACAATATACCCAGTAATAAAAACCAAAAATAGGTGAAATAAAATTAATTAAGACTCGGATCTTTGCCGGAAGAAGCATTAGCTTGGAATAGGTGTGATCAGCACAGATGTTTTTTGAGATTCCTTCAAGTGAAGGAAATACTGTAGGATATGCATTTGCATTTAAACGTTCACAAAGATGGTTAGTGAACATTCTTTTCTGAAAATGATCTTGACATAGTCTATGGCTTTCATGAAGTGTGTCCAATTTGTCCAAAAGGTCTTCCCTATTGGCTTTATTTAGCCATAACCTTGCCCTAAAAAAAATTAATATTTTTAAAAATTAGTTAAAATTATTTTTAAACACACCGCAAAACATTAGCAAAAAAAATTTACACTCGACTACTTGCGCAGTAATGTTCTGTAATTTTGTTTTTCCTACAACTAAAATATAACAGCTGGCCAACTTTTAAACGAAATTCATTAAATCTTAAATTGAGTGATTGTATAAACCATATTGTTGGCTGTCTATGAATAAATTTCCTAAATTAAGTTAACTTACATACTAAATTACATTTATGTATAACACATTTTTATCTACTTACCGATCGGGTTGCTTAGAAAAGGTAAAAAAGCTCTTATTGCAATTATAGCTTTTATTATTGCAGTTTTTAGTTGCACATACGTTTCCTGTTTTTCTATTAGTCATTATCACTAATGAAAAAAGGAACACTATAGAAAACCAAATAATAGAAAAGCACAATAAATAAACAGCAATCACTACACTCAAAATAAATTCGCAAGAATAACTACGCTGTCTTAATCGATAATCAACACGAAGTGATTTCCCTATTTCGGTTCGGAACTCTCGCCACTGTGCTGTTCTCGTCTCAAAGGTATGTGATCATAAATAATTCTTTTTAATGTAATGTAGATGTTTATTTAATATTTCATTATTTAAAAGATGTAGATAACACTATTAAAAAGAAAAATGTATTAAAGACAATAAGCTTAAATTATATGAAGATATACTGCTGTAATTCAATGTTGCACGGAAAGTAGTTGTTAAATAAAATAAGTTTCTTTCACGCAAAGAAATAAGGTTATTTCTATGCGTACCTAGGATTACAGGTAATAAGAAAATTAAAAATTTTATTGAACTACTTGATAATTTCATTAATAATTAAGAGATAAATTATGTAGATAATGTCTGTAACTTATTTGTGGTGTATTTTGACGATTCATAGTTTGTTTCTTTTGGGATTACACCACCTGTAAAATAACAAAAAGCAGAAAACCAGAAGTATACAAATTAAATATTCAAAGTGTAGTAACAAGGCAAACTTCTAAAGTTTGCCCCAAAAAGCCACTGTATAATGTGTGATAAAATAATATTTGATATATTGACTAAATTTTTTCAGTGGTTTTTCAGTTTTATACACAATTCTATAATATTACATGTCATATTCTAAAATATGTCCAAATAAAATAGTTATAATAAAAATTAAAAGAAATTAAACACTTAACTAGCTTTCTTCTAGACGTTTCGAGTTGATCCTCAACTCTTCTTCTGTAGACTATTTTTATGATAAGAACTCTTTATATGAAAAGAGAAGTAGTTATTGTCAGATTGACATTTTTAATTTAAATTGTCATCACATGCACTGATCACTATGATATTATTAATTTTCCATTGGTAACATCTTTTTGGAGTAGAGGAAGCCATGTTTGATCTATGAATATTGTTTCCAATGAGATACAATTATCACCATTAAGTTTAATGAAAGCACTTTCTTTTAATTTTCTTTTAACCGATTTTTCTTCCTTTTGTAAAACTTTAGCTTGTGTCCAATCAACTCGGTGACCGTTATCCCATAAATGTTTTACTAATGTAGACTTATCAACTTTGTAATCCCTAACATAATTTTTATGTTCACGGATCCTTATTTGTAATGGTCTAGATGTTTCACCAATATATTTACCACATTCACAAGGAATCTGGTAAATACAATTTTTTGAATTTTGATCATTATTAATTGATTTTGTTTTAGTAAGTATTGATCTTAAAGTATTTTTCGTTTTAAATGTCGTTCTTATGTTAAAATCATTACCAAGCTTTTTAAGTCTTTCAGAGATATCTGCAATATAAGGAATTGTAATGGTTGTTATTGGATTTTCTCTATTTATTCTGGGAATATTATTATTTTGCCTATTTTTCATTTTTATAAATGTTTCCTCAAAAAAATCATTAGGATAATTATTTTTCTCTAAGATATTCTTAATAACGTCCTTTTCTTTATTGAAAATATCAGAGGTTGATGATATTAATTTTCCTCTGTCATATAAACATTTAACTATACCTCTTTTGATACTTATGTGATGATTAGAATTAAAATTTAGATATCTATTTGTATTGGTCTTTTTTCTATATAAATTAGTTTCAAAATTTGATTGTGATTTAGTTATTAATACGTCTAAAAATGGTAGTTTATTATCATTTTCAATTTCTATTGTAAATTTTATAGTTGTTTCTTTGCTGTTAAGAAAATTTAGAAAATCATTTAAACTATCATGGTTATGGGGCCACATTGAAAATATGTCATCTACATGTTTGTAGTGGCGAGATACAGTGAAATACACTGCAGTGCCCTCTTTGGGTCTTTGCTACTACCTGTCTGACAATTATTGTCTAATTGACAGACAGATAACGATCTACAGAAAGCAGATGCCATTACAGCGACCTCTACTGTCTTTGAGGAAGACAATCCTACTTAATTATTGGAAGGAGATGCTTTCTGCAGATCGTTATCTGTCTGTCAAATAGACAATAATTGTCAGACAGGTAGTAGCAAAGACCCAAAGAGGGCACTGCAGTGTATTTCACTGTACACGTCTCTCCACTACAAACATTCACACATGCCCCTTAGGCAATCAATGTCGCCAGATCATTCATCGATTCCGATACCTATGGCAATCTGATGAGATCATAACAAGATCGAAACCGGTCATTGTCTGGTATTTGGTCTTGATGAAGGATGTGGCGACATCCATGGAGATGTTCATGTAATGCAACGCCAGTCGGGGCATATTGCCCGTGGAGTAGTTGTTTTCGGCATCTTCTTCCAATAAATATGTCATCTACATATCTCCACCATAGTTTTGGTTTATTAACATAATTTTTAACATAAGTTTCTTCAAAATATTCCATAAAAATATTGCTCATTATTGGAGATAGTGATGATCCCATAGCCATTCCAAAATCTTGTTGAAAAAAATCATTTTGTAGTTGAAAATAGGTAGTTTTTATGCAAAGTTTTTTTTCAACAAGATTTTGGAATGGCTATGGGATCATCACTATCTCCAATAATGAGCAATATTTTTATAAGTATGGTGGAGATATGTAGATGACATATTTTCAATATGGCCCCATAACCATGATAGTTTAAATGATTTTCTAAATTTTCTTAACAGCAAAGAAACAACTATAAAATTTACAATAGAAATTGAAAATGATAATAAACTACCATTTTTAGACGTATTAATAACTAAATCACAATCAAATTTTGAAACTAATTTATATAGAAAAAAAAACAATACAAATAGATATCTAAATTTTAATTCTAATCATCACATAAGTATCAAAAGAGGTATAGTTAAATGTTTATATGACAGAGGAAAATTAATATCATCAACCTCTGATATTTTCAATAAAGAAAAAGACGTTATTAAGAATATCTTAGAGAAAAATAATTATCCTAATGATTTTGTTGAGGAAACATTTATAAAAATGAAAAATAGGCAAAATAATAATATTCCCAGAATAAATAGAGAAAATCCAATAACAACCATTACAATTCCTTATATTGCAGAGATCTCTGAAAGACTTAAAAGGCTTGGTAATGATTTTAACATAAGAACGTGTAACGTACATTTTAATGTCGTTTCATGAGGTTGACTATTATGCACCCCGTAAAACACCCAACCTAATTGTTGGTGACTCGAGTTCTCAATTTTCCAATAATGCGTTGGAGGACGCGGATTGGCTAGAAAAACGGTGGCCTCAAGCGAGAACGCCGGTGTAATTAGGATAGGGAAAGAGACAGTCCCCGTCTTCGTGGATAGGCACATGTGAATTATTTATCTATTTGATATATATAATTTATTCACTTTCATTATTGGTTGCGATTATAATTATTAGTACAGAAATACGATCATAGCGATTTGTTGTTATTATTAAGTAATTATATTTCATATATAATCAGGATTTACCTGGATTTTAGGTAAATTATTTAGGCGTGGTCAGTGAGATTTTTTTATCACCCTATATGGTGATCAGGAATACGATTCAGAACATTAGAATACTGTTTCAATATTACATTATAAATTTGTGAAGCTGTGCTCTAGTCAGGAGATTATAGAAAACATTGTATTTTTGGTTTAATCATTGGTTTTTTAAATCAATAAATTTGAGTTTTCTTGCCTCCATTTTGTTTGAATCGGATTGCTACTAGTCAAAACCACGTGTTGTGCCCTTTGGGAATTAAGTTCATTTATCTTATCTTTATCTTATCTTCTCTTATCTTAGCGTTATCATATATTGTATGTAAGCTATAGAAAATTGCTAATATCGTACTTTCTGCACTACATTAATTAATTTGTTTCTTGGTAATTATCTACATTTGTTTAGAGGTAGTGTGGTATTGCTTTGCCTACCTGAGTAGATATTTGATTTTAATAACTCACATGCACGCCGATTAGAAGACTGGAACAGTTCCTAATATTTGTAAATTCATTGATTATTGTTTTTTAGCAACAAATTTGTACAATAAATCAATACGAATTTTTATAACTTCTCACTCTGTCTTTGAAATATTAATGAAATAATTTTTCTCTTTTACCTAATTAGAGTGGTAATATTTCCTTGTTTAACCGGTTATGAAACCGTTGTTTTAGGAATTTTGTGTCAGATGATAGAGGGGTTTTTTATTTAATTTATTTTTGTTCCTTCTGAACTATAGTATCTTTAAATATTAACGATTAGAGTTTTTTATTAAGAATAATTGTCGAGTGGCTGAACTGTAGTCAGTTAATTTGAATGCAAATTTTTGGGTAATTTTATTTGCTTCATTCTGGGTAGGGTCACTAAAGGTTGACACCTTCCAGGTTTTGTTTTCATTTGTTAATTACTTTCCCTGTGAGAATCACAGAGGATTTTACCAAACCAGATTTGCTGGTACATTCCCTTCAGGAACTTATTTATAATTTTTAATCTTGGCTACACTAGCCGTCAACGTTCATCTCTATATTTGTAAATTTTGGGGCACTCTTAACACAAACAATTCTTTGTATGTACTCTTCTGAGACGAGGCTGCTGTAACCTGACTGCAAGATCTATAACCTGCTGAAGAACTCTGGACGCTTACCACCTGCAGATCCATAGATAAGAGGATTGGACTTAGCCAGTACGTGACCGTCATCTGGACTAGAGCTCTAGCTTCCCCACTTTGCCACGGCAAGTCCACCTGGATCCAATCATCAGCACAGGTTAAGGGTGAGAGTACTGACCTCATAAAGAAGGAACGAGATTGTCAGAGTGACCCCGAACCTCATAAAATTTATGTAAATTTAGCCAATTTTAAAATTTCATTTTACCTTTTTTTTTATTTTTTAGTCAATATTACATCATTTTTTTAATTACTGTTAAATAGTAACTTTATTATTCAATTGTAATTTCAATTCAATTTGCTTATTTGATTATAGTGTATTCAACTAACTTTTATATAGTTTTCTTTTATCTTATATTTAAAAATTATCCTGGTGCCCAAATAACTTGTCAACATTCAAAGCAGCCCTACGAATACTACGCCCTAGTGTCATAAATCTCCCTGAGCTACCGGAGCTAATGTCAATGAACTTAAGCTAGTGGAATTGCACATCCCTAGCTTATCTGAATTTATTGTAACAAATTGACGCCCAACGTGTGAGGCCTGTGCAACAAATTGGCAATCTCAACGTATAGGGCTCGTGCAAGCAAGTAGTGCTTGTAGTAAGTTTTGATAGTTGACAAATTAGTTTCTGATATCTAAATAAAATAATCTCTTTCCTTCTGACCAAAATTTTGGTTTTGTGTATAATAAATCGATTGAAAACTTTTAGTGATAAAATTTCTTAGAACCAATTTTAGGCTTATTTTACTTGCTATTTAATATTTGTAAAACATTAAACTAGGAATTTCTTTCGTCACATAGAAAAACATAGGAAGTATTTATTCTATACCTTAGTTTGAAAACTTTTAGTAGTAGTTTTATATATCTACTTTTTGTATACTTGTTGGTATTTATCGGTTAAAGTTTTTATAGAACGGGTTTTGTGGAATAAATAAAATATTTAATATTTATCTTATCTTATCTTATCGTATCTTATCGTATCGTATTGTATCTTATCTTATCTTATCTTATCTTATCTTGCCTATGTTTAGTACGTGTTAAATTATTTTTGTTTCTTCCGTGAAACCACAAGAATAAATTGTAACAGAAATTCCTAGGCTAATTAAAGTGAGTGACCAAGTTGTAAATAATATTGTGTTTTATATATTAGTAATATACAGGGTGTATATTAGTTATCTTTGAATATTAGGAACTATATCTGTTTTATGTGTCTTTTGTTTTACCTACGGTTCTGTTTCTCTATCTTTATGTTTATCTAGCAATACAAAGGCTATAGGGTGGAAACTATAACTATATCTATTTTAGCTATCTGTATATTCTCCGTATTTTATTGTACATTTGAGTTGAATTTAAAGGGATGGGTCAGAGTGTCTGAGATTTGTTAGTATTAGGTGGTATCTTAGAATAGATATTGCATCTAGTCTTTATTTAGACACTCCCATTTCTAGTGCCTCAAATATGTTAGTAGTAGATGGTACCTTATAATAGATATTGCATCTAGTCTTTATTTAGGCACTCCCATTTCTAATTGCTGAATTAAAGGATTTGGTGATTGTCTAAGATATGTAAGTACTGGATGGTATCGTATCATAATCTGGGGTCTGAATATTATCTTTATCTTGTTTTTTGGTTCAGACAATGATTGTTGATGGATATTGCATCTAGTCGTTAATTAGACATTCCCATTTTTTTAATTTTTTTTTTAAGTACAGATAGATAATATGACCAGTAACATCGTCAGCTGTTTAGTTCTTAGTTTCTTCTGTTTCCTTCTACTTTTATTGTGTCTTATGTTTACGTCTACTATTATTGTATTCTGGTGTTTTATGGAATTTTTACTACTAATTAATTAGTTAGTATTGTGTAGTGATTTAGTATCTTGTAAAATATTGCCGTATCGTATCGTTATGTATCTTAAATCTTTGGCGTAATTTTGAAAAAAATTGGTGAGTGTCGCCACCTTTCCTGTATCGTCTTCTCTTCTTTTCTTTGATCTAAGACACTCGGGTTGTTAAATGGGTGGGTTACGTTATTTTAAGTATTTAATGGACTGGGCAAGCGTCAGAGCAATGGATTGACATATAGTGTAATTATATTATTTAGTACATATTTTTTGGGTATATCTTATCTTTATTATCGTATTATCTTAACCCTCAAAATATTTTATTATCGGATTCTTTGGTTATCTTAACTAAATAATAAATGCATTGTCGAAAGTTAGTTATTTTGCTCACCCAGTATCCATTAAAGTTGACAACAACATCGTCGCAATTCTTCTTGTGTGATGTCCTTTTTCCTGGTTTATTTTAACCGTCTGTGTTCGACAATTAGATTAAAATTCTCGTATCCCAAGAGTAGGGCTACCGGTGCGATTATTCAAATCTGATGGTTGACGATGTTCATAAGTCCCTCAGTCATATACAGAGTAGGTCTGTGATGTGATTGTCGATCTTATGTTATTTGCCTGTTTCTCTTTATCTTTGTTTGTTATCTCTCTATGATTGTTTATCTTATGTTTAATTTCATTAGTGAACATTATCTTAAATTCACATAGAGTGTGAATTCAATATTCCTAGTCGAGTCGTTACCTATTATTCGTGTATCTTTTATGAATTACTTTAATATGAGAAATTCAATATTTAGTAATATTTAAGGTTTACCACAGGACTAGATTAGTAGTAGTCGGCTTGTTTTAGATTCGTGGGTTCAGGCATACCTCCTACTTGTGTAATTGCTAGTTTTATAAATTTGGCTGAGAGTTTCTTAGCATACTAATTAGTGAGGTTCACTTGAAGGGTGGTTATCGTTCTTTACTTTTCGAGTCTAACTCGTAGCATGGCTCTATATTTTAATTCCTTTATAGTCCATATACAGTTATATCTGGTAACCTTATATCTTATATCTTATTGTATCTTATACTGGTAAAAGTATCTTAATTGTAAGTACCACAACTGGGAGCACGTTGTAGGTCCAGCATTTTTAGCTCCATATTTTTGTTGTTTGCAAGTACAACAGTGGATTAGGCAACCTGTTGTCAAGCATTTTAGTGCCTGTTTCCTTTCACAAGTGCTGTAGTTTCAGGACGCACTACTAGCCATGTGTATCAAGTCCTTTATCTATCTATTTTTCTTGGGTTTTTTTTTTTCAACCCATTTTAGTACTGGCAACAGCTATATTGCTGCTGAGGCGTCAGACCGATGTCTCGGAAGGTATAACTTTCAAGTTCCTTTTCACATTTTCATTACCGTTCTTCCTCTGTCGTCTCCTCTAAAATTGGCCTATATAAAAATTTATAACTCCTAGAGTTATCAATTTTTATTCCCGGGGAAGGGGGGATATGTAACGTACATTTTAATGTCGTTTCATGAGGTTGACTATTATGAAAACACCCAACCTAATTGTTGGTGGCTCGAGTTCTCAATTTTCCAATAATGCGTTGGAGGACGCGGATTGGCTAGAAAAACGGTGGCCTCAAGCGAGAAACGCCGGTGTAATTAGGATAGGGAAAGAGACAGTCCCCGTCTTCGTGGATAGGCACATGTGAATTATTTATCTATTTGATATATATAATTTATTCACTTTCATTATTGGTTGCGATTATAATTATTAGTACAGAAATACGATCATAGCGATTTGTTGTTATTATTAAGTAATTATATTTCATATATAATCAGGATTTACCTGGATTTTAGGTAAATTATTTAGGCGTGGTCAGTTATAATTTTTAGTCACCCTATATGGTGATCAGGAATACGATTCAGAACATTAGAATACTGTTTCAATATTATATTATAAATTTGTGAAGCTGTGCTCTAGTCAGGAGATTATAGAAAACATTGTTTTTTTTTAAACCAATAAATTTGAGTTTTCTTGCCTCCATTTTGTTTGAATCGGATTGCTACTAGTCAAAACCACGTGTTGTGCCCTTTGGGAATTAAGTTCATTTATTACATTAATTAATTTGTTTCTTGGTAATTATCTACATTTGTTTAGAGGTAGTGTGGTATTGCTTTGCCTACCTGAGTAGATATTTGATTTTAATAACTCACATGCACGCCAATTAGAAGACTGGAGCAGTTCCTAATATTTGTAAATTCATTGATTATTGTTCTTTAGCAACAAATTTGTACAATAAATCAATACGAATTTTTATAACTTATCACTCTGTCTTTGAAATATTAATGAAATAATTTTTCTCTTTTACCTAATTAGAGTGGTAATATTTCCTTGTTTAACCGGTTATGAAACCGTTGTTTTAGGAATTTTGTGTCAGATGATAGAGGGGTTTTTTATTTAATTTATTTTTGTTCCTTCTGAACTATAGTATCTTTAAATATTAACGATTAGAGTTTTTTATTAAGAATAATTGTCGAGTGGCTGAACTGTAGTCAGTTAATTTGAATGCAAATTTTTGGGTAATTTTATTTGCTTCATTCTGGGTAGGGTCACTAAAGGTTGACACCTTCCAGGTTTTGTTTTCATTTGTTAATTACTTTCCCTGTGAGAATCACAGAGGATTTTACCAAACCAGATTTGCTGGTGCATTCCCTTCAGGAACTTATTTATAATTTTTAATCTTGGCTACACTAGCCGTCAACGTTCATCTCTATATTTGTAAATTTTGGGGCACTCTTAACACAAACAATTCTTTGTATGTACTCTTCTGAGACGAGGCTGCTGTAACCTGACTGCAAGATCTATAACCTGCTGAAGAACTCTGGACGCTTACCACCTGCAGATCCATAGATAAGAGGATTGGACTTAGCCAGTACGTGACCGTCATCTGGACTAGAGCTCTAGCTTCCCCACTTTGCCACGGCAAGTCCACCTGGATCCAATCATCAGCACAGGTTAAGGGTGAGAGTAGTGACCTCATAAAGAAGGAACGAGATTGTCAGAGTGACCCCGAACCGCATAAAATTTATGTAAAGTTAGCCAATTTTAAAATTTGATTTTACCTTTTTTTTTCATTTTTTAGTCAATATTACATCATTTTTTTAATTACTGTTAAATAGTAACTTTATTATTCAATTGTAATTTCAATTCAATTTGCTTATTTGATTATAGTGTATTCAACTAACTTTTATATAGTTTTCTTTTATCTTATATTTAAAAATTATCCTGGTGCCCAAATAACTTGTCAACATTCAAAGCAGCCCTACGAATACTACGCCCTAATGTCATAAATCTCCCTGAGCTACCGGAGCTAATGTCAATGAACTTAAGCTAGTGGAATTGCACATCCCTAGCTTATCTGAATTTATTGTGACAAACGACATTTAAAACGAAAAATACTTTAAGATCAATACTTATTAAAACAAAACCAATGATGATGATCATGAAAAAAATGATCAAAATTCAAAAAATTGTATTCACCAGATTCCTTGTGAATGTGGTAAATATATTGGTAAAACATCTAGACCATTACAAATAAGGATCCGTGAACATAAAAATTATGTTAGGGATTACCAAGTTGATAAGTCTACATTAGTAAAACATGTATGGGATAACGGTCACCGAGTTGATTGGACACAAGCTAAAGTTTTACAAAAGGAAGAAAAATCGGTTAAAAGAAAATTAAAAGAAAGTGCTTTCATTAAACTTAATGGTGATAATTGTATCTCATTGGAAACAATATTCATAGATCAAACATGGCTTCCTCTAGTCCAAAAAGATGTTACCAATGGAAAATTAATAATATCATAGTGATCAGTGCATGTGATGACAATTTAAATTAAAAATGTCAATCTGACAAAAACTACTCTTTTCATATAAAGAGTTCTTATCATAAAAATAGTCTACAGAAGAAGAGTTGAGGATCAACTCGAAACGTCTAGAAGAAAGCTAGTTAAGTGTTTAATTTCTTTTAATTTTTATTATAACTATTTTATTTGAACATATTTTAGAATATGACATGTAATATTATAGAATTGTGTATAAAACTGAAAAACCACTGATAAAATTTAGTCAATATATCAAATATTATTTTATCACACATTATACAGTGGTTTTTTGGGGCAAACTTTAGAAGTTTGCCTTGTTACTACACTTTGAATATTTAATTTGTATACTTCTGGTTTTCTGCTTTTTGTTATTTTACAGGTGGTGTAATCCCAAAAGAAACAAACTATGAATAAATTATGTATCTCTTAGTTAACTTTTTGGCTTAATTCCTATACAAAGAAAGATATAAACAGTTAAATAAGTCAATAAATAATAAAAATATACTATAAAAAATGCCATTTTTTATTTCGTTTTTGGATTCCACGTCAAATTTGAATGTAAATCCTAACTTTTGTAAAACTTTTGTATTTTGAGTATAAAAAGTACAATTTTTTTAAAATTTAGAAAGGCGAAGTACAAGTGAATGTCTTCCGAATTTTATGTATTGAAGACTGTACTCAAAGACTATTATTGTCCGCAACAATTGCACCGTCTGAAGCCGTTTAATGTTTCGTTTCATGGCCAAGCTGACAGCTAACTGACCGATCATTCTCGTCCATATGCAAATATATCAAATCAGTGGAATTTAAGTATAGGGAATGTTAATACCAATCGAAAGAAAATTAAAATATATATTGGCTAGGATTATAAATCAAAGGGTATTCCATTTACAATAGGTGAGTTATTTGAATTAAGTGAGTTGAGTTTGTCACAATCGATGGGCCCATTTTTGGCAGCTTGTATAAATTGCACTAGCTTCCGTATTTTGTACATGTTGCGATACATTTCAGTGTTACTCACTTAACATTTCAAGTACTTAGGTTACATACAAACAGAAAGAGATAGAACGGGATAAATAAACGAAATAAAAAACAGCATATTGCATTTGAAGTAAGCGAGTTGACATCGACTTCCGGTGGAATCGGAAGTTGCACCTCAGCGTCAACATTTTGAATCGATAGAAAATTGCGTGAAACCCCCGGATAACAATTTCAGTAAGTACGCGTAGTATTCTAGAAACGGCTAATTGAAGGTCTACGTGATACACTCTGTAAATATGATACATACATACATGTATATATTATACTAATTTTCTTTTTATTTTTATTTTATTTGATTGTTTATAATTTTATTATTTATTTTAATTTCAATTTGATTTTTTTTTATTTTAGTCTTTAATATTTTATTCAATATACTACTTACTATAGAAAATTCTTTAAGTTGCCTCGGCTTTGCTCTTTATGTTTCTATGCATGTAAACTCTATCTCAGTAGTCGGTTCTGGTTAAAGGTTTCATTTACTTTCATAATCAAATATTTTTATTTTTATAGTAAAATAAGGTTTATCTATGTTAATATAAATTTTTATTCATATTAATTATGCAAATTGAATCTTCAGAGATTACTGACAAATAACAAATAAATATCTTATTCAATAATAATTGTAATTTGTCCTCAGATTAACCATGTAAAAGATAAGTAACAGCAATACCAAAGCATTAATATGCCTGTCCATATAATAAACAACAATTTACGAAAGGGGGGAGTGTTTATTTAACTGTTTGTAAACAGCTACCAGTGGCGGCCAGTATTTCTCAAAATAAGAGGGTTTGTTAATGTTTTTAAAGGTGTTTCTAACAACGTAAAGTACCTACCTATTGTCTGACGATTTAAAAAAAAACACCTAACATCTACAAAAACTAATATGTAGGTATATAACAATACGCAATAGGTACATACTTTACTTTATTTAGCTATTTTCCTACAATTCAGAAAAAACTAATAAACAAGTAAGAAAATAAACCTCTGCACCGAAGAGTCTGTTTTTTTTTTAAATATCATAGAACTATAGAACACAATACATTCTTCTGACAGTGAAGTCTCCGAAATGTTAGTGCTATTTTAACTTAAAGTGTGTACTATGTTTTATGATATTTATACATTTTTCAGTATGAGAACTGATTAGTTAAATTAAAAAAAAAACTGTAACAGATAGCGAGGAGTACGTACTGTTTACTCAAAATTTTATTATTTTGTCAGAACTGTGGCCAAATACCGAAGCGATATAATATAAAGATATTCATAATACTTTATACCTACTAAAAACCTGAAAGTGAGAGTAAGAAATTGGGTAAAATAAGAAAATACATTTTTTTCGGTTCGGAAATCACTTTCCATTCTAAATCAAAACTATATCTAATACTCTTATCTGTATTTTAAATTATTCGGGTTTTTTTTTTCAAAGAGGGGTAAACATTTGAAATTTTCGTTATTTCATTATTAACCTTCACCAGACATAAAATTATCGGAACGAAAAACGATAAAAATTTCATCGTCTTCAAATAATTTTATGATGATCAGAAACTATTATCCATAGAAAATATACAATATAAAACTACAATATTATCTATATTACTTATATTACCCATGAATATTATACGTGAGTTGAATTCCTAACGAATGATACGTTTATGGTCAGCATTGTTTACATACCGGTGGAACAATCTCCCATCACTTTTTTTCCCCGATTTATGGAAAACTATGCATTTAATAGTCATTTCACTGTCCACAAAGGTTTTCTACAAACTAAAAATCTATAACACAGTCTAGATTATTTATTTACTGATGACCACTTATATCACATAAAATACTTAAAAAAATTTACGTTCACAAAACTTCAAAACAAATATGAAGTCACGAGTCGTTGTGTAGTGTATTTTCGGCATATCTCGGTCCGTCAAAAAATGTAACGAACCAATGGCATGCAGTGGGATTTGTTTATTTTATTATATTTCATTTCGTGGACGTTTTTCTCTCGCTGTTATTTATCTTTTATATGGTTAATCTGAGAATTTGTCAATCAGTATTAAATAAATATTTCTGTGAATTTATTCTCGCAAATTTTATAACATATAGTACATTAGTACTTGCTTCCTTAATATTAATCTTATGAACTAAAACTTCACGTACCAAACGTACAATTATATTGAAATGTGACCTGAATTTAATTTATGCAACAATGTACATTATAATTGTATGTTGGGTTGCGTTGTTATCAAATTTGTCCCTTATTGTTTTTGCATGCATTAATTCTAATCTATATTTTATAGTCTGTCAGTTGGATTATAAAATAGCGCACTCTGTTCAGTTTATAAAGTTTATCACCAATATTTTAAAAGATTTGTTTATAATTGTGATCAGTTATAGTGCAGTGTTTCTTTCTTTCTAAGGTAAGTCTATCTGTTTTTCATTATAATTTTTAACTCTTTCGAGTGTCTCCTCTCTTATTATGATAACCTTTTTTTAGGTAAATCTCTGTGTAGGTATACCTATTTGTTGATTATTATCTTTTTATGATTTTACGTTTAGTTGTGACAATAAGCTTTATTAGTTGTAAAATACCTTGATAACTCTCTCCCTGGTAAATTAATTCTTATTCCAATTATACGTTCAGGACTGGTTTTCAAATATTTCTATTTTCTGCTCTTGTCCCTTTTAAACTTGCTTTATACAAAATTTACTGGTTTAGATGAAATTTTCCTCTTATTCTTAAAATTATATTTCAGCTCTTGTAAATTGCTTCTTTTTCTAAATTTTTCCGTAACCAACCCCTTTTTCAACAACATTCTTTTTTTATTTCCAGCTTCTTGGCGTCCCCTTTAGGTTGTCTTTACATGTTTGATTTCTTACCACATTTAAACTCTAATTTATTTTCTTTTTAAATCACTCTCTAACACTAAATTCCTATCGTATCACTTCTCTTATTGTAAATTTACAAATTTTTAATTTTATTTCACAGAATTATGTATTTTCTAATAATTTCAATATTTTGATTTTGTACATTTCATGTACTGACCTTAAGCTTGTCATCTTTTGACATTTATGATTTTCCCATTTTTTACTTTGTTCATAAAATTCTAATTCAACTTGCATATTAACTATTATTTATGTGTGTATATTTAAAATTTAGACCTTTTTCTACAATTTGATACTTATTTTTCTATGTTTATTATGATTTCAATGAATGTATTGCTCCTTTATATTGTAGAATACCTATATTTCTATGTTTTTATCCCTCATTTCCCTTTAAATTGTTGAATTTCTTAATTTCCTGCTATTAATAGTTATTGTTTAGTTATCCTATTTTATTTTATTAACTACCTACATCCCAAATTTTTTTATAATGATAATAACATTTGTCTCTATCTGTGAATGATTTTGTATAATGTTTCTGTTGTATTTATGTGTATGTATGGTTTCTCGTCTTGGTTTGATTCGGTTTATCCCCATATATATATATATATATATATATATATATATATATATATATATATATTGAATAAATATATGAAAAATGATGTAGACATTACAATATTTAGGACAGTACATTAGAAAAATAAAATTTAAAATAAGAGCTATTAATATATATTTTCAATTACAAAAGTTTAAAGATTATCTGAATAAAAATTGGAAAAGCTTTATCAAACATTAAATTAGTTATCACCATGTAAAGATGAATATTAAATATTAAAATGAGAAATTAAATTTGGAATGAAGTACAAGTGACAGATAGCTACTAGATACAGAAATGAGATGTAAACAGGACATGAATTTTAATTAAGAAAATTAAAAATATTTGTATAAATGTTAAATTGTTTAAGATTAGATAATAAGAGAGTAAAAACATTAAATATTGTAAGTAGATATAAGGACAGTGCATTAAGTGATCATGAATAAACTATAAAGTGCTACAAAGTTACTGAAAGACAATATCAAAGGAAGTTACTGAGAAAAACGAATGTCTTTGGTTACCAAGAAAACAAAAGGTTGTTGAAAAAAATTTCCAGAAAGAAGCGTCGTTTTGAGAAGAGAAAATAATTTAAAAAGTGAAAAATCCAGTTTAAAAGAAAAGAAAATTAATAAAATTGTGTCCAGAATCTAGATGAGAGCTGAAAAGATAACCTCAAATGTAGGTCACATGTAAAATTCTGTTTTAACCAGAAATAAAAGTCAAACAACGAGAGTAGCAGATTCCAGGAGGCAGAATAATTTAAAATTTAATATTTCATGCAGATATAATAGATCAGAGAAAATTTTAATAGCAAATTGCATTGATACGAAAATATTTCTTAAATAAAACATAGTACGTACTTGTAAAATTCCATATAAGCTAGCCAACGCAGGAGGAAGAGTATCCAGTAATTCCAGAGAAGAAAAGCACTTATTTCACAGACAATTTCAATTTAGTTTTAAATAGTTTAGTTAGATATAAGTTTTGTAACGTTCATTTCCCGATTTGAAACTGGACAAGTCCGTTATATTGATATCATACAAATATTTTCAATTAACGCCACGAAAACATTAAGATAGGCAACTTACACCTATGTGTTGAAATTATAATATTACAAGATTCACGAACATTTAATCTTTGATAAGATATATTTAATAATTATTGTTTTTCTATTTCATAATAAACAAAATTTGTTAAAAACTAAATTTATTGATCATTTATTTAAAAAAAAGTTTTATAAAGAAAATTCACTAAATTAAAATAAAACGACCTGTTGAGATCCCAACCTGGGAAGAGTTTCTCATATGCTCTAAAAGAAACATTTCAAAATAAGTTTTCATTTTAATATTTTCTAATCAAAAGATAATCTTATATAAAAAAAAAATATTATAATCAATCAGTAAAATAAAATTGAATGGAATAAATAAAAGCAAGTAGTGAAAATATATAAATTGCTGAGCAAAGCAGATAAGCAAATTAAGGTAAGCATAATATTTTGTTATTGAAATCTAAAATTGGAAATTTGATGAATTGACATTTAATCAACTTAGAATTTTATAAATTTAAAAGATTGGCGCCCAACATTAAAACTCATTTTATATTTAAAATTAAAATTAATTACAAAAGTCAACATTTATTAAAATTTATTAAAAAGTCGAGGCATTTAAAACTTATAATTATTTCTCCTTGACTCAACAAAATAAGGGTAATTAAAAAATTTAAATAAAAATTAAAAATTAATTAAACAACAAAAGGAGAAGTTAATTATAATATATATATACACGGCGTCCCACCGGGAACCGCCTCGATCTACGTATGGGAAACTATAATTAGGAAAAAATTGAAAATTGGGCAGTGTACCAAAGTCACTGGGGGCAAGCGATCTAAAATATTTTCAAGATGGCCGCACTTCCGGTTATACCGGAAGTAGGTGTCAACTTGCTTATTTCTAATGGAACCCCCTGTATATTATTAGATTTTTGAATTCTACTTAAAATTTTAAATATATTTCATATAGGATATGTCCTATACCTATCTTCAACCGTTTTTGAAATATTGACAGGTGAATATTGACATTTTTCAACTTTGACACCCTGTAAAATCTAAACGGTTTGAGATCGAACAAAACGGTTAGCACATTCCTATCTTAACTTTTCATAAGTAGTTTGATACTAATTTCAGATTTTCTAGAAATTAAAAATTTTCGATTAAATTTAATCTCTTGGTTAAATCTGAAATTAGTATCAGATAGATTATGAAAAGTTAAGATAGGAATGTGCAATCCGTTATGTTCGATCTCAAACCGTTTAGATTTTACAGGGTGTTAAAGTTGAAAAATGTGAATATTCACCTGTCAATATTTCAAAAACGGTTGAAGATAGGTATAGGACATCCTACATGAAATATATTTAAAATTTTGAGTAGAATTCAAAAATCTAATAATGTACAGGGTGTTCCATTTGAAATAAGTAAGTTGACACCTACTTTCGGTATAACCAGAAGTGCGGCCATCTTGAAAATATTTTAGATCGCTTGCCCCCAGTGACTTTGGTACACTGCCCAATTTTAAATTTTTTCCTAAATATAGTTATATAGTTTGCTATATGTAGATCGAGGCGGTTTCCGGTGGGACACCGTATATATATATATATATATATATTATTAGTTAGTATCTCGTAAATTAATTCTAGCTAGAGCGACTTCGCTATCAACTTAATCTCGATTGTCAACTGGTGCACTACCCTTGTCTAAAGAAGGAGGATGATAAACGATATACTCATAATAATTGCCTACTAAGTTATGGTTCATGGCGTGTATGAATTATGGTGTCGCTCGGCACGCAATTACTGAGAGGTTATTTATCTTCGCGAATGAGACATTCTGAACCCCAAGCCATAGTGTGAGTTTAAACGACCACTTCCTCATTCAAAGCATCTTTATCAAGGCTAGTGGTATAATTCACCTGGTAAATTATGCCACTATCTACTAGACAATTAATTACTTCTTTGTATTTTTTAAATAATTATATGAAAATATATTCAGAATTTTCTACATGTAATACACGCAATATTTCTTATATAGCTATACATATGGCTAGAAAAATTAGTAAAGGCAATTATTTATTTATTAATTTTGTATCTTTAAAAAAATCTCAAATCGGACAAATACACTTATAAACGCAGCTAATTAATAATTACACGAGAAAAAGTCGAATTAGTCATTTTCTTAAGAAATTGGACTATTAGTTTAAAATTTGTAGGTACGCAACAAGGAAAGTAATTCTTTGCAATCTATGTTATCATTAAAACGAAAATATATGCATTTACTTCTGGATAACAAAAAACTTACTTGTTTTAGATATAAGGTAAAATGACTAATAAAAGTAAAATAATAAATTGTCTAATAAAATCACATAACTTATAACATGATTTGCTCAAAATATCTCAATTTGTTATTATCAATGTAAAACAATAATATTGTTTTCACGTTTGAAATTATCTGAGAAAATCTGTATAAATTGCATCAAGTTTTCCAAAGTGATGGACGTCTATACCACATTTGTTGTCTTCATCCTAGACCTGTACTGCACTAAGGAGACCTAACTGGTCGAAACAGCTGTTTGGTTATGAGATGTTGACGACATATGTGGTGAATTCACTTTTGTCTATACATCATGTATACGTTGAGAAATGACCTCAAAAATGTCTATCTTGTTCACTATATACTTGTATACATTTAGAGACAATTGAAATTTTAGAAAAAATAAACTTTTTTCATGAAGGTATTATTACGGTAAAATTAACTTTATTAAATGCAACTTGAAACAGACTAACTTGTAATTGTTTTCCGTCGTTAAATATTAATATCATTTGCTGATAATTCCTAAATAAGGTTAGTTTTCAACTAACTAATTAATGTAGTAATATTATGTGAAAGAATTGATGGTTCAGAAGGACAAGGCATAGAACAAAGAAAGTATTAATGGTGTGATAAGTAGTGATGGGTAGTTCGCGAACGAACGAGTTAAGACGAACTATTCTTTTGTAGGGAACTAAACGAACTAGTTCGCTGATCTAAAACAAAGTCGTTCGCGCGAACTACTTCTTGATACCAGCGATAAGCTTGGTACCAACGCAATACCTAATACCTGGACCGGCGATATGTTTACTTGGGCGAAATCTTGCAACCGCCGGCCGATGCTCCGATGCTAAACAATCGCATGGATACTAATGTTTACCGTGATGTTTACCGACCGACCGATCGTTTCCGAATATCTATCTAAAAAGTAGTTCGCGCGAACTAGATTTAAAGACTAGTTCGCTTCGCACAAGTAGTTCCCAAGAACTAGTTCTCTGAAATGAACTATTATGCCCATCACTAGTGATAAGATAAGGTAATCCTTAAAAACACTTAAGGGTTTTGTCAACTATTGTGGTTTTTATTCCAGAGTGGCCAGAACCGTATTATTGTTATTTGGTTTGGCAACTGCATTGTTCATATAGTAATTTTCCAAGTAAAGCACCAGAAAAAGCTTAAAAATGCCAGTATTGATGTTTAGCTGTTGTAAAGCTTCTCTTGAGGAACATAAAGCAGTAAAATGTTCTATCTGCTTTTAAAAACTTTTAAATTCTCTTGTGTTGATTTAGCAACTGCTGATGTTAGATCAATTAACGATAAAAACGGTGTAAGTTGGACATGCAGGAATTGTTCGGAAATTGTTAATATTCAGTCATTGCAAACTCTCATACTGCAGCTTAAAAATGAGATAACTGAGCTGAAAGCTAAGTCGAACGAAAATAAAGCTGCTTCAGTAATTGATGGCACTCAATTTGAAGAAGTAATATAGGAAATACAGAACTGTGAAAGAAAAAAAAATAAATATTATTATATTCAGAGCTGCTGAGGAGTTAGATTGCCAAAACACAAATCGAGCAAGCCTTGATAAAGAATTCACTTATCAATTGATTACTGCTTTATCTGCTGAGGTTAACCCGGATGATATCAAGGCATTACGCATTGGCAAATCTGATCCTTCCAGAAACTCGCCTCGTCCTATTAAGGTATCACTCAGTGAAGACTCCATGATTCACGATATTATACGTAAAGCAAGAAATCTAAAGGTTTTCACCAGTACAGAAACATTAAAATCTCTCTGGATCGTATTCCAAGGCAAATAGAATAGAATATTATAAATCAAGATATAGAAGTTTTGTGTTATTTTAAAAATGTGCGTGGCTTGACCATTAAGGTAAAAGAATTCTATTCCTCGATTAGCATGAGTGAGCTTCACATAATTGGTCTAGCTGAAACCTGGTTAAAAAATGATGTAGCTAATGAAGAATATTTCCCGCATACTTATAATGTATTCAGATCAGATAGGAAGCTGGAATTGACTGGTCACTCTTGTGGAGGAGGGGTCCTTCTTGCTATAAGTGAAGTATTCCAGGTGATTAGTTTGGATTTAGCTTCAGTGACTATTAATACTCCTACTATTGATTTAATAGGTTGCAAATGTATACTAGGCTCACATACTTTATTTGTATATGTAATTTACATACCCCCTGATACCTCAATTTTAGATTATGAATGTTTTATTGAATTGGCAGAGCAGATGGTAGGTTATAATAACAATGTAATTATATTAGGAAATTTTAATGTTACCAACTTTAACAGTAATACTGTGACAAATTGTACTCAAATTGTACTAAATTTTATGGCATTTACTGAGCTCGCGCAAGCTAATAGTATTTTAAATATAAATGGGAGACTCTTAGATTTAGCATTTTCAAATTTAGAATGCGAAATTGTTCGTGATTGTTCACCACTAGTTGAAGAAAAGCCACATCATCCTCCATTAATTGTGACTATACTGCTAAAAAATAACAGGGTTATTAACTTTGATAATAATTGACTTACTAATAAGGCATATAATTTCCGTAGAGCCAATTTTCCCCATCTATACAACGCACTTTTAAGTATAAATTGGAATTTTTTGTCTAGTATTACAGACGTGAATGATGCTTGTGATGTTTTTTATGCTACTCTATATTCAATATTTGATCAGTATTTACCCATTTATAAAAAGCGTAATAGTAAAAAGTATTCTCTATGGTGCACTACAGAAATTATTCATAATCTAGAGTTGAAGGAAAGATATCACAAAAAATATATAAAGGAAAAAATAACTTATTTTACGAAGAATATAAAAGTGTCAGGTCTTTAGTGAAGAAACAAATCAATATTGCTTATAAAAAATATTTAAATATGGTAAAGCCAAAGTCTACATATATTCTAATAAGGCCGCTCACTCAGCCAATCCATCCGAAAGTCCTGCCTACCCTGCCTTCTCATGCTCCTTGTCCATCGTATTTCCATCGATCGCCGGTTCAGCCGGCACTCAGCAGGCAGAATAGTCCTCCTGTAAAGCGGCGTCAGCATCAGAGATATCCTCTATATCTCTGGTCAGCACGCATAAAATTATTTACGACCGGTAGCAAAAAGCTGCCGGTGTTTCGAGAAGATCAAAGAAGTGAGCGGACTTATTAGAAATATATGTAGACTTTGGTAGAGCAATCAATACATAGATTCTTCAAGATTTTGGTCATATGTCCATTCAAAGAAACTTAGCGCAAGAATTCCTGGATTGATGACGTTTGATGGTCGATTATGATAACCCTAATAATATAGTAAATGGTTTTGCTAGCTTTTTTGAGGGTGTATACTTACCTTCTACCTTAGATGAACCTGTTGAGATGAATAATAATGTATGTAGCTTTGATATTCAAAATATAACTGAAAGCGAAATTTTAATTGCCATACGCAAACTTAAAGATAAACTTACATCGGGACATGATACAATTCCGTCAATTCTTATAAAGGATTGCGCGAATGCGTTTGTGCAGCCTTTGAGTTTCATAATAAATCTTTCACTAAAATCAGCTAAATTTCCAGAAATTTGGAAATTAACCAGAGTATGTCCGATTTTGAAAAGTGGAAATATTACTGACATTGGCAATTACAGGGCCATAGCTATTTTGTATTTATTCTTCTGTCTATAATCGTATTTATTCTTCTGTCAAGGGTATGATTTCACCATCGCAACATGGTTTTATGGAACAATGATCGACATTCACTAATTGTGTGTGGTAACGCAATTTATTTCAGAAGCACTGAATTCTCATAGTCAGGTCGACGTGGTCTATACTGATTTTTCGAAGGCCTTTGATCGCATTGACCATAGAATTTTAGTTAATAAACTGAGTCTGTTCGGAGTAAGCTATCATCTACTTCAGTTTTTCAAAGCATATCTCACTAACAGAATTCAGTACGTCGCATATAATGGGCATGCGTCTAAATCTTTTATAACAACATCTGGTGTTCCACAAGGATCAAATCTTGGCCGACTGCTCTTTTTACTCTTCATTAATGATATTACTGACATTCTGTGTTGTCAATCTCTCTTATTTGCCGATGACCTTAAAATTTTTGCTAATATTGTTACCATTGAAGATTGCGAGAGCATACAGATACAACTACACACTCTTGAACAGTGGTGCAACACTAACAATCTCCATTTGAATATAAGCAAGTGCAAAGTACTTTCTTATATTTGTATATATAATCCCATAGTGTACGACTATATGTTAAATTCAGTATTAGTTGAGCGATCTCAGTATGTCAAGGATTTAGGAATTTATTTCGACTCTAAATTAAATTTTATTGGCCACATTAGGCAAGTCACATCTGATGCCTTGAAAATGTTTTATTGTTAGGAATTGTAGGCAATTCTCAAGTGCTTTGAAACAACTATATTATGCTTATGTTCGGTCAAAGCTTGAATATTGTTCTGTGATTTGGTATTCCTACTATATCTAATCAGAAAAACTTGGTAGAAAGTGCTCAAAGAAAGTTTATAAAATTTGTATTTTTTAAAGTAGACGGGTTTTATCCAGAACGAGGTTATTCCATTCCACACTACCCAGTAGATTGATTATGCTACCGCTTGAACGCCGTTGTATTATAAACATTTTGAAAATACTTTCCAATATATTCAACAATAAATTAGACTGCTCACCTTTGTTATCTATGATTAAATTCAAGATACCTCGTATAGATACAGGTCAGAATCTTACATTTCACTGCAGAACTATTAACACCAATATTCTTTTAAAATCACCTGTTTACAGTATGTGTATAAATTTATTTCCGATATGTGTGACATAAATTATAGTAAGTTTCTAGACATAGTTCAAGCTGCTAAAAATGAATATATGGAATTAACGTAGAGTTGAATATAAATGAGACTGACTATTTATTGTATTACCTATATATAGAAGGACGTATATCTGCATTGTGGGTTTTTTCTATTCATTACTATTTGCTATTGTTCTGTTTTATGCTTTCGTTTATTGCTTTGTTTTACGTATATCAAGTTAGCAAACCACTTTTAGCAGACTGCAAAAAAAACTATTGGAGATTTTGTTACTTTTTTGTTTCTATTTTGTTACACTGAAAAAAAATTTGTACCTCGACCTATTTCCGAAAAATCGACAGTCTGCTAACTTGAATCTCAAGTTAGCAGACTCCCCGATATCTCGGCTCCTAATTCACGTACGCCAATGAAAATGGTATCATAATTTGTTACTTTAACAGTACTTTTAGAATCCATAGTCATATTTTAGATTTGAACTGTTTCTAACCTTAAAATTCGTGAAATATTGGAGTAAAATAGGTCAAGTAAAAAAATTGTGAAAAAAACCGTGGCAGATTTTGTTTCTTTATCTATAACAATTTGTTACACTGAAATAAATTTTGTACCTCCATCCATTTCCAAAAAATTTACAGTCTGCTAACTTGAATCTCAAGTTAGCAGACTCCCCGATATCTCGGCTCCTAATTCACGTACGCCAATGAAAATGGTATCAGAATTTGTTACTTTAACAGTACTTTTAGAATCCATGGTCATATTTTAGATTTGAGCTGTTTCTAACCTTAAAATTCGTGAAATATTGGAGTAAAATAGGTCAAGTAAAAAAATTGTGAAAAAAACCGTGGCAGATTTTGTTTCTTTATCTATAGCAATTTGTTACACTGAAATAAATTTTGTACCTCCATCCATTTCCAAAAAATTTACAGTCTGCTAACTTGAATCTCAAGTTAGCAGACTCCCCGATATTTCGACTCCTAATTCACGTACGCCAATGAAAATGGTGTCAGAATTTGTTACTTTAAAAGCACTTTCAGAATCCATGGTCATATTTTAGATTTGAACTGTTTCTAACCTTAAAATTCGTGAAATATTGGAGTAAAATAGGTCAAGTAAAAAAATTATGAAAAAAAACGTGGGAAATTTTGTTTCTTTATCTACAGGGTGGCCCATTTGGACTTAGGACACCTTTGTAAAATGGATATTTTAAGTCCGATTTTGATGATTTTTTTTTAGGTTGTTACTCATGGAAAATTGCATTTTGTGGCAAATAGACAGATTTCTTTATTTCATGGGTTACTTGATCTTCACAACGTATTTTGGGGCATAAATTAATTTAGTGAGAATTGTTATTAATATTCTGTACTTTAGGATGAAATTTGGTACAGAGCTATTTGAGAGGGCGCAGAATACAGTGGCGTACTTAGTTTTCGTCTAAAAAAATCGCTAATACGATTTCTCGAAATTCCGCCCCCAAAAAAATTGCAAAGTAGGCCTTGATTTGTGTAACAGAAATCTGTCTATTTGCCACAAAATGCAATTTTCCATGAGTAACAACCTAAAAAAAAATCATCAAAATCGGACTTAAAATATCCATTTTACAGAGGTGTCCTAAGTCCAAATGGGCCACCCTGTATAACAATTTGTTACACTGAAATAAATTTTGTACCTCCATCCATTTCCAAAAAATTTACAGTCTGCTAACTTGAATCTCAAGTTAGCAGACTCCCCTATATTTCGACTCCTAATTCACGTACGCCAACGAAAATGGTGTCAGAATTTATTACTTTAAAAGCACTTTCAGAATCAATGGTCATGTTTTAGGATTCATCAGTTTCAAATCTTAAAATTCGTAAATTATTGAGAAAAAATAGGTTAATTAAAAAAATTGTGAAAAAAAACAGTGGTAGATTTTGTTTCTTTACCCATGGCAATTTGTTACACCGAAATAAATTTTGTACCTTCACCCATTTGCGAAAAATCTGCAGTCTGCTAACTCGAACCTCAAGTTAGCAGACTCCGCGATATCTCGACCCCTAAATCACGTACGGCAATGAAAATGATAACAGAATTTGTTACTTTAACAGTACTTTCAGAATCTATGGTAATATTTCAGGATTCATCAGCTTCAAATCTTAAAATTCGTAAAATATTGAGAAAAAATAGGTTAATTTAAAAAATTGTAAAAAAAACAGTGGTAGATTTTGTTTCTTTATCCATATCAATTTATTACACTAAACTAAATTTTGTACCTTCAGCCATTTGCAAAAAATCTGCAGTCTGCTAACTCGAACCTCAAGTTAGCAGACTCTGCGATATCTCGACCCCTAATTCACGTACAGCAATGAAAATGATATCGGAATTTGTTACTTTAACAGTACTTTCAGAATTCATAGTCAGTTCTTATGTTTCAACAATTTTTTTCCTAAATGCATAACCGATTAGAGAAAAAATACCCAAAACATTTGAAAAACCGGTGGTGAGTAAAGAATATGCGAAAAATCAGTGGTAGATTATGTTTCTTTATGCATAGCAATTTGTTACACTGAAACAAATTTTGTACCTTTACCCATTTGCGAAAAATATGCAGTCTGCTAACTCGAACCTCAAGTTAACAGACTCTACGATATCTCGACCCCTCATTCACGTACGGCAATGGAAATGATATCGGAATTTGTTACTTTAACAGTACTTTCAGAATCCATAGTCAGTACTTATGTTTCAACAATTTTTTTCCTAAATGCATAACCCATTGGAGAAAAAATACCCAAAACATTTGAAAAACCGGTGGTGAGTAAAGAATATGCGAAAAAACAGTGGTAGATTATGTTTCTTTATCCATAGCAATTTGTTACACTGAAATAAATTTTGTACCTCCATCCATTTCCAAAAAACTTACAGTCTGCTAACTTGAATCTCAAGTTAGCAGACTCCCCGATATCTCGACTCCTAATTCACGCACGCCAATGAAAATGGTGTCAGAATTTGTTACTTTAAAAGCAATTTCAGAATCCATGGTCATATTTTAGATTTGAACTGTTTCTAACCTTAAAATTCGTGAAATATTGGAGTAAAATAGGTCAAGTAAAAGAATTGTGAAAAAAACCGTGGCAGATTTTGTTTCTTTATCTATAACAATTTGTTACACTGAAATAAATTTTGTACCTCCATCCATTTCCAAAAAATTTACAGTCTGCTAACTTGAATCTCAAGTTAGCAGACTCCCCGATATCTCGGCTCCTAATTCACGTACGCCAATGAAAATGGTGTCAGAATTTGTTACTTTAACAGTACTTTCAGAATCCATGGTCATGTTTCAGGATTCATCAGTTTCAAATCTTAAAATTCGTAAATCATTGAGGAAAAATAGGTTAATTAAAAAAATTAAAAAAAAAACAGTGGTAGATTTTGTTTCTTTACCCATAGCAATTTGTTACACAGAAATAAATTTTGTACCTTCACCCATTTGCGAAAAATCTGCAGTCTGCTAACTCGAACCTCAAGTTAGCAGACTCCGCGATATCTCAACCCCTAAATCACGTACGGCAATGAAAATGATATCAGAATTTGTTACTTTAACAGTACTTTCAAAATTCATGGTAATATTTCAGGATTCATCAGCTTCAATTCTTAAAATTCGTAAAATATTGAGAAAAAATATGTTAATTAAAAAAATTGTGAAAAAAAACAGTGGTAGATTTTGTTTCTTTATCCATATCAATTTATTACACTAAAATAAATTTTGTACCTTCACCCATTTGAAAAAATCTGCAGTCTGCTAACTCGAACCTCAAGTTAGCAGACTCCACGATATCTCGACCCCTAATTCACGTACGGCAATGAAAATGATATCAGAATTTGTTACTTTAACAGTACTTTCAGAATCCATAGTCAGTTCTTATATTTTAACAATTTTTTTCCTAAATGCATAACCCATTGGAGAAAAAATACCCAAAACATTTGAAAAACCGGTGGTGAGTAAAGAATATGCGAAAAAACAGTGGTAGAAAAGAGAAAATGATATCAGAATTTGTTACTTTAACAGTATTTTCAGAATCCATGGTAATATTTCAGGATTCATCAGTTTCAAATCTTAAAATTCGTAAAATATTGAGAAAAAATAGGTTAATTAAAAAAAGTTTGTTGTCAGACTCTGATTTCTGCACGCATTGGGCTACGGTCACCGCGGTTCATTGGTTTCTCTCGAACTCAGGATAAAATAATTCATAAAAACATGCTGTTTTTATTTATTAGATTACAAATGTTTATTCATTATGGCTTGTGTCTTTTAGAAATCTGGAAATTTGCTTTATTTTAATATCCGAATTTCAAAATTCTGAAAACGCCAAGTCATAAATAATAATATTTGTAATGCTATAAAAAATAGCATATTCTATCACCTTCCTATCGCCTAATAGAAACAAAATACGAAATTAGATTTTCCCTTCCCCTACCGCGTGGAAACCCCTGACAGCCAGCAGGAAAGCCGGGTTGGGTGTTCATTTTGAAGAAGTGAATGACAAATGTTAAAATAGTGACAAATGTCGACAAATCCAGTTTGTATCCAATTTTTTATAAAAAACTCCCAAGGCCACAACCGGTTATTAATCAACTTATAGAAAAAGGATAAATATATGGAGTTCTTTTCATTTCATTACAAGTATTCTTTATGCCTTGGATGTTTTAGAATCTTAAAATTTTCTTTTAATAATATTCCAATTCACAATTTTCTTCAATTTTCAAAATTTCTCTCGGGATAGAATAATGATAAAAATATACAGTTTTTTCATTAGATCACAAATGTTATAATTTATGCTTTCCGTCTTTAAATTTTTTTTTAATAATTCTAAATCACACAAGGCGTAAATATTATTTTTGTATCATAAAGTATAAAGAGAAGGAGGTGGAACTTAATAGGATTTGCCTGATAAAATACTCCTGAAAAAACTACTTCTATTGTGTTCTTCTTGTTTTAAAAGCGCTAGGATCGGTGAGATCGGTCGTCCATCTCTTTAATATTGTTGACTGTTTCTGTTTAACAATAATTGACGTTCGTCTATCTAAGCATTTGACACTACTTGTCAATCACCATATTGCAACTTTGTCTACGAATTCAATCGTAATACTCTGTTTTGTGGTAATCAATATTTTGTATTTTTTAAGTGAGAACTAAATAAATAGAACACGAAAACTCTCAATTTCACTTTAAATGGCAATCTCGTTGCATGACAGAGAACTTTGACAGTTAGTGACATGTTTAACCTTTATTTCTGTACAGGTATCTGAAGTAAGAAGTAACAACGCGACCGGTTGAGCTAAATTTGTATTAATTTTATTTGTTTTATTTGTGTCTAATTATTTTCTGCTGTATTTTTCCCAATCTATTTTTCCTCAAGATTTTACCAATTTTAAGATTAAAAAAACAGTTTCAATCTATATGACCCTGGATTCTGAAAGTACTGTTAAAGTAACAAATCCTGACCCAATTTCCATTGCCGTACGAGCGTTAGGCGCGGAGAAATCGCGGGGACTGCTAACTAAAAGTTCAAGTCAGCAGACTGCAGGTTTCTCACAAACAGGTGTAGGTACAAAATTATTTTTTTTTATAGCAAAGGTTTGCTATAAAGCTCAAGTATGCTTTGGCCAACTCAAAAGAACAGATCAAGTAGCATTTTAACCGGAAAGGTAGATAAAATTAAACTTTAACAGCAAGGATAGATAAAGTACTTTAATATTTTCATTTAATTTGACGTTACTTACTTTGAAATGTCACAATTGTCATTTTGTCTGCAAAATTGTTCGAAGTTTTTCTTTAACCTTCGCTATAAAAAAAAAAATAAAATGTTACACATGGCGGTAAAATTTCATTATCGACTCGTGAAATTTAATTAACTCGCTACGCTGGTCGATAAAAAGTAATTTTACCGTCATGTATAACAAATAACTATTAATGTAACAAATTGATATAGATAAAAAAACAAAAAATACCACTGTTTTTTTGACAATTTTTCTACTCGATATATTTTACGACTTTTAAGGTTAGACGCAATTCTTCAAATCTTTAACATGACCATAAATTCTGAAAGTACTGTTAAAGTAACAAATTCGGATATCTTTTTCGTTGCCGTACGTGAATTAAGGGTCGTATCGCGGAGTCTGCTAACTTGAGGTTGGAGTTAGCAGACTGCCGATTTTTCGCAAAAGGGTGAAGGTACAAAATTTATTTCAGTGTAACAAATTGCTATGGGTAAAGAAATAAAATCTACCACTGTTTTTTTACAATTTTTTTAATTAACCTATTTTTTCTCAATATTTCACGAATTTTAAGGTTAGAAACAGTTCAAATCTAAAATATGACCATGGATTCTGAAAGTGCTTTTAAAGTAACAAATTCTGACACCATTTTCATTGGCGTACGTGAATTAGGAGTCGAGATATCGGGGAGTCTGCTAACTTGAGATTCAAGTTAGCAGACTGTAAATTTTTTGGAAATGGATGGAGGTACAAAATTTATTTCAGTGTAACAAATTGCTATGGATAAAGAAACATAATCTACCACTGTTTTTTCGCATATTCTTTACTTACCACCGGTTTTTCAAATGTTTTGGGTATTTTTTCTCCAATGGGTTATGCATTTAGGAAAGAAATTGTTGAAACATAAGAACTGACTATGGATTCTGAAAGTACTGTTAAAGTAACAAATTCCGATATCATTTTCATTGCCGTACGTGAATTAGGGGTCGAGATATCGCAGAGTCTGCTAACTTGAGGTTCGAGTTAGCAGACTGCAGATTTTCACAAATGGGTGAAGGTACAAAATTTGTTTCAGTGTAACAAGTTGCTATGGATAAAGAAACAAAATCTACCACTGTTTTTTTTCAGAATTTTTTTAGTTAACCTATTTTTTCTCAATATTTTACGAATTTTAAGATTTGAAACTAATGAATCCTGAAATATTACCATGGATTTTGAAAGTACTGTTAAAGTACCAAATTCTGATATCATTTTCATTGCCGTACGTGAATTAGGGGTCGAGATATCGCAGAGTCTGCTAACTTGAGGTTCGAGTTAGCAGACTGCATATTTTTCGCAAATGGGTGAAGGTACAAAATTTATTTCAGTGTAACAAATTGATATGGATAGGGAAACAAAATCTACCACTGTTTTTTCGCATATTCTTTACTCACCACCTGTTTTTTAAATGTTTTGGGTATTTTTTCTCCAATGGGTTATGCATTTAGGAAAAAAATTGTTAAAATATAAAGACTGACTATGGATTCTGAAAGTACTGTTAAAGTAACAAATTCTGATATCATTTTCATTGCCGTACGTGATTTAGGGGTCGAGATATCGCGGAGTCTGCTAACTTGAGGTTCGAGTTAGCAGACTGCAGATTTTTCGCAAATGGGTGAAGGTACAAAATTTATTTCAGTGTAACAAATTGCTATGGGTAAAGAAACAAAATCTACCACTGTTTTTTTTCAGAATGTTTTTAATTAACCTATTTTTTCTAAATAATTTACGAATTTTAAGATTTGAAACTGATGAATCCTAAAAGATTACCATGGATTCTGAAAGTGCTTTTAAAGTAACAAATTCTGACACCATTTTCATTGGCGTACGTGAATTAGGAGTCGAGATATAGGGGAGTCTGCTAACTTGAGATTCAAGTTAGCAGACTGTAAATTTTTTGGAAATGGATGGAGGTACAAAATTTATTTCAGTGTAACAAATTGTTATAGATAAAGAAACAAAATTTCCCACGGTTTTTTTCACAATTTTTTTACTTGACCTATTTTACTCCAATATTTCACGAATTTTAAGGTTAGAAACAGTTCAACTCTAAAATATGACCATGGATTCTGAAAGTGCTTTTAAAGTAACAAATTCTGACACCATTTTCATTGGCGTACGTGAATTAGGAGTCGAAATATCGGGGAGTCTGCTAACTTAAGATTCAAGTTAACAGACTGTAAATTTTTTGGAAATGGATGAAGGTACAAAATTTATTTCAGTGTAACAAATTGCTATAGATAAAGAAACAAAATCTGCCACGGTTTTTTTCACAATTTTTTTACTTGATCAATTGTTACGTTTCAGATAATCACTACGTATATATTTTATGTTTAAATGAATACACTAGATTCATGTTTATATGTAATGTTTATTTTTAAAATTTACAATAGCACAGTAATTGTTACACCACTGGTATACGGCATATTAGCACCCTCGGATACATTGGCCACCCTAAAATAAGAACACTTGCATTAGTAGATAATCTAGCATATAATTAGTTTATTACCTTTTTGAGCGTCTCGTATATAATTATCTCTGTAGACAAAATGAACTATTCCATTTGGTCATCAGTTTAATGTAGCTGAAGACAGAATCAGAATCAGAAACGAGAAATGAAATTTTACAGTCGACCAGACAAGTAGTGCATTAAAATGTATAAAAACTAAAAAAAATGGGATATTAATTTAAATACTCACACACGCAACATTTTTCACACATTTTTATCAACAAAGGCTACAAAGAGGAACACAGAAGGTCATTACATAATACATAATTAGTAAAACTGAGTCACAGTAAAAAGAAATCAAGTGCTTAAAAAGCTCATGTTTGTACGCTGTGTAAATGGCGGACTCCCCTAGCTGTCACTGCTAGGGGAGTCGACCCAACCATAAGTGGCTGGATTCGGGCTATGTTAGAAAATAGAACTATAACGACGTCCCTTCAGGAAGAAACGGTCAGATTTAGGGCCGCAAGAGAGTGTCCACAAGGGGGGGTTCTTTCCCCCCTACTTTGGTCACTGCTTGTGGATGACCTGCTGGCCATACTTTCTGTGTGGGAGGTTGAGGTTCAAGCATATGCGGACGATCTAGTCATTTTAATCAGAGGAAACTCTGAAGAGGGAATTTCCCTCACCCTCCAAGAGGTACTAGAGACAGTACTGAGTTGGTGTACCAGGGGGCAGATGTCTGTAAACCCTCACAAAACGGTAATTGTACCGTTTACCAAGAAAAGAAAGCTGGACATTTTAAGACCTCCCTCCTTACTTGGTGAAATAATTCCATTTGTGGAGGAAGCAAAGTATCTGGGTGTAGTACTGGAGAAGTCGCTTAATTGGAACTCCCATCTGGAAAAAATGATCCACAAGGCACGACTGTCCTTATGGACTTGTCGAAGAATTTGTGGGAAATCTTGGGGCACTGGACCCAAACAAATATATTGGCTGTATGTGACGGTCATACGACCCATGATCGCATACGGCTCCATAGTTTGGTGGTCCAAAGGACTACAACAAAGGACCAAAATCAAACTCTCTGGTTTACAGAGACAAGCCTGCCTGGCCATAACTGGAGCAATTAGCTCCACACCGTCAGCAGCTCTGGAAATCCTACTGGACCTACCTCCTCTTCATATATATTTGGAGAGAGAGGCCAGATGGGCAACATATAGACTAAAGCAGGCAGCTTTTAACATGCCGCAGTCTGACATCATGGAGCGCAATAGGCTGCTGGATGACATGGAAAGTCACAGTATCCTGGAGATGATTTCAGATGTCATGCCTGCAAAGACCAACCTTGAACTGCCCTTTCATATTCTCTTCCCAGGAAGAGATGAATGGGATCGGAATAAGACTGACCTATTAAGGGCAGATAGTTGTTGGTTTACAGACGGATCCAAAACACCCATGGGAGTTGGAGCCGGAGTATATAGTTGCAACCCAACGGTGAAAATATCCTCATCCCTTGGCAGTTATGCAACTATATTTCAGGCAGAAATTTATGCCATTGAATTGTGTGTACAGAGGCTGGAACAAAGGCAACTTACACGCAAATCGATAAAAATCTTCTCAGACAACCACGCAGCTCTTAAAGATCTTGGTTCCTACCGTTGCAACTCAAAAACGGTATGGAGCTGCCAGCAGGCACTTGCTCAATCGAGCAGGAAAAACAGAATAACTCTGGTCTGGGTCCCAGGCCATTCTGGCCATGAAGGGAATGAGACAGCCGACTCTCTAGCTAGAGAGGGTGCTGCTTCTGAATTTGTTGGACCAGAACCGGTGCTTGGCATATCCTCGAGTACTGCCAAAGCAACGCTCTTGACCCGGGCTGAGGAGCAAATCCTCCAGTACTGGCAGGAACTACCACGATTAGTTCATTCGAAGGCGTTTATAATAAACCCTTCAAAAACAAGAACTAAAAAACTTCTAGAGTTAAGCAGGTTTCACCTACGAACTCTAATTGGCCTATATACGGGCCACTGCCGTTTAAAATATCATCTGTGCAAATTCGGCCTAGCAGAAGATGCTGAGTGCCGCCTATGCTTAGAAGATGATGAAACGGCAGAACACATATTGTGCACCTGCCCCGCTGGGGAAAGGATCAGATACTCATTATTTGGCAAAGGACAACTTCTGCCAGAGGATCTGAACAAATTCTCACCCAATAAGGTGATCAGCTACATTAAGAAGCTGGACCTGTTGGGTGAAATATAAGTAGGTGTGAGCCACAATAGACCACAGGGTCGCGGTGGAGCGTCTGGTTTTCGGCCCACTCACTTTTGAACCTAACCTAACCTAACCTAAATGGCGGAATGAACGATGCCCTCTTTCATTCCAAATTGTTCGTTCACAGCAGGGTGATATGTGCCGGCACATTTGTGCGAGTCGTTCATGAGCGACCATTCATCAGCTCTAGTTCCATTGCACTCATGAGGCGGCATGAGAGTTCTTTCATGATAAATATTAAAGTACCTTGAACTTCGAAATAATTAAGTATTCTTTATTATTAAGAAGCATTGGCATGCCATGTCATGGACACACCTGAAACACCTGCTGAAAGCGGGTAAGCAGTGGAAGCATCTGGTCTACTTGTCAAAGTCAAATATGTACAAACTGATAGCAGTTATATATCTCAGATGTAAAGTAATACGAAATTTTGATTTCCGTCATTAGACTACTCTTTTTTTTACCACCCTCTTTACTATTAAATTAACACTGTTTTAAAAGTAGTGCTCTTTTTTCCAGGTATATGTTTAGCTGTTTTGGATGAAAATGAAGCTAATGTGGAATGTACTACAGTACTACTCCTACATCACAAAATGTATATGATGACATCTTGCAACCTATTTCTCCAACATTCATGTCACCAGGTATTTAATATTTTTTAACACAGAACACAGATTAACACGTAAATTTATTCATTACTGCAGACGAATCAATCTCGTTGTTTAAAATTAAATTTTATAACAAATTTTACATTGTGTAATACAGTAGTTTTTTTTAATGACATTTTGAATTTTTTTTTCATAATTTAAAGTCTTGCAAATCTGTAGCTTGTAATATAACAATGTACATATTATATTTCAGATGCTTCGACTCAAACCCCGCCAACAGTATCTTCTAACACACCAAGGAAGTCTGCTTGAGAGGGACAATTAAATCTTTGAAGAAGCGCCTTATACTTGCATCAACACCAACCCCCCCCCCCCCCGCAGTTTTACAGAAAATGATGTACGTACTTCGGTTTTTTGAAAAACATTTTGAAAGCAGTTTTATAAATTTTATAGATATGCAAATAGCTTGCTTGAAGAAAAAGCAAAAAGGAATGAGATATTCTAAAGAATTTAAGCAGTTTGCACTAAATTTGTCCTTTTTAGGGCCATAAGTTTATAAGTTTTTACATAAACTTTCAGACTTCCTTCAAATAGCATGCATAATTTTAATTCCATGCTATATGTACTATTTGTACTTTTTTGTAACTTGTCTTAATATACCCAATTATTGTAAGTACACATACTATTTTAAAATAAAGATTATTGTGTTTATTAAAATAAATTGTTCAATTTGCTGTCTTTTTTATGACTACAGCAGAAAATAAGTTTAAGGTATGTATTAAATTAAGTACCTATGCAGTATTAAATAATAGCTATTTGTTTTACGAGAAAGCAAAGTGCATCATTTCCTCCCGCTGATAGTTTAATCAAAATGCAAGGTAGGAAATTGCACTTTGCTCCTGAGTAATACATGTGATTTTTTGTACGACTTTTCACGGTATTTTACATAACTTTTATTATATTTTCTTACAAATAAATACGTCAAAATATAATACTTAGATAAGTAAAATCAAAGTACCTGGAACGTTGCCAAGGTTACAACCTATCTAGGGAGGAAAAGTATTTTTTCTTCAAGCTTATAGTAATACATTATATTATGTAAGGTGTATTATAGAAAAGCCCCATTGTTTTACTTGTAAAGAACTTAAGTGTAACATAATAACGAACTAAAAAAGAGTCATGTAGCCATGATTTTTCAGAACTGTCAGTTTGAATTTACATCAAATCGCGTTTTATACAAGCATAAATGCCCGATGAAATACAGTTTTAATTTTGACGCTTGAAGAAAAAACAGTATGTCACTCGGAGTATAAAACTCTTTATGTGTTTCGCACAGTTACACAACTGTGGTTAATGCCTCGGATATGTAAGCTTCTGGACTCAACAAATAATGTTCGCTTTCTACTCCTAGTAACACAATATACTATTTTGTCTCCCTAGGGAGGCGAAGTACTGCTTTGCTCCCTGAAATGAGGAAGCAAAGTCGTATTTTCTATATAGGGTGAAAAAAAATTTATGTAAATTAGGCGCACAAATATGTAGAAAAATATATTAGAATATTTCGAACCTATAAGTGAAGTTTCATTATACCTATAAAAAAATACCAATTATGTCAATTTTTTTAGAGACGGGCACATTTCAGAAAGATGTTACGAACATGGTGGAATTGTCGCTGGACAAGTCTGAAAAGTACTTTGAGCTTGAACCTAATAAATACATACTAGAAATTATGTTAGATTGGTATGACGTCACTTATTATCTAAGCAAACTTTTTACATCTCGTCACAGAAATTTCTCTCCTATTCTAAACTATAAATATTAAACATAATCTAAATCTAGTAATCTATAAACAAACAAGATGAGTTGTATAAAAGTTTTTTGTCACAATGAAATAAAAAATGACGATATTTTCATTTTTCCCTACGAATTGGTTTTTCACAAATGTTTTGAGCACAAGTTACTGTTAATGATTCCTGCTCTTTAAGGCAGAATCCTGCTGTTTTTGTGTTTTCTTAAATAATATGTTATAAACTCATACAAATTTCACAAAGTACAAAAATATTAATTTTACCTAAATCCGGCCCTGGCCCTGGCATCTCCTAGGCTAAAGCCTATCCTGTACTAGTAGCTAACTCATATATATAATACTACTATATATATGAGCTAACTTCATTTGTAATGCGCACTACTGAAAACGCCATCCGCGCGCATTTTGCAAAAAATACCCCTACGCCACCGGACATCAAAGGGACCGACACGAAGTGATTTTACTGTTTCTTTAGCATTATACTGTGATATTAGAGAAACGAAAATATTGCGGGGGTAAGTGAGGCAAATATAGGTTCGAAAATTTCAAAAATTCGCCAAAAATTGTCAAGAGTTTGGTACACCTTCATATTCTGCCAAATTATAGTAAAGGATATGAGAAATATCATATTACAGAAACGCAAATATTGTGGGGATAAGTGGGGCAAATAGAGATTCGAAAATTTAAAAAATTCGCCAAAAATTGTCAAGAGTTTGGTACACCTTCATCTTCTGCCAGATAATAGTAAAGGATATGAGAAATAGCATATATTACAGAAACGCAAATATTGCGGGGGTAAGTGGGGCAAATATAGGTTCGAAAATTTAAAAAATTCACCAAAAATTATCAAGAGTTTAGTACACCTTCATATTCTGCCAGATAATAGTAAAGGATATGATAAATATCATATAATACAGAAACGCAAATATTGCGGGGATAAGTGGGGCAAATAGAGATTCGAACATTTCAAAAATTCGCCAAAAATTGTCAAGAGTTTGGTACACCTTCATCTTCTGCCACAAAATAGTAAAGGATATGAGAAATATCATATTTTACAGAAACGCAATATTGCGGGGGTAAGTGGGGCAAATAGAGATTCGAACACTTCAAAAATTCGCCAAAAATTGTCAAGAGTTTGGTACACCTTCATATTCTGCCAGATGATAGTAAAGGATATGAGAAATATCATATATTACAGAAACGCAAATATTGCGGGGATAAGTGGGGCAAATAGAGATTCGAACATTTCAAAAATTCGCCAAAAATTGTCAAGAGTTTGGTACACCTTCATCTTCTGCCACAAAATAGTAAAGGATATGAGAAATATCATATTTTACAGAAACGCAAATATTGCGGGGGTAAGTGGGGCAAATAGAGATTCGAACACTTCAAAAATTCGCCAAAAATTGTCAAGAGTTTGGTACACCTTCATATTCTGCCAGATGATAGTAAAGGATATGAGAAATATCATATATTACAGAAACGCAAATGTTGCGGGGATAAGTGGGGCAAATAGAGATTCGAACATTTCAAAAATTCGCCAAAAATTGTCAAGAGTTTGGTACACCTTCATCTTCTGCCACAAAATAGTAAATGATATGAGAAATATCATATATTACAGAAACTCAAATATTGCGAGGGTAAGTGTGGCAAATAGAGACTGGAACATTGAAAAAATTCACCAAAAATTGTCAAGAATTTGGTACACCTTCATATTCTGCCAGATAATAGTACAGGATATGAGAAATATCATATAATAGAGAAATGAAAATATTGCGGGGATAAGTGGGCCAAAAGTCACTTCGAAAATTAAAAAATAGCCAAGAGTGAAGTACACTTTCATATTCTGCCACATAGCAGTAGACATGAGAAATATAATATACCGGTTGTCCAGTTTAAAATAATGTACAGAGTATTCGCGTATATTTTGACCCCTACCTACAGGGCTTATTAAGAAAGCTAGGAAAAAAGTTTAAATTCAAAAGTTTACATAAAAAAATTGAAAGAACTAAAAATATTTATCAGTAGAAACCAACAGTAATAACAAATATTTAACTATTTTCGACGTAACCTCCTTAGTTATTTAAACATTTTCTAACATTTTCATTCTTTTATTTTTTTATGATTTATTGCATTCATTAAAAATATTAATATTTCGAAAACTGTCAGTGCAAATGTAAAAAAAATATATTTTTTTGAAATCAGGAAAAAAATGTTCACCCAAGCGTATAAAATTATACAGGGTGTCCCATTCAAAAATATTATGTTCAATTGGTTTCCTCAAATTTACGACATTCAATTTTTTTTTCGAGCTAAAGGTAGCCAAAAGGTAATACGTGAAAAACCAAACAACTTTTGTATTTAAACTTTTTTCCTAACTTTCTTAATAACGCCTGTAGGTAGGGGTCAAAATATACGCGAATACCCTGTACATTATTTTAAACTGGACACCCGGTATATTATATTTCTCATGTCTACTGCTATCTGGCAGAATATGAAAGTGTAATTAACTCTTGGCTATTTTTCATGATTTTTTTTAATTTTCGAAGTGACTTTAGGCTCACTTATCCCCGCAATATTTTTATTTCTCTATTATATGATATTTCTCATATCCTATACTATTATCTGGCAGAATATGTAGGTGAAGGCTCTTGACAATTTTTGGCGAATTTTTGAAATGTTCGAATCTCTATTTGCCCCACTTACCCCCGCAATATTTGCGTTTCTGTAATATATGATATTTCTCATATCCTTTACTATTATCTGGCAGAATATGAAGGTGTACCAAACTCTTGACAATTTTTGGCGAATTTTTAAAATTTTAGAATCTCTATTTGCCCCACTTACCCCCGAAATATTTCCATTTCTGTAATATATGATATTTGTCATATACTTTACTATTATCTGGCAGAAGATGAAGGTGTACCAAACTCTTGACAATTTTTGGCGAATTTTTTAAATTTTCGAATCTCTATTTGCCCCACTTATTCCCGCAATATTTGCGTTTCTGTAATATATGATATTTCTCATATCCTTTACTATAATCTGGCAGAATATGAAGGTGTACCAAACTCTTGACAATTTTTGGTGAATTTTTTAAATTTTAGAATCTCTATTTGCCCCACTTACCCCAGTAATATTTGCGTTTCTGTAATATATGATATTTCTCATATCCTATACTATTTTCTGGCAGAATATGAAGGTGTACCAAACTCTTGACAATTTTTGGCGAATTTTTGAAATGTTCGAATCTCTATTTGCCCCACTTATCCCCTCAATAGTTGCGTTTCTGGAATATATGATATTTCTCATACCCTTTACTATCATCTGGCAGAAGATGAAGGTGTACCAAACTCTTGACAATTTTTGGCGAATTTTTTAAATTTTCGAATCTCTATTTGCCCCACTTATTCCCGCAATATTTGCGTTTCTGTAATATATGATATTTCTCATATCCTTTACTATAATCTGGCAGAATATGAAGGTGTACTAAACTCTTGACAATTTTTGGTGAATTTTTTAAATTTTAGAATCTCTATTTGCCCCACTTACCCCAGTAATATTTGCGTTTCTGTAATATATGATATTTCTCATATCCTATACTATTTTCTGGCAGAATATGAAGGTGTACCAAACTCTTGACAATTTTTGGCGAATTTTTGAAATGTTCGAATCTCTATTTGCCCCACTTATCCCCTCAATAGTTGCGTTTCTGGAATATATGATATTTCTCATACCCTTTACTATCATCTGGCAGAAGATGAAGGTGTACCAAACTCTTTACAATTTTTGGCGAATTTTTTAAATTTTCGAATCTCTATTTGCCCCACTTATCCCCACAATATTTGCGTTTCTGTAATATGATATTTCTCATATCCTTTACTATAATTTGGCAGAATATGAAGGTGTACCAAACTCTTGACAATTTTTGGCGAATTTTTGAAATTTTCGAACCTATATTTGCCCCACTTACCCCCGAAATATTTGCGTTTCTGTAATATATGATATTTCTCATATCCTATACTATTTTCTGGCAGAATATGAAGGTGAACCAAACTCTTGACAATTTTTGGCGAATTTTTGAAATTTTCGAACCTGTATTTGCTCCACTTGCCCCCGCAATATTTGCGTTTATGTAATATATGATATTTCTCATATCCTTTACTATAATCTGGCAGAATATGAAGGTGTACCAAACTCTTGACAATTTTTGGCGAATTTTTTAAATTTTCGAATCTCTATTTGCCCCACTTATCCCCGCAATATTTGCGTTTCTGTAATATATGATATTTCTCATATCCTATTGATATTATCTGGCAGAATATGAACGTGTACAAAAGTCTTGGCCATTTTTGGCGTTTTTTACATTTTCTAAGGACCGTTTGCCCCACTTATCCCTTAAATATTTTCGTTTTTAAAATATATATCTCTCATGTCTTCTACTATTTTCTAGTAGAATAGTACAAAACTTTTGGCAATTTTTGGCAGATTTGGGTTTATTTATTCTCTTTAATCGTATTTATATATACGACTAATTATGTATTATGTAATGACCTTCTGTGTTCCTCTTTGTAGTCTTTGTTGATAAAAATGAGTAAAAAATGTTGCGTGTGTGAGTATTTAAATTAATATCCCATTTTTTTTAGTTTTTATACATTTTTATGCACTACTTATCTGGTCGACTGTAATATTTCATTTTTCGTTTCTAATTCTGATTCTGATTCTGTCTTCAGCCACATATCAGTTTATTGTACATTTCTATCAGTTGTTTGATATCACTTGGTATATGATAGGTCTACTCAATGTGTGGTATAGTATTGGAAATGGTCTCAGTAAACCTATTTGTTATTTAAACTTTGATGGTTCCAATTGCTAGCTGAAAATAAAATATTTAAATCATCAAATAAATAGTAATTAATAAATACTGTATTGTCAGAGTTATTGGTGAGATTATTAAATCTACCTTAAACCATCTTTAATGTTAATAGTGTACCTACCTTGTGTATAATAGCTTCCTTGTTATTAATGTTCTTTAATTGTATATAAATGTGTTGTTTACTTTTAAGAAGTTCCGATTCTTGGATTTCCCTATTTCACACTACCACTGACGATCGACGTCTAACAGAGGCCAGAGGCAGTGAAGTTGCCACCTGTCACGGCCCAAGGATTTTTAACTTATATAGGATTGCTCGATCCCTATTCCTCAATATAGTCCGTTTTAGTGACGTCACTACGAGACCCGGATACTCTTTCTATCTCTGTATTGTACGATTCCTTATCTATGACGCGTTGACAAATCACTGTCACTATCTAACTCATATATTTTCTATATCAATCCGATGACGTAGCCGCAAGACCCAATCACGTGATACGGCTTATAAATTCTAGGGATCGAGCAATCCTATACAGGGTGTCCACCTAGTGCGCGTAAGTCCAATATCTGGGTTAATAAAAGAGATAACTTAATTTTTTTTTCTACAGGGTTGTCTAATATCCCGAGCTGCACAAAATGAAAATATATTTACATATTCAGGGTGTTCAGTTTTTCCTGGACAGGTACCAACTTCATTTTTTTAAATGGAAACCTATATTTTTTATGGCATTATCGAATTCTACGTAAAAAATTAGTGGGACTTTGTGCATAACACTGCTATTGAAATATTGATAGTTTTCGAGATATTTGACTTTTAATTTTCTTTTCTTATGTTTCGTCACTTCTAATAGTTGACATAATTATGGTTGTATGACAGCTAGAAATTATTTTTTTTCAGAAACTGTAGAGTGAAGATGGCTCTTTCGAAAAACGTATCAAAAGTTGACCTGCGATATACAGGGGGCAACAGAAATCGTGCCAAACCTGATGGTTTAAAATTTAAAAAATCTCGACTTTTTCAAATGGAACACCCTGTGTTTTATGATTTCATTAGATGCCTTTCTGTAGACTCTACAATTTTATAATAGCTTTCCCTATACCTAAGTTGCGTAGTTTTTGCAAAAAACCCACTTTTATGAAAAATACCCGATTTGCGCACTCCTTTAACGGAAAAAATATTGTAAGGCTATTTATTTTTATAAAATGTATTAGTTTACACTTCTTAAAATAAAAATAACTGAAAAATTTAGATTATTTCAGTTTAATAAACAAGTCTTTATGGAAAGTTACCATTTATTTGTAAATAAAAGTAAAAAATCATAAAAGCTCTACATGTAATTAAGAATTAGCAAAACTGGCGTATGCTTTAGAAGAAGTTCATGGGAATTATTTGCTAGCAGCACGTATTTATAGAGATTCCCACGTGCTGACTGTTTTGAAAATGTGAAAGAAAGATTTGAAAGAACAGCAAATGCGAATTATGAGAAAACTATCAGGAGACATGACGGTAACAATGACGATATTCAGTTTAATGTTGTGGCGTCTGCTGTTGAAAATCGAAATATTAGTGTCAGGAAAATCAGTAATAATCTTGGAGTTTCCAAAAGCTTGACAAACAAGATACTGAAGAAGAATAATTTTCATCCGTATCATATTAAAAACCATCAAGCACTGTTACCTCAAGATCACCTAAACCGCCTGCAATTTTGCCACTGGGCATTGGATAAAATTCAGGAAAGTCCAAACTTTTTTATGAATGTCTTGTTTACTGACGAATCAACATTTTCAAACACATGCTTACCCAATCGTCGCAACTTTCATCACTACGCTGACAATAATCCAAGATTATTGAGGGTACTAGATAATCAGCATCGTTTCAAAGTGAACGTGTGGGCTGGAATTTGTGGAGAACATATTTTTGGACCGTACTTTTTTGAAGGCAATTTAAATGCCAATGTGTATTTGCATTTTTTGCAAAACGAACTTCCCCTTCTACAGCTACAGAATATGCCCGCTGATTATTTGGTTCAACAATGGTTTCAGCATGATGGTGTCCCTCCACATTCCACTTTGGCGGTACTGTGATTATTTTATTGTTGTAGTACTTTTCCTATTATCTATTCATATTTCAGATTAGAGAACACCTAAACCACGTATATCCAAATAAGTGGTTAGGTCGTGGTGGTCCAGTTCCTTGGCCTGCACGTTCGCCTGATTTAAATATTCTGGACGTTTTCTTGTGGGGTTATATCAAGGAGCGAGTATACGAAGTACCACCAACGGATATGCAAGACTTGAAAGAAAAGATCCAAAATGAGTTTCTAACCATAACACCCGAAATGTTAAGAAATGTTCACATTCATTTTCGTCGTAGATTAATGCTTTGTGTTGAAAACAACGGTGGACATTTTGAGCATTTACTTTAGGTTAGCTTGCTTGTATGAGTATTGCGTATTCTTTTTTCAATACTCTATGTATATTCATCCATTTCACTAATAATTTTTCTAACTACGGTAACACCGTTTGGTTTTCAATATGATACGTATGAAACTTCTTCTTCAATATCTTATTTGTCGAGCTTTTGAAAACTCCAAGATTTCTACTGATTTTCTGATACTAATATTTTTGGATTTTCAACAGCAGAAACCACAACATTAAACTAAATATTATCGTTGTTACTCCCATGTCTCCTGGTAGTTTTCTCATAATTCCCATTTGCTGTTCTTTCAAATCTTTCTTTCACATTTTCAAAACAGTCAGCACGTGGGAATCTCTATAAATACGTGCTGCTAGCAAATAATTCCCATGAACTTCTTCTAAAGCATACGCCAGTTTTGCTAATTCTTAATTACATGTAGAGCTTTTATGATTTTTTACTTTTATTTACAAATAAATGGTAACTTTCCATAAAAACTTGTTTATTAAACTGAAATTATCTAAATTTTTCAGTTATTTTTATTTTAAGAAGTGTAAACTAATACATTTTATAAAAATAAATAGCCTTACAATATTTTTTCCGTCAAAGGAGTGCGCAAATCGGGTATTTTTCATAAAAGTGGGTTTTTTGCAAAAACTACGCAACTTAGGTATAGGGAAAGCTATTATAAAATTGTAGAGTCTACAGAAAGGCATCTAATGAAATCATAAAACACAGGGTGTTCCATTTGAAAAAGTCGAGATTTTTTAAATTTTAAACCATCAGGTTTGGCACGATTTCTGTTGCCCCCTGTATATCGCAGGTCAACTTTTGATACGTTTTTCGAAAGAGCCATCTTCACTCTATAGTTTCTGAAAAAAAATAATTTCTAGCTGTCATACAACCATAATTATGTCAACTATTAGTAGTGACGAAACATAAGAAAAGAAAATTAAAAGTCAAATATCTCGAAAACTATCAATATTTCAATAGCAGTGTTATGCACAAAGTCCCACTAATTTTTTACGTAGAATTCGATAATGCCATAAAAAATATAGGTTTCCATTTAAAAAAATGAAGTTGGTACCTGTCCAGGAAAAACTGAACACCCTGAATATGTAAATATATTTTCATTTTGTGCAGCTCGGGATATTAGACAACCCTGTAGAAAAAAAAATTAAGTTATCTCTTTTATTAACCCAGATATTGGACTTACGCGCACTAGGTGGACACCCTGTATAAGTTAAAAATCCTTGGTCACGGCCTAGTAGGCCAGTCACCGTAGACACAAAAATCGCGTTAGGTCGCAAAAAATTGCAGAGTTCTGATTTTTTGGAATGTTGTTAGGATAGGTACCAATAGTGTAAAACCAAGTTTGGCAGTTTCGAAAGACCTGTGCTAACTGCGTGGTGCTCGAAAAACCTAATTTTTTCGGACTTTTCTCAGTTTTTGGCTTATAACTTCTAAATGGTGCATCCGACGGAAAAAGTAGTTCTGTACAATTTTAAAGTAGACCAAATTTACTACAATTTGAGTGTAACCGCAGCTCCATAGGTCTCACAGGTCCCGAGACACAGCACTTCAAAAATTGGCCATTTTTCCCAAAAATTTCGAAATTGTTGTTTTAGCTGTTTTCCAAGCCGAATATCAGCTAAAATACTCAGCCTACGTGAGAAGTTATGGGAAATAAAGTTGTAGAGCAGTTATTTAGCTTTAATTTAAGCATAAACGGAGCACTGTAGGGCCAATAGTTCCCTTGTTATCAGGAAATAACAAAAAATGAAGGAAAATGGGATTTTTCAAGAAATGGAGTCTGACGAATTGCAGGACTTTTGTAAAGGATAAGAAAGACATAGCTCAGTGGAAAATGGTTTTATATCATGCAAAATGAAATTGAGTTCAATTAATAATAACGTATAAATTCATCAAAATTGTATAAAAAATATTTTGGAAGTTTGGGGGACTTTGGACGTGAATGTCGAACGTGAAGTGATGGAGGGACCTCAGCTGTCTCCTGCGACAGAAATACAGAATACAATGTAAATTAGTATTTATTGCGTAATCAATTTTATAATAAATTACAACGAAGGATATGTAATATTATGCTTACCTTTTCCAGTTAAGCTTCGGTTTCCTAGAAAGCGGTGCCGTCTTTTAACGGCCGTCAAAATACGGTGGGTAACGTCATAAAAAACGGTGTCGTGTATAATAAGGGAAGTGTTTCTCTAGAGAGCGGAAGCGCACACCGTAACGTAACAGAGCGGTGCCGTATCATTTGAAGCGGTGGGTCATGCGGTACGAATCAGTTCATCAATGTTTTTTTGCGGTGTCTTTTGTATAACGGTGAAGTAGTTTTATAATTTTAAAACTATTTTCCTTATCATAAAACCGTTTTTTGTGACGTCACCCACCGTATTTTGACGGCCGTTAAAAGAGAGCACCGCTTCCTAGGAAACCGAAACTTTAGCGAGACAGTCGTGTTCTTTTGGAAGGCCCACGTTCGTCAGACGGCTCTTCTTGGGACCCCGGAGACTCCTCTGTTGCCTGATTAGATCTACAACTAGATACTAGTGGTAAAGGGTCGTCAACGTCATTTTCTTCATCTGACTCGGCCATGGCAAAGGGAGGAGTATTCAGGCAGGCCTTCCCCTGACAAATTTTGCAGAGAAAAGACGACTTTCTCCACTCCCTGTGTTATGGGATATTTGTCCGATCTGCTGCCAACGCCAAAGTCCACCTTGCTCGTCTGCCCACAACCGAAGAGGCTGCTGTCCAACATTCCTACAGAACCTACCAGAACCAGGTGCAGACGTGGTTAGGATTTGAGAAAGAGCCCACCAACTGGGAGTGGACAAGAAGCCAGCAGGGGTTGACACCGGTGACCTCAACCAAGGAATAAGCGCTAACCCTTCTGAAATTCCTGTCCTGCTGGTGCCAGAAAGGGTGCGGAGGAAGGAACGGCTTCTGCTAGAGAGCAGGATTGAAATAATCTGCTCTCTGCAAAATTTGTCAGGGGAAGACCTGCTTGAATACTCCTCCCTTAGCCATGGCCTAGTCGGATGAAGATGACGTCTACGACCCTTTACCACTAGTATCTAGTAGTAGATCTAATCAGACAACAGAGGAGTCTCAGGAGCCCCCAGAAGAGCCGTCTGATGAACCTGGGCCTTCCAAAAGAACACGACAGTCTTGCTAAGTGCGTAAAGGTAAGCCTAATATTACATATCCTTCGTTGTAATTTATTATAAAATTGATTACGCAATAAATACTAATTTACATTGTGCTCTGTATTTCTGTCACAGGAGTCAGTTGAAGTCCCGTCATCACTTCAGGTTTAACATTTCACGTCCAAGGTCTCCCAAACTACCAAAATATTTTTTATACAATTTTGATACAATTTTGATAAATTTATACGTTACAACCATTTTCCACTGAGTTATGTCTTTCTTATCCTTTACAAAAGTCCTGCAATTCGTCAGGCTCCCTTTCTTGAAAAATCCCACTTTCCTTAATTTTTTGTTATTTCCTGGTAACAAGGGAACTATTGGCCCTACAGTGTTCCGCTTATGCTTAAATTAAAGCTAAATAACTGCTCTACAACTTCATTTCCCATGACTTTCCACGTAGGCTGAGTATTTTAGCTAATATTCGGCTTGGAAGACAGCTTAAACAACAATTTCGAACTTTTTGGGAAAAATGGCCAATTTTTTAAGTGCTGTATCTCGGGACTTGTTAGACCTATGGAGCTGCGGTTGTACTCAAATTGTAGTAAATTTTGTCTACTTTAAAACTGTACAGAACTAGAAGCCAAAAACTGAAAAAAGCCGAAAAAAATAAGGTTTTTCGAGCACCACGCAGTTAGCACAAGTCTTTCGAAGCTGCAAACTTGGTTTTAAACTATTGGTACCTATCCTAACAACATTCCAAAAAATCAGAACTCTGCAATTTTTTGCGACCTACGATGTCTTAAATGACTGGCCTATAGATCAGTTCAGTTCATGCGTTCCTAGTTATACACAATCTGTAATTATTTTTCCTACTTACCCGATTATATCTCAAGGTGATGATATATACGTAATACGTAGTATACCGTATTTATCCACTCGTCTTCTTGTCTGAAATGTTATGTTTTCAGTTTTGTTACTAAATACATTTCTGTGATTGGTCAGTACACTGACCAATCAACGGTCTAGTAGTGTTTCGTTAGACATCCTCCTTACTGTTTATTGTACTTTGAGATCCCACTTCCCACTTTTTTTCGAATAGCGATAACGGCAAATGTGTAGTCGAGGCTCGTTAAAAATCTATTGTTTTCTAAAGCATCTTTTATTAGGATTTATTTTTGACGGCCAGAAAACTAGAATTTCGAGATTGCTGGTGAAGTGATTTAATATTATTTTAATGGGTAAGTATACCAGTTATTCCTATTTTAGTTTACTCTATATTGTATATTATAAGTTCAGTATTTCGTTTTAAGTACAAAATTAACATTTTCGCGTGGTTTTGAAATTTGCGACGTTGGATGATTGTGCAGGTTGAAAATTGTTTCAAGGAAATAAACAAATAGTCAATTTTCTGTTAACAAATGATAGATAGTAGTAGCTTTAGGTGTAATTAACCCCTCTAAGACTATCTTGTAAAAAATTATTAGCTTGTAGTATGTTCAATTAAGATAATTTGTGATGTCATCGTGACGTCATTGTGTGACTATGACATTTACTTAGAATTAAAATCAGTAACCATTTCCTTTTATAAATTAAGTGTTTTAGTGCCTATATTCAACCATACTTTCCTGAAAAGTATTGATTTTGGCAGTGATTAACTTAAATAATTACTTTTATTTTATTCTTCTGTTTTCGAATATTTAAATATTACTTATAATAATGAATTATACCAACGGTATATACTCACGTTACCGATTATAGTAACTAACTTAAGGATATATTGTAAATCTATTTTTATTTCTCTTAGGGTTTTTATGTCCGGCACTTTATTGGGGATTGAATTTCTTTTGGACTTGTGGTGCAGCTTCTGTTGTTGGTCTCGTCTACTGGTTTTTTTTTTTTTGATACCCTATTTTGCTGTTGGTAGTATTGGAGGTCCACTACTGCTTTAGCTAGGACTTTGGTACCTGCTGACAACTGTGCTACTACCCGTTGCAGACTGTAGAGGTTAATCAGGACCAGGAGGGCACACACACGCAAGTTCTTGCTTACTCATGCATTTTTTTTTTTTGTTATTAGCTAATTGCGATTTATATTTTGCATTAACGCTAGTAGTTGCATGGTTGCTTACAGTACTCTTATAGTACATGCTTACTAGCTATTTAAATTGCTTAGTTGTATATGTATATATTTTTTTTTTATTAGATATTTTTGCTTACCATTGCTTTGTAGATTTTGCGCATTTGTTTTTTATATGTTATATATTAAGACATTTCAAAACTACCAAAAATAAAACATTTTCGATATTCATATACACATACCAAACATAACACACAAGGAACTTAAAATCACGTTAAACTGAGAAATTATTATTGGAAAAGAGGAGTCATATACAATAGAATAAGTAAAACCATATGAGGAAGGACTATTTATAATATTAAATAAAATATGTACAGATAAAATTGAAATTAAGGCATATAATAGTACAAAAATGTATGTAACATGAAGGTAAATTTGAAAATAGTATTTATAAAAATAAGAGAATCTCAGATATATTGGTATCAAAAGACAGCTAAGAGTTCAATTAACAAAATTACAATAAGAAAACAAGCTGGAAAAGTAATATAAATCTAAATTTCATCATTAAAATTTAAGTATTTAGAAATGTCAAAAGGTGACAAGATAAAGGTCAATACACAAAAGTGTCAAACAAAATATATTTTAAATTTGAAATGATGTGTAATTCCAAGAAATAAACACACCAAATTGTAAAATAAATATAAGAAAAATTGTAAATTAGTTTAAGAAGTGATTCAAGTGCAACGGAAATAAACATCAGTGTAGTGAATACAAGGTCAAAATTTCAACGTATGTATCTAGCTTAAGAAGGACGCCGAAAATGCAGGAAAAACAAATAAATTTGTTGATAAAAAGGTTGGTTACGAGCAGAAAAAGGGAAAAGACAAGAATTTGGAGAGTCTAAGTTAAAAATTGAATATTTGCGGAAATTAATAGAAAAACAACACAAATTTGAGTTAAAAGCAGTTCCAGTAAACAGTAAATGACAGTGAAGTAAAAGGAAAAGCAGTCCAAGGTAAAAATTAGAAAATACGAGAAATCAAGACCAAGGGAGGATTACAGGCAATATCAAGGTACAAAAAGGCTAGAAAGGTACATATAAATAAATGAACTCCAAGTAGATAGTACCAAGATAGTAAAAATTTAGTAAACTGATCAGAGATGAAATAGAATTGAATTACAAGAAATTGTCAGAAATTGTACAGTCAAGCACTTAAAAAGCTATAGGAATATAAATTAAAGACTTACCTGAATAAATATTAAACAAGAGTCCACTAAAAACTTTCACAAACTTTAGTTTTCTTTAAAAATTAGGAAAAATAAACAGTACTCGTAAGAGTGTACGCCATATTTTCAAAGACACTGACATCTAGTGGACAATTAGAGCATAGTTAAATTCATTTTGGGGACTTTAAGAAGTTATGCAACCAATTATACAGGTAATTGTAATAAAATTTGCATAAGTTAAGGTTAGAGCTTTGATAAAAGATTAGCCTGTATGATTTGTTCATAAAATTAGTTATATAAGATATTAGAGTAATTTATGTATAGGGTTTATATTAAAACTCAAGGAATTACATATTATTTTTAATAGCAAAACACATTTATAAGGAGTAAGTGTGATGTTAACATTGTTCAAGATTAAAATTGTTTGAAAATATTTCTGAGGAGGTATATTAAAATAAATACTGTTTTGTTTTGAAATAAATTTTTTAATGTAGGTATGTATTGATAAAGTGAGAGAGAGAGAATGAAAAGGTGGCCTTGAACTTGCTACTAGAGAAAAAGAGATTTTCATGCATATAGTGATCAATTGAGCTAAAGCCGAGGGAATAAGAGAATACAAAAGTAAGTAAACAATATCTTCAAAGTAAATAAATAAACAAAACAATTCATTTAAATTTAATAACAATAATAAATAAATTGTGGCTCTCAAAAATAAGGAGAATAGTATAAAAATGATGCCCAACGCGTGGCGAATAAAGACGAATAGTATAATATATGTTTATATATATATATATATATATATATATATATATATATATATATATATATATATATATATATATTATATGATATATATATATATACAGGGCGCCCTATTTCTTGACCCGTTGCATGGGTAACTTTTTTATTAGTAGAGATACAAAAACGCTTAAATGAGCAAATTAGTGCAGTTTCGTATTAGTAATTCTACGGTAAGGCGAAAAATTATATACGGGGGAAGGTTGAAAAGTTATTGACAAAAAACGAAAAATCCAACTTTTCTATTATCCCTCGTAGCTCGTTCATTTGAAGAGTTAGAGAAAAATGCTTCACATGTTTTTTGCAGTATTTTTCATATAAAATGACATGCACTTCCTACTTTTTATATATCTCTTAAAATGGTTGAGAATCACAGTAAAATATATTTTTTTTAAATGTAATGGATAGGTGGCTGTGATATTAACCGAAAGTCCCCTTTTTTCTCTTTCAGATGATATAACACAGTCCATATTTTATCCTTACAAAAGTAATAATAATCGTTGTTTTTAAAGAAAGTTTATTGTCACATCAAGAATGCTATGGATTATGGAACAAAAGAATGTTTTGAGAACAGAAATTATTAATTAATTAATTATATTGAAGTAAATGTTCGAAATGACCACCATCCTGTTGGATACATAGTAAGCAACGTTTCTGGATACTTCTTAAAACATTATTTATTGTATGTCCATGTATGCTTCTAATTGCATCTTGAATCCTGACTTTTAGATCCTCTATATCTAGAGGAGCTGTCACATAAACTTTATCTTTCAATAACCCCCAAAGAAAGAAATCTAAGGGGGTCAAATCAGGTGTTCGCGCTGGCCAGTCGATATCCATTCTATTTCCTTTAACATTATCAAACTGTTCATGTAAATATTGTTTTACCTCGCGGGAATTATGCGCAGGTGCTCCATCGTGTTGGAACTATTTAAGATTTCTAAAAATATGAAGTGGTAATTCATTTAAATATTCCTCTGTTAGAGTATTCCTTAGAAAATGAAGGTAATTATTCGCATTCAAATTATCTTCGTAAAAATATGGGCCAATAATTTTGCCACAAAAAATTCCACACCACACATTTATCCCAAATTGACGTTGATTTCTTCTTTCAGAAACAAGATGTGGATTTTCTCGGCACCACATTATGTTATTATGGCGGTTAAAAATACCATTGTTGGTAAATCTACTTTCATCACTGAATAAAATCTTTTTCCAGAAGTCTAGATCCTCTTCGCATTTTGAAATGTACCATCGACAAAATGTCATCCTTCTTTGATTAGCAGCTGGATATAAAGTATTGCATATGGAATAATGATAAGGCTTTAAATTGTTACCTTTTAAAATAGCTCTTACAGTTTCCTTGGAAGTGTTGCAGTGATGTGCAATTTCTGCAGTTGAAGAATCAGGTTTAAAATTTACATAAGCCAAAACATTTATTTCAGTGTCTTCATTGAAGTTTCTTTCATCCTTAGGCTTTGAAAAAGAACCGTATAATCGTATATTATTTTCCAGCTGTCTAAATATTCTATGATGGGGTTGTCTTCGTTCCATGTAAGTTTCAAAATAAAGATTCGCTGCAGCTTGTGCATCTCGATTTTGGTTATAATAACAAAATAGCATATCATTTTTCTCTTCGTTGGTGTACATATTTGCAACACTATTATTTTGTATGCAGTATTAATAATAAACAATAAACTACTTAACAAAAACTAAAAATGTCACTTATGATCTGTCAATAATTAAATGCCAACTAGACGTTTTTAAAAATATCAGGAATCTTATTTTTTGTTTTATTTCCATAGCATTCTTGATGTGACAATAAACTTTCTTTAAAAACAACGATTATTATTACATTTGTAAGGATAAAATATGGACTATGTTATATCATCTGAAAGAGAAAAAAGGGGACTTTCGGTTAATGTCACAGCCACCTATCCATTACATTTAAAAAAAATATATTTTACTGTGATTCTCAACCATTTTAAGAGATATATAAAAAGTAGCAAGTGCATGTCATTTTACATGAAAAATACTGCAAAAAACATGTGAAGCATTTTTCTCTAACTCTTCAAATGAACGAGCTACGAGGGATAATAGAAAAGTTGGATTTTTCGTTTTTTGTCAATAACTTTTCAACCTTCCCCCGTATATAATTTTTCGCCTTACCGTAGAATTACTAATACGAAACTGCACTAATTTGCTCATTTAAGCGTTTTTGTATCTCTGCTAATAAAAAAGTTACCCATGCAACGGGTCAAGAAATAGGGCGCCCTGTATATATATATCATATAAGTAACGAGGTTACAGAGGCTTATTAGCTACTTTATATTTAGATTGTATATGAAACGCTTATGGAAATTAGGGCTTTGGTATAACTACAATTTTCTTGCGGAGGTCTAGTAGTAGTATTTTTATTTTTATTTGATGTTTTTTTTTAATATTTTGCCCTAATCTACGTTTTGCGTTTAGGTAATTTTGAAATTTCAGTGAGTCTAATCTTTTCAAATAAATTAATTTTCATGAATTACATATTGTATTTACCTGACTATGTGAAATAAATCTTATGTACAAGTGCTCGTCTTCTTTTATTGATATAGTCAACGGTTGGTGACAATTTTCAGCGGTTGAATACTTACATCAGGGTATATATATTGGCTTAAATTAAATTGTCTGGCGCCCTGTTTAACATCCTGATCCACTCCCTTCTCCATTGAGTTAGTCAAATACCCTCCGACCAAATTATTGGCCATGGTATACCGACCTAGTACATAGTATTGTTTTGTGGTACGATTAGTGGGTCGCACTATTTTACTCCAATATTTCACGAATTTTAAGGTTAGAAACAGTTCAAATCTAAAATATGACCATGGATTCTTAAAGTACTGTTAAAGTAACAAATTCTGATACCATTTTCATTGGCGTACGTGAATTAGGAGCCGAGATATCGGGGAGTCTGCTAACTTGAGATTCAAGTTAGCAGACTGTCGATTTTTCGGAAATGGGTCGAGGTATAATTTTTTTTTCAGTGTAACAAAATAGCAACAAAAAAGTAACAAAATCTTCAATAGTTTTTTTTGCAGTCTGCTAAAAGTGGTTTGCTAACTTGATATACGTCTTTGTTTTGTATTTTTCATTAGATTTAAACAGTAATAAGTATATACCTAATATATTGAAGTAGAAAATAATTTGTTATTATTATTTAGTTTACTTTAGTCAATCATCTTTTTGATATTGCTACTAAATATTTCTTATTTTGTTCTTTTTCATTATTTTTGTAAATTTGTCCTATTATTGGATATTTGTATCTGTTGGGCAATAAATCTATTATTATTATTATTATTAAAAGTAAATAACCAGCTTATTTTCTCTATTTGCAAAATTATAATAACACAACCACGTATAGGATATGCTAACAACGATCGTACAGTATCTGAAATAGAGGCGATGTCATGTCATCATCCACCGCCACTTCTTGAATCATGTGCTAGGTGGCGGAGCTTGTCCGAGCCGGTTATACTGAACCCAATAAACACAAAATTACTAAAAGGTATTCTTAGAGGTTTCTTTTTGTAGTAATAAATCTCTTATGTAACTTATTATGGGAAGATTCTTAATATCTGTCGCATTTATGAATGTCACCAATAAACTTGTTCTTAAATATACAGCGTGAGTCAATAAGAAGGAATTACTTAGTTCCTTAATTAATTAGCTCTTTAAATAAAGGAGTAAGACCAAAATGTTGAAAAGGGAAGTTGTTTCATCTCTTTTTTCTACAATTCAAAATTATTTTTAGATATACAGGGTGCACCAGCAGTCACAGCATCCAACATTTGTTTTGTGTGTCCAACAGTGACTTTGTCATTTATTTATTAAGTAATTAAGTATTTCATGAAAAAAAAACACATTTTCTAAAATTCTTCTTGTTTTGTTCAAAACTGTAGTTTTTTTTAACTTTTCTTATTATATTAAACAGCCAACGGTATTTCCGTAATTTTAAAAACACATCAGTTAAAAATCTGATAGGTACCTGATAAACATTGAACAATATATTTTTTAAATAAATTAAAAGAAACCAAATACTAACAAAAACTAATAAGGGATGAAACAACATAACAATCTTGAGGTGTTGTGGGTGGAGTCTGATAGACCATATCTTTTCTAAAACCCCAAACAAAAAATCCAATTCATTAAGATCTGGCGATCTTGTGCTGGCCATGTGACTGGACCACAAACGGGTCCAATCCATTTGCGTGGATATCGTTGGCTGTTTAATAGTTATAAAAAACTGTTCATGGCAGTAAGAAAAGTTAAAAAAAACTACAGCTTTGAACAAACCAAGAAAAATTGTTTTTTTCTTGAAATACTTAATACATAATTAATAAATGACAAAGAAGTCACTGCCATATTTGTATAAATTTGAATATCTTGAAAACAATTAGAATTAGATATAGCAAACCATATATCATTTGAGAGCTCATTTAATACTTGATTGTCTAGTGTTATAATATACAGGGGGTTCCATAAAAAAACGAGTTTTTACACAATATATTCAAACCACTTCACTTGCTTACAAGAAACACCCTGTACAAGCAAATAATTTTACGATGATATGGGTTTATAGTATGAGGGTTTGGTTATCTAAATACCGAATCTTAACCTCTAATTATCATAAACAAGGCTACTATGATTTTTTCACAAGGTTATGTTTTCCCCCAAATTTTTAGAAAAACCGAAATAACTTGGCAACCCTGCATAGAAGACCAGCAAGCGAGGCACTAATAATGTATGGGGAATTTTAAGCTTCATCAAAATCTCGTATAAAATACAGAATATATATATATATATACTATAATACTATATACATATAGTACAGTATAGTATAGTATAAATGCATAAATATCACTTTCGCCTCCACAAACGCATAAGGCGCCCTGGACTCTATCTTAATAAACATAGTCAGAAAAAATGTTATCATGTATATTACATTAAAATGACTCCCTTATGCCAAGCAACCCTAGAGGGGAAATAATTTTTAATAAATATTTTATACAGAAACATATCAATGAAGCATAATCTTTTTCATCTTAATATTAAACATACATTTGCGACTCATATTTGTATAATTGAGATATATCTAATAACTTTGTTCGCCTCCAGCAACATTGCCAATTCTAACGGAGTAGAAAATGTATTATAGGTATGTGCGAATCAAATATTATTTTAAATTAAAAAGGAAAATAAAGCATAGGATGATTTCTTGTAGTCCTCAGTAATAATCTTCTTAATGATGGTAATGTTTTAAGTTACAGGATGTTGATTCCTGTATTAAATATTAACACGGCAATTTCAGTAAATGAATGATTTAAAGGTGGTTGATCCGTAGTCTAAAATGTTGATATTAAACGTAATTTTAATAATTTTAATGTGAGAATGTTTAAACTGTGTTTAAGTTACATTGAATATTGACCACTGAAAAGTAGAAGATATGACTTAGGTGTCCCAGCTTCTAGTTTTTAAAGTGGATACTCGAAGCGGATGGTTCTTTATGAAACTTCGTGAAAATAATTGTTTTGAAAAAAACATTGATCTCATTTAGATGTTCCAATGTTTTTTCGTGGAACATCTAAATGAGATCAATGTTTTTTTCAAAACAATTATTCTAGTTTTTGTGTTTTTACCTAGTTATTGTAACTAATTATTTTTATCATGAGTTGCTATAACTTCTTATAAATATTAGAATAATAGATATTTAAATAGATTTTTATAGATATTAAAGGAAAAAGTTTTATCTTTCTTATACCTCCTCCTTCGAAAAATGTTTAGTAAAACACAGTTTTTAACGTTGCTCATAGCAGTACAAAAATTTTACGTCCTGTAAACTTTTTTTATTGTAAAGTAGTAAAATGAAATGTTCGATTGAAGTTATTCCAAGTGAAATTTATTTTTCTTCAGTCGTTTGATTAGAGAAAAAACAAACTCAGAATTTCCTAATTCTTTTTCAAGAATGCAAATTAATAAATAATGGTTGTTAATAATGATTGTATTTATGCTGCATTAGTTTAATTTTTATTAATTTATTCGGTAATGAATTAATAGGTAGACAGATACAAGTCAAGAACAGGGGTCTATATTTTTCAATCCTATAGTGGGCAATTTATACTTTAGTTTGATATACAGGGTGTCCATTTAAAAACGAGCCATGTTCTGTAACTATGGGCCTAAAAAAGAACTAAAAAATTTCTCAAAACCGTTTCCAGGGTATGTGGGGCGATTAGTATGACCACAAAAATGGCCTTCACCTCTGGGGCTGTAGCCACCCAAACTCAATTTTTTTAAATGGAAACACCCCCTTTATGATACCTCATTGGAAAGCTCTTGGAAATTGATATTAATTTAATTAAAAAATAGCATGTAAGCAATTAACAATTAAAAGTATAATAAACAAAAAAGTATAATAATTATGCTTTTTTTGTTTATTATACTTTTGTTAGAATTATTTTGTGTTCTCCAGTTTTTTTACGAATGTTTTTACAACCTTATTTGCACCAAAATGGTTTAATTTGATATTTGTAACGAGAAATTCGAATAAATAATTACAAAATTTATTTTGCGTATTTTTCAAAAATTAAACTATTAAGAAGTATTTTGTTTAGTACTGTTAAATAGCAATTTCCAAGAGCTTTAATCCAAGAACTCTTGCTCCAAGACCAAGAATTTTAATGTAAAAAACAACCCCCAAACGTCACCCCCATGTGCGTCACATCAACACTCTTAAGAATTTTAAAGGGCACGAGGGGTCATGTAATACATCAAATTAAAGGTATTTTTATCCTGTAAACAACCACCTTTTTGTTTTTGATGTGCTGATCAATGTAAAAGAAAAAATTCAGTTTGAAATAAAAAAGCTGAAATTAAACAAAATCAATTTTTATTTAATGACTTGCTCAAAATGGCCCCCATTAACTTGCAAACAATAATAAATCCTATCATTAAATGCTCTTCTGACATTACTGAATACCTCAGGTGTTATTAATCGGCATTCTTCTACAATTCTTTCGCGCAATTCTTCTAATGTCTCAGGTTGCGCAACGTACACCCGCGATTTCAAATGGCTCCACAGGAAAAATCCAAAGGAGTTAGATCAGGTGATCTGGGTGGCCATTCAACAGGACCTCGTCTACTAATCCAATGCCCTGGAAAACGCTCATCCATAAATGGCCGCACAGCAATAGCATAGCGAGGGGGTGCACCATCTTGTTGAAAAGTTAATTCATTTTCTATTAAATTATCGTCATTTTCTAAAATTTCTGTTATCATCGGATCAATTGCGTCTTCCAACAATTGTAAATAATTGTTCCCATTAAGAGTGCCCTGAATAAAAATGGACCATTTTTTATTGATGATGACGTTGATTTGATTTTTTTGACAAGATGATTGCCCAAAATTCAGGCCCAAACATCCAATTTTTGAGGAGCCTGTGTATGACATTCTCTGATCAAATGAGGATTAGTATCACTCCAATACCCACAATTGTGTCTGTTTACTTCACCATTTACCATAAATGTACATTCGTCCGACAAACAAATGTTGTAGAGGAGATTTGGGTTCAGACTGAGTTGGTCACTAAAATTCACGCAAAATTCAATGCGACGTTCAAAATCATCTTCATTCAACTCCTAAACCAGCGTCATCTTAAATGGATGAAAATTCTGTTTTTTCAAAATTCTCTGGAAGTAGATATACCAGAAGCTTGAGAAACTGCATTGATTGATTGTGTATTATCCATTTGCAAATGACCCAAAACTTCCATTTCAATTGCTTCATTTCGTACTGGGCGGTTCACTTCGCGTTTCTTGTTTAGAAGCAAACCAATTGGAACAAACGTATTGATCACTTGCTTAACATACTGCTGGCTTACATTTCTTTCCGGGTAGTTTGCATTGAAAATTCGTGCTGTAGCTTTAGCGCAATCATTATTTCGATACCACACGGTAACTTCCACTCTTTCTTCGATAGAATACACCATTTCGAGAACACTTTTAGGGATTCTTTCAAGAACAAACTACTACAACAAATTGGTGGTCACAAGTGAAAAATAGCAGCAAATTTATTGTATTCTAAAAAGAGATAAAATAGCAATTTTTTGCCTTCATCAAAAAAATTACAATTTTGTTAGCATAATTGTTTCTTTATCTTCAGCATTTTTATTTTAAACTTTCCTTATATATTTTTTCCTTATACTTTAATCAGCGCATCAAAATCAAAGAGCATTTAATGATAGGCTTTATGTTTGCAAGTTAATGAGGGCCATTTTGAGAAATTCATTAAATAAAAATTGATTTTGTTTAATTTCAGCTTCTTTATTTCCAACTGAATTTTTTCTTTTACATTGCTCCGCAAATCAAAAACTAAAATATGGTTGTTTACAGGATAAAATTCCTTTAATTTGATGTATTTCATGACCCCTCGTGCCCTTTAAAATTCTTAAGTGGGTTGATGTGACGTGTATAGGGTGACGTTTGGGGGTTGTTTTTTACATTACAGTTCTTCCCCCTCAAAATGTGTTGACGTAGTTTGGAAATTTTCCGGGAAATTTTTACTTCCCAAAATCAGGGGGGGGGTCAAGTTTTGGTTGGATGACCTTGTATTTACAGTGTTATGATAAAGTAACGCACAAAATTCATAACTTTTATACAGAGTGATTTTTCAAAAAACGCCGTGACAGGTCGATTTTGTTTTTTAAAAGGACACGTGCTGACATGAAAAATTTTGTTTTATCTGCCTTCGTTTTAGCGTTTTGACGTCATCATACATTTTTTGAAACGGAACACCATGTATATTTTTATATATTTGGTTAGGGTGTTCTCTAACGAATACATTGATATAGTGTTTGATGGATCTAGCTCTAATAGTGAGGGAGATATACCTTAATGAGTGTTCCATAAACATAATGAGTTCCATAAACATAAAGAGAATATGGATTCGTTGCTAGGCTACAGTCCTTACAAAGACTTTCTCTAACACATTGCTCTTATGGAACACTATTTAAGGTATTTATCCCCTACTATTAGAGGTAACTCCATCAAACCCTATATCAGTGTATTCGTTAGAGAACGCCCTATCCAAATATGTAATAATATACAGGGTGTTCAATTTACAAAAATGTACGATGACGTAAAATAAAAGCAGATAAAACAAAATTTTACCATGTGAGCATGGTCTTTTTAAAAACAAAATCGACCTGTTACGGCGTTTTTTAAAAATCACTCTGTATAAAAGTTATGAATTTTGTGCGTTACTTTATTATTATTACACTCTAGAATTTATGTTATACAACATCAATAAATTCAATTATCGAGCAATCAATCGATTCGCCAATCGATGAATATCAATTCATTTGTCGAGCTGTACCTACGTGTACTGGGTGGGGCAAATTCGATGGGATTGCAGGGTATCTCAGAAACTACTGGAGATAGAAAAAATCTAATGCCACGTTCTCGAGCCCAATTTTCAAGACAAATTCAACTGTCAATTCAGAAATCCTGTGATTTCAGTTGTTTTCGAGTTACAGGGCGATATTGATTTTTTTTACATTTCCGACCACCCGTGTACCATCGCCGGTACTTAATATGTTATGATAAAAGTTAAAACTGCTATAGATCAATTTTCGGCCGTAGAATCGAACGGTGTTATTAGTTTTTTAGTATCTCTTACAGTTACGGAGCTATGAAGCAAACTTATATTTTTTTAAATGGGAATCATACTTGGCTATGTCCTAGAAAAAGAGTTTTTTTTTTTGCTTTCCAATGATATATAATATGCTATAGTTATTTTTACAAATGTAGGAAATACAGGGTGTTTAACATTTTAATTTTATATATATTTTTTTATTGTGATGAAAAGTAGTTGGCTATGGAAATATTATATCTTGACAAAGGCTATACCTAAATGTTGAAAGTAAATGGAAATTGTTAAATAATAGATAAACAGAAAATTTACCAAAGTATGAATACATAAAAGGATTAAAATATAACACCTCATTGTTATTTACATTGTAGAATTTAGCTAAGTTAGAAGCACTTTTATACCACTTACCTTAAATAAAAGAACTACAAACTGTTTTAAATAAGTAGGCCCAATTGTTTTATTTTAAGATAATTTTAATTTTAGGAAAAAAATTTTCACAAACGAAGAAGATATTAGATATTTATCTGAAGTTTAATTTAATTTAACAGTTTTCGTGGGCCTACCTATTTAAAGTAGTTTATAGTTCTGTTATTTAAGGTAAGAGCAAAATTACTTAAATATTAGGAATTCAGAAAGTGCTTCTAATTTAGAAAAATTCTACAATGTAAATAACAATCAGGTGCCATATTTTAATCCCTTTACGTCTTCATATATTGGTAAATTTTTTGTTTATGTATTATTTAATATTTTCCATTTACAATATTTAGGTATAGCCTTTGTGAAGATATAATATTTCCATAGCCAACTACTTTTCATCACAATATAAAAATATATACTAAATGAAAATGATAGGCCATAGCCAACTATGATTCCCATTTAAAAAAATATAAGTTTGCTTCATAGCACCATAACTATAAGATATACTTATCTTATATAAGATAAGATCTTAGATAAGTATATCTTATAAGATATACTTATCTTACTTAGAAGAAACTAATAAGACCATTCGATTCTATGTCTGAGAATTGATCTATAGCAGTTTTAACTTTTATCATAACTTATTTAGTTCCGGAGATACACAAGGGTGGTCGGAAATGTCAAAAAAATGAATATCGCCCTGTAACTCGAAAACAACTAAAATCACAGGATTTCTGAATTGACAGTTGAATTTGTTTTGAAAATTGGGCTCGAGAACGTGGCATTAGATTTTTTCTATCTCCAGTATTTTCTGAGATATCCTACAATCCCATCGAATTTGCCCCACCCTGTACACTATACATGTAATTGTACGTAAAAAACAGTAATTTAAGAATAATTATATTGTCTTGTTCTCATTCTCAACTCTAACTCACATACCTTAACACATTTTCTTTATTTGGATACTAATAATTTGATCCAAGGACATGGTCAATGGGTCAGTCCATTTACAGTATGCAATCTGAAGAATACACAAATAAAAGCTTTTCCCATATCCATATGACCACTTTCTGCCGCTCTGCTACAGCTACTAATAATTCACATCACAATATAATTAAATTAATATATTTTTTGTACAATACATAGTACAATCTGTCTACCTACACATTTCCACTCCGTGCGACGTTGCCAACAAAAGGAGTCTAATAAGTATTTTAAGTTTAAAGAGGCGAGTGCAACTGTTGAATATATTTGATCATATCTGTCGACTCAACTTGTAATAAGTTTTATAACAGTTTATATTATGTATTAGATTGTTATGTGCCCAAAACACTCCTTACATAAACAAACATCCACCGTGGTTTACCAAAGAAATAAAAAATAAGCTACGCGAAAAAAATATTCATTGGCGTAGATATAAAACTCATGGCTGCACAATAGCCCACACTAAATTTAAAGAACTGAGAAAGATGATTAAGTCTGATATTGAGACTTCTTACAACAATTTTATTCATCAAGCTGAATCTAGAATACACTCTGATCCAAGTACTTTTTGGTCTTATGTCAACAATAAAAGACGTACCTCTCCCATTCCTTCAAATATGGTACTTAACGGCGTTGAATTAAAAAATACTCAAGACATTGTTGACGGTTTTGCCAACTACTTTGAAAGTGTATATTCAAGTAGTTCTTCTGATCAGTCCGCAATATCACATACAGAAGTCACTAATACCATTTATATCAGTGACGTAACTGATAAACAAGTCTTATCAGCATTAAAAAGTCTCAAAACTAAAATGACTAAGAAGGAATATAATCGGGCCCTGTGGCCCGATTATATTCCTTCTTTTCTAATAAGAGATTGTGCTGCAGTATTCCTAGAACCCGTTAAATTTATTTTTAATCTAATTTTTAAAACATCAGCTTTTCCAACATCCTGGAAAGTATCGCGCATCTGTCCCGTTTTCAAAAAGGGTTGCAAGCAGAATGTTAGTGACTACCGGGCAATCGCCATCATCTCTAACTTTTCAAAAGCCCTCGAAAACTTGATTCATTCCAGTCTCCTGTTTCATTTCAAAAATATCATTATTCCCGAACAACATGGTTTTATGGCAGGTAGATCCACGACAACCAACTTAACCTGTGCCACACAATTCATATCTGACGTAATAGACAGGCAAGGCCAGGTTGATATAATATATACAGACCTTTCGAAGGCTTTTGATCGTTTAGACCACAAAATATTAGTAGCTAAATTAGAAAGTGTTGGACTATCAGATTCGTTGATTAAATTATTCAGCTCATATTTAGAGAACAGAATCCAGTTTGTTCAGCATAAAGGGTACATATCTAAACATTTAAGTGCTTTATCTGGTGTTCCTCAGGGATCTATCCTAGGACCTTTGTTGTTTAATATTTACATAAACGATATTGCAACTAATCTCAATATAAGATACTTATTATACGCAGACGACATGAAAATATTTTACCAGATTTCCTGCATTGAGGACTGCATAAAGTTACAATACAATTTGGAACAAATAAACAATTGGTGCGGTCGAAACAACTTACCTCTGAACACCGACAAATGCAATGTTCTTTCATTTTATCGAACGCATAACCCAGTAATTTTTCCCTATAGCTTGAACAAGGTCTGTTTAAAACGTCCCAATTCTTTTAAAGATCTTGGGGTAATTTTTGATCCCCAGTTGAGTTTTAATGAACACATTTCTTCAATTGCTGCTAAAGCTAGCAAAAATATGGGATTTATTATTCGCCACTCTAGAGAGTTCCATTCTAAGGATGTTCTACTTTCTCTTTTTTATTCATTTGTTCGTTCCCATTTAGAATATGCTTCTATTGTTTGGTACCCCAAATATGGGGCTCAAGAACAATTATTAGAAAGTTTGCAGCGTAAATTTCTGAAATATGTTTCTTTTAAGATTAGTGGAGCCTATCCGCCTATTGGTTATTCTCACAACATATTATTATCTGAATGTAACGTCACAGCCTTAGATATACGCAGGCAAGCACAATCAGTTATTCTGCTGCACAAAATCATTAACTCTACTGTAGATTGTACCGAATTATTGCATAGGTTAAACATAAATGTACCTCGTATGAATGCAAGATACTCGTTGCCCTTTAACTTAGCAGTGCCTCGTACACGAGTCTTACAATCATCGCCAATTTACACCATGTGTCAAAATTATATGACAGTGCAAGGTAACATAGACTTGTTCAACACAACCGATTCCAAAATAAAATCTGTAATACTTCATTAGTCTTATTCTGTTTATAAGGTAGATGTACATACTGTACATAGATATTTATTGCCCTATAAGTACTTGTCATATACTTTATATTTAATTTGTTTGTATCTTACTGTATTTGCTGGCTGTTATTTTACTTAGTTTAGTTTGCTGATATTGGTTAGTGTTCAATATTATTGTACTTGTTTATTTGCCCAAGTGCATTTAGTTCATGTTTGTAAATCGTTTTTTAAGTAATTATTGTTCTCTTAACTGTGTTATATTACAATACTTTTTGTCAACTCCTATCCTGTAAATGGTTTTTTACTGTTGGATAGCCGTAACCTAAATAAATAAATAAATAAATATCTAGGGTAAAAAGAGTGGCGCGCTCTGGTGTGCGATGATATGTATTAGAGTGTATATATGTAGAGATGGAACACCATTTTCGACTCCATACTAAAATCTGACAAATTGACATATGGATGGTAAAAATTAATTTAAACCATATATACACGGCAATTCGTTTTCGCCTCCACTTTTTCCATTTCGCCTCCAAAATCGGAGGCGAGTTCTGTCAATGCCTGTATATTTGGAGGCGTATCTATATGTTGTGCATATACAGGGTGTCCACCTAGTGCGCGTAAGTCCAATATCTGGGTTAATAAAAGAGATAACTTAATTATCTAATTTATTAGTTGTCTAATATCCCGAGCTGCACAAAATGAAAATATATTTACATATTCAGGGTGTTCAGTTTTTCCTGGACAGGTACCAACTTCGTTTTTCTAAATGGAAATATATATTTTTTATTGCTTTTTCGAACTAAACCCTTGATTTTAGTAGGACTTTCATCAGCCTTCCCTATACCTAACTTAAACTGTTTTTGAAATATTGACGCGTGAATATTGACATTTTTGCAACTTTGACACCCTGTAAAATCTAAACGGTTTGAGATCAAGCAAAACGGTTTGCACATTCCTATCTTAACTTTTTATAAGCTATCGTTTGGTACCAATTTCAAATTTATATAGGAATAAAAAATTTTCAAAATTTTCAGAAAATTTTAAATTTTTGGATAATTCTGAAATTAGTACCAAACGATAGCTTATGAAAAGTTAAGATAGGAATGTGCAAACCGTTTTGCTTGATCTCAAACCGTTTAGATTTTACAGGGTGTCAAAGTTGCAACAATGTCAATATTCACCCGTCAATATTTCAAAAACAGTTTAAGTTAGGTATAGGGAAGGCTGATGAAAGTCCTACTAAAATCAAGGGTTTAGTTCGAAAAAGCAATAAAAAATATATATTTCCATTTAGAAAAACGAAGTTGGTACCTGTCCAGGAAAAACTGAACACCCTGAATATGTAAATATATTTTCATTTTGTGCAGCTCGGGATATTAGACAACCCTGTAGAAAAAAAAATTAAGTTATCTCTTTTATTAACCCAGATATTGGACTTACGCGCACTAGGTGGACACCCTGTATATATATATATATATATATATATATATATATATATACAGGGTGGCGCAGATGGATCGGGTGGTTTTAAAATACTTGTCAAACTGTCAATTTTAAAGGTATTGGATTGAAATAAAGTGCAAAACGTGTAGTTGCAATGGAAGTTTATTAACAAAAAATTAGTAAAGTTAGTTTTTAAAAATTACATCCATCAAATGCCCTCCTTCTCGAGCGACGCATTCTTGGAGTCGGTCCTTAACGTTCCGCATTGCCCGCTCAAGCACATCACCAGGAATTAATGTGATTTCGTTGTGAATTGCTGCCTTCAACTCCTGAATGGTCCGGGAATTGTTCATGTACACCCTTGCTTTTAAATAGCCCCATAAGAAGAAGTCACATACCGTGAGGTCCGGTGAGCGAGGGGGCCAATGGAGATCTCCATTACGGGAAATCAAACGGCCAGGGAACAGAGCGCGTACAGCTTGCATTGATATCCTAGCGACCTCACGGTATGTGACTTCTTCTTATGGGGCTATTTAAAAGCAAGGGTGTACATGAACAATCCCCGGACCATTCAGGAGTTGAAGGCAGCAATTCACAACGAAATCACATTAATTCCTGGTGATGTGCTTGAGCGGGCAATGCGGAACGTTAAGGACCGACTCCAAGAATGCGTCGCTCGAGAAGGAGGGCATTTGATGGATGTAATTTTTAAAAACTAACTTTACTAATTTTTTGTTAATAAACTTCCATTGTAACTACACGTTTTGCACTTTATTTCAATCCAATACCTTTAAAATTGACAGTTTGACAAGTATTTTAAAACCACCCGATCCATCTGCGCCACCCTGTATATATATATATATATATTGTAAAGAGCACCATGTTTTATTTTACAAATACAATATAAATACAATTAATACAAGAAAAATTATAATCTAAGCAAAGATGTTATATGTCTTTCAATAAATATATCCCCATCATAAAAAGTTGTTATTATTAAGTTGTATCCGAGAGTGGATATAATATAGCTGCACGCCTAATTAGCGAGTCAGCCTGCTGTAAATAATATCTCCAGCCGCACGCCTAAGTAGCGAGTCAGCCTGCTGTTATCTTTGTCTGCGAGTGTAAACATTTACAGGAAGTGCGAATAGATTAGACAACTAATTAAAACTTTCCAGCCACCTGCACTACTACTATTCGTTGAGATTTTCATGTTAGGGTCGTGGTGGGGAGATGTAATAACATAAATATATGTGCACATACCACACTAATCAGTGTATTAGCTGAACAGCGCGAGAACAACATCAATAATTTCCTACATGAAAAAATAAGCTTTATTATTATTGTACATTATTGTAGTACATAGAACAACAGCTGTAACCGCATTTAATAGCTAGTATTATTATTATTATTATTATACTATTGTGTCCTGATAGTTGAAACGTAAGTATTGCATTTTTTAGCTATCCATCTATTAGTATCTTCGTATTTTTTATTAATTTTTTTATAATTTTATGACAATTTTGAATAACATTGTGTTTTGTTGCAGAATAAATCTTAATGGAATTAATGTTGTTACCAATTTCCAGAACAAGCCCACAATAAAACTCCAGGACCTGACAGTCGATGTGCCTATGCCTATTGTCGACATCAGTATAGTAAATACGCAGTTTGGTCGTTCTCCATTGGTGGTACGCCTATGGTGTTTTTACCGAGACGTGCATTAGAAGCTGTCGAAGTAAACTTACACAACTTTATACCTGGAAAATACTCCCTGATACTCCGGGACCTAAAAGACTGTGGCAAACCTAACGCCGCTGTCACGTTTGAGATTCAAGAAGTTCCCGCCGCATAAGAAGCAAGACGTCATTCTGTTTAACTGTAAGTACCCCATTATATTGTGTTTGTGACTACATTTTTAATTATGGATTCATTGTGTGACGACGGCGATAAGTTCATGAAAAAATTGGACGAGGTAGTGAAAGTCGTACACAACCCGATGCAAATAATTATATAAAATTAATTAATAAACAACTTAGATTTATATACAGGGCCTTGCGAAATAGCGATTCTATAGATGTTTTGTGAAAACTTCATACTCAGTTGGGTCATTTAAAGCGAATCAAAACGTTAATTAATACAATACATGTAGGAGCTGGACATAGAGATAATAGGAGTGATAGGGTTAAATGGGAGGATATTCAATCGGTCTTTTCGGGACGTATCCGGACAGGTGTAATCGTCAACAAAAAGCATATTGATGTTGTCGAATTTTTAAATGATGCATTCTCGCTATTCAAGGCTAGAATAACTAAAATTCTAAAAATACATCCAGCCATTAAAGTGAATACCGTATTCTGCGGCGAATTTATTAAAAAATCAAGTGTCTGAAATGCGGGACTTTAAGTATTTCAACACTAGAAATGTGGTTATTGACATGGGAACCAATTTAATGCTCTGGTTTCAGGAACACGTCATAGACAAAATTTATAATAAATTGGATGAATTTCAAGAAAAAGATAGTGGTTGGGCTCTTCACAAAATTCTCAGTTTAGAAGTCAATATCAATAAATTGGAAACGGGTAATGGCGGTTCTTCCTATATTAGATTACCTGAACAAATTGTAAATATATAACTGCTTGTGTTAACATAAAAAATTACGATGATGACTTGTGTTTTGCATGGTGTATTGTTAGTGCCCTTCATCCTGCTGAACGAAGAAGCCACCTTGATAGAACTATATCGTACCCGCAACCTGCAACAGTACTAAATTTAAAAGATTTAATATTTCCCATGACATTAGGACAAAATACAAAATTTTAAAAACTTAATGATATTTCTGTTAACGTTTACATCTTATAAAAACGTGGCAAAACACTTAGCGTTGTCCCTGCCCGTTTAACAAAAAATATTGTAGAGAGGCACGTTAACTTGCTAATGATTCAAGATAAATATTTTGATGAAGACCGAGACGGGCGCAGCGAGGTTGATAATGAAATTGATTGTGAAATTAAATATCACTTTTGTTGGATTAAAAATTTATCGTGGCTTGTTTCCGCAAAATAAGTAAAAACCATGGGGCAAAACATATCTGTGATATTTGTCTCAATTATTTCAGTACAGAGGAAAGATTAGATGCTCATGTTGTAGATTGTAAAAAATTAAATAAATGTAAAATCACTTTTCCCGATGAGGAATCCCTATCTTTTAAGAATCACAAATACAAGATTCCCACACCGTTCGTTATCTATTCTGACTTTGAAGCGATGCTAAAACCCCTCTCCGAAACTAGTACTACCAAAACGGTGAGGTATCAAAAACATAAAGCATTTAGTGTTGGGTATTATTTTAAATGTTCTTATGATGACAGCTTATCCTTTTATAAAAGCTATCGCGGTGTTGATTGTATACAGTGGTTCTCCAATGAACTTGACGTCATTTCACAATTTATTGATTCAAAATTAGCTACAGTCGTTCCCATGGATTTGTTGGCGCAAGCGCAGGAGTTTGAATTTCAAACATCCACGCATTGCCATATTTGCGAAAACCCATTTACAACAGATGACCATAAGGTTAGAGATCACTGTCACTTTACGGGCATATATAGAGGGCCGACGCATAATAAATGCAACCTAAATTTTAAATATTCTTTCGTAGTGCCCTTAGTATTCCATTTATTATCAAATTATGACTGCCATTTTGCTATATGTAATATTGCAAAAAATTGTAGCATTAGTTTACTGCCGCTAAATAAGGAACGCTACTTTTCATTCACGAAAACAATGCCCGACTCCGATGTTAAATTTCGTTTTATTGATTCATTTAGATTTTTAGCCGAATCATTGGATAAGCTATCATCATACTTGACTAGCGGTGAGCTAACAAATTTACGAAAAGAATTTCCGCATTTAGGTCTAGATAAATTCAATTTGCTTACACGAAAAGGTGTATTTTGCTATGATTATGTGGATAAGTTGGAAAAGTTAGATACAACCTCTCTGCCATCGATCGATCAATTTTACAATAAATTAACTGATGCCAATATATCACAGGAAGATTATACGCATGCCCAAAATGTTTTGAATTCATTCAGTTGTCAAAATTTAGGCGATTATTCAGATTTGTATTTAAAGACAGACGTTCTCCTGCTGGCCGATGTATTTGAGAATTTTAGACAGAAATGCTTGAATACCTATAAACTAGATCCTGCGCATTATTACACCCTACCTGGATATACGTGGGATTGCATGTTAAAATATACAAAAGTTACGCGGTTTGTTGAACGCGGCATACGCGGAGGCGTTAGTCAATGCTCCCATCGATACGCTAAAGCAAATAACAAGTTTATGGCTGATTTTAACCCAGAAAAACTGACAAAGTACCTCATGTACTTTGATGTAAATAATCTGTATGGCTGGACCATGTCACAATACTTGCCATACGGCGGCTTCAATTGGTTGGAAAATTTTGACGATACATTTGATCTTACAAAAATTTCCGATGAATCACCTGAAGGATATATTTGAGAGGTCAGTCTTGAATATTCTCAGCATCTGCACAACGCCCATAAAGACCTGCCGCTATGTCCAGAACACCGCGTACCAACAAATTCTAAATTACTTAAACTTATAGCCACCCTGTATAATAAAGAGAAATATATTATACACTATAGAAACCTGAAGCAGGCCATGTCTTTAGGCGTAAAACTTACCAAAATTCATCGCGTATTTAAATTCAATCAGTCTCCTTGGCTGAAAGAATATATTGATTTAAATACAAAATTACGGGCCCGTAAAAACGACTTTGAGAAGTACCTATACAAATTAATGAATAATGCTGTTTTCGGCAAAACAATGGAAAATATTAGGAAACATCGTCTCGTGAAACTTAAAAATCGCCGGGAAGGTCGCTATGGGGCCGGTAATTGCATCAATAGTACAAATTTTCTTAGTAGGAGTATTTTTGCCGAGAACCTGGTAGCAATAGAATTGAATAAATCTGAAATTTGCTTTAATAAACCCCTACATGTTGGCATGTATATTTTAGACTTGTCGAAAATTTGCGTGTATGACTTTCATTATAATTTTATGCTAAAAACTTTAAATAACGACACCTGCAAACTGTTGTATACTGACACTGATAGCCTTATATACGAGGTTCAATGTAACGATGTTTATGAGCAGGTTATAAAAAATAACTTGGAAAAATTTGATACAAGTGATTATGTTCCAGACAATCCGTATCAGTTACCTCTGGTTAATAAAAAAGTTTTGGGTCTAATGAAGGACGAATGCGCAGGCTCCATAATGACACATTTCGTAGGCCTTCGCTTTAAAATGTACAGCATTTTGATAGCTGGTAAACCTTGTATTAAAAAATCAAAAGGTGTAAAATCAAATGTCGTAAAAAGGTCTCTAACTTTTGAAGGCAACGAAAATTGTCTTAGGAATAGTTGTGAACTCTTCAGTTCTTCTCAAAGTCGTTTTTAGACAGGGCCCGTAATTTTGTATTTAAATCAATATATTCTTTCAGCCAAGGAGACTGATTGAATTTAAATACGCGATGAATTTTGGTAAGTTTTACGCTTAAAGACATGGCCTGCTTCAGGTTTCTATAGTGTATAATATATTTCTCTTTATTATACAGGGTGGCTATAAGTTTAGGTAATTTAGAATTTGGTGGTACGCGGTGTTTTGGACATAGCGGCAGGTCTTTATGGGCGAAGTGCAGATGCTGAGAATATTCAAGACTGACCTCTCAAATATATCCTTCAGGTGATTCATCGGAAATATTTGTAAGAGGTTGTACAATAAAATTCATATCTTCAGGCGCTTAATATACAGGTAAGTAGTTAGTTTTAAGGCGTTATTTTAATGTAAAAGTATGTATACTCGGAAAATCGGGTGATATGTTTACATATCTGCACATGGTACCAATATTTATCCAATCTTGATTATTTGTTTTAGGGCTTCCAGAGACATTTGTAGACAGAATGAGGAGGCTATTTGTTAGTCTTTCTAAGCAGCTACAGTCCAGTACCCATTACAACACTACGCAAAAATGCAGCATTCAACTAAGGATACTACTGGGAAACTTCCTCATCGGTTAAGGGATGGTTTATCCGCCTCAGCCTACGAAACTGTGCCTATTAGAAATGAGCAATTACTAGACAAATATCCAAGTACGGAAAAAGGTAACTAATCGAAATAAGAACTTAGTTAAATTTTTGTTTATGTGGACTTTACTATTTTAGGGAGGACTGTGAGAAGATGTTCCTGAGATTGCTAGAAAGCCACAGAGGGTAGTAAAATATGTATAACATGCTGTACCTATTTCTGTAATTTAGTGAATAAAAGATTTGTAATTATATTTAATGTCTTGAAATAAGATTGAAAAGTAACCTAACTATATATACCCGGTAGCAAAATATAATGCTCCAAAATAACAGTAACAACTTCTTCAAATTAAATCATGATTTCGTAATTAACACTATTATTTTTCACCATGTTAACCATAAGCTGGTAAAGGGTAGATGAAAATTGAATTTTTTACCTAATGCTTGTATTTCAGAGAATATATTCTACGAATATATCAGTATTTGGTATCATCTTGAAGCTTATCACGTGTGCTGTACAGTAAATCTGTTATATTTCATTTTCTAAAATGTCCGTATAAGTGTCTAAAATGTCCAGACAGTTGTCTTGGAATTTGTCCAATTGTTAAATGTCCGGAAATTTGCTAACACTAATTAATATATATATATATATATATATATATATACTTATAATAGGTATGTTGTTGAGCCCGCGAGACGGACGGGTCTCTGTTGCACCCGGGCTTAATTACAGAGTTAAAGGAGTATATACTGTGACCATTAACCCTTCTTTTAACTATAAATCAGGGCATTATCAGAGGGGTAACTTAGTTGCTTAATTTAAAATTTTATGTAATAACAGGACGTTGTAAAGCCCAAAGATATAAACGTTAGTTTGTGTAGCCCGAGTATATATTTTTATAAGTCTTACAGTTCTTATGTAGCCCGGCAGTGTTGCCATATTTTTGTGCCCGTTTAAATACCATTATCGATATTAACTTGACCTGAAAAGCAAATTGATGAATTGATAAAAATTGTATCTGTCTGTGGAAGATGCTCAAGGAGGCAAGTGATGTGTTTTTCTGATTAAATCTTTGTAAGTCGAGGTAAGAAGCTTGTAAACTTTGCAAAGGGAAAAGTTAAATTATTTTTCTTTTGTGTCTTTTACATAATAGCTGTATAGCTGTCAATGTGATGTCAAAATGATTTTTCCATATGTGTATTTTAATATACTGGATGTCACAAAATACTGGCTTATGCATATAACTTTTTTATTTTGCGATTTGTCAACGCAAATGATTCCGTGTTTTTTTAAATAGAGTAGGTACCCGTAATATACTTGGACATTTCAATTCAGGATTTTAACAAACTTACATAAAATTTAAACTCGTGTAATAGTTATTTATAATCCCGAAAATCACAAAAGGATAGTAGTATTAAAAAACGAGATAATACCAACACATGGAGCACTAACGAACCAATATTTTTATGTAGGTACCAAATATTTGAAATAAAATTTGTACAATATTTAGGTATTTAATATTTTTCAAAAATCACTAATTGTATTTTCTCTTAATGGAAGAACAAATGTAAATAGGTATTTAATTATCTCCCTTAGAACTTCTTAAGAATCTAATTGTAATTTAACCATCGATTCTTGACATTGTATTTTCTTTAAGTTGAAGTCTTTAATTCTTTCATTCTTCTTGTCTTATATGCTTAGAGCCGAAAATCATAATTTTAACTGGAGTAACTGAAATACGGAATTAAATATAAATCTACGTAATTTTTGACTAATCTCCGCTTTTCACTGAGCCCGCATCAAAATTAGATCGCATCTAACTTATCTGTATGGCTTCTTTTTTCTTATTAATTCTGCACGCCCAGTGTTAGGTAAGTACCTATAATATCTATTATAATAATATTTCTGAACTACATGTGGCTCTGTTATGTTAATAAAAATAACATAACATTCAATACAAGACATTGGCGATATAAAACACTAAATTGCTGAAATATTCTTTTTTACTATCCATCTTCTTTAAGGCTAAATAGAAAATACTCAAGTAAAATTACATTCAGACAGATGATATTCTTTACGCATACTGAATTTTTAAGTAAATTGTAAACTGAGAATGCACTGTCAATTTTCAAGAATCATTTAACTAGTAATAAGTTACATGCGTTAGCAGTACGTACATAAATATAAAATACTTCTAAAACTTAAATAAGTTGTTCTGTAAAATGTTATTAATGAGTATTGTAAAATGGAAAAACAGAAAAAGGCATATCCTAGATAGTAGGTAAGGGGACGATTGCGCCAGACAGTGTGACGTCACACTGGCGCCAACTTCAGGGTGGTCGGTAAGTATACGATCTGCATTACCGGCCGGGTGTCAACTTCAGACCATTGAACCACAGATCAGAATGATACCATGGAACCACAGAACAGTAGATCAAGTGATCTGAAGTGATCCGAAGTGAACTGAACTGATCCGAAGTGATCTGAAGTGATTCGAAGTGAACTGAACTGATCCGAAACCATGGAACCACAGAATAGTATGAGACCATGGAACCACAGAATGAGACCATTGAACCACAGAACAGAATGAGACCCCCACAACGACACCCCAGAAATTTAGGAAAGGACCCCCGAAATTCAAATTCATAGTATACAGGGTGTCCGAAAAATGTTAGTTATAGGGTGAGCCAAAATAAGAATAACCTGCCTATTTAAAGAAAAACATGCGCAGTAAATCCTCTACGATAACAGAAAAACATGCGCAGTAAATTCTAACAAAAAAACATGGCGGACAGTAAAATAAAAGAGGGAAATTCAATTGGTGTGATTCACGACGTAGAATAATAATGATAAGATATTAAAAAAGAACTTACAACCATTTGAGGTTATGTAACTGAGGTGGAGCACACATGTCTGACCACTATTGCACCATCACTACACTGATACTACTCTATCATAACACGTAACATCATACTCTATCGTAACACGTAATTTTATCATAAAGCTCTGACATCTGTTTTTCTAGTTCATTGACGTATTGTGATCATCGTTTATGGCTATTCAGCGATTATATATAGTAACACCTGCTAGCTACTTGATAAAATACCGAGGCTTTATGCATACGTAGATAATAGACAGGAAGTTACCAAGGTCGCGACATTATACTTTTACAGAAATTCAAATATGTAGCATACAGAGTGTCTCAAAAATTAATGATATAGGGTGAGGCAAATAAGAAAGTGGTCTAAAAAATCATGCGCAATATATCTTCTACTATAATAGAAAAACATGCGCAGTAAATTCCAGCAGAAAAAAAACATGGCTGTCAGTAAAATAAAAGAGGGAAATTCAAATATTAGTATACAAAGTGTATCAAATTAAAAGCAGGGTGAACCAAAATAAGAAAAGAATAAGTTTAAGTAAAAAATCATGCGCAGTAAATTCCAACAGAAAAAACATGGCTGTTAGTAAAAATAGCGGGAAATTCAAATGATTAGTATACAGGGTGCCCCAAAAAAAAGTTTAGGGATAGCAAGAAAGGGAAGGGGATAGAATAACATAAATATTTGTCAAAAATTATTTTATTTAGGTAAACCAGCAAACAACCAGTTATAAAGACCCGTACAATTCCTTAAGCTACACATACTTGTAGATGTACAATGATAAAAGCAATATGAACTATTTTTACTAAAAACAGGTGGCGGACCAAAGGTTCCACCACCACAGTTTACATTCTCAACGTTAATTATAGTCGGCACTGATGATGTGGGATACAATTCACATAACCTTCGTCTGAGAAATTCCTCTTTTTGGTGTCCCTTTACGTATACCATACTGGTATTTCCATCCATCAGGTGAGTCTTTAATATTTCATTTAGCATAGCATAATCGATGTATCCACTCGTGTATTTCAGTCCATGATGAGATTGTTCCAAATATTTAACCTGTCTCTTGGCAGCAGCGTCTAAGGCGTTGAATGGCATTGGCGGTTTCAATAGGTAATGCGCCGAACGCTGACCGCAGATAAAAGATATCTCTTTTGGATGAAAATCGGGTAGATTGAAACCCTGCATGTCTACGGCCAGGCACTGCATCTTGATCGAGGTCTTGATTGAAACTGAGCCGAAGGCTGGAGTAATCTCAAGCTTTAAGATTATTTACAATATTATCGAGTGGGAGGTATTCCATAATACAATCATGTATAATTATGCAGCATGCTCGGGTATTTACGGGAAAACCTTCGGATGCCTCTATTTCGAGCCTCACGTCCACAGTAGATGGCCTTTCATTTTCGTCTCGCCTCGAGCAATCAAAGACAAATAACGCTCGTTCCTTGAATTTATCAAAATCTAGTAATGGATGCTTCTCGAAGCAATTCATATAGCTGGTATAGAATTCGGTGTATCTGTAATATGCTTCATTGTAATCATTTTTTGCAAAATTTAAGCGCATTCTTTCTGCGGGGAAACTTTCGGCATTCAATGCCAGTTTAATATTGGTGATATTTATATTATCAAATTTCGTTGGATCCTTTCTGGTAGTGTCTATTTTCTCCGTCTGGAAGCAGACAATGACATATCTTGGGCTTTCAACGTGAGATGTAGTTTTTACAGCCCAGGCATCTATAGTAGACCCCTCGGGTAGGGCTTTTACTTGTACATCCCACAGCCTATATGGCATTACGATAGGATTATTTGTCGCAATACCTTGTAACAATCTTTCTTTTATACTGCTTTCCGGGTATATTCTCTTGATTTTAAGTTCCACATTTTGAATATCTAATTGTACCTTGGTAGCAACTAGGCTAGTGGCTTTGTCTGTGATCATAAAGCAATTATCGTCATTATTGGCTCTTGTAAATGTAAACGTCTGCATGCCACATATTACGGCTCGATAATCATTAAAGAGGTTGAAAATATGTCTTAATGGAATTAGAAAACTGAAAGTACCATCGGCGTTTAACTTAGCCCCTTTCGGATAATCCCAGCCTGCTATGGCCAAGTGTTTGGAATCTTCGGGTGAATAACAGAGATAGCCACGAACAGTACTAACTATACCACACTCTTGGGCAATTTCCATCTCTTTAGATCCGCCGCCAATTACATATTTAACGGAGGAGAACATAAAAGCTGGAGCGTTATTTACAAAGGAAACATCTCCATCACCGGTCTTTATTATTTTTCCACGTACAAGCAGTTGGCTGTCGTAGGTGGCATCAAATAGTGTTGATTGATTGATGGCAATTTCAATTACATCATTATTTCGGAAAGATCTAGTGTACGGGTAATACGTTCGCCATTCTATCTTCTCTATTGAATCATCGGATTCTACCTTTCGGAAAATGTTGAACATTTGATTTGACAACATTGTATCCCAGTGTTTTCAAGAATCAAATACTCGACGTCGTTAAAGGATTTTTTTTATTTGTAGCAGCGACGGCTGTATTGCGACAAGTATTCTCCAATACTGATGTGAATGACGTGTGTGGGTCAATTTTATATGGTGATGATGACGCGCGCTGCCGATCGAAAATCAGCACCATGTTATTACGTAAGCTTCTTTATCTCCAATCGAACTATTATTTCTTCGCCTTTAAAGTTGACAAGTTCAAAGTTCTGATCCAGCACAGCTATACAAATATTATATATTTCTCGCTCGTTTATTATCGGTAGGTAAATAAGATGGTTGGGTGTTTCGTCGATTGCAAAACCAGGATCGGAGGAAATTGCAAATTCGTATATGGTGTGGGAGGGTCTATCGTTGTAGAAGGCTCCAGAAGTAATACTACAATCCAAGTGAATAGTTCTTACTTTTATAATATTGACTGGAAGATCCGAGCTATGCACTTTGTTCGTCTCCAGCAACTGCTTGCCAGAGAATCCCAATATCTTACCAATTCTATCTTTTGGTGCAAAGTTGATGGCGTATTTACTACTAAATATTTCGCACTTGATGGTATTATTATTTGGCTTCAAGGAAAATATTCCATCTGCGAGGTGTTGGGGCGTCGTCTTCGATATATCCAAATTAGTTCTGATGTACGCTTCAATGTCGCGAATTTCATAGGCGCCGGCGTGAAATTCAATAACCTTTTCCTTCGTTCTATCGTTATTCTCGTAAAGGTAAATCTTCTGACCAGTCTCGATGTTGGGAATGCTGTTGTACGAGTGAAAACTGAGAAGAGCTAGGCCGTACTCAGACTTGGGATCTAAATGAAGTGGTGGCGCAAAATCAATAGATAATGTAGAGGCGCGACTTTTAAGCGTCAATATCGTAGACATGACTGATACAATTCACTCACTACCGGTCTTTTTATAAAGAAACTGCAAACACAGATGTCCACAGTTAATCTGATTATAATCTTGGTATTGCTCATTATTATAGACAATTTTCACCGCCGAACCGCCTAAATACTGCACTAGTTCCTTTGGTGGTTTTAAGCTGCCAAAACTATCGAAATATCTAACTACATTGCCATCTTTCTTATATGCTACCCAATGTGTACCTTTATTTTTATATAAATCCAGATTTAGGATGGCGTTTTCTTTACGCCATGGACCTGCTGGCAGAGTGTCTCGCATGAAAACGCCTCGAAAATTGGGAATTTTTAATTGCTTAACAAACTTTCTTAGGTCAGCATCAGATAAAGGTCTATTGGGTAGCTTCATTGGTAGTTTTTTGGCTGTTTCTTCTTCAGGAACAAACCATAGCCACCACGACGATTTTTTCTCAAATATAAGCCCGATCCAATTGGTTCCATTGCTTGGTTATGTCTTTGGTCTTCGTCAAGTTTCTTTTTGGCATTTTTAGCATCAATGACTGTTTTCGCTATTGCGCTTGCTCCACCCGCGAGCGATCCTAAAGCGCTCAATCCGGCAAATAGCGGTATTAAAAATGGTAAAAATCCACCGGAATGTTCAAATGGTATTATTCTGGGGACACGGATTTTCTTTTTACCTCCAGCCTTTTTAACTGCCAGTCGAGCTGCCTTCAAAGCAATTAATGCAGATTTTTTTAACGTAGTTTGCGGTGGCGATTTTTTGAGAACGTTAGTAACCCTCTTCATTATGGCTCTTCTAAAGGAACTCGATTGAGGTGGTGGTTGTTTTCGTTGTTTCAACCCCATGCCAAGATTACGTTTCGCTTTCATCGTCGTAGTTACCAGCCAAGCGGCTGCTTTTTCACCTAGTCTAGCGTCTTTAGATTTAACACGTTCCCAAGCTCGCTGTTCAAGCTCGTAGTCAGCTTTATGTCTATCTTCCAAGGACTTGTTTTGTGAATAGGAAATGTCGTGTTTACGACAGGCTGAATCCAAAGGATTAATGCCCCTTTGGCCCTGGGCTAAGCGATCTTTAAGTTTGGTACCTGTCAAAGGAATATTAATATTTAGATGTTGGATATAATACAGAGTTAATGTTAAAATGTCACAAAAACGTGACGTAAAACGCGACGTTTTTGACGCGTAAAAAAAGTCATAAAAAAACGACACAAAAACGTGACGTAAAACGTCACGTTTTTGACACGTAAAAAGGCCACGAAAAATATTTTGTATTTCCCATATAACGTCATGTAAAAACGTTGTGTAAAACGTCGCAAAAACGTTACGTTTTTAGCACGAAAAAAGGTCATAAAAAACGGCACAAAAACGTGACGTAAAACGTGACGTTTTTGACACGTAAAAAGGTAAAAAAAACGACATAAAAACGTCATGTTAACGTGACCTAAAACGTCATGTAAACGTTGCGTAAGCACCAGAACATAGTAATAATAAAATAGATTATAGAAGTATGACATACCAGGTCCGCAAAATTGATAGTCACCAGGAATGTGTAATTCGAACGGTAGTTTATCAATTAGAGAATTTAGTACACCCTCACCGTAGTAGAGCGGCATGAAGAATGATTATAGTATTATTGAATCTCATATATTTATACACTAGTTTGTTAGTGATGTAGCCAAAAGATGAAGATCTTTCAACAAGAACAGACGTTACCGATTGAAAATTTAGATTTAATTGAATATAATGAAAACAGCGACGCGGCGGTGAAACATAGTAAACTATTGCCAAACTCTTTTAGAGCTATAGTATGTGGACCGAGTGGCTGTGGTAAGACCAACGTCATGTTATCACTCTTATACCATCATAATGGGATAAAATTTGAAAATGTTTACGTATACTCGAAATCGTTATATCAGCCCAAATATCAGTTACTCGGTGAAATTTTAAACCGAGTGAAAGGTGTCGGCTATTTCCCATATAAAGACAGCGATGAAATTATTAGTATAATGGAAGCCAAACCAAACTCCATATTCATATTTGATGATGTTGTATGCGACAAACAGAATAAGATACGCGAATATTATTCCATGTGCAGGCATAAAAACATCGATGCTACCTATCTCTGTCAAACTTATTCGAAAATACCGAAACAGTTGATTAGGGACAATTGTAATATCATTGTTCTCTTTAAACAAGACGACCTTAATCTCAAACATATCTACTATGAACATGTATCACCAGATGTTTCCTTCGACTATTTCAAACAAATGTGTAGCGAATGCTGGACCGATAATTATGGTACTCTGGTTATTGTAAAGAATTTCGATCTACATAATGGTCGATATAGAAAAGGATTCGACAAGTATATAATGGTTTAGCTCTGCTAACATGCATCATTAATCAACATGAGTTCATCACTTAATGATATAATAAATGCTACCAAGCGCAAGAAAAAAATAAAGGAGTTGGCAAGGGTAATCAGGAAAAAGTATCTGGCTTTGAAGTTGGGTAAATCAGAGGAGGATGACGCTATACAAAAAATGTTTAATCCCATTTCCGCCCCATTAAAACAAATAGCCGCCACCACACTTAATGAAAAGATACATGACAATAAACGTATCAAGATGGAGATGAAGAAAGAAGAGGAAGAAGAAGAAGAAGAAGATGTGACGAGTACTTTAAACCAAACAAGGTTTCTTCCCACTGAACATGTGGCATCGACGTCAACATCCAAGATAGAGGACGATGAATTTGAGGATTCCATAGGGGAGGAGCAACAACGTATAGAGGATACATCTACTAGTTCATCTGTATTAGATGAATATTTAGATCAATATCCCGAGATGGCGCAAAAATATGTAAGTGAACATAGGGAAAAGAGTGAATCAATAGATAGGATTTATGGTCCGGTATATGATGATTCAACATCTACGTGCTTATTGGGACGTAAAAGAATAGATTTCGATAGACGTACTGGAAACATAATAATAGAGGGGCAACAATTCAAAGGTACCCCTGGCTTATATCAACTAATTTTCTATAACGATCCATCTTTCAATAGGCAGGATGAGCAATCATATAGGCAGATTCTGGAGCTAAGTGGTGTCCATCAAAACACCCGAGGCTATCTAAAAGGTACCAGTTTGAATAAATATCATGATATTATTAAACCGTTATTTCCTAAGCCAAGCCAACGTACAAAATCAACAGCTGGATCAGGCCTCTCATACGAGAACAATATGATTTATAATAAAAAACCTATAGAATATGTTTACTGGGACGACCCTAATGAACTTGTCGATCGCTTAAAACTTTTGGTAGCTTCGAAAAATGCCGGAAATACTACATCCCACGACAATGAAATAATTGCCATTATTAATGAATTGAAAGAAGCCAATTTAATTTATTAAGTCGATGACTATGGTGATGATGATGATGATCCTCTTATATATAGTTGTACAAAAATCATTGAGGCAACACTTTCACGATGAGTCTCGACAAGTTTGGTAGATCTCTAGTGCCACACTCTAGCGGGGATGTTGGTTTTATGTTACAACAACAGCGTCATGGGTTTACCTTTACAAGTGACGGAAATATCGATGTGGATCATTTAAAACTCAGCAACCTCAAACCACCTACTAACGATAATGATGCTGCTAACAAAAAATATGTGGATTATAATATGTCTCGCCTTTTTGATCAATTAAAAACCTTTCTGCAAGATTTGGGTCGATCTAATAGTGATTATACGAATAATAAGATTAAGCAGGCTGTAGACGAGAGAAATAAATTCATTAGTGATTTAGCGCTGGCATTTGATAGGCTAAATAAAAAAGTTGCTACTGTTCCAAGTGTGGTTGACAATTTGCTGCAAAATGTAGCACAAGAGCTAAAAGACTTGAAAAATACCACACAAAATATCGAGCGTGAATTTATACAGTTTAAAGATAGTGTTGAAAAGCAAATGACGCAAGTATATCATGATATATCTAAAATTACAACGCCAGTCAGTAGCAGTAACGCATCAAACATTGTACACACACAAAACTGAAATAATGTCGTCGCTGAAACATTCAAAGGAAAAAATTCAATTAGTGAATGAACTGCATAAGCCCGCAAGAAAGAACTATAGACGCAGGCGTACTATCATAAAAAGTTTAGATGAATCCTGGCAATCAGATCTGGCTGATATGCGCCAGTATGCCCGCTACAACCGAAATTTTACCATGATACTAGTGATCATAGAAATAACTGCTGCTTTTGAAGATATTCTATTACATGATAAAAATAGAGTGCCTAAAAATCTGCAAACCGATCAGGGAACCGAATACTACAATAAAATATTTCAAAACTTAATGAAAAAATTCCATATAAATCATTACAGCACCTACAGCATCAAGAAAGCCGCCATTGCCGAGCGTGCAATACGTACTATAAAGGCTAAACTGTATAAATACTTTAGCTTAAATGGTACCTATAAATGGATAGATGTTTTACCTCAAATCACGAAAAATTACAACGAAACAAAACATAGTACTATAGGATGTAAACCTGTTCAGGTCAACAGATCTAATGAAAAAGCTATACTAAAATCCACCTATAGTCACATCAAGATTAGCGGCGCGCAAAAATTTAAAGTAGGTGATGTTGTTCGCATAAGTAAAAATAAACATGTATTTGATAAAGGCTACACCCCCAACTGGACAACTGAACTCTTTAAAATTGCATCGGGTAAAACAACAAATCCTAGCACATATCTTTTGGACGATATGCAGGGGCGACCCATCAAAGGCACCTTTTACGCCGAAGAACTACAAAAAACTGCCAATCCCGACATCTATCTTGTGGAAAAGGTACTAAGAAAAAAGGGAAAGAAGGTATTTGTCAAGTGGTTGGGCTTAGATAAAAGCCATAACAGTTGGATTGATAATTTCAACATAGTCTGATAGAGGGCAGTAGAGTGATCCCTGGAATTCCGGGGATCACATTATCTGGAGAAAATATATAAGAAAAACAAATTTAACAATTTATCAGTCATCTACTGGTGCTGCGAGAGTGTCTGAAATGTCATTTATTAGTGCTAACAGTATTAGTGATACAAGTGGTGATGAAATTCACAAATCTACTATAATGGATGAGAATTCCATGGACTCTATTGTTGATTACAGTAAGGAGCTCGATGAAATATTGGCAAGATACGAGCATGCAGCAAATAAGGAAAATGTGTATTTGTTACACACAATTTTTCCTTTGATCACTAACTCCATTCAAATCCAATGTGGCTTGAGTCCGGCACGAAGCTTTTGTCCTGCTGTTATTATACAACACAATTATAGACCAATGAAAATATCCTTCAGCACATATGAGTGGTGTACATTCACTGACATTTTGCGACAATTACAAGCTAATTTCTTCTCCAAAACCCAAATCGAAGGCCATCCCGATGAACCCGAAACAGTAACCGACATGTGTGGAGATTATATTTACATATCCCATCTCCTCTACGAAGATGTCAAAGTAGTGAATATAAAAAAAATTTGACATCAGCTTTGAACTGTTTTATCAAGATATAAAGGAAATCCTACTAATGGACTCATGTGTATTATCATCTCGTATTGCTATGTTAGATTCGTTAAATTTTTGTTCATATTATCATATTTTGGAACTAATTAATTTGTGGCTTAAATCCAATAGAGTAACGTTAAATGTAGAGGAAATATTATTGGCGTTCTGTGATATATCCAATGATAGCTTGTTGAGTAATGCTCTACGTGAATATTTCTATTATTATAAAGATAATGTACTATCTGATTTAAATAATAAATAAAACTCTTTTAAGTAGACTGCTTCTTTTATTTTAATCAGTCTTTCACAATGTCTCAACCTGTTAGTTGTTTCTGTTGCAAAAGTAAAATTATGACGTCACTTCATCATGAGAAAATAAAGTCATTTAGTGATTTTACTAAAGATGAGCTGCACCATGTTCCACTGGAATATATTGTTAAAAACATACGGCCCGCTGAATTATTGGATATTTGGTCAAAATTACCATCAAGTTATCAAAGTGACTTTAATTTAAAAATTAAGCTGCCCTGCATTGTGCACTACAATAGGCCAGACTGGAAAACCCAATGGGATGGTCCAGTTTCATCACAACAAGATTGCAGTTTTTGTGAACGTGGTTTACGTCATCAATAAATTTCTAAGCATGTTTATTATTATTGAAAGCATAATAAAAGATACATAAAATATATAACATTTTTTTATATGTTAACCAGTATTGGTTAACCATAAATATGTTAACCAGTATTGTTCTAAAACTTGTTCATAGAAAAAATGTCGATATTAAAATGTTTCTACCTCCTGAATATATTAATAAATTCAATATTGTAGAAGGAGATTAAATTTCCACTCTAGTTTTATTTACTACTATTATTATTATTATCTACGGTTGAAATAGCTCAGATGGGAGAGCGGTAGACTGAAAATCTATAGGTCCCAGGTTCGATTCCTGGTTTCAACATATTACGCTTTTCTTATTTGAAAGACCACCAAGTATTAAAAATGTGGAAACTGATTTTGTACCTATTAGCCTTAATATTAGCCTTATTAGCCTTAATATTACCCTTATTAGCCTTATTAGCCTTAATATTAGCCTTATTAGCCTTAATATTAGCCTTATTAGCCTTAATATTACGTTTATTAGCCTTAATTTTAGCCTTATTAGCCTTAATATTAGCCTTATTAGCCTTAATTTTAGCCTTATTAGCCTTAATATTAGCCTTATTAGCCTTAATATTAACCTTATTAGCCTTAATATTACCCTTATTAGCCTTAATATTACCCTTATTAGCCTTAATTTTAGACTTATTAGCCTTAATATTAGCGTTATTAGCCTTAATATTACCCTTATTAGCCTTAATATTACCCTTATTAGCCTTATTAGCCTTAATATTACCCTTATTAGCCTTAATTTTAGCCTTATTAGCCTTAATTTTAGCCTTATTAGCCTTAATATTAGCCTTATTAGCCTTAATATTAGCCTTATTAGCCTTAATCTCATTTACCGTTGGTTATTCAAAGTGTAAACATGTATGTATGTCACATTTGTTCACAATCTTTTTCGCATGGAAGTACACTTAGTCGCCACACTAACAAACACAAATCTGTTTTATTCCCCTGCAATTTGTGTGACAGGAAATTTACAAGAAGAGACAACTTAAATTTTCACAACAGAAACAGTCATCAACTAGACGATAAAATTTCATACGAAACAAAAACCAATGAAATCTTTTCTTATTTTGGCTCACCCTATAACTAACTGTTTTGGGACGCCCTGTATACTATGAATTTGAATTTCTGTAAAAGTAAAATATCGCGACCTTGCTAACTTCCTGTCTATTATCTACATATGCATAAAGCCTCGGTATTTTATCAAGTAGCTAGCAGGTGTTACTATATATAATCGCTAAATAGCCATAAATGACGGTCGCAATAAGTCAATGAACTAGAAAAACAGATGTCACAGCTTTATGATAAAATTACGTGTTACTTACTATATGATTTAGTAGTATCAGTATAGTGATGGTGCAATAGTGGTCAGACATGTGTGCTCCACCTCAGTTGCATAACCTCAAATGGCTGTAAGTTCTTTTTTAATATCTTATCATTATTATTCTACGTCGTGAATCACACCAATTGAATTTCCCTTTTATTTTACTGTCCGCCATGTTTTTTTTGTTAGAATTTACTGCGCATGTTTTTCTGTTATCGTAGAGGATTTACTGCGCATGATTTTTCTTTAAATAGGCAGGTTATTCTTATTTTGGCTCACCCTATAACTAACATTTTTCGGACACCCTGTTGAATTTCGGGGGTCCTTTCCTAAATTTCTGGGGTGTCGTTGTGGGGGTCTCATTCTGTTCTGTGTTTCAATGGTCTCATTCTGTTCTGTGGTTCAATGGTCTCATTCTGTTCTGTGGTTCCATGGTCTCATACTATTCTGTGGTACCATGGTTACGGATCAGTTCAGTTCACTTCGGATCACTTCAGATCACTTCGGATCAGTTCAGTTCACTTCGGATCACTTCAGATCACTTGATCTACTGTTCTGTGGTTCCATGGTATCATTCTGATCTGTGGTTCAATGGTCTGAAGTTGATACCCGGCCGGTAATGCAGATCGTATACTTACCGACCACCCTGAAGTTGGCGCCAGTGTGACGTCACACTGTCTGGCGCAATCGTCCCCTTACCTACTCTAGATTTCCAGCTGGAAAACAATTTTTTTTCCTAGATATATTGATAAGTTATAGTAGGCAAACATTATTTATGTCACTAGGGCACTTCCTTCGAAATTTAAAGTAGGTACCTACGACATATCTTTCATAACTACTACGCGGTTGCTACAATAATATAATTAAAAAATATTTGATATTTTTAAAATGGTTTATCAGCAACAAAACACATGCCTCGGATTAAACATTTAAACAAAAAAATAGAGAAAATAAGCAATGCTCATTCTATATGCCTTCTATTTTGTGTGAGCGGACTTATTTTATGTGTAGACCTTGATAACAGTTTCTAAGTTATTAATAGAAATTCTATAAATCCAAAAAAATTGTATGCTTCCTTATTTAATTAATTCCAAGTAAGCCATGTTAAAGAAAAAACAGTTTCTGTGAATCCATATTCCATGTATATTAAAACGCGTCGATTCTGTCTCGCTCTAAATTCCGTCGCCGAATCCACAAAGTTTCAAAGCTCTCTCCTTTGAGAGGGGATCAGCGATCTCCGCAGGCGACCGTCGCAACCGGCCTTTTTCCAATGCGTAAGGGTATTTTCGTCCCGTTTCTTACGCGTTTTCCCAATTTAAACGCCTTTTCAAAAAACCTCTGCAAAATTTTCGTCGTTCGCCGTTCGACGAGAGAGATGCGTCACGCCCGCCGAAATCCCGACTTTTCGCGGAACCCCCTCGCCTCGCCCCTGATCTAATTTTTACGGCATCGAGAAGGGCTTCACGCGAAAATTCAGTCCTTTCTCTAATCCTTTGAGATTTTTTTTTTCGAGACCGTACTTGGACTCCATCTACGTCTATTTCGTCTTCGAAAATCTCGAGTCGCATCCGTCCCAACTTTTTTCTCATTTTATATGCCGATGTGAGATTGCACTAACACGACAAGCACCTCCTACGAAAACTGTCAAATTAATTAAACTTCAGATAGGTTATTTTCATTATTTTCCTATGAGAAATATTGCTAACGGAATCGATAGTACCTACTGACTGCCAAACTTCTGATTAACAAAATACTGAAGCGAAATGCTTTTCCAATTAGAGAATCGGTAAAAATATTTTTTTTAGGATAATACGTACAGTTTACATACTTAAACATCTCAAGGTAAATTTCTGACAACAGTCTCAGTAGCGCAATGGGGTATTTGCAGGATTCCAAAAATCATAATGCTGATTTCGCGAGTTCGAGTCACGCTGGAGGCTAACTTCTTTTTCCCTTTTTAATTCCAATTATTTATAGTATTAGTTTGGAATTAATTCCTTAATTTTGGCAGTCTGTAAAATTTATCATTTTAGCTTAAAAAAGTAAATACCTAAAATATTAATTTGCTGCTACAATTATGACAGCAATATATATTTGGTAATGTTGATAAAATTGATAAAAATGTTTACTGAAAAATAAATTCTACTTTCAGCACTTAAAAAATTATGATGTTTTACCATCAAGAACAGAGTACCCTTACAATTCATCAAAATATTGAGAAAAGTTTAGTATAATTACATCATCATTCTAGATACAAAATTTCTTAATATATATTTTCTTAAAAATAATATTATTCTAGATGCTTTTGTCACCCGAAGGGTGACCCCAGGTCGCAGGCCAGGACCCCCGGTAGAGCTAGAAATCAGCGATTTTCTCCCATTTCTAGTTAAAATGAGAACGAAAATCGCGACAGCGATTTTCTCTTATTTCTAGTTTATTTTAATAAAATACCAATTAGATGAAGATTTCTTAGACGTAGTGTGAACTGTTGAATCTAAATTTACAAAAAATAGATTATTCAACCGACATAACTCTCACTATTGGTTCGAAGTAATCCTCATTTTATTAGGAAACGAAATTTCCAGGCCAGTTGACAAATAATGTGTTTTGTGCAACAAGAAACACTTCCATTGTTACCTGAAATTTTATTAAAGTAGTTTAACTGGTTAGATATGTGATAGCACATCATAATTGAAACACCCTGTAGTTCAGCAACCTTGGCATTCACGCCAGCCCCATGAGTTCCTCTGGACCTGACTCAGCACATGAACCCGAAATATTGTTTATAAATAATGACACACTTCGATATTGGAATATGATTATGATTATTTTTTAAGGCATTCATAATATAGAGACGAGTTGGTGTTCAGTTCAACTATTAAAAGATTTATTCTATACAGAGAGTTATTTTATTTCCGAGTAAAATACAAGTATCTAACATATGGGAGTATCTTACAAATTTTATAATTTTCTTCGTTTTTCAAAATCATTCTCCAACAGTAATTTTCATTTTAAGTGAAAACTATTTAGACATTTTAAAAAAAATTTAAATCCAATACATTAAATATTTGTCAAATAATGAGCAATCCAAACTATAATATCAATTTAACGTGGCACCATCACATAAAACAGAACTTTTAACAGAAAATTTAGAAAATCAACGGGTAGCAAATAGGGATCTTTTTCGTTGGTCACCAAGATCACGAGATGTTCACCCCTTAATTTTTTTTTTATAAAAGTCTGCGCGTAGCCTTTCAGTCTGTATCACCGGAGAAAATGCAAAAGTGATGCTATACATCGCAGATGCGAAAGTGGTTTACGAGTGAACGGTGGTGTTTGAACAATTATTATTGTAATACTTAAAATAAATTCACAAAAACTGTTTTTTCTTTAACATGGCCCACTTAGAATTAATTAAAAAATTAATTAGGTAGGGAACTGAATACAAACCACCCATATTTTTGGGCTTAGAATTCATTAAAATAAAAAAAAAATTGTTGTTTCCATTTAAAAAATTGAAGATATTTATTTTTTTTAGTTGGATATTTCCTTTGTCACTGTACTCACCCTGTATACACTTAATATTTTTAAATCGCCCATTAATTACCTACCGCCTTCCTTATAACGCCCACAATCAAATACTTTTAATTTAATTGATGGCTAATTCACTGATAAATTTTCTTTGCAAGTGGGCATCCGTAAATTTTTTCTTAAAAAAATTAATATCTTGAAAACTACATTTTAGGAATACACAAAGGGGTCCTAAAATTGTATGTAGAATCCAAATATGGAGAAATATACAGGGTGTTCCATTTAAATCAAGCAAGATGTTACCTACTTCCGGTGCAACCGGAAGTCACAAAACTGTCAAAATATTTTGTTTGCCGAGAACACCCTGGATTTACTACACGTACAAAGTTTTTTAAAAATCGTCTCAGTAGTTTCTGAGACACCTATGGATCGTGTTATCTCCTGGCTGGACACACTGTATGTATGGTTAATCAAATAAACTTTTAGAAAAACATTTTATGCTCTATACACGTATGACATCAGATTTTTCCTGCCACGTTTCGTCCTTTTAATATCATTAACTTTAAATTTTTAAATACTACGACCTGATTCTTTTATTTGATATTCGAAAGACACTTTAGAATAAAAAGTTGACTGGTAAGTCACACTTGGCTATTCTTTTGCTTATGCTTTTGCTATTCTTCTCTGTTTTGCTCACTTAAGCCAATTTCGTTAATATTAAATTTATCTGGAAGTTTCAATTGTCGCATTAATCTGTTTTCTTAATCATACAAGTATATAATATATTTTGGGCGTAAAACTGAAGCCGAACTACCCCTAAGGGTAGCAACCATCGACGAAATTGCAAGTTGATGATTGCCATTCTTATAGCACCGATATCAAATTTAAAATTTTTATTTTAATTTTAAAGGGATTTTTTTTTTAAATTTTCGTCAGTCGAAAGTCAACATGTTAATGTAAATTATTTATGGTAATATTTTGATCTGTATATATTAATATCTATTTATTTAAGTAAAGTCAAATAAAAATTTACAAAAATACAACTTATTTGAAATTGGTTTTTGTAAACTGTGCAGAGATATTTCCATTAGGTAGGTATAAGTGTTCCGATATTTTTTCGCTACAGTATAAGAGACTTACAATTATCTGCTCCAAATTGCAAAGACATTGCTTGCCTGTTAAATATAAAAATAAGTAATTATAAATTCTACAAGAGAATTTTGGATCCGAGAAAATTACTTACAATTAAAATAATAGTATATATACGAGTCTATAATATAATAAACATTAGTAAAAGCACGTATGTGAATTCTCTAAAATTATCAGTACCAACTACACGTTGAAAAGCCCACTGTCCCCGTGATCGAAACGGCGGTGTTGCCAGATTTCGGGCTAAACAAAGACATGTTCATTGGTGGGCTACACAAGACTTATACTGTATATAAGGTATACAAAACAGCGCCACCTACAGTGAGTTTATATGAACTTCCTGGCGTATGTCCAACTCATAAACACTACTTTGTGAAGCCCTCTGTAAAATTCGTGTACAGCCTTACTAGCACTATATAAGCCTAGTAATGACCAAATACACCTGGATACGATGTTGAGCCCGAAATCGGGCTACACAGCGTATTTGCGGGCTACACAAGGACCTGTCAGTATCTTCGACGGGCTCATCAATGACCGTATATACCTCTATATATATATATATATATATATATATATATATATATATATATATATATATATATATAATACAGGGTGCACCATTTAAGTTGGCAAACTTGAATATCTTGAAAATGAAACATTTGAGAGAAAAATGTTTCAGACAAAAGTATCATCATTTTATAAGCGGGGTTTAATGGTTATATATTTGGTTCGTTTGGTTTAGAGTTTCAAGGTTATTTGAAGGGTAACTTTGATTTTTTAAATAGGAACCCCTATTTTTTTTAATGATTCGTATTCTTCGTAGAAAACCTAACAACTTTTGTTCTGTGGCATTCCGTGTTTAACCTCAGCGTTTACTAGTAATTACGCATTTAATGTAGAAGTACAGAACACTTCTGAAAAATAGAGAAATATTTGACTGGATACTAAAGATAAGTTGAACCCCCCTCGGAAAACCCCTGGAAAACTAATGTTATTTATGAGAGTAACAGAATTTTTATTGCGTACCTACTAAGTTATTGCAAAAAGGAAGTATCATTTATTTGCGAGTACATCGTTCAATGCGTACTGCAAACTGCAAAATTGTCCACCGTCCTTACTAACATGCCTCTGTCAATGTCGCGGCAAGCATTTCTAATGCGTTCTTGCATATTTTCCGGTGTGGTTGGTACATCTTGGTAAACTTGTTGTTTAAGATATCCCCACAAAAAAAAGTGTAGGGAAGTCAAATCAGGGGATCGGGCGGGCCAATGTACTGGACCACCTCGTCCAATCCATGGCCCAGGATAATCCCGGTCCAATATTGCACGTGACGTCCGTGCATAATGTGGTGGACAACCATCGTGCTGGTACCACACGTTCCTCCTGAGTTGTAGTGGTATGTCTTCAAGAAGCTGTGGTAATTGATGGTCCAAAAACTCAGTGTACGTTGCCCCCGTCAAAACACCATCAATAAAGACAGGCTATATTAATTTATCGCCAACTATGCCACACCAAACATTTACCGTCCATCGTCTCTGCATTTGTACTTCACGCAACCATCTTGGATTTTCTGAAGACCCATAATGCATGTTATGCCTGTTCACTTCTCCATAACTTGTAAAATTTGACTCATCAGAAAATAGTACTGTTTGAAAAAAGTTTCCATCAGCTTGTAATTGTGCATGTGCCCATTGACAAAATGTGACTCGATTGTGAAAGTCATCGCCATGAAGTTCCTGATGGAGAGATACGTGGTAGGGATGAAATTTATGACGTTTCAGTATTTTAAGAATACTTGTTTGTGAGATGCCAAGATCATGAGAAATTGCACGAGAACTTGTGTGTGGAGTCATATTGACCGTAGCTAATACTGCAATTTCATTTTCTTCTCCAGTTACTGTTCGTCGACGTTGTCTTTTCTTTGGTTGAATACTGCCATCTTCAGAAAACTGATGCACAACACGATAAAATGATCTACTGGATGGATGTCTTCTATGGGGAAAACGCTGTGCATACAATTCGCGCGCGTTCACAATGTTGCGACCGGCTTCTCCATAAATGAAAATCATTTCAATTTTTTCTTCGACTGTTAAGGTTTCCATCGGTAACATACTCGTTAACATACAACGCTTTATTAGTAACACACAGCTAAATAATAACTTCGTGAAATTTGAATTGATGCGATCTCACGTGTAGCTCGGACTCAACTTAACTCTTTAAGTCTTCAAATTACAAATTTGCTTTATATTGAGTCTAGATCAGCAACAAACATACGGCAAAAAATTCGCTCGTGGCCAACATACTTCTTTTTGGTCTAATAAAAACTTACAAGTTTATAGTGATAGTAAATTTTTTGTAGCCTCTTCCCACTTTTTGTAATATCTGATGAATCAGTAACCAAACTAATAGCCAACGGTAGTGTTCATTGCAGGGGTAACGGCTACTTTTACATTTTATTGTTACTGCTACGTTCAATGCTTAATTACTCGTAAACATTGAAAGTAAACTCGAAAAGTCAAAAAACAAAAGTTGTTAAGTTTTCTACGAAGAATACGAATCATTAAAAAATCAAAGTTGCCCTTCAAATAACCTTGAAACTCTAAACCAAACGAACCAAATATATAACCATTAAACCCCGCTTGTAAAATGATGATACTTTTGTCTGAAACATTTTTCTCTCAAATGTTTCATTTTCAAGATATTCAAGTTTGCCAACTTAAATGGTGCACCCTGTATATATATATATATATATATATATATATATATATATATATATATATATATATATATATATATAAAACCCAGGGTAGTCACGACCGACTTGTTAAAAAACAATAATTTTGAAATTAATACGGCTTCGGTCAGACCGAAGCCCTATTAATTTCAATATGTACAGGGTGAGTCAGTTTTTTGTAGACAAACTTTAAGGGAAGATAGAACGCCTTATTTTAAGTTAAGTTTGTCATATAAACATATTTCGGGAATCGCTTCCTTTTTGAAATACAGGGTGTCAAAGTTTTATTTTTTTTTTCAGTATTTTCCACACAGCTCCTATAGTTTTTAAAATAATTTATTCAAATTTTTACCATAGATTACCTATGATGGTCCACAGGTTTTGACATATGTAAACAATTTGAGAACGTACAGGGTGATATTTTTTTGGGAGTCAGGCCCCCTTTTACCGCTCACAACTTTTTTGTGGTGCACCACTGACTGCTTATTTATCAAAATTTGGATTGCACGTTCAATTTAGAAATATTTTTGTCTTTTGCATTTTTATCGTAGCTGTAACAGTTGTCGAGTAATTTGAAGAAATCTCTGAAAGAATATGTTATTAAAAAAAAATATTTTTATTAAAATTTTCAATAAAAACAATAATTATTGTCAAACGAAAGTTCATTAATCTGAATTGTCAAAAGTTACATACTTACAGTACAACTTTTGCCACTAATTATTTATTTTTTGTAGCATTATTAGTTCTTAATTATTTTACTTAGTTATTAAGTTTCTGAAATGCTACAAAAAAATAAATAATCAGCAGTCAGTGGCGCACCATAAAAAAGTTGTGGACGATAAAAGGGGGCTTGACCTCCGAAAAAATATCACCCTGTAGGTTTTCAAATCTTTTACATATGTCAAAATTTGTGGACCATCATAGGTAATCTACCTTAAAGATTTGAATAAATTATCTTAAAAACTATAGGAGCTGTGTGGAAAATACTTTAAAAAAACCAAAACTTTGACACCATGTATCTCAAAAAGGAAGCGATTCCCGACATATGTTTATATGACAAACTTAACTTAAAATAAGGTCTTCTATCTTCCCTTAAAGTTTGTCTACAAAAAACTGACTCACCCTGTATATACAGGGTTATTCAGAACCTATCCAAAATAAAATTTGGGGATGTTCAACATACATGTAGAAATGTGGTAGTGCAAAAAGAATTTTTTTGTCGGGGTCTGAAAACTATTTAAAAATTTTTCATTGCACGCCGCTGGATACTGGTCCACTGTAATGGAGTGACCTTGGGACTGACAATGCAAACTAGCTAGCACGAAATAAACCGGCGCGCCCGGCGCAAAAAATATTTGCAGCGTTTTTACTTTAAAATAAACTTAAAGATAGATACCTAGATCTGACCAAAGTGAACCGTATAAACCTACCCGATTAAACGTAACAAAGAAAACAAGCAACAAAAAATGAAAACAGCACTTTACAAATAATCAATTAAAGTAAATGTTCGAATAAACTTCCATTCTCCTGGAGACAACATCTGCATCGAGTCAGAACTGCAGCACAAGACTTTGTTATCATATTTGGAGTTATATCATTTACAGCTTGTTGCACTGCTTGCCGTAATTCCGCCTCATTGTTGTAGGACCTTGCATACACCCTATTTTTTACATACTCCCACAAGAAGAAATCAATAGGCGACAGATCAGGAGCCCTGACTGGCCATCTTATTGGTCCCTGGTTTCCTATCCAACTATTGGGATACTCCATATTTAAAAAAATCGGAAATAATGTGTGCATTGTGTGCAGGAGCGCCATCTTGCTGGAAAATCATATCCCGTACAAGTAGCAAGAGGAAGCTCCATTAGCCTTTCTGTTACCTCGGTTTCAAGAAGATTTAAATAAGTAGCAGAGGTCAAATTTTCATGGTAAAACAAAAGGACCAATAATGGAGGTATTAATAATACCTATCCATACATTAAATCCCCATCTCACCTGTTGTCGGATTTCCTGGTGTAAATGCGGATTTTGGTCCGACCAGTAGTGGGTATTTTTTCTATTGAACATGCCGCAATTGGTAAATTTGCTTTCATCAGACCACAAATTTTTTTTCGTAAAGTCTGCATTTAGAGTACATTGTCCGATGAACCATTGACAAAATTCCATCCTCCTTGACTCCTTGCATGGTCGCCTTCTCGAAGCCCTTGGCTGGGTCGTTCATGGTATAGATGGTATTTATAAAGTTTTAAAATTACACCAGCTGATGATCGAGAAACGCCTACATTGTTTTCAATTTCACGTAAAGATATGCGGAGATTCTCAACTACGGCTTGTAATACAACATTTCCGTTGTTTTCATTAATATTTCGGTTTCTCTTTACTTTATTAAAACTGCCGTGGTTTATTAAATTTGCACGTATACGCCTAAATATGCTTCTTCCCGGCTGACGTCTTTGCGGATAATTATCAAAATACATTCCGGCAGCTCTATCACTATTTCTTCTGCAGAGAATAAAACATTCCAACATATCATATTTGTCACTATTGGAAAATGAATTCATTTCTAACTTTTAATAGAAAATGGAAACACAGAAACCTTTAACAATAACTGTTTGACGTTTACACAAATGTAGCAACAATGACGCAGTTGTTTTGTAAACATGTCAAAGATATCAGCGCCTACTTATTCTGCTGCGATAGTTGCAATGAACCTAGTGGAAATGAATTGGCTTTAATCCACTAGGAACTACTGACATTAGCTCCGGCTTAGCTTGTCGGTTAGGTGTCGGTTCGTAGGAAGAAAAAATGTTATTTTAAGTTATCCTGTTGGAGCGCCAGGATAATTTTAAATAGACGATAATAAATAATATGAGTTAATATAAAATAATGAATGTTTGATGAAATTAAACAAGTCGATTAAAATAATTGTATATTACAGTTAAAATAATGATGCAGAATATGTACAATTAATGTGATGAATCAAAGAATAATGATCATGTATTAAATACTAAATACTACAGGAAATTAAACTACTATATTTGTGGTTGTTACCACGCAACAATGACTTTACAAAAAACTTGCTGGTAGCCGATAGTGATTTGGTTTACACAAAAACAAATATATTCCTCTGGCCTCGAAGAAATCAGATTAACTCTCACCAAAATATATCCTTAACAATGGTATATCAGGACTCTCCAAAGTGCAACAATTATGCACCTACTGCAGTCTGCAACCAAAATAGATGGGCTAGCTAGCGTTTGGTTGGTATGTTCTGAGACGTTGGATATCAGCAACTTTGTCCTTTCCAGTTCCTAGTGGTGGAGTTAAAATTTCTGAAGATTCCTCTCTTCCAGTAAGCCAAGATGTTCTCATGAAATATAGTAAATGTGTTAAACCAAAATCATAGGATAAATACAAACTCTACTTTAACAAAGTAGAATCTCAGTAGACAATCTTGCTGTGATAACAAACACAACTGTGGTATTAAAATTTAAATTAGGTAATGAAACCAATTAAATGAAATAAAAGACAAACAGGAATCACCCTGTATAATTTGCAATAAAATTATCCAAAATTTGCAAATGAAATAATAATAGTTTAATAATAGTAAATAACAAATATACTATGTAGTTAATTAAATACAGGAACTGTTAATTAGTTCCTAAAAGAATTTATGAGAAATTATTTATTTTACTTATGAAAAAAATTACAATGTGAACAAAAACCTATTAGTGACCTTGCTGGTTGAAAAGGAAATATATAAACATTCACTAACTGCTGGGTTATAAATTAATTATTGTAAATGATTGAATATTAACAGATTGTTAAATATTAACAAAAATAAATATTAAAATTGCCTAAACTTTAAACAAATGTATTTTACATCTATGCAATTTTAACTAATAGAAATACAAATCAACTTAATGGCTTTGTGCAACTTGATCAGGAGAGATACTTGTTAATAAAAAAATATTAAACATGAAATTATTTGGGGTTTATTACCTTAGCCTATACTCAGTAAAAAAAAATATAATCTATCTCCAATCAGAGATATAACTAACTGACTTTGAATCCCTTTAATATCACAAATAGACTAACAATTGCCCCGAGTTATAGATTTTCCTGTAAAGCTGGTTAAATAACCTTAATAATAAAAAAATCAACCCCAAAAGGTCAACTGCCTTGTAGTCTTAAACTTGATTTGAACTCCAAAATTACCACAAAATGGTAGTCATAAAGACATGAATTCAAACCGAAATTACAGCGATATTTAGTAATTCAAAGTACTAATATAATATATATAGAAGGCATCAATCAGACGCCCTAAAAAAAACTGAAGCCAACACGTGGCTTTGAACCTTAATAAAAAAACCCTACACGTATCCGTGTGTAAAAGTAGTAAAATACCAAATATAATTACTGAGTAACACTATGCTCTGAATAAACCACAAATATAATAATAGCAAATAATAAATAAATTAATCAATATATAGAAAATTAAATTCAATAACAGAAGTATCTCACCTGCTGATTTACACCGAAAAAGCCCTGAAATTGGTCTGTCCTCTCAATTTATGGAGTTACCCCTTCTCTGTTGTGTCACCACAAACTCAGCTAAGCTAGGGATGTACAATTCCACTAGCTTAAGTTTATGGACATTAGCTCCGGTAGCTCAGGGAGATTTATGAGACTAGGGCGTAGTATTCTTAGGACTGCTTTGACTGTTGACAAGTTATTTGGGCACCAGGATAATTTTTAGATATAAGATAAAAGAAAACTATATAAAAGTTATTTGAATACACTATAATCAAATAAACAAATTGAATGGAATTTACAAATGAATAATAAAGTGACTATTTAACAATAATTCAAAAATGATTTAATATTGACTAAAATATGAAAAAAAATTGAAAAATGAAATTTTAAAATTGGCTAACTTTACACAATTTTAAGAGGTTCGGGTCACTCTGAAAATCTCGTTCCTTCTTTATGAGGTCAGTACTCTCACCCTTAACCTGTGCTGATGATTGGATCCAGGTGGACTTTCCGTGGCAAAGTGGGGAAGCTAGAGCTCTAGTCCAGATGATGGTCACGTACTGCTAAGTCCAATCCTCTTATCTAGGGATCTGCAGGTGGTAAGCGTCCAGAGTTTTCAGCAGGTTATAGATCTCGCAGTCAGGTTACAGCAGCCTCGTCTCAGAAGAGTACATACAAAGAATTGTTTGTGTTAAGAGTGCCCCAAAATTTACAAATATATAGATGAACGTTGACGGCTAGTGTAGCCAAGATTAAAAATTATAAATAAATTCCTGAAGGGAATGTACCAGCAAATCTGGTATGGAAAAATCCTCTGTGATTCTCACAGGGAAAGTTATTAACAAATGAAAACAAAACCTGGAAGGTGTCAACCTTTAGTGACCCTACTCAGAATGAAGGAAATAAAATTACCCAAAAAATTGCGTTCAAATGAACTGATTACAGTTCAGCACTCGACAATTTCTTAATAAAAAACTCTAATCATTACTATTTAAAGATACAATAGTTCAGAAGGAACAAAAATAAATTAAATAAAAAAACCCTCTATTATCTGACCCAAAATTCCAAAAACAACGGTTTCATAACCGGTTAAACAAGGAAATATTACCACTCTAATTAGGTAAAAGAGAAAAATTATTTCATTAATATTTCAAAAACTGAGTGACAAGTTATAGAAATTCGTATTGATTTATTGTACAAATTTGTTGTCAAAGAACAATAATCAATGAATTTACTATGTTAGGAAACAGGTTCCAGTCTTCTAATCGGCGTGAATGTGAGTTATTCAAATCTATATAAAGTAACAAATTACTTAACCTAGTGCAGAAATTACGATATTAGCAATTTTCTATAGCTCCAATCATATATTATAACTATAAGATAAGAGAAGATAAGATAACGATATGATAATTAACTTAATTCCCAAAAGGGCACAACACGTGGTGGATAATCGCAATCCGATTCAAACAAAATGGAGGCAAGAAAACTCAAATTTATTGGTTTTAAAAAACAATGTTTTCTATAATCTCCGGACTAGAGCACAGCTTCACAAATTTATAAAATCATATTAAAACTATTTTCTATTGTTTAGAATCGTACTACATTTCACCATATAGGGTGACAAAAAAAATCTCCCTGACCACGCCTAAATAATTTAACTAAAATCCAGGTAAATCCTGATTATATATGAAATATAATTACTTAATAATGACAACAAATCGCTATTATCTTATTTCTGTACTAATAATTATATCGTAACCAATAATGAAAATGAATAAATTATATATATCAAATAGGTAAATAACTCACATGTGCCTATCCACGAAGACGGAAACTGTCTGGTTGTCGATCCTAATTACACCCGATCGTCTGTTGGATTTTGGAGGGGCTACCGTTTATAGCCAATCAGCACATTACACCGCGTTATTTCAAAAATCGAGAACTTAAGCCACAACAATTAGGTTGGGTATTTTACTGGCTGCATAATAATAAGGAACTTCATGGAACGACTCAAAAAGTACGTTACAGTTGCAAGAGTACCATGTGACCCCAATGCTTGTTTAAAGATCAGAGTAATAAATAAATTATTACTCCGATGTTTAAAGTATCATCCGCAACTGGTAATACAGAGGTGGAGTCATGGTTGCATATGAGTGACTAGCAAAATACCACTGTGCGTAAATTGTTAAAATTTTCGCTACACACCCCCTGTTCCCGGTAAATAAAAATCAAAGACTCTAGGAGTCATGGATTTTTATTTCAAGCTCGAGTATAGATACTTAGTTATGGAGTAAACCAATAAGTTACTTGAAAAGGTGTGAAAAGTTCCACTGCAGAGAAAAATATATATGAGACTTAAAATGCAGGAAATGATGCGTCTCAAAAAAAAATCATTTCACTTGCAATATGAAAAAGGAAATATATGAGACTTAAAATGCAGGAAATGATGCGTCTCAAAATCATTTCACTTGTAAAACCACAAAAATATGAGACTTAAAATGCTGGAAATGATGCGCCTCTAAATCATTTCACTTGCAAAACCACAAAAATATGAGACTTAAAATGCTGGAAATGATGCGCCTCTAAATCATTTCACTTGCAAAACCACAAAAATATGAGACTTAAAATGCTGGAAATGATGCGCCTCTAAATCATTTCCCTGGCAAAACCACAAAAATATGAGACTTAAAACACATGACAACAGTACGTCCCTCTACTGTTATACTCGCGAATAACTTAAAACGGGAGTGCTCCAGGAAACCACTACGACAAGCCAATTTTTAAAAAGCAAACACCTCAAAAGGTTAAATAGAGCACAGTAGCAATACACCCTCTGAGAACCTCAACAGCAGGTGACCTCGATCACTCTGACTGAAGGCATACTACCCCCCAATGACTACCCTTCCTAAAGAAGTTATAATGTTGCATTGCTGCAGCAAAATACGTGCTCCCAAAATTTGCCTGTCCCAATACCTTCCTAGTCCCTAAATGCAAAACATATATAGTAACAAGACAGTAAAAAGGCTATCACGGCCCGTGTGAATTATTCAGGAAAATATCCTTGTTTATCACTGCCTCCACTGTGAAAGAACAAATTATGAATTTGGTCAATGAGAAGGAATATGATAGGGAAACAAAGTGCACAACTTGAAAAGTCAAGAGAAGTCTCGTCTTTCTCTTCGTTTAACAGTCAATATAATGTCCTTCACCATAGCAACAGATCAAACAAAAACAATTTTCCAATAGTAGGAACATATTTTTATGTTAAGTAGGTATAGGTACCTAGGTATATTACTGAATATTTATGAAAATAATTATTTGAGCCACCGTGTAATGGTATTTCAAAACATGTGGTAACTAAAAAATATAAATCAAGAGATGCTCATCTATCAGTTTACCCAAAAAACACAAGTCATTGACCTACTCAGTGACGTATTTAGATATAAACTGTCGAAGTTATCAATAGAAGAAAGAATAATAAAAACCTTCATATAAACTTAAGTTCTTTATACCACACTAACCTACACAGTGAGTACAAAAAGCTTAGCTCATGCAAGATTTAAATATGTAAAAGAATAGGTACCTAAGTAGAATGTAGGTAGATACCTACATTTAGCATAAAAATTAAAATAACAAGATTACAACAATATAACTATGGAATTTAATGTGTGTTGGTTTGAACCAACTTGTGTTCTCAACATACGATATAAACCATTAATTGTAAAATTTGCCAACATATGATAATAAGATAGAAAAATGGCAATAGTTTACAAGATACAAAAAAGTACAAAATACTAATCAATAATAAGTAACAAATTCCATAGGAGTACAGGAACGAAAGAAAAATAATAATAAAAATAAAAGATAACGATGTTAGTTTTCGACTATCTATCTGTACATAAGAAATAGAAATTAGGAATGTCCAAATAAAGAACAGATGTAATATTTATCCATGGTCTACACGGATAACACAAGATAAAGATAGGTATTATTCAGACACCCAAATTTTTTTTATAAAACCATTTATTGCAACAAAGCTCAGGCATTCTCTAATTTCTTTATTTAATTTAATTCAATGTAAAATAATATGAGACGTATGTACAGCTAGCTAGAAAAGATTAAAGTTTCACCTTATAATTCCTTCATAGATCGGAAATAAATAGGGATAAAAATAAGCCATAAAAAAAAATATAAACAAAAAATTACGATATTATTTGTAATATTTCTATTTGTATATGGGAAAACTAGTAAAATACTGAAAGGAACAGATTGCCATACCTCAAATAAATATATATGTCAGAAATAGAATAAATATAAAATACAATAAAATATTCTGACACCAAAGTTGACCATAGCAATACTTACAATTACCTAAGTTAGACATTTACTAATTCTCGATCTCTACTCAAAATGAGGAGCATATACAAACAGACAAAATAGTTCCCACCCTACAACCCTTGCATCGAAATAACAAAAACAAAAAAATGATGCAAGCCAAATAAAATTTTTTTAGAAAAAAAAATAAAATGAAAAATTATTGATTAGTCTCCTGTTCCGAATCGGAAGAGTGCTCAGATTGGGGTTCATCGTCTGAATCCAAATTAGTGTAGTCTGGTTTAAGGTCTTTTACATGATAATTCCCTAAATTATTTCCATCGGTATCTTTAAGATTATAAACTAAATTTGAAATAACTTTATTAATTAAGCAAGGAATATATTTAGGAGCTAGTTTAGCAGAATAATGATTTGGTTTACTAGACAGTGTGTAATTTTTCTTCCAAACTCTATCTCCAACATGAAATCGAACATCACGTTTGCGAAGATTAAACTGGTTAGCACTACGAACATAAGCGTCATGTAAATTTTTCCGCACATCGACATATAACTCAGGTAAGGCCTGTAGGTCATTAATTAATTGATTTTTATTACTTATGGTAACTATATTGGTGTTATTTTCAGCAATTTTGCCATAATAATCTCCAGATAAAGGAATGTTGCGTGCGAAAGTTAAAAATGCTGGAGAATAACTCGTTACATCATGCTTTGCTAATCTAATAACCTGTGCAACCTTATGGATTGAAGCATCCCAGTTTTTATGATTACCATGAATGTACGACCTAATTGATGTTAAAATAACTTTATTACAACGCTCGGTATGGTTAATTCTAGCGTGATACTTGGCAGTTAACCACATAGTTATTTTATAACTATCCATAAAAGCTTTCATTTCCTTGCTAACAAAATAACTCGCATTGTCCGATAAAAAAATTTGAGGACAACCATAAATAAGGAAAACTTGATTTTCTAAAAATTTTATAATACCTTTGGAAGTAATTTTGGACATGGGATGTACTAATACGAATTTGGTAAACCAATCCACTACAACTAAAAGATATTGATTACCATGTTTTGACCTAGGGTATGGACCTAGAAAATCCGCAGATATTAACTGAAAAGGAAAATTTATGTTTTTATAAGATCCCATTAAACCAGCTACAGGTAAATTTGTACTCTTATTAGCCGCACAAACTGAACATTTCTTTACATAATTATAAACACTTTTACGTAAACCAGGCCAATAATACAATTCCAAAATTCGGGATAAGGTTTTAGAGATACCAAAATGACCTGCTGTTTCACTATCGTGATACAACTTAAAAATATCAGTGCGATTAGGTTTAGGTACTACAATTTTCCAGTCTGACAAATTACTAACAATAGGGCTAGGAGAAAAAATATGTTTATACAAGATGTTATTTTCCACACGAAAAGAAGGATACTTCTCAGGGTTATTTTGGACTCGTTTTATCATAGTAAGGTACCATTTGTCTTTGTTAAAAGTGGAGACATCTAGAACAGCGGTTTCGGATATAGAGCGAGATAAGGCATCTGCAACAACATTTGAAGAACCTTTTCGATGTACAATATCGAAATCATATTGCGATAACCTTACTGCCCACCTTGCCAAACGTCCTGAAGGGTTGGAAAGACTATGAAGCCACAGGAGAGAAGAATGATTGGTTTCTACAATAAAATGAGTACCCTCAACATATTTTCTGTAGGCCTCGATTCCGAGGATCACACTGTAGAGTTCTTTTTCCGTGGTGGAATAAGAGCGCTGACATTTGTTTAACATCTTACTAAAGTACGCTACAGGATGTTCAATGCCATCGTCCGTTTGATATAAAACAGCACCTACTCCCGTATCAGATGCATCACACTGTATATGAAATTGTTTTGTAAAATCGGGGCTAGCTAAAACAGGGGCTGTAGTTAACCTTTCCTTAATTATTTCGAAAGCTCTATCAGCTTCCGATGTCCAGGAAATTGCCTGACCCTTCTTACGACCATGAAGAAGATCCGTAATAGGAGAACATAACGAAGAAAAATCTTTAATAAATCTACGGTACCAACTAACTAAACCAATTAACCTTTTTATCTCTGTCGTATTCTTAGGAACAGGATAATTAATGACCGCATCAACTTTAGATTGATCTGTTCTTAATCCTTGAGAATCAACAACAAATCCTAGATATGATAAAGAAGGTCTACAAAATTCACATTTTTCAAAATTAACAGTTAAATTAGCCGATTTCAATCGATCATATACTCTCTTTAAAACCTCGATATGAGTAGGGAAATCTGGGGTAGCGATGATTATGTCGTCTAAATATACAAAAACAAAAGGCTCTAAGGAAGGTCCTATTACCTGGTCCATCAACCTAACCATAGTTTTAGGACTCTTTGATAACCCAAATGGCATAACACGATATTCAAATAACCTGCGGCCATACACAGCAAATGCAGTTTTAGGCCTAGAAGAGGGATCTAATGGAATTTGATTGAAAGCGCTTTTAAGGTCTATTGACGTGATATAACGAGCATCTCTCAATCTACTTAAAATAGTATCAATTAATGGCATAGGATAGGCATCAGGAACAGTAACCTGGTTTAGTTTACGACCATCAAAACAGACTCTAAATTTGCCAGGATCTTTTTTTGGAACCAACCAAAGAGGACTGCACCAGCTAGACTGAGAAGGTTGTATAATTTTAAGTTGGAGCATCTCATCGATCTCCTTATTAAGATGTTTAGACATAGCAGGAGACAAAGGATATTGTCGCTGCCGTATAGGTAAAGCATTTCCCGTGTCAATAGTATGAGTCATGAGATGAGTATGACCGATTCTATCGGCAGGTGCAATAGATTTAAAAAGATTAATAACCTTCTGCAGTTGTTCCCTTTGGTTAGTCAAAAGATCAGATGTAGATTGGATAGTGTTAACTGTACACAGAGTAGAAGTCTGAGAGACGTAAGTGAGACTACTAAAATCAATATTAATTTTAAAAGTTTGAAGGAAATCAATTCCGAGAATTAGAGAGTGTTTTAATGAAGGAATAACTAATAATTTTAAAGATTTAGAAACACCATTTAGAGTTATAGGAAGCACAACAGAACCAAAAACTTCCTGAGACTGACCATCAGCTGTGGTGACCTGTATATTACTACCATGCTGTATAGCAAAATTCATTGATCGCAAAAGGGTCATACCTAAAGATCCTAATATCGAGGAATTACTCCCACTATCTACTAAAGCTAACATGTTATTATTATAAATCTGAACATAAACATAAGGACGCGTGTCATTAGGCTTCCTCACAAAAATGGGATTTGTACTATTAAGAAAAACATTAGAATTAGAACTAAAAAATTGTTTTACGACTGCTAACCATTTTTTCCACTCTGAAACAGATGATTTTATTGTCGTGAATTTTTGCCTTTGCCCTTTCCCTTGTTTCTGTTCAGGTTCATAGTTGCGTGCGAAGTGGAGGGTGTTACGGCTGGACTTGACTCGTTGGTGACGACGTCCAGGTTTACGCCACCACTGACCACGTTTTTTGGTAACTGGTTCTTTGCCTGACACCTACTACAATTGGACATGGTAAAATTACTAAGTCCACATCTATAACAAAAAATAGTTTTGGGTTTCCTACAAATTTGGAAAGTATGCCCAACTAAATTACAATTCCAGCATCTAGGCGAAGAAACAGTAGCAATGTTTGCACGATTAAAAGGACGAACAAAAGTAGCCTTAGAGGTAGATGGTTCACTAGCTGCATACCCTAAAGCTGGTTCTAATAAACCTACAGAATTCCTACTAGGGGGAACATAACGATCCGACCAAGCTCAAGACTCCTCCAATTGTCTACAAAATTTAGTAAGTTCCTCTACAGTTTTCGGTTCAACTAAAGCTAATCTAGATATATAATAAGGATGTAAGTTTTTCTTGATTTTATTTACCCGCTCTAGCTCATTAGGTTTGGTTTTAAGTCGACTGAATAAATTTTCCATACACGCTATGAAGGCGATTATACGTTCGGTAGGACCCATTGTTCTACGGTCTATTTCCCGATTTAACTCATCCTCATAGGTGTAAGGAAGAAAATCATTTTTTAATTTAGTTACTAACGTATCCCAATCATTAATATTTGACCTATTCTGTAAAAACCAGATATAAGCAGTGCCTTCGAAGAAATCTCCAGCAGCGGTAAATAAATCAATTTTTGAAGCACCTCGGGCTTCACTTAATATTTCTATTTTCTCTAAAAACGCGAGAACAGAATCTTTGGTTGACCCAGAAAACTTAAGGTTCCATTTATATGGAGCTACAAACTTGTTCGGTGTCGCAGGCATAATATTGGAAGCTGGTAAAATACCAGTCCGTATGGGTGGAGAAGTGGAAGATTTAGGCGTGATTTTAGAGGCCAATTCTCCTTCTAAATCTAAAATCTCATTTTGCAACTCGACAACCACAGTACCATCCACATCTTCGGTTATGTTTAATCTATCAAAACGCCCTACTAAGTGTGTTAACCGAGCGGATATTTGTCTATATGTCTTATCGCTTCCATCACCTAAAAAATTATCTATTAACACTTTTAGATCATCCTTTGTGTCGGTGATTTCTAGTACATCTTCTGCATAAGGCAGAGGATTACTAATGGATGTCTTTGCAAAACTACGGTTCGCTTTCTCTTGAGCGAGTACACCACGTAAACGTTTCCTTTTAGCATCGACTGAACCAGAATAATCTAAGTGTCTAATACGTAATTCGTAAGATAATTCTTTAGTTTTAAGGTAATGAGGATCCATCATGGAAAAAAAATCTAAATAAATTTAAATGAAATCGGTAAGACTATACGGTAAAGGTCGAATCTCAAAATTTATCAAAAAACAGAATATGGTTAATGGCATACGTTCTATTCACCCACAAGCAACTCCTTATTTGTTCCACCGTAAATCTCAAAGCTTTTTTTTAAAATAAAATTATAAAAAGGTATGGAAACAAAATCGATAATTGAATTATACCAGCTGTATGTATATATATATATATATAGGAAATTCTAATTTCAATTTATAAATAAATATCTTGAAACTCATAAAAATTCCAGATAATCTTTGTTATCTTTCAAAATATAAAACAGTAAAATATTCAATCACCAATAAAATTCAATCACAAAAAAATTATCAACAAGGTTTTGTGGCCAGAAGAAATGTTCACTATCTGTAAACTTGTTCTATTCCACCAACATTCACTATAAAATTACCCGATAACTCAAAAACAACACTTGATGTTATTTGCCAATTTATTATTTTTGAACAAAAGCTACACACTTGTGTGCTATTTATGTACAAAAGCCCCACGTTTTGTGTGCCATTTATGTTGCACAGGCCTCACACGTTGGGCGTCATTTTTGTGCAATGAACCTAGTGGAAATTAATTGGCTTTAATCCACTAGGAACTACTGACATTAGCTCCGGCTTAGCTTGTCGGTTAGGTGTCGGTTCGTAGGAAGAAAAAATGTTATTTTAAGTTATCCTGTTGGAGCGCCAGGATAATTTTAAATAGACGATAATAAATAATATGAGTTAATATAAAATAATGAATGTTTGATGAAATTAAACAAGTCGATTAAAATAATTGTATATTACAGTTAAAATAATGATGCAGAATATGTACAATTAATGTGATGAATCAAAGAATAATGATCATGTATTAAATATGGATTAAACTACTATATTTGTGGTTGTTACCACGCAACAATGACTTTACAAAAAACTTGCTGGTAGCCGATAGTGATTTGGTTTACACAAAAACAAATATATTCCTCTGGCCTCGAAGAAATCAGATTAACTCTCACCAAAATATATCCTTAACAATGGTATATCAGGACTCTCCAAAGTGCAACAATTATGCACCTACTGCAGTCTGCAACCAAAATAGATGGGCTAGCTAGCGTTTGGTTGGTATGTTCTGAGACGTTGGATATCAGCAACTTTGTCCTTTCCAGTTCCTAGTGGTGGAGTTAAAATTTCTGAAGATTCCTCTCTTCCAGTAAGCCAAGATGTTCTCATGAAATATAGTAAATGTGTTAAACCAAAATCATAGGAAAAATACGAACTCTACTTTAACAAAGTAGAATCTCAGTAGACAATCTTGCTGTGATAACAAACACAACTGTGGTATTAAAATTTAAATTAGGTAATGAAACCAATTAAATGAAATAAAAGACAAACAGGAATCACCCTGTATAATTTGCAATAAAATTATCCAAAATTTGCAAATGAAATAATAATAGTTTAATAATAGTAAATAACAAATATACTATGTAGTTAATTAAATACAGGAACTGTTAATTAGTTCCTAAAAGAATTTATCAGAAATTATTTATTTTACTTATGAAAAAAATTACAATGTGAACAAAAACCTATTAGTGACCTTGCTGGTTGAAAAGGAAATATATAAACATTCACTAACTGCTGGGTTATAAATTAATTATTGTAAATGATTGAATATTAACAGATTGTTAAATATTAACAAAAATAAATATTAAAATTGCCTAAACTTTAAACAAATGTATTTTACATCTATGCAATTTTAACTAATAGAAATACAAATCAAATTAATGGCTTTGTGCAACTTGATCAGGAGAGATACTTGTTAATAAAAAAATATTAAACATGAAATTATTTGGGGTTTATTACCTTAGCCTATACTCAGTAAAAAAAAATATAATCTATCTCCAATCAGAGATATAACTAACTGACTTTGAATCCCTTTAATATCACAAATAGACTAACAATTGCCCCGAGTTATAGATTTTCCTGTAAAGCTGGTTAAATAACCTTAATAATAAAAAAATCAACCCCAAAAGGTCAACTGCCTTGTAGTCTTAAACTTGATTTGAACTCCAAAATTACCACAAAATGGTAGTCATAAAGACATGAATTCAAACCGAAATTACAGCGATATTTAGTAATTCAAAGTACTAATATAATATATATAGAAGGCATCAATCAGACGCCCTAAAAAAAACTGAAGCCAACACGTGGCTTTGAACCTTAATAAAAAAACCCTACACGTATCCGTGTGTAAAAGTAGAAAAATACCAAATATAATTACTGAGTAACACTATGCTCTGAATAAACCACAAATATAATAATAGCAAATAATAAATAAATTAATCAATATATAGAAAATGAAATTCAATAACAGAAGTATCTCACCTGCTGATTTACACCGAAAAAGCCCTGAAATTGGTCTGTCCTCTCAATTTATGGAGTTACCCCTTCTCTGTTGCAAGAGTACCATGTGACCCCAATGCTTGTTTAAAGATCAGAGTAATAAATAAATTATTACTCCGATGTTTAAAGTATCATCCGCAACTGGTAATACAGAGGTGGAGTCATGGTTGCATATGAGTGACTAGCAAAATACCACTGTGCGTAAATTGTTAAAATTTTCGCTACATAGTAGAATAATAGTACATAATATGGCTGATCGATCAAGGCCTACTTCATTCCGAATTAAAAGACGTAATTTTCTACTTTTCCCTTAACCGATTATAAACATATTACATATGGCTGAAAAGCATTTTTTATGAGGAATTCAAAAATGCAAAAATACAATATGGCGTCCATAAAAAAATCGAAAGTTAGATACATTATCTTAAAATCTAGTAGGCTTAGATTTTTTCAATATCATTATTAAAATCCTCGCCAGTTATTACTCCTAACCTGCAAATATCTTAGATGTATCTCTCATAATAAAAGAGATATAGCGATTTATAGAAAACGCACATTTTCAGTATTCGCCCTGTATCTAACGAATGGAAGGGAATTTTCGAAATCTAATAATTGTTATAGCTTGGGCATAGAATTATGCAACTTTTTTCCCATTTAACCATCTTCGTATCTCTAACTGTTTCCAAGATACCCATACAGATCATCTTACACTGGACACACTGTATATATATATATATATATGTGCATATATACAGGGTGGTTCAAATTTTATGAAGGATAGATCTCTTTAAAATAATATGTGTTTGCCATATAAACATAGGTCTGGAACTGCTTCGTTTTGGAGATACAGGGTGTTGAAGTTGAAAAAATAATTTCATTTTTTATTTATATGTCTGACAATTTTAAACCAATTGTGTTCAAACTTTATTTGGTGGGTGCTACTGTGAATCTTAAGTCTCACAAAAAAAATCAGCTCGATGGGCACCACCAGTGGCGTGCAACCTGCACTCTTGACACTCCTTTTCTAAAAATATATGTTACGCCACTGACTAATGTTTAAAATAATACGAAATTTCAATGTCCCACTCATATCTCTACAAAAAAGTATTCTTACATTTTTTTCGTAAAACGCACCGTTACGGAGTAAATCGATATTTTATGTAACCATGTCATGTCCTTTCCTAAAAAAATAATACTTTAAAATAAAATTATACCTATTTGTGGTCCGATTTTTATTATGGAAACTTCGAGGACAGATAGATCTCTTTAAAATAGTAGGTGATTGCCTTATAAACAAAGGTCTGGAACGGCCTCGTTTTGGAGATACAGGGTGTTAAAGTTAAAAAAATAGATTTTTTTTGTTTATGTCTCCAGAATCTATTAATCGAACTCAATAAAATTTGGTACAGTTTATGTATAATAGTAGGCCTTGCATTCCCTAAAATATAAGCTCTAAAAGTTCAACCAGTGGTGTAAAACAGGAACTCTACCTCACAGATGGTGTGGAAATGAGTTTAAATAATTTTGTTGATATGCTTACAAATTGCACTTACTTTTATGCATAAACATAAATATTCTTATAATATTACAGTTAAAAGTGTCTGCCACAAGGGTAATGTATTGGTATGAATAACTTGACAACGGCACCTGAGAAGGCATCTGAGAACGGAAATTTAGAGAAAAAATTCAAGATACCGTTTTTTACGTATTTTGTGCATTATAATATAAATATGTTACAATAACTTGTAAAAAATGCAGTGGCGTAGGTTTTTTTATGAAAAAGGGGGTGAGCCTTGTCCAGTTGTACACCACTGGTTGAACTTTTAGAGCTTATATTTTAGGGAATGCAAGGCCTACTATCATACATAAACTGTACCAAATTTTATTGAGTTCGATTAATAGATTCCGGAGACATAAACAAAAAAATCTATTTTTTTAACTTCAACTCCCTGTATCTCCAAAACGAGGCCGTTCCAGACCTTTGTTTATAAGGCAATCACCTACTATTTTAAAGAGATCTATCTGCCCTCGAAGTTTCCTGCATAAAAATGGGACCACACCGAGGTATAATTTTATTTTAAAGTATTATTTTTTTAGGAAAGAACATGACATGGTTACATAAAATATCGATTTACTCCGTAACGGTGCGCTTTACGAAAAAAATCTAGGAATACTTTTTTGTAGAGAAATGGGTGCGACATTGAAATTTCGCATTATTTTAAACATTAGTCAGTGGCGTAACATATATTTTTAGAAAAAGGGTTCTAAGAGAGCAGGTTGCACGCCACTGGCAGTTCCCATCGAGCTGATTTTTTTTGTGGGACTTAAGATTCACAGTAGCACCCACCAAATAAAATTTTAACACAATACGTTTAAAACTGTCAGAGATATAAATAAAAAATTAAATTTTTTTTTCAACTTCAACACATATTATTTTAAAGAGATCTATCCGTCCCCGATTTTTCCTGCATAAAATTAGAACCACCCTGTATATAGTATAATACCAAATAGTAGAGACCTATCGTGGCCGCCTGGCGTAAACAGAATCCTGCTTTCGCTATTAGATTGAAAATAGTTTTAAATTAGTGTCACGGATGTCGCTACGAGTCATTTAATATACAGTGTTATTCAGAACTTATCCATAATAAAATTTGGGGATGTTCAGCATACATGTACAAATGTGGTCGTGCAAAAAAAATTTTTTTGGCGGGTTCTGAAAACTATTTAAAAATTTTTCATTGCACGCCGCTGGATACTGGTCCACTGTAATGGAGTGACCTTGGGACTGACAATGCAAACTGGCTAGCATGAAAGAAATTTCGGAAGTTCTGAGAGTATACCGACACCCGGCGCAAAAAAGATTTGCAGCGTTTTTACTTTAAAATAAACTTAAAGATATGTTACCAAAGTGACGTGTCTTTAAAATAAATAAAATTTTGTTACACTAATTTTGAAGAATTGCGCTACTTGATTACTAGGTATTAGAAACATGAAATTTATAAAAAATTTGCGCATACCTTGCTACAAAAGCTGTTCGAAAAACTGTGTTGGAAGTGATTTCCTTGAATTGCGTGCGGATTTTCGAGTGCCCAAACGTTTGTATTGTGAGTGTTCTGTATTCCATTTCGAGTAAACAAAGCTTCATCTGTAACTAGTACATCAGCAGTAAATTGGGGATTTTCAGCATTTTGCTGCAACAACCACTCACAAAACCTAACTGTCGATGTGTCGATTGGGAAATTGTTCCGCATACAAGCACGAAGCTGCCAATGAATTTTGTTCAACTTCGCCATAAATAAGAATCATGTCTATTAACTCAGCATTACTGTACACATGAGCCATTTTGAAAATTTTACAGTTTAACACTCCTACGGTAAATAAAACACCCGCACTGCGAGAGCGACACACAGACTGATGATGACTGATAACTGATAGACAATAGAGAGAGATATTATCCCCACTCCAACTCTATCGCTCGGTCTTAACCAGGCGTTTCAGGTACAAAAAACTTGTTTACTGTTTTTTACTATGGTATATCAGATGTCGTAGAAGTGAAGTACAGTTGCCCATCTACGTAGTCCTTTATAATGGTATAACTTTAAACATTGTTTACGGGAAATCCTAAGACTTTTATTATAAATTTTTTTGGTGATATCGATTTCTTATTTAAGGATGCACATATCCTCAAAGTTTTAGATATAAGTTCTGAATAACCCTGCATATGAATATATTATACTCTTTTCTTTTTTTGACATACGAGCTTGGAACTTTTTTCTATTGATAGAAGACTATCAATCAGAACCAGTGGGACGAGGGTGAGATTTTTCCAATTGTTTTTTCGATATTCGCACGCGTTTATGAGTTATAACGATTTTAAGTTCTTGGGCGTGACACGTGACGTTAGCGGACCTATTTTTTTTTTTGTTTTTTTGACATTGGAGTGATCCGAAGTGATCTGACGTGATCCGAAATGATCTGAACTGATCCGAAGTGATCTGAACTGATCCGAAGTGATCTGAAGTGATCTGAACAAACTTATATTATTATTTAGATTTTAAATTTAGAATATTTAATTTTTGTTAAATTAACATCATGCTCTTGACTCTTGACTGATTTTTGCGACCTATAATCTGACCTAGTTAATTTTATGAGTTATTACGTGCTTATGCATGTTTTACCTGTTTTTTATTTTCAATGAGCGTCCTTAGTAACAGACAAGAGATGGAATCAAAATCAAAAGAGATGCATTTGAGATGGAATCAAAATGCACACACGGCTTTCAGTAACAGCCGACTGACAGAACACTATTACAAGTAAGATCCGCCTCACAGATGTACAATATTAGAAACTCGTTAAGACGATCTCTCCCTATTCTTACTGTTAATACACTACGCCTAGACTAGAACAGAACATACCTGATTGGACAAGTTCATAGAATAATTAGGATAAATTCGGCATTCGATTTCGAGGCAGCTGTATACAAATTTTCGTCATCTTGTAAAATGCCTGTTTCTGTTTCTAAAAATTCTGGAATTTCACATTGTTCAGAATGCTTGGAATATGCAGACTATTCATGATAATTATTAAGGTACGAGTATTCTTGATTATATAATTGATAAATTGATTTTCTCGAGCATAAAGGTCTTCGAAATTATATTATCTCTGTTACTGTTGGGGACGTTTCTACGAGGAAAAAGGAGAGCTGCTTGGCTGCCTGAGAAGATTATTACGATTTGCGTGTAAGATGCCTTTGTTCCAGCCTCTGTACACATAAATCGATGGCATAGGGATCTGTCTGAAATATAGTTGCATAACCACCAATGCAAGAGTAAGGAGGCAGGTCTTCGTTTGTCCAGCTTCCTTTTCTTAGTGAATGGTACCATTACCGTTTTGTGGGGTTCACAGACATCTGCTTCCTCTTACACCAGCTCAGTACTATATCTAGTACTTATTGGAGAGTGAGAGAAATTCCTTTTTCAGAATTTTCTCTGACTAAAATGACTAGATCGTCCGCATATGCTTGAACTAAAACCTCTCACACAGAAAATATGGCCAGCATGTCATCTACAAACAGTGACCAAAGTAGGGAGGGAAAGAATCCCATCTTGTAGACACCCTCTTGCAGCCCTAAATCTGACCGTTTCTTCCTGCAGGAACATGGTTATAGTTGTTTTCTAACATAGTCTGAATCAGTAGATAAGATGGGCTGGTTCCCCACCGGAAGTGAACTGTGATCGAGGTGGATGGCCAGCTGCCATGGAGCTAGACCACGGAGCCGCTGGTCATTGTCGTCAGGGTGAAGAACCAGACTTCTTGTAGCATCCCGCAGGTGTAGGTGCCCCAGGAACTGCAGAAGAGCACCCCAAAAGTGTGTGACGTAGGTTCGTCAAGATGGCGGCCTGACATCACGAGCCGCGCCCAAGATAGTAGCTCAGGCGGCCACGAGAGGACGCGACACTCTGGCGGCAAATTCAAATATTTAGTATACAGGGTGAATCAAAAGCTATACAGGGTTATTCAGAACCTATCCATAATAAAATTGGGGGATGTTCAATATACATGTAGAAATGGGGTAGTGCAAAAAAAATTTTTTAGGCAGGGTCTGAAAACTATTTAAAAATTTTTCATTGCACGCCGCTGGATACTGGTCCACTGTAATGGAGCGACCTTGGGACTGACAATGGAAACTAGCTAGCACGAAAAAAAAACGGCGCACCCGGCGCAAAAAAGATTTGCAGCGTTTTCACTTTAAAATAAACTTAAAGATAGATAGGCGTTCCAGGTACAAAAAACTTGTTTACTGTTTTTTGTCGGAATGTGGTATATCCGATGTCGTTGAAGTACAGTTGCCCATCTACGTAGTCCTTTATAATGGTATAACTTTAAAGATTGTTTACGGGAAATCCTAAGCCTTTTATTATAAATTTTTTTGGTGGTATCGATTTCTTATTTAAGGATGCACATATCCTCAAAGTTTTAGAGATGAGTTCTGAATCACCCTGTATACAGGATGAGGTAAATAAGAATGTATGGAAAAAACAGTGGCGTAACTGGTATGAATGCGGATAGAAAAAACATGCGCAGTAGGTAATCCTGTGACTAGGTCTGCTATCGTTAAGATGGCGGCCTGTCAGAAATTAGGTATGGGGATTGCTGATGTCTGGTGCCAAATGTGTGAAATTAGGTATGGGAAATGCCAAATGTCCGACATTGGCGGGTAAATTTAATAGCTTAAACTTATGTCTTTTCGGCAGGTCACACGTGACATGTAGCAGCCCCTAAGTGGTTGCTGTTGTCTGGCGGCAAATTGAAATATCTGAGAATTGAATTTGCCGCCAGACAACAGCAACCACTTAGGCGCTGCTACATGTCACGTGTGACCTGCCGAAAAGACTTAAGACCTAAGCTTTTAAATACACCCGCCAATGTCGGACGTTTGGCATTTTCCATACCTAATTTCACACACATTTGGCACCAGACATCAGCAATTCCCATACCTAATTTTTGACAGGCCGCCATCTTAACGACAGCAGACCTAGACACAGGATTACCTACTGCGCATGTTTTTTCTATCCGCATTCATACCAGTTACGCCACTGTTTTTTCCATACATTATTATTTAGCTCATCCTGTATATAGCTTTTGATTCACCCTGTATACTAAATATTTGAATTTGCCGCCAGACTGCCGCGCCCTCTTGTAGCCACGTGGCGCAGACAGAATCCTGCTTTCGCTATTAGATTGAAAATAGTTTGAAATTAATATTACGGATGTCGCTACAAGTCATTTAATATATATGAATATATACTTTTTTGTTATTTGACATAGGATCATAACCAAGTGAACGAGGGGGGGGGGAGATTTTTCCAATTGTTTTTTCGATATTCGCACGCGTTTACGAGTTATAATGATTTTAAGTTCTTGGGCGTTGCTCGTAACGTCAGCACACCTAATTTCGTACATTTGGCGCCAGACAGCTGCAATCTCCATACCTAATTTCAGAGATCTGACAGGTCGCCACCTTAACGATAGCAGACCTAGTCACAGGATTACCTACTGCGCATGTTTTTTCTATCCGCATTCATACCAGTTACTTCATTATTTTTCCTATATATTCTTATTTGCTTCATCCTGTATATAGCTTTTGATTCACCCTGTATACTAAATATTTGAATTTGCCGCCAGACTGCAGCAGCAGGGACCTCTTGCGCCCATGGCAGCAGTTCTTGAGTGTGGCTTTTGCTGTGTTTGAATTTACCCGCTAATTTCTCAGATATTGGAATTTGCCGCCAGAGTCGCGCCCTCTCGTGGCCGCCTGAGCTACTATCGTGGGCGCGGCTCGTGACGTCAGGCCGCGAACCTACGTCACAAACTTTTGGGGTGCCCTTCTACAGTTCCTGGGGCACGTACACCTGCGGGGATGCTACAAGAAGTCTGGTTCTTCACCCTGACGACAATGACTAGCGGCTCCGTGGTCTAGCTCCATGGCAGCTGGCCATCCAGCTCGATCACAGTTCACTTCCGGTGGGGAACCGGCCCAGCTTATCTACTGATTCAGACTATGTTAGAAAACAACTATAACCATGTTCCTGCAGGAATAAACGGTCAGATTTAGGGCTGCAAGAGGGTGTCTATAAGATGGGATTCTTTCCCTCCCTACTTTGGCCACTGCTTGTAGATGACATGCTAGCCATATTTTCTGTGTGAGAGGTTTTAGTTCAAGCATATGCGGACGATCTAGTCATTTTAGTAAGAGAAAATTCTGAAATGAAAAAGGAATTTCTCTCACTCTCCAATATAGTACTGAGCTGGTGTAAGAGGAAGCAGATGTCTGTGAACTCCACAAAACGGTAATGGTACCATTCACTAAGAAAAGGAAGCTGGACAAACGAAGACCTGCCTCCTTACTCATGCATTGGTGGTTATACAACTATATTTCAGACAGATCCCTATGCTATCGAATTATGTGTACAGAGGCTGGAACAAACGCAACTTACCCGCAAATCGTAAAAATCTTTTCAGGCAGCCAAGCAGCTCTCCTTTTTCCTCGTAGAAACGTCCCCAACAGTAACAGAGATAATATAATTTCGAAGATCTTTATGCTCGAAAAAATCAATTTATCAATTATATAATCAAGAATACTCGTACCTTAATAATTATCATGAATATTCTGCATATTTCAAGCATCCTGGACAATATGAAATTCCAGAATTTTTAGAAACAGAAAAATACATTTTACAAGATGACGAAAATTTGTATACAGCTGCCTCGGAATCAAACCCGAAATAGAAATTAATACTTCCTCAAATAATCGTCTTCCATACATTATCTTTTCGGAAATTAATGCAAAATTTATTATTGATACAGGATCTACAAAAACTTTAATGAACGAAGAAAGCTCTTTAGAACATTTTTCAGACATAATCGAAAATAACCCTTTTCTGATTAAACCTCTTTGCTATCCGACTCCCAGGCGGCTGACCATTATGCCGAATTTACTCTAATTATTCTATGAACTTGTCCAATCAGGTATGTTCTGTTCTAGTCTAGGCGTAGTGTATTAACAGTAAGAATAGGGAGAGATCGTGTTAACGAGTTTCTAATATTGTACATCTGTGAGGCGAATGTTACTAGTAATAGTGTTTTGTCAGTCGGCTGTTACTGAAAGCCGTGTGTGCATTTTGATTCCATCTCAAAATTGTGTGTTACTAAGGACGCTCATTGAAAATAAAAAACAGGTAAAACATGCATAAGGAGGTAATAACTCATAAAATTAACTAGGCCAGATTATAGGTCGCAAAAATGGCGGTGCCTTTTTATAACAGAACATGTAAAATTGACTCTTGTGCCTCCACCATGTGAAAATAACGCCAGTGACGCAGAATATTTTTCTGATGAGTCTGTCATAGAAGAAGCTGTCTATGTAGAATTCAATCAGAATTCTGATTTTTTCCGATATTGATGATGCAACAGCGCAATATGAAATACATAATACAGACCATAGTGTAGACGAAGAAGAAAATCAGTGACACAAACTCAACATATCGGTCAAAATGAACAGCAACGGCTGACGAGAGAAAATGAAGACAATGAAGAACGTCTTGAAGTTGAAAGTGTAGAGGAAAGCGATACATAAGATAAGTTGCCTTTACATTATTATGGAAAGAGTTGGTGTTTCAAGTGGAATAGTTTTGAACGTACAAATGTTAGAAAAACTTTGTCATAATCGTATTAGAAAAAAATCCTGCTTTCCAAGGAAGAGCAAAGAATCTCGCAAGAAACTATACATCGGAAAATGTATGGAGGTTGCTATTTGATGATATAATGATATCTGAAATAGTTACACATATCAATCATAAATTATAAGCCATGTGACTGAAACTGAAAGAAAATCAAATACCAAATTATAAAGACACAGATTATGTAGAAATAGAGGCCTTCACAGGTTTACTGATGTTACTATATTCAATGATGAATGATGACTATATTCAAGTCCGGATAAGATGATTTATTTCCGCTTTTTTCAACTGATTCTGCTGGACGTCCAATATTTCGAGGAATATTGTCTCTGAACCGTTGTCACTACTAGGCAAGTCAGAAACTACTACTAGGCAAGTCAGAAAATAAAGCATTTCGCTGCTGCCATATTCTTTATTTTTGACAAATTTATTTCTAATTGGCAAAATAACTGTGCTATTGGTACTGATGCCTGCATAGATGAGATGTTATTGGCGCTTAGGGGTAGATGTCCTTTCAGGATGAATATATGTCCAATAACTCCGTTAAGTATGGCATAAAAATAATGTGCCATGCTAAAAATTCATACCTTTATAATGCATACATATATAGTAGATGAGATAGTGATGGTATAACTTTATCTGAAGATGAAAAACAATGTGGTAAACTCAACCCAAGCTGTCTTCCTACTGGTTAAACCTATTGTCAATTCAAATAGGAATATCGCTACCGACAACTGGTTTTCTTCTCTGGAAATTCTGAAAGGGATTTTAAATTATAAAAAGAGAAGTCTCACTTATGTTGGGACTCTACCAACAATAAAAACACATATCTCACATTTGTTCAAAAAAAGAACAAGTGTGAGTGAGATGCAATCACAATTTCTTATCCACAAAGAATTGGCAGTCGGTTCCACAATTTATACATTTACAAATGATTTTACATTGTTGTCATGTATTCCTAAAAAATTAAAAGTAGTTTTGCTGGTATCATCTATGCACTACTCAAAATTTACAGATATAGAAAATAATAAGCTAGAAATAATTAACTTTTACAACTCTATAAAATCCGGTGCGGATACTTTGACCAGAAGATTGCAAATTATTCCCCAAACCTAAGAACAAGAAGATGGATTCTATATTTTTTAATATGATAGTATTAAGTTGTGCAAACTCCCGGGTTACTTATAACACTGTTCATGGAAAACAAAATTAAGATAACTACAATTATATATAAAATTTAGCTATGAGTCCAATTCGAACACACATTAAGAACAGACAGCAGAACATTCCTAAGCTACTTTCAGATTTGAAAAAAATAATTTCACAAATAATAATAAACTACAACAGCCAAGCAGAAAATGATGGCGAGCATTCCGGCATTCGTACCGACAAATTGGAAAATCGGAATGCATGTAAATATTGTCCTCCAACAGTAAAAACGAACTTAAAGTCATTATAATATTAACATTTACAAAATGAAAGCATTTTCCGACTGAAAGGCGGATGTTACCTATAATGTTGGAAATAACATGTTACTATCTAAGTGTTAAAACACCACACATTTTCATACATGGTTTATCAGTAGAAATTCATCTTTCAAATGTTTTTAAATGTAAACACAAAATATTTAATTTTAAACCTAATTATGACAGGCTAATAGGTCTTGATTTATTATTAAAATTAGATGCCAATTTAGACCTGAAAAATGGATTATTAAAATTACCTAATATTGACATTCTCTTTATATAGAGTAAAAAAATTAGACATCTACTTAATATAATCAGAACTATAAATAAAAACAATTTTTACAAAACCAAAATTGAATCACAAACCAAAAAACTTATTAGTGTACCATCAAATAACATTGAGATTTCTGAAAGCATTATTCAGAATTTTGTTTGTGATAACGAAGTCGAGATACCAACTACAATTTGTCGATAATAAAATTATTTTAAATTATATAAACAGTATTATTTATTAACTCAACCTATCAGCAACAAGAAATAGATAGTGCAAATATTCCATAATATCCTCTTTCTCCTACAATTGATTGATGACATATTTGATTTACAAAGTTTGATGACTTACAACAACAAAATTTAAAAAATTGTGACTAGAACATTCAAATACAAATAATTTTTCTTCAAGATAAAATAAATAAAAACCATAAATGTAGTTATGAGAATCCCACTATTTCAATTATGCTGAGTTAAGACTTTAGTTTATCAGAAAAAATGGAAAAGCATGTAATCAATGAATTATTTTTTTGGAGATACGTATTAAACTTTGTATGATTACTAATAGATGAAGAATCATTCAGTACCAGCGTAAGCTAGACGATGGCAACCATCAAAACTCATCATAAATCAAGTGCTGTATAAAGAATGAATGTGTCGACTTCGCGAAATTGAATTGGGTCACTGCGGAGCCTCTATGTTGATGTTATGCTACGTGCTGCGAGCGACGAGGAGAACAGTTGACATCAGCATGAAGGAACCCGCGACCGATATTATTATTCTGTATTGAGCAGTCTACTCGAACAGACCTACTTAAACTTATATTTTTTGGAATAAATATACTAAGTAATTTATTTTGTGTGTTTTTTGGACGTCAACAGCTTCAGAAGTGGGATTCACCCGTGTGCTACGGCCTTTGTGGTCAAATTGTGTTCGTGAAAGTGTATAAAAAAAAAACAAACAAAATGCCAAGACGGAGTAGAACTCCGTCCCTATCAAGACGTCCTGCCTCAAAACGCTTTCGTCGTGCTGCTTCCCAAACAAGTACTTCGTCAGCTGATTCAACACAAGGGCGTTACAGCCGATATGACCGTTATTATAAAGAACGGACACGGACACCAGAACCACAAGTTCGATCGGAAGGAAGCTGATGGTCCCATCAGCTGCAGGTTCGGCTGCAACGACAATAATTACGGACGATCGAATAAAATATTTAGAAACAAAGCTGCAAGAGCTACTGGACAGAGATAGCACCAGAATCCGACGTGCAGAGTTCTTGTCCACGAGGGTTACCGTTCATGCGGATTGCATTCCCGAATTTGCCCCAGGAAACCCTCACCTGACCGCGTCCAAATGGCTCGAAAAGATTGAGCAACTAGCCGAATTAAATAGGTGGGACGAGGTAACCAAAATCTATCACATGCAGTCCCGTCTAAGTGGCATTGCTAAAAGCTGGTACGAAAATCTGCAGTCGTATAGCCATAGTTGGTCCCAGTGGAAGGAGCTAATAATTAAAACATTCCCTGAATTTAATGACTTTTCAACAACCCTGAAAAAGCTAATTTTTCGCGTTAAGTCTTCAAACGAAACGATGACTCAATATTATTTTGCGAAAATGCAACTATTAGGAGCTTGCGATATTAAAGATAAAAATTCCGTGTCGCTCCTGATAGATGGCTTGCGTGATTCCACGTTACAAACAGGCGCTAGAGCTGGTCGCTTTGAAACACCAGAAACATTATATCAAGAATACTTGTCCACGGTTAACGAAGAACCGGCAAGGGTTAGGAGGGAATCACGAAAAATTCCTGAAAAAGAACCGCAAAAATACAATGTGGAAGGTCCAAAGTGTTATAATTGTAGGGTACGTGGCCACATTTCGACAAAATGTCCGAAACCCAAGATCGAGTGCACTGTTTGTAAAAGATTAGGACATACATCACGAATGTGCCGAAGAAAACCAAATATAAATAACATCCCGGGACCCAGCACTCTAATGAACAGCACTCAGGGAGGAACTAACAAGTCATTAGCTAATAAGAATGTTGTTTGTTATTTTATTGACGCCACAATAAATAAAACAGTCCTTCGGGGTTATGTTGATACAGGAAGTGCGGTAGTTACTCTAAGACAGGGTGACGCCGAAAAATTAAATATCACCTGGGCACCTACGAAAATAATAATAACAGGATATGGTGGCGGAAAAATTTTACCAGTAGGGGAGGCAGAAATTAAATTACGAGTAGACTTGGCGGAAGTTGAAGTGCCAATTTTAATAGTACCAGATGAACAACAAGCTATTCAAATTCTAATTGGCCAACCATTTATTAACAACCCTGAAGTTACCATGGTCGTCAGAGATGGACAAGTGCGCCTGTTCAATAACGAGGTATTTAAAATTTCAAATTATCACATAGAGATACGAAAGTAGGTATGGCGGCGCGTTGGGCCGGGCTCCGCCCCCCAGATGGGGGCCCCCTTAGGGCTCCGCTGGGCCACCAACTGTCAAAATGAAAAATGGGGCCCCCAACTGTCAAAATCGGCCATCTATCCCAGCTGTCAAAAAAGCTGTCTAGACCATTACCCATAGACCTACAAATCAGAGGGGCCAAAGACCCATAGACCTACAATTCAGAAGAACTACAAGCCTCTAGGGCCCTCAACATAACCTCAAAGCCATAGCGCCTTATGGGCACGGTTCTAAAGCAGAAAGCTAAAGGAGGTCGCACACGGCGGCGCATTGCTACGGCACATAAAGAATTTACGTTCTAAGAGCGAAAACGGCCATTCGGGACTTAATATTTGAATTGAAAGTATATGGGCGTGTTCCCCAACTCGAAACAAGCCAGAATCCGTCTACTTCCGGTCTCCATTTCCGGTCTCTCGAATCACATGATGTGGGGTATCAAACGACTCGTCGCAACGTGTAGAACACTAATTTAGCCAAATTTACGTTCTAAGAGCGAAAACGGCCATTCGGGACACAATATTTGAATTTAAAGTACATAGGCGTGTTGCCCAGCTCGAAACAAGCTGGAATCCAGCATAAAATGGCCACTTCCGGTCTCCATTTCCGGTCTCTCGAATCACATGATGTGGGGTATCAAACGACTCGTCTCAACGTGTAGAACACTAATTTAGCCAAATTTACGTTCTAAGAGCGAAAACGGCCATTCGGGACACAATATTTGAATTTAAAGTACATAGGTGTGTTGCCCAGCTCGAAACAAGCTGGAATCCAGCATAAAATGGCCACTTCCGGTCTCCATTTCCGGTCTCCCGAATCACACGATGTGGGGTATCAAACGATTCGTCTCAACGTCTAGAACACTAATTTAGCCCTATTTTCTTTCTAAGAGCGAAGACAGCCGTTTGGGGCTCGATATTTGAATTTAAAGTATATAGGCAAGTTCTCCGACTCGAGACAAGCTAGAATCCGTCTACTTCCGGTCTCCATTTCCGGTCTCCCGAATCACATGATGTGGGGTATCAAACGACTCGTCTCAACGTCTAGAACACTAATTTAGCCAAATTTACGTTCTAAGAGCGAAGACAGCCGTTTGGGGGCTCAATATATGAATTTAAAGTATATAGGCAAGTTCTCCGGCAAGTTCTCCGACCGATCACCAACACAGCCGACACCAGCGTGATATCTCATTATTATTAAATGCGAACGAACTCATATAACTTAACCTAACTTTTCGTGGAACAAGCACAACCGACCGATCACGAACACAGACCACTGTAGACTGCATGTATGTAATATAATATAATAAATATCTAATTATCTCCATACTGACGAGAGCAACGACAATTTAAAACCTAACCTAACTTTTTGTGTGGAACAAGCACGACTGATCACCAACACAGCTGACACTGGACTTACGACTTGTAACAAAATATTTAAAACAAGCACGACTGATCCACAAACAACAACAACAACGACGACGACGACGAACTCATACAACTTAACCTAACTTTTTTTCGTGGGACAAGCACGACCGATCACGAACACAGACCACGGTAGACTGCATGTATGTAATATAATAATAATAATACATCATGATTCTAAATATTAAAATCTAAATAATAATATAAGTTTGCAAGTTCCTTATCAGCATGTTACCGGAGGTTCCTTATCAGCTCGCTAACGGAAGTTGCTTATCTGCAGGAAATGAGGTAAGCGTATAGGTCTACATAAGCAAAATAGCACAGAATTTGAAATTTTATACAGTGGCGTTGCATAAAAGAGGGATATTTATTAACAAGTAGGCTCATAGGAGGGCTTTGAATTTAAAAATTAAAAGCATATATTGAAACCAGGAATAGAACCCGGGACCTATAGATTTTCAGTCTACCGCTCTCCCACTGAGCTATTTCAACTACAAATAATAGTAAATAAAACTAGATTTAAAAATTTAATATTATATTTATTAATCGTCATTATCGTCGTCCTTTACAATATTGAATTTATTGATATATTCAGGAGGTAGAAACATTTTAATATCCAATAAATAGCTTTTCATACCGGCTGCTATCATCTCGCGACAAAACTTTTGAATGCTAAGATTTCCATCTTGAAATTTATCGCACAAGTCCAGACAATGTTGGTACTTTTGTACAGTTCTTCGACACTCTGCATATCTACTCTCGGCATCTTGGGTGGATTGCATATCATACACGCTATCATGACGTTCGCTGAAAATTAGATCCCTCAGCTCATCACGTATCCTTTGGATGGCAGTTGGTAAGTCTTGGACTTTGGTCCAGTGTTGAGCAGAATAAAATAACCACATATTTTAAGTTTTTCCACGTGTAACAACGAGGCTAATGGTTGTTTTTAGTAGCAGTAGAGACGAACAAACTGTTATATAGTACAACAAACCAGTTACTGATTGCTGAATACACTCTTTGGGAATAATGGCAGCTGCTGGCGTAGTAGTAGTAGTAGTGGGAATATCAACACAGGCGCTCTTCATCTCGTACCAGTCAGTGTCACCCATAGTAGCATCTCGAAATCGGATTCTGAATTTATATTGGCGGGTAGAATTTGACATCGGGGCTATTAAAGTTGGTATATTATTAGCTGCATACGACGTCATCAGCATCCAATTAGAAGGCCAGCTTTCGTTTTTAGTGCCATCCTTATCAAAACAGACAAAGACCTCTTGCGAATTATACGGCTGATGAATGTATAGGATATTGTGCAAAATCGTTTGCAGAATTATATAGTGAGAAGTTAACATTGCCATCTTCATCAAACTACTGACACCACCACAGACAAATCTGGCAATTTATTCCACTCGTTTAGGTGTGATTCGTTTAAAATCCTGCTGTCGTATACCTTTATTAAATCTAGATAAATTTTGAAAGACGTTTCGCTCCCATTCAGCAACCATAGGAGCAATATCAATAAATTGGAAACTATTAAATTGGCAATCTTCCACAATAGCCTTTCGCAATAGACAAATCTGCTGCTCTAACCTCACTTTTAACATTATAAATTTTAGGAGTTACAGCAGATGTAATACTGATTATAGCTATTATGTTTTATATACTTTTAATTAGGAATGGGAACAAGGAGATGGGGATAATAGAATAACACAAATATTTGTTAAAAATTATTTTATTTAGGTAAACCAGCAAACAACCAGTTGTGGAGATCCGTACAGTTGGTTAAACTGCACATACTTCCAGGTGTACAATGATAAAAACAATATGAACTACTTTTACTAAATACAGGGGGCGGTCCAAAAGAATTACAGTATAGATTCTCCACGTTAACTATAGTCTTCGCTGTTAATGCTGTGGGGTCCAATTCCAGCAACCTTCGGCTCAGAAATTCCGCCTTTTGATGTCCTTTAACGTATATCATACAGATATTTTTATCATCTATCAGGTGGGTCTTCAATATTTCAGACAACATATCATATTCAACGAATCCCCCGGTATATTTTAGGCCATGATGGGATTGCTCCAAATATTTAACCTGTCTCTTGGAGGCCGCATCTAGGGCGTTGAACGGTTTCGGCGGCTTCAATAGGTAATGTGCCGTACGTTGACCGCAGATAAAAGATATCTCTTTCGGGTGAAAATCGGGCAGATTAAAACCCTGCATGTCTACGGCCAGACACTGCATCTTGCTGGAGATCTTGATTGGAACTGACTCGAAGCAAACTCAGGCTTTAAGATTATTCACAATATTATCGAGTGGGAGGTATTCCATAATGCAATCGTGTACAATTATGCAGTAAGCTCGGGTATTATCGGGAAAACCTTCGGCGGCCTCTATCTCCAGTCTTACGTCTACAGTAGCGGGTCGTTCATTTTCGTCTGGCCCGGATGTCAAAATGGGGCCCCCGTAGGGCTCCACCCCAAAAGGGCCCCCGAGCTGTCAAAAACAAAATGGGGCCCCAAGCTGTCAAAAACAAAAAGGGGCCCCCAGCTGTCAAAATGAGTACCATTGAACCACAGAACAGAATGAGACAATTGAACTACAGAACAGAATGAGACCATTGAACCACAGAACAGAATGAGACCATTGAACTGCAAACCAGAACATAATGAAAAACTACCAAGTGAACTGAACTGAACCGAATTGATCCGAACCGATTCGAAGTGAGCCGAAGTGAACTGAACTGATCCGAAGTGATCTGAACCGATTCGAAGTGATCTGAACCGATTCGAAGTGAACTGAACTGATCCGAAACCATGGAACCACAGAATAGTATGAGACCATGGAACCACAGAATGAGACCATTGAACCACAGAACAGAATGAGACCATTGAACCACAGAACAGAATGAGACCCCCACAACGACACCCCAGAAATTTAGGAAAGGACCCCCGAAATTAAAATTCATAGCATACAAGGTGTCCGAAAAATGTTAGTTATAGCGTGAGCCAAAATAAGAAGTAACCTGCCTATTTAAAGAAAAATCATGCGCAGTAAATCCTCTACGATAACAGAAAAACATGCGCAGTAAATTCTAACAAAAAAACATGGCGGTCAGTAAAAAATAGCGGGAAATTCAATTTGTGTGATTCACGACGTAAATAATAATGATAAGATATTAAAAAAGAACTTACAGCATTTGAGGTTATGTAACTGAGGTGGAGCACACATGTCCGACCACTATTGCACCATCACTATACTGATACTACTCTATCATATAGTAAGTAACACGTAATTTTATCATAAAGCTCCGACATCTGTTTTTCTAGTTCATTGACTTATTGTGATCATAGTTTATGGCTATTCAGCGATTATATATATAGTAACACCTGCTAGGTACTAGATAAAATACCGAGGTTTATGCATACGTAGGATAATAGACAGGAAGTTAGCAAGATCGCGACATTTTACTTTTACAGAAATTCAAATTCATAGTATACAGGGCGTCCCAAAACAGTTAGTTATAGGGTGAGGCAAATACGAAAGTGATCTAAAAAATCATGCGCGGTAGGTAACCCTTTGTTTATAGAAAAGAGGAATTATGTAATAAGAGGAAAAATCATGCGCGTATGACTAACACTACTACTACTGGACAATAAAATACTAAGAGCTAAGTAGTATTGAATAATATTAATAATAATAATAAAACTAGGATGGAAATTTAATATTGTATTTATTAATCTGCTTCTACAAGATTGAATTTATTGATATATTCTACAGGCAGAAACATTTTAATTGTTTTATTTGATATCATTTCTTTTTAAAATAAGAGCTTGGGATATGCTTATCCATATCTACAAAAAATTCTTCACTTTCACATGGAATACATTTGCTGTTAGGAAGTTCGGTTTCTCCGCCGCATTTGATGCATTTATATTTCACTGGAACAGGCATATTCTGCAGAATCTTCAGTGCTACAAACCCTTGACTGCAATAGTTGATCTTTGACCTTCTACAGTTCAATAACTTTTGTTAGAATCGCAACTAAGCTTTAAACGCAACAATAAATATTTCTGTACTAAAAACTAAAAGAAAAAATAAAGATAAATTGGTAATAAAGGCAAATAGAAGAAAATACTTTAATTCTGTGATAGCATAAATCTCAGAAACTATGAAAAAATAAAAACTGTACGTTAGGTATACCTAGGTACTGGTAAAGTTGAAGTACTAAACTAATTATTCTTCAATACACTTGATGTATTTATACAAAATCAGTTTCCACATTTTTAATACTTGGTGGTCTTTCAAATAAGAAAAGCATAATATGTTGAAACCAGGAATCGAACCTGGGACATATAGATTTTCAGTCTACCGCTCTCCCATCCGTTTTCTTCTAATTATATAGTAGGAGTTAGATTCAGCAGATTGTTTTTTTTTAAATTGTGAACATGTGACGTGGTGGTGTATTGACCTTTGGACTTATATCCTCGTTTCCACCTGTTCATTTCGGGCTTTTCAGTTCTTGCACCCAGGGCTTCAGTGTTTGGTGTTTGTCTTTGAATTCATTCACGCAATACATTACAATATTAGTCCCATTGCCCGTAAGGTGTTTATGTATATCTGATAATCAAGCCCTAGACGCCAATTATTCCTTATAGCGTCGACTAAATCATTAGGATCAGTATTGTCATCCCAGTCAAGTACCTCATCATGGTAATTTCTATTAGATTGATTCGTATTGGGACTTTCAGGTCGATAAATATATTTTCTGATAGGCTGTTGATAGTTATCGTTATTTACATCAACATACGTACTTTCAGACTTATATTTTCCATTATTTTGTTTACTGCTACCATCATTCCTGCTATCGTCTTTCTGAGCGTGGTATTTTATAACAGATAGGTGATCATTAAAGTTTCGTATTTCATTGGTTTTTGTTTTGTTTGAATTTTTATTGTCTAGTTGATGGATGTTTTCTATATGGCGTTTCAAGATATCTCCTCTTGTAAATGTCTTAGCACACAGTTCACAGGTGAAATTTTTGCTCCTGTGGATGGTTATATGGCGTCTTAAACCGCTTGACCAAGAGAATACTTTGTTACAAATATTACACGTAAACATGTTTATTCTTCTCTGGTACAATATCAAATGAATCTTATATCAGTAACTACATATATGTGATTAAATGTGGCTAACTGTGAACAACCGGCACGTAAAAACACGTAACGCGTACCCACAAAACACGTAACGTGTACCCGCAAAACACGTCACGCGTACCCACAAAACACGTAACGTGTACCCGCAAAACACGTCACGCGTACCCGCAAAACACGTCACGCGTACCCGCAAATACGTCACGCGTACCCGCAAAACACGTCGCATATGTAGTTACTGATATAAGATTCATTTGATATTGTACCAGAGAAGAATAAACATGTTTACGTGTAATATTTGTAACAAAGTATTCTCTTGGTCAAGCGGTTTAAGACGCCATATAACCATCCACAGGAGCAAAAATTTCACCTGTGAACTGTGTGCTAAGACATTTACAAGAGGAGATATCTTGAAACGCCATATAGAAAACATCCATCAACTAGACAATAAAAATTCAAACAAAACAAAAATCAATGAAATACGAAACTTTAATGATCACCTATCTGTTATAAAATACCACGCTCAGAAAGACGATAGCAGGAATGATGGTAGCAGTAAACAAAATAATGGAAAATATAAGTCTGAAAGTACGTATGTTGATGTAAATAACGATAACTATCAACAGCCTATCAGAAAATATATTTATCGACCTGAAAGTCCCAATACGAATCAATCTAATAGAAATTACCATGATGAGGTACTTGACTGGGATGACAATACTGATCCTAATGATTTAGTCGACGCTATAAGGAATAATTGGCGTCTAGGGCTTGATTATCAGATATACATAAACACCTTACGGGCAATGGGACTAATATTGTAATGTATTGCGTGAATGAATTCAAAGACAAACACCAAACACTGAAGCCCTGGGTGCAAGAACTGAAAAGCCCGAAATGAACAGGTGGAAACGAGGATATAAGTCCAAAGGTCAATACACCACCACGTCACATGTTCACAATTTAAAAAAAAACAATCTGCTGAATCTAACTCCTACTATATAATTAGAAGAAAACGGATGGGAGAGCGGTAGACTGAAAATCTATATGTCCCAGGTTCGATTCCTGGTTTCAACATATTATGCTTTTCTTATTTGAAAGACCACCAAGTATTAAAAATGTGGAAACTGATTTTGTATAAATACATCAAGTGTATTGAAGAATAATTAGTTTAGTACTTCAACTTTACCAGTACCTAGGTATACCTAACGTACAGTTTTTATTTTTTCATAGTTTCTGAGATTTATGCTATCACAGAATTAAAGTATTTTCTTCTATTTGCCTTTATTACCAATTTATCTTTATTTTTTCTTTTAGTTTTTAGTACAGAAATATTTATTGTTGCGTTTAAAGCTTAGTTGCGATTCTAACAAAAGTTATTGAACTGTAGAAGGTCAAAGATCAACTATTGCAGTCAAGGGTTTGTAGCACTGAAGATTCTGCAGAATATGCCTGTTCCAGTGAAATATAAATGCATCAAATGCGGCGGAGAAACCGAACTTCCTAACAGCAAATGTATTCCATGTGAAAGTGAAGAATTTTTTGTAGATATGGATAAGCATATCCCAAGCTCTTATTTTAAAAAGAAATGATATCAAATAAAACAATTAAAATGTTTCTGCCTGTAGAATATATCAATAAATTCAATCTTGTAGAAGCAGATTAATAAATACAATATTAAATTTCCATCCTAGTTTTATTATTATTATTAATATTATTCAATACTACTTAGCTCTTAGTATTTTATTGTCCAGTAGTAGTAGTGTTAGTCATACGCGCATGATTTTTCCTCTTATTACATAATTCCTCTTTTCTATAAACAAAGGGTTACCTACCGCGCATGATTTTTTAGATCACTTTCGTATTTGCCTCACCCTATAACTAACTGTTTTGGGACGCCCTGTATACTATGAATTTGAATTTCTGTAAAAGTAAAATGTCGCGATCTTGCTAACTTCCTGTCTATTATCCTACGTATGCATAAACCTCGGTATTTTATCTAGTACCTAGCAGGTGTTACTATATATATAATCGCTGAATAGCCATAAACTATGATCACAATAAGTCAATGAACTAGAAAAACAGATGTCGGAGCTTTATGATAAAATTACGTGTTACTTACTATATGATAGAGTAGTATCAGTGTAGTGATGGTGCAATAGTGGTCGGACATGTGTGCTCCACCTCAGTTACATAACCTCAAATGCTGTAAGTTCTTTTTTAATATCTTATCATTATTATTTACGTCGTGAATCACACAAATTGAATTTCCCGCTATTTTTTACTGACCGCCATGTTTTTTTGTTAGAATTTACTGCGCATGTTTTTCTGTTATCGTAGAGGATTTACTGCGCATGATTTTTCTTTAAATAGGCAGGTTACTTCTTATTTTGGCTCACGCTATAACTAACATTTTTCGGACACCTTGTATGCTATGAATTTTAATTTCGGGGGTCCTTTCCTAAATTTCTGGGGTGTCGTTGTGGGGGTCTCATTCTGTTCTGTGGTTCAATGGTCTCATTCTGTTCTGTGGTTCAATGGTCTCATTCTGTGGTTCCATGGTCTCATACTATTCTGTGGTTCCATGGTTTCGGATCAGTTCAGTTCACTTCGAATCGGTTCAGATCACTTCGAATCGGTTCAGATCACTTCGGATCAGTTCAGTTCACTTCGGCTCACTTCGAATCGGTTCGGATCAATTCGGTTCAGTTCAGTTCACTTGGTAGTTTTTCATTATGTTCTGGTTTGCAGTTCAATGGTCTCATTCTGTTCTGTGGTTCAATGGTCTCATTCTGTTCTGTAGTTCAATTGTCTCATTCTGTTCTGTGGTTCAATGGTACTCATTTTGACAGCTGGGGGCCCCTTTTTGTTTTTGACAGCTTGGGGCCCCATTTTGTTTTTGACAGCTCGGGGGCCCTTTTGGGGTGGAGCCCTACGGGGGCCCCATTTTGACATCCGGGCCAGACGAAAATGAACGACCCGCTACTGTAGACGTAAGACTGGAGATAGAGGCCGCCGAAGGTTTTCCCGATAATACCCGAGCTTACTGCATAATTGTACACGATTGCATTATGGAATACCTCCCACTCGATAATATTGTGAATAATCTTAAAGCCTGAGTTTGCTTCGAGTCAGTTCCAATCAAGATCTCCAGCAAGATGCAGTGTCTGGCCGTAGACATGCAGGGTTTTAATCTGCCCGATTTTCACCCGAAAGAGATATCTTTTATCTGCGGTCAACGTACGGCACATTACCTATTGAAGCCGCCGAAACCATTCAACGCCCTAGATGCGGCCTCCAAGAGACAGGTTAAATATTTGGAGCAATCCCATCATGGCCTAAAATATACCGGGGGATTCGTTGAATATGATATGTTGTCTGAAATATTGAAGACCCACCTGATAGATGATAAAAATATCTGTATGATATACGTTAAAGGACATCAAAAGGCGGAATTTCTGAGCCGAAGGTTGCTGGAATTGGACCCCACAGCATTAACAGCGAAGACTATAGTTAACGTGGAGAATCTATACTGTAATTCTTTTGGACCGCCCCCTGTATTTAGTAAAAGTAGTTCATATTGTTTTTATCATTGTACACCTGGAAGTATGTGCAGTTTAACCAACTGTACGGATCTCCACAACTGGTTGTTTGCTGGTTTACCTAAATAAAATAATTTTTAACAAATATTTGTGTTATTCTATTATCCCCATCTCCTTGTTCCCATTCCTAATTAAAAGTATATAAAACATAATAGCTATAATCAGTATTACATCTGCTGTAACTCCTAAAATTTATAATGTTAAAAGTGAGGTTAGAGCAGCAGATTTGTCTATTGCGAAAGGCTATTGTGGAAGATTGCCAATTTAATAGTTTCCAATTTATTGATATTGCTCCTATGGTTGCTGAATGGGAGCGAAACGTCTTTCAAAATTTATCTAGATTTAATAAAGGTATACGACAGCAGGATTTTAAACGAATCACACCTAAACGAGTGGAATAAATTGCCAGATTTGTCTGTGGTGGTGTCAGTAGTTTGATGAAGATGGCAATGTTAACTTCTCACTATATAATTCTGCAAACGATTTTGCACAATATCCTATACATTCATCAGCCGTATAATTCGCAAGAGGTCTTTGTCTGTTTTGATAAGGATGGCACTAAAAACGAAAGCTGGCCTTCTAATTGGATGCTGATGACGTCGTATGCAGCTAATAATATACCAACTTTAATAGCCCCGATGTCAAATTCTACCCGCCAATATAAATTCAGAATCCGATTTCGAGATGCTACTATGGGTGACACTGACTGGTACGAGATGAAGAGCGCCTGTGTTGATATTGTAACGTTTGTCTAACCTCCAAACAGATTAAACCAGCTTGTTCGACAAAACAACACAAATCTTTATTGTCACTAGATACAAACTTCAACTATTTTTCACAACTGTCAAGTCAACACAAATTCCTTAGTTTGACGTTTCGGTTGAACGCGCTCACGCTTTTAACTAAAAACTCCCCGGCCTCTTGAAATCACGAGTATTTATATATTTTTCAAGCTTCTGGAATATTCGGGAGCCTCTTTTTGGATTCCGGAACATAATGGAATGATTCTATGACTTAAACGAAAATTCTAGATTAGAAACGTCAACCTAAAGATTTTACAAATGTTAATTTATAAACAATAAGAAATGAATTAACAAAACAGACATTCACTAGCAAGGTAGGTGAGCTTCCGTAACACTGCTCCCCTCTCAGAACTGATCGTCTCGATCAGGTTACTCCATTGTCCGCATGGTGTTCTTGATAAGGCGTCAGTCGATCTATGTGAACAATCTTCATTTTGGATTGAGGATTTCTTTGGATCCTATACACGACATCGTTTAACCTGGTCACAATCGAATAAGGGCCTTCCCAAGATCTCTGTAATTTAGGTGATTTGCCCTTAGTCCTCTTTGGGTTGTACAGCCAAACTTTATCATTTTCATGAAACCCACTACTGTTGGCACGTAAGTCGTAACGGGTCTTCATTCTGTCACTTTCTATTCTCAGCTTTTCTCGTACCTCCTCATGTACCAACTTTATTCGATCTTTCAGGTGGCGGAGATAGTCACTGATATTTGCCTGATGTTCTGGTCTATTTGCAATGAGGTCTATTGGTAGACGTAATTCGTTGCCAAAAATCACACTGGCTGGTGTTTTACCAGTGGTTTCGTGAACTGCCGCTCTATATGCTAAGAGAAATGGAGGAAGGCAGGTGTCCCAGTTGGTCTGCTTTTCATTCACGGCAGTTTTCAGGAAATTTTCAATGGTTCGATTGAATCTCTCGACCATTCCATCTGATTGTGGATGAAGAGGTGTTGTTCTAGTTTTCGAGATACCTAGTAGTTGGCAAACATTCTGAAATACCTCAGATTCGAAGTTCCGTCCTTGGTCAGAATGGATTTCCCTCGGAACTCCATAACGGCATATCCAGTTTTCAAATAGGACCTCTGCTACGGTGACTGCTTCCTGATTAGGTATAGGATATATTTCTGGCCACTTGCTAAAGTAGTCCATAGCTACCAAGATATAACGATTGCCAGAGTCACTTCGAGGAAATGGGCCAGCTATGTCAATAGCTATTCTTTCAAATGGAGCACCGACATTGTACTGCTTCATCTGTCCGCGACTTCGAGTCAATGGTCCCTTACTGGAGGCGCAGGTTTCACAACGCCGGCACCATTCTTCCACATCGGAACGACTCCCAAGCCAGTAGAATCGCTCTCTGACTTTGTTCAAAGTCTTATTGATTCCAAAATGTCCACCACCAACGCCACTATGAACCGCTTGGAGAACTTCTGGAACTCTTGTCCTGGGTAATACAGTCTGGTAGTTCCTTTCTTTGCCGTCCGGACTCTCCCATACTCTTTTTAGTAGGCCATTTTCTACAACTAGGGAGTCCCATAATGCCCAGTAACTTTTCAGAGATGGAGATTTATTGGAAATATCCTGCCAATCAGGTCTATCCATTTTATTTATTTTCCATTGGAAAATTGGGCCAAACTCTGGATCTTCACTCTGTTCTTTAGCAAGGCTTCTACTATCCCAATGTTCTGGGCCTTGGATGCTAATTCTTCGGCAATGAAAATCGTCCTGTTCCCTTGCTTCCTGTCGCAAGCAATATCTACAATCAGGAAGGCATGGCCTTCTGGATAAAGCGTCAGCATTGCGATGGCTCTGTCCTCTTCGGTGTTCAATTTTGAAGTCGTCCTCTTGCAAACGTTGAAACCCCCTTGCCACTTGGCCTTCAGGGTTCTGATCATATGTGTTATTAGGGCATCGATTCCTGAGATGCCCTTCGCCACCGCAATTCCAGCATCGGATAGGTCTACGCCTGCTAAATGTGGCAGAGTTGGTATGATTCTGATCGTTTTGCAAGTTGCTCAATAACTCTTGAACATTTTTCAGCAAAACCTCGATTTTTGTGTTACTACTTTGTTCACCTGATCGATAATTAAGTTGCCTTGCTCTGCCTTGACCTCGCCTGGATGCTTGTTGAGCAGAATAGCATCGATTCCTGAGATGCCCTTCGCCACCGCAATTCCAGCAGCGGATGGGTCTACGTCTGCTAAATGTAGCAAAGTCGGTATGATTCCGTTCGGTTTGGAAATTGTTCAATAAATCTTGAACATTTTTCAGCAATACCTCCACATTTTTGTCATTACTTCGATAGTCGACTGGCTGATATTTAATTAGCCTTGCTCTGCCTTGACCCCGTCTGGATGCTTGTTGAGCAGCTTCAATTTCTAACGCCTGCGCCAAAGCTTCGGAAATGGTTTTGTTTCTGGCTAACCTCAACGCCTGACTGATTTCCGGGTCTCGCAGTCCATCTATGAAGCTACTTACAGCTAATTGCTCTTGGAACTCTACAGGGGCAGTGGGGTAAGCTAGCTTCACCATCCGGGCTATATCGGCCTCATATTGCTGAATATTTTCTTCGAATCGTTGTCTTCTACCCTTTAATTGAGCCTGGTAAACATGTTGCATGTGGGCTTCACCATACCTCATTTCGAGAGCACTTTTCAGCATTTCATAATCGGTTTTGTTCTGCTCAGGCATCGTTCTTAAGATTTCCATAGCCTCACCTCTTAAAGCTACAGTTAACGATATCGCCTTTTCACCTTCGGACCAGTTATTTGCCATGGCAGCCGCCTCAAATTGCTTTAAGTATGTGCTCCATGGTACCTTTCCATCAAATGTTGGTGGCTTGACCCTCGAAGATGCAGAATTACCTTCAACTTTAATAACTCCTGTCGTGGACAGCTGTGTGAATTTTCGGTTGACTTCTTTCTGCATCTCTTCGACTTCACACTTCAACGTACTGTTGACTTTCTGCATTTCGTTGACTCTCTCTTCGACTTCACACCTCAGCGTACTCACACTTTCTTTTACAATTTGGACTTCGTCTTGCATACTATTCCTCAATTGATTTATTTCTTCTTCTACAGTTTCTTCAAAATCTTTGAATTTTTCTTTCATTAGCTCTTCTAACTTTTTATTACTTTCTTCTAAACTGTTCTTTAGTTCTTCTTGGCTGTTCTTCAGTTCTTCTTGGTTATTCTTCATTTCGTTTTTTAATTCATCTTGACTGTTCTTCAGTTCTTCTTGGTTGTTCTTCATTTCACTTTTTAATTCTTCTTGACTGTTCTTCAGTTCTTCTTGACTGTTCTTCAGTTCTTCTTGGTTGTTCTTCATTTCAATTTTTAATTCTTCTTGGCTGTTCTTCACTTCTTCTTGGTTATTCTTGATTTCCTTCATCATTTCCATTAATTGTGTCAAGGTCTCATCCATTTTTATCGATTTCGATCTGGTAACTGGCATACACTTACTATTTGATCCTTTTTTTTTTTTTTTTTAATCTTCGAACGTTTCACGTCGTGGAACGTCCCACTTCTGACACCAAATGTAACGTTTGTCTAACCTCCAAACAGATTAAACCAGCTTGTTCGACAAAACAACACAAATCTTTATTGTCACTAGATACAAACTTCAACTATTTTTCACAACTGTCAAGTCAACACAAATTCCTTAGTTTGACGTTTCGGTTGAACGCGCTCACGCTTTTAACTAAAAACTCCCCGGCCTCTTGAAATCACGAGTATTTATATATTTTTCAAGCTTCTGGAATATTCGGGAGCCTCTTTTTGGATTCCGGAACATAATGGAATGATTCTATGACTTAAACGAAAATTCTAGATTAGAAACGTCAACCTAAAGATTTTACAAATGTTAATTTATAAACAATAAGAAATGAATTAACAAAACAGACATTCACTAGCAAGGTAGGTGAGCTTCCGTAACAATATTCCCACTACTACTACTACTACGCCAGCAGCTGCCATTATTCCCAAAGAGTGTATTCAGCAATCAGTAACTGGTTTGTTGTACTATATAACAGTTTGTTCGTCTCTACTGCTACTAAAAACAACCATTAGCCTCGTTGTTACACGTGGAAAAACTTAAAATATGTGGTTATTTTATTCTGCTCAACACTGGACCAAAGTCCAAGACTTACCAACTGCCATCCAAAGGATACGTGATGAGCTGAGGGATCTAATTTTCAGCGAACGTCATGATAGCGTGTATGATATGCAATCCACCCAAGATGCCGAGAGTAGATATGCAGAGTGTCGAAGAACTGTACAAAAGTACCAACATTGTCTGGACTTGTGCGATAAATTTCAAGATGGAAATCTTAGCATTCAAAAGTTTTGTCGCGAGATGATAGCAGCCGGTATGAAAAGCTATTTATTGGATATTAAAATGTTTCTACCTCCTGAATATATCAATAAATTCAATATTGTAAAGGACGACGATAATGACGATTAATAAATATAATATTAAATTTTTAAATCTAGTTTTATTTACTATTATTTGTAGTTGAAATAGCTCAGTGGGAGAGCGGTAGACTGAAAATCTATAGGTCCCGGGTTCTATTCCTGGTTTCAATATATGCTTTTAATTTTTAAATTCAAAGCCCTCCTATGAGCCTACTTGTTAATAAATATCCCTCTTTTATGCAACGCCACTGTATAAAATTTCAAATTCTGTGCTATTTTGCTTATGTAGACCTATACGCTTACCTCATTTCCTGCAGATAAGCAACTTCCGTTAGCGAGCTGATAAGGAACCTCCGGTAACATGCTGATAAGGAACTTGCAAACTTATATTATTATTTAGATTTTAATATTTAGAATCATGATGTATTATTATTATTATATTACATACATGCAGTCTACCGTGGTCTGTGTTCGTGATCGGTCGTGCTTGTCCCACGAAAAAAAGTTAGGTTAAGTTGTATGAGTTCGTCGTCGTCGTCGTTGTTGTTGTTGTTTGTGGATCAGTCGTGCTTGTTTTAAATATTTTGTTACAAGTCGTAAGTCCAGTGTCAGCTGTGTTGGTGATCAGTCGTGCTTGTTCCACACAAAAAGTTAGGTTAGGTTTTAAATTGTCGTTGCTCTCGTCAGTATGGAGATAATTAGATATTTATTATATTATATTACATACATGCAGTCTACAGTGGTCTGTGTTCGTGATCGGTCGGTTGTGCTTGTTCCACGAAAAGTTAGGTTAAGTTATATGAGTTCGTTCGCATTTAATAATAATGAGATATCACGCTGGTGTCGGCTGTGTTGGTGATCGGTCGGAGAACTTGCCGGAGAACTTGCCTATATACTTTAAATTCATATATTGAGCCCCCAAACGGCTGTCTTCGCTCTTAGAACGTAAATTTGGCTAAATTAGTGTTCTAGACGTTGAGACGAGTCGTTTGATACCCCACATCATGTGATTCGGGAGACCGGAAATGGAGACCGGAAGTAGACGGATTCTAGCTTGTCTCGAGTCGGAGAACTTGCCTATATACTTTAAATTCAAATATCGAGCCCCAAACGGCTGTCTTCGCTCTTAGAAAGAAAATAGGGCTAAATTAGTGTTCTAGACGTTGAGACGAATCGTTTGATACCCCACATCGTGTGATTCGGGAGACCGGAAATGGAGACCGGAAGTGGCCATTTTATGCTGGATTCCAGCTTGTTTCGAGCTGGGCAACACACCTATGTACTTTAAATTCAAATATTGTGTCCCGAATGGCCGTTTTCGCTCTTAGAACGTAAATTTGGCTAAATTAGTGTTCTACACGTTGAGACGAGTCGTTTGATACCCCACATCATGTGATTCGAGAGACCGGAAATGGAGACCGGAAGTGGCCATTTTATGCTGGATTCCAGCTTGTTTCGAGCTGGGCAACACGCCTATGTACTTTAAATTCAAATATTGTGTCCCGAATGGCCGTTTTCGCTCTTAGAACGTAAATTTGGCTAAATTAGTGTTCTACACGTTGCGACGAGTCGTTTGATACCCCACATCATGTGATTCGAGAGACCGGAAATGGAGACCGGAAGTAGACGGATTCTGGCTTGTTTCGAGTTGGGGAACACGCCCATATACTTTAAATTCAAATATTAAGTCCCGAATGGCCGTTTTCGCTCTTAGAACGTAAATTCTTTATGTGCCGTAGCAATGCGCCGCCGTGTGCGACCTCCTTTAGCTTTCTGCTTTAGAACCGTGCCCATAAGGCGCTATGGCTTTGAGGTTATGTTGAGGGCCCTAGAGGCTTGTAGTTCTTCTGAATTGTAGGTCTATGGGTCTTTGGCCCCTCTGATTTGTAGGTCTATGGGTCTTTGGTCTAGACAGCTTTTTTGACAGCTGGGATAGATGGCCGATTTTGACAGTTGGGGGCCCCATTTTGATTTTGACAGTTGGGGGCCCAGCGGAGCCCTAAGGGGGCCCCCATCTGGGGGGCGGAGCCCTAAGGGGGCCCCCATCTGGGGGGCGGAGCCCGGCCCAACGCGCCGCCATACCTACTCACGAAGAAAAATACCTCTTTGGGCGGCAGAAGCTGTTGTTATACCACCTTTCCATATTGGGCATATTCAAGTAAAAAGTGACAATAATATCAACAATACTAACGGAGAAGTATTTGTTGATTTACAAGTTCGTGCGTTTCATAAAACCGAGTACGCAATACCACGATGTATTGTTAAGTCACAAGGAATACTACCTGTCCTGAATAACTCTGAGCAACATCTGCTTTTTCGTAAGTCCCAGGTAATTGTCAGAGGAGAACCTTGTTGGCCTGAAGGGGCAGAAGGTGAAAATGTAAGTACTTTTTCAATTTCTGCTTCAAATTTGGAACATTTTAAACTGTCTGATTTAAATCAACAAATCGATAAAAGTCTTGATGAGAAACATAAGAACGCTTTACTTGATTTGCTAAATTTGTATCGTGACTGTTTCGCGCAGAATTTGTCTGAATTAGGAAGGACAAATTTGGCCGAAATGACGATTACTTTGAACGATGACAAACCAGTTGTGTATAGACCTTATCGTCTCTCAGCATCTGAAAGAGAACAGGTCAGAAACAGAATTGGTGAACTTCTTGATAGCGGCATAATTCGCGAGTCATTTTCGCCCTTTGCAAGTCCTATATTGTTGGTTAAAAAGAAAACAGGTGATATGCGACTCTGTGTTGATTACCGCGCTTTAAATGCAAAAACGGTAAAAGATAAATATCCCTTACCTAGAATCGATGATCAGTTAGAACTATTAAAAGGGAATAATTATTTTACTAGTTTAGATTTAGCCAGCGGTTATCACCAAATACCAATGGCGGAGGACTCCATACAGAAAACAGGGTTCGTTACCCCTGATGGCCATTAAGAGTATTTAGCCACCCCCTTTGGCCTTACTGGAGCGCCGGCAGTATTTCAGAGGTTAATTAATCGCGTCCTTGGGTCCTTACGTTTTACGACAGCGTTAGCCTATCTTGACGATATACTAATACCGTCAGTCACTATTGAAACGGGGCTAACTGCATTGAAACAAGTTCTAGATCGTTTGCGTGAATCCAAGTTAACATTACGACTATCGAAATGTTTTTTCTTTCGTGTTCAAATCACTTATTTAGGGCATGAAATTAGTGGTGAGGGGATAAGACCAAGTAGTTCTAAAATTAAAGCTGTGACAGACTTTCCAATACCAAAAACAATACACCAGGTACGTCAATATTTAGGCCTTACTAGTTATTTTAGGAAGTTTATTAAAGACTACGCAATCATTGCCCATCCGTTGACCAATTTGCTTAAAAAGAATGTAAATTTCGTGTGGGACGAAGCTACAACAAAAGCTTTCGAACACTTAAAAACAATGTTAT